>CM042688.1:281568081-282768081 GCA_023614405.1 Avena insularis | reverse complement strand
TGAGTGAAGATGAATTTGATGCCCGAGTCAAGGAAGCAATGACAAGGCAACGAGTGGAAGATGATCAAGAACTCCTCATGTGTGAACATGACGCAAGTCCATCGCTTGTCGTCACAAGGATCTTTACCACTCAAACACAAGAGCATGAAGACCAATGCTCCAATATCTTCCAAACACGAGCCGACATCAATGGAAAATCTATCAAGGTAGTTGATGGAGGGAGTTTCCACAACCTTGATAGCACCGAGTTGTGTGAGAAGCTCAACCTCACCCTCCATCCGCACAAGCACCCCTACCATGTGCAATGGCTAAGTGACCAAGGGTCCGTGAAGATCAAGTATACCGTATCGGTCTCCTTCGCCATTGGTCCTTACAAAGATACGGTGGAGTGTGATGTGGTTCCTATGACAGTTTGCATGCTTCTTGGTCGACTGTGGCAATTTGACAAGGCTGCTCAACATGATGGTTGCACCAATGTATACACCTTCCAATGGCTCAACAAAACATGTGTTTTGCAACCGATGACTCGTAGCCAAATAATTGCGGACAACGCAAAGGCTTTAGCGAGGGCGCAAAGCACAACACCTACTTGTGAGAGAGAGAACCAACTCATAGTGAGTGAGAGCCAAAAGCCAAATTCGAGTGGAAAAACAAAGAGTGTTCTCCTTGCCACCAAAACTGAGATGAGAGATGTTTAGAACAACCCATCCATCTTGCACTATGTCCTCCTTTGCAAGGGACTAGCGCAAGGAACTAATGAATTAACCAATGTTCCTCCATCTTTGATGAGTGTTTTGCAGGAATTCAAGGATGTGTTCCCTGAAGACCTCCCGCATGGACTACCTCCTCTTCGTGGCATCGAACATCGCATTGACCTCATCCCCGGCACACCACTTCCCAACCGCGCCACCTACCACACGAACCCGGAGGAGATGAAGGAGATCGAACGTCAAATCAACCAACTCATCTCCAAAGGTTTGATCCAAGTTAGCACTAGGCCAAGTACCGTACCCGTGATTCTTGTTCCAAAGACGGATGATACGTTACGGTTATGCATGGATTGCCGTCCAATCAATGCTATCACCGTGCGTTATCGACATCCCATACCACGTCTCGATGACATGCTTGATGAGTTGTGTGGAGCCACTATTTTTTTGAAAATTATCTTCGTAGTGGTTACCATCAAATACGCATGGCTGAAGGTGATGAGTGGAAAACCGCCTTCAAGACCAAACTTGGTCTCTATGAATGGTTGGTTATGCCCTTTGGTTTGTCTAATGCCCCATCTACCTTCATGCGCCTAATGAATCATATCTTGCGTTCTCTCATTGGAAAAAGTGTTGTTGTCTATTTCGATGATATTCTTGTTTATAACAAATCACTTGAGGACCATATAACACATGTCAAGGAAGTTTTGAAAATTCTTCGACATGAAAAGCTTTATGCTAATCTTCCTAAGTGCACATTTGCTAAAGACAAGTTGATTTTTCTTGGATTTGTCGTTTCTTCGAAGGGAATTGAAGTTGATGTCTCCAAGGTAAAGGATATACGAGATTGGCCCATCCCAACAAATGTGAGTGAACTCCGAAGTTTTCATGGGTTGGCTGGTTTCTATCATTGCTTGGTGAAAGACTTTTCAACCATTGCTTGCCCCCTTAATGAATTGACCAAAAAGAATGTCACCTTCGTGTGGGGCAAAGCACAACAAAAAGCTTTTGATGAACTTAAATAGAGGCTCACCGAAGCACCTCTCCTTGCGTTACCGGATTTCACAAAAACTTTTGAGATAGAGTGTGATGCTAGTGGTATTGGCATTGGAGGAGTCCTTATGCAAAACGGACGTCCTATAGCCTACAATAGCGAGAAACTTGATGGTGCTCGCCTTAACTATCCGATTTATGACAAAGAGCTTTTTGCCTTAGTTTGTGTCCTTCAAGTTTGGCAACACTACCTTTGGCCCAAGGAATTTATCATACATTCCGACCACGAGTCCTTGAAATATCTCAAAGGCCAAGCCAACTTGAGCAAGAGACACGCTAAGTGGGTTGAGTTCATGGAGTCTTTTCCATACATTGTCAAGTATAAGAAGGGCAAAGATAATGTAGTTGCGGACGCATTGTCTCGCAAACATACAAGCCTTCTAACGAGACTTGAAATCAACGTGTTGGGTCTTGAGGAAATAAAATCTTTGTATGCTTCCGATCTGTTCTTTGAACCAATTTTCGCAAAGTGCTCCAATGACAAAGGAGTTGATGATTTCTATTTGCATGAGGGCTTTCTATTTAAACAAAACAAGCTTTGCACTCCGAAGTTGTCGCTTCAACTTTTGCTTCTCCAAGAATCTCATGGTGGAGGCCTCATGGGTCACTTTGACTGTAACAAGACATTGGACATGCTCTCCACTCACTACTTTTGGCCCAAGATGAAGCGCGACGTGGAGCGCTGCATTCAACGATGCACGACATGTGTTCAAGCTAAGTCGCAAGCTAATCCCTATGGTCTTTATATGCCATTGCCTATTCCTCATACACCTTGGTCCGACAATAGCATGGATTCGTGTTAGGATTGCCTAGATCTAAGCATGGTCATGATTCTATATTTTTTGTTGTGGATCGCTTTTCCAAAATGGCACACTTCATACCGTGCCATAAGACCGATGATGCTTCACATGTTGCAAACCTGTTTTCAGGGAAATCGTTCGTCTTCACGGTGTGCCAAGGACAATCGTCTCCGACCGCGACGTCAAATTCATGAGCTACTTATGGAAGACCCTCATGGCCAAGCTCGGCGTCAAGCTCCTCTTTTCATCCGCATCACATCCTCAAACTGATGGCAAACCGAAGTTGTCAACCAAAGCCTCGGAACTCTCCTTTGTGTGTTTATCAAGAAAAACCTGAAGGATTGGGAGGAATGCATTCCAGACGCCGAGTTCGCCTATAATCGAGCCAAGCACTCAACAACCAAGATGAGTCCATTCATGATCGTCTATGGTTTCGAGCCCCTCACCGCACTCGACATCCTACCACTACCTCTCCATGAGCGCACGAACATGGACGTCGAGAAACACGCACAAGCTATGAAGAAGCTTCATGAAGAAACAACAAATACTATCGAACAACATGTCCTTCGCCAAGCTTCAAGATTAAACAAGGACAAGAAGGAGATGATCTTTGAAGAAGGTGACCTTGTGTGGATACACCTAAGCAAAGACCGCTTCCCCAAGGAACGTGACTCCAAGCTCAAGCCAAGAGGAGATGGTCCCTTCAAGGTCCTCAAGAGAATCAACAACAACGCATACATCATCGACATACCAACCTCCAAGTACCTTGCAAGCAATACATTCAATGTCAAGGACCTCTCACCCTACCATGGAGATGTTCAAGATGATAACCATGAAGAGTCGAGGACGACTCTTTCCCAAGGGGGGGAGCTGATGCGGCCCATCCTACGGACGCTCCTACATCTACACCAACAAGTCCCCCAAGTGGACCCATGACTCGTGCTCGAGCCAAACTCCTACAAGCTAAGGTGAACTCGCTCCTCTCCTCGTGCCAATTTGATACCTCCTTGGATGGCATGCTACTTCATGCAACTACCCTATGCATCATCAGGTACGAAGCTTCGACACGTCACCAAGCACCCAAGTATGGAGAACAAGGAGCAGAGCGTGAAGCAGGAGCCGCTGGAGCTGCTCAGACCGGAGTCTCTGGTCTGCGCACACCGGAGTCTCTGGCCTGCCAATGTCTCCGGCCTGAAGACACCGGAGACTCCGGCCCTCCTCGGTCTCGAACCCCCACCAGGCCTGGGACAATCAAGGCCCCTCGAGGCTGGTCCGAGGCTACACCGATTCTCTGGCCTAGACTGAGTCTCCGGCACACCACTGAGTCTCCGGTCCGACTGTCGCCAGCATGAGAAGGCCTTTGGGCCTCACGCCCATGTACCCCTTAGTTCGTCCGTAACTTGTCTTTTATTCCTAAAGTACCCCTGCTTAAGTGGTCAACCTATATAGTCCCCACCTCCATTGTAAACCCTAGGCATGATATTGGAATTAGTGGAAA
Source organism: Avena insularis (assembly GCA_023614405.1). Lineage (NCBI taxonomy): Eukaryota > Viridiplantae > Streptophyta > Magnoliopsida > Poales > Poaceae > Avena > Avena insularis. The sequence goes on along the minus strand of CM042688.1, from coordinate 282,764,023 downwards.
CCCCTTTGTGGATCTATCTAATTCTTGCCTCATGCTCCTTGACCAAGGAGCACCAATATCCCCAAACCTCGTTGGAGTTTGCATCGTGCCTCCGCGTTGTACAAGGCCTTGGCATCGGTGTCCCTTTGCCAAGACATCAAGATCTCATCGAGTCTCCCATCTCGTTGTGCCGGTTCGAGAGAGAGTCCTCCGCCCGACGCCGATCCTAGGGATTGCGCCAGACCGGTCATCGCCGGCGTGAGCTATTGATGTGTATCATGGTTTTGTGTGTGTGTTCTTTGCATTCTTCGTGCGTGCGTTCGTCGTGTTCATCCTCCCCTCCTCTCCTCGCACTCCATCCTCGATTTGAAAGGGAATCGTGAAAGATCGGGCCACCCTAGAGGTTTGCCCTCAACAGCCTTTCTTTTACTTTTATGTTGAGTCTCCACCTACCTTTATGCACCTATTGAGAGAGCATAGTGGTCATTCTTAGTTTAATGTGCATTGTCCCAAAACTTGTTGATTGATTCATAACTTTGATATTGCTTGTTCTTAAACTATCTGTATCTAGTCACCCTTATGAACTTTGAAGGTGTCCTATGCATTTATGTTTTTCTACATCATGAGGGACAAGCTGAATACCATTCTCATTATGTTTTCTATATGTGAAACAAACAAACGTCTTTCAAAGCATTGTTATTCATGAATCTTTTATTTGTATCTTTTCATTTTACAACATAGTTGTTATGTCTTATTGTTAGAACTATATCTTTCATGTCTATGTTAGAGTACTATGATCCCAGCTATCAATGTTTTACAAATACCTTGATCAAGATTGTGATGGTGCATGTCACCTCAAAAATTATTCTTTTCTTTATCACTTACCTACTCGATGACGAGCAGGAGTTAAGCTTGGGGATGTTGATACATCGTAAACATATCAATAATTTTTGATGTTCCATGCTTGTTTAGTATCTACTTACTTATGTTTTGTTCCTACTTTGAGGTATTTTTATACATTTTCTGGAACTAACCTATTAACAAGATGCCATAGTGTCAGTTGCCTGTTTTCTGCTGTTTTTGGTTTCAGAAAAGCTAGTAAGGAAATATTCTCGAAATTGGACTGGACAAAAGCCAAGTCAATATTTTACCCGAAGCAACACGGAGTCCGGAGGGGAGACGAAGTGGCGCACTAGGGTGGCCACACCTGGTGGCGGCGCGGCCTAGGGGACGCGCAACTAGGGGGTGTGGGCCCCCTGGTGCTCCACCAACCTAGCCCTTCCGCCTATAAAAGCCTCCCGGGACGAAAACCCTAAGGACCCGATCAAAATTCCACGAAAGAGTCTGTAGCCGCTGCTCCATCCCTAGATCGGGAGGGCTGAAGCTCTTCCCGGCACCCTGCCGGAGGGGAGAGATCACCCTAGAGGCCTTCTTCATCACCATGACTGCCTCCGGTGTGATCCGTGAGTAGTTCATCCCTAGACTACGGGTCCATGTAGTAGCTAGATGGTTGGTTCTCCTCCTTTGTGCTATCATGTTTAGATCTTGTGAGCTCCGTTCATGATCAAGATCATCTATTTGTCATCCTACATGTTGTGTTTACGAGGATCCGATGGATATTGAGATGCTATTTCAGATTGATTATTGATTCTATCATGTCTATGTTATTTGTGATCTTGCATGCTGTCCGTTGATAGTAGATATCTTGGCCAAGTAGATGCTAGCAACTCCAAGAGGGAGTATTTATGCTCGATAGTGGGTTCATGCCTCAAGTAATCTAGGGAAGTGACATGAATCTCTAAGGTACTAGATGTGTTGTTGCTACTAGGGAGAAATCAACAATCCTTTGTCCATGGGACAATCATATTGTTTACTTTACACACTTTGCTTAATGCAACTATATGTTGCTTGCAACTTAATACTGGAGGGGGTTCGGAAGATAACCTGAAGGTGGATTATTAGTCATAGATGCAGTTGGATTACGGTCTATGTATAATGTTGTAATGCCCAATCAAATCTCATAGGAGTCAAGATGATTAGTATATGCATGGTATGCTTTCTCGAGTCTGTCAATTGCCCGTAATTGTTCATCCAACATGTTATTTATCTTACGAAGAATCAACTCTAGTGAAATATGGACCCCGGTCCATTCTTTTACCATTGATAAACCATCTACTATTTACTTTTTATTGTTTACTTTCTGCAAGCAATTACTATCTTCCACACAATACGTTTAATCCTTTGTTTTCAGCAAAACCGGTGAGATTGTCAACCTCGCTGTAAGTTGGGGCAAAGTTCTGTGGTTGTGTTGTGCAGGATTCCTACTGGTTCGATAACCTTGGTTTCATAACTGAGGGAAAACTTGTTGTTGTTCTCATCATACCTTCCTCTTGGGGTTCCCAGCGAGCTCGATATCTTTGAGCCATCATTTATGTAGTGTAAAGTTCTTATAAAGCAAAGTATCATGTCTAACTAGGAATGAATTCACCTTGTGATATTTTTTAATGAGGCTCAATATTTCCTTCCAGCTCAAACAAGCAGAATTGTCGTACTCTATGAATGCATCCTCATCATCCTCCCTTTCTTCAAGAAAAGCCATATGCGGCTTTGGATGTGCTGAACGTGGAATAAACAAAAAGAACAACATGTACGCAAAATATATGTATATGTAACATGTTATATTATTGTTATTCACATGAAAAATATGTCCAGTATACATGAAGCAACTTAAATTGTGAAGTACAAAGAATCATGATCATGGTGAAAACAAATAGATATATAGTACTGTTGTTTAATATTAAATTCAATTTTCTCAAAGAAGATCGATGATCAAATTTGTGATGAACAAGATCAAACCAATCCAAAATATGTGAAACCAAAATTGGTTTATGTCATGCTTCAACTGCGCTACTCTGATTATTATGAACAAGTGATGAACTGACACAAAAGTAACCAGTTATATGTGCATGATCATTATGTATTATAGGTAACATGAACACAATTTGCAAAATATGTGCAGTACGGATTTGTAGCACTCCTAGACAAAGAATTTTGGGACAAACACAATGAATGTGAAAACTCGGGTTCTGTTCTAGCAAGATTAGAACAATCCAACATAGGTAAAGTTACTTGTGGTGGCTGCAATATAACATATATGGTTGAAAACAACATGTTTCAGTTCAGCATTTCTATCACAAGTAATGCATATGTGCCCAATCAGAAAATTTTCATTCATGCTTTATTCACCAATTAGATTGAACGTGAAACGAGGAGAATTTGTGCTAGAATTTAGACATGAAATTTCAGAAATCTTATCCATACCACAACTCATATTCATAGGTTCATTTAGCATGATGAAATACACAATATCAGTAGGTGGTATGCGAGCAAGTATTTTTCTTATGTGTAATCAGTACCACATGATCAAATTTCGAATTTAACAACTTATTACATGATGCTGCAATATTGGTGCAATGCAAGTCACAAGGAGTAATCAACAAGGAATAGACTCACAATATATTTCACGTATTGGTTGCAGAGTCAAATCATTACCTATATCAAATGACATCCTCCTCTGATGTAGTAGGAACCAACACATCCTCATGTGACAATGCATGGTCTGGTGATATAGGTTACAAAATAGATGGCTCCCTTTCTTCAAAAGCAACTCTAGGCGTAGAGATAATTACATTAGTAGAAACCTCATTTGTCTCATCAAATCTCACTCTCAGTTTTTCTACGATAGGATCAACATGTGGTTTTATTTGGTGGTTATAGGTGGACATAGGTTTTGACGCTAATCTCCTGACATTGCTTAATATGTGTGCGTGCTAACCATGTGTGCTTACCATTCCAAAAGATAGACGGATCAGAACACTCACTACCAAAGATAACATGGAATTCATCACACCACTTTGTTCCCAACATGATATGGCAGGAGTTAAATGCTCTAGGAATGACATAACAAGAAGTATATCTTCTAGGGCCATAAATGGTGAGGGGAACACATGCAATCTGAGTAACTAGTAGTGCATGACCAGAAGTTGCTAACATGAATAGGGATGTTGCCACACATGTGTATAATTGTAGCTTTTCACAAAAGAACAAGTATCAATGGTAGTAGCAGCTTGTCTACTACAAATTTCTATCGTGAACTGGAACAAACCCGAAGTAGGTACCAATCCTGAATCCTCCTCCAGAATGTGTTGCTGTACTAGGAGCATAATGGGAAGGGATAATCATCTACATCCTTTTTCTGCACCACATCAACACTACTAGAAGACATGATTAGTACATTAGTGCACAAAGCAACAATCTAGTGATGGAACTAACAACTTACTCAACTGGAAGAAAGAGGAACCTTACCGTCCTAAAGTGAATTAGAGAAGCTTACCAACTTGGATTAATAGCTATGTGCATGGATGTGATGAAGCGAATACCGAGGGTGAAAGCGATCACACGACAAACTAGGGTATATGGTGGAGCTTGGTTGGGATAAAAACCCACGGAATTCAGAAATCCTAGTGATGACCATATGACAAAAACCCACGGAAACACACATGGTGGAGATAAATGGGGAAATTGCAACTATGAAAATGAGCTAAAAATTGAGGTATGTCGGAGTAATGCTCGTGTTGCAATGCACAAGGAGAGACGCTAGCAATGACTCAACAAAACGGGCACAAGATTGCTAAAATGAGCAGCCCGTAGAGCACTAAGCAAGCTAGTCTCATAGGATAGTTCTAAACACCAAGAAAGCTTTAATAAGTCTCACAAGGATAGATACTCTATGTGGACTCAGTAAAAAAAATTGACCTAAAAATTGGTCTCTGACGCGGTAGAGAAATAGGCAAAAATCCTGCCGTGGCTGAAAAAAATTCTCGCCGGTGGACGGACAAGGTCTTGGGTCAGCGAGAGCACCTCGCCGGATTTTTTTCTTCCGCTCGACAACTTTCACGTAAAAGGGTGGTTTACGGTGGAGCGGCAAGGTAGGGATGGAATTTTTTTTATTCTCCTCTAGCCGAGGGACTTAGAGCATCTCCACTTGTCCCCCCATATGTGGTCCGGTGAGAGCTTTTTTTCCCGTATGGGGTGTTGGGGATATGCTAAATGGGTATCACCATTACATGTCTCTAATTCGGATAAACCCGGGTGGCCGACAGTTAGTAGCACGACCCATGGCCTGCTAAGCGGCCCAGTTAGACGGATCCAGAAGGGAGGCCCATGCTAGAAGAAGGAAGGCTATGGTGCACCAACCTAGAGACTTGGAGTATAAGACACGAAGACTAGTTAGTATTAGTGTAAGACTCTGTAACCTGTCCGGCAAGGTCCTTTCACTGTAATCCTAGGTCCTGGCACCTTTATAAGTCGGACCCGTGGGATCCTTTAGGGCACGATTCATAACTCCTCGCACAGCGAACCGATCTCTATAACTCAGTGTATTGGCATTATAGTGATTTATAGCAGGAGTAGAGTTCCACCACCATTGTGGGACTTGAACCTGGGTAAGCTGTGTTAGCTCGTACCCGTCAACTCACCGCCTTCCCCCATGTAGCATCCCAATTATCTAGCATTGTAATGCTTCATGGTTTAATATATATAATGCTACTCCCTACATGTCATTATTGCATCATCATAATATCATGTTCATGTCACCATGCCACATTGCATTTGAGCATCATATTAAAACCCCTTTCATTTGGTTCTTCCCCTCATAATGCATTTGCCTTATTAATTCAATTTCCCTCTTGATATATTGTAGTTGGTTCTTGATATAATGCTTGATAAGCAAGTTGAGTTGGGGGCATGTCTATTATAATTCCACCACCTTTCCTTTGGCTCCATCTAAAATCCACCATCCTAAATAATATGAGAAATTGCATTGCTCTTTGGTATTTAAATTTAGCTCATATGAGTGGGGTGGATCCAATTCTTTTCTACATGCTTCCATACTTGCTTCCATGTTGTTTTCACAATATGAATATGGGATCCACATAGCCACCTTTGCATGCTATGTGAGTAGTATTCCTTCATAACCTTCCATATGGTCTTTTGAATTTAAGGGTCTATTTGAATTTAGAGTGGCCATATAAAATATAAGTGGATCATACACACTAGCATGAGCCACCTTTTATTCAAGCATGACCATGAACCAAAATACACCATATGAAATGGTAAAGCTTCCATAAACTCTTCTTTTTGGAGTTTAAATCAATTTTTGGGAGTTATTTGAAACCATAGCCAATACCAAAGTGAAGTTGTTTTCACAACTAGCAAGCATACATTTAATACATGCATGGGCCATGCAAACAACCACCCACCTTCTCCTTCTTTTCTTTCGGAGTTCTTAGTTGAATAATTGCTTGGGTTTTTGAATTCAAACAAGTTTGAATAAAATGATACCTATCTATCCAACACCTCTATCTAACCTGAACCCTAATCTACACCTATCTAGCCGTGGTTACACAGACACACATGCTACACCCCCATGCATGATCACTTGTCCATGGCACACTAGGCCATCAAGTGGCCATGTTCCCCATGCCTATCTCGGTCACCAAGAATGTGAAGCCTAACTCCAACATGCCATCCTCCTCTGGTCCCCTCCCTTTTCCTCTTTAAGCAAAGAAACAAAAAGAAAGAGACAAGAATCCCTAGCAGTTTCCCTCTCTCTTAATTTCGCTCGGCAAAGAAAGAAAAGAGAGAGAGAGATAGACACCCGTGTGCTGCCCTTTTATACCAACTACCACATTGCCTAGACCAGATCGAGATCCCCGGGAAAACCTCTCCTTCCTTCCTCCTTCCCCAAGTATGGCCATGGCCATGTCCATGCCACACCTAAACCCTAACTCGGCCAAGCCTTATTGGAGGCGGTTGGAGCCATGCCAGGAAGGAGCTAGGCGTCGAGGAGCACATGGATACTTCCTCTCCACCGCTCATACCCGAGCTCGACGCTGGAGCTCACTAGAGTGACGCCAGCGCCGCCGTGCCCGTGACAAGTCCGAGCTGACCGCCCCCGAGCCCCGCCATTGATCCGGTCCACCTCGAGCATGTGTGTCGGCACCTATCGGTCGCTAGTGAGCCTCTCCTCACCCCTGACATGGTACTCATCACCCTCCTACCCTTTGTCGCCATCGACCTCCATCGAGCGCCCTCGGTGCGCGTCGCCGTGCAACGCCGCGCGTCCACCGCACCAACCACCTGCAGCCTAGCGCAAATCGCTAGCCTCTGTCCCGTCGATGCCCTGGCCTCCTCTGTTTTCTTCGTCACCACACATCACACACACGGGTAGAGGAAGTCACTAGCTTCATATATATTCAAACGACACCCCAAATCTCGCCCTAGCTCACTCGCAATTGTCTCGAGAAGATCAACCGAGATCCCTCTTGAGCCTATCCGACAAGCACGAACTGAATCTCTTCTATTTTTCAGGGTTTTCTGGTGGCTACAACCATCCTTAGGCGAAGTTCCTCACACCCCTGCAAAGAGGGTGCTCCCCTCTTTCTAACAAGCGTAACCTCGTACCGATCTGAGCCATGTACTGCTCAAGATCATTCGGCAAAGATCGACTGAATTCACGGTCTCGTTGTCAGATCCCCAGCAAAACTGAACCGTCTCTGTTCCCAGCAAATTTCTAAGCGATTCGCTCATCCTAGGCAAATCTACAATGCCAGATCTTGTAGAGCTATGTCTAATATAACTCCTAGTTCAAACCTCACTCAAAACGGATCACCGTAACACTCTAGATCATCTCGCAAAGTTGGAGGAAATCATTTGTATCGGTCGAGACAAATTCAGTTTCGACAGACAGCCGGCAAAACCTTTTGCATTTAAGACTCTGATAGTCTCCCCCCTCAACCCACTGTCCCTGGATCCACCACATGTCGCCTAGGAGCTCAAGGCAACACCAGTAACACCAAGAAGCCTCAATCACCATCGATCATGGGCTAGAATCCCCTTCGATGAGAAAGCACCAGCATATATTTTTCTAAATAATAAAATTCCAGAAAATGTTTATATCTAATTAAATTCATATCTTTTTAAATATTTTTGAACTTGCAAAAACTTACAAAATGAAAAGTGAATCTTTTTCAATTATGAATTCAAATATATATTCTGTTAATTCCAGGTTTGACTCTAACTATTCAAACTGTTGTCTTTTTGCCCTTTTTGAATTAAATTGCATTTAATAATAACTTTTAATCCATATTTTCAAATATTACAAATTATATATGTTTTCAAATCAGAAAAGTGCCAGGAATATGAAGATGCTATCTAAAATAATTTGTAGGCATTTAAAATTATCGAATTATTAAATACCATTAAATGCCTATTTCTTAATAAATCTATATCTTTTAAACCGTAATTCCGAATTTGACCAAATAATATGTCTAAATCAATCAGAGCGACAAGACCTTTCCAACTATGCATTCCATGATATCAACTGAAGCATGCATCATGTAAATATTGACTATACAGAAAGGTTTATGCAAGTAAAACTTGACTAAAAATTAATGAAAATGCTTTATTCTTGTTCCTCCAACTCACCAATGGCATGCTATGTTTTACCATGCAATTGTGCATCATTCCATTACGGCATACCATGTTTTGCTTGTTGCATATGCTTCATATGTTTGTGCACTTTATTTATTATGGTCGTTTGTGTGTTTAGTTCTTATTCCGGATAGACACCGAGTGATACCTTCGATCCGGATTACGGATGTAGTATAGATCTTTTTCCCTAGTAGACCTAGGTTATCGAATCCACGGGAAGCGAATGCATAGTGAAGTTACTTTAACGGACCTTCGGGAGTTTTAGAATTCCTTTTGTGTTTTTACTAGACCAGTAGCTTGCATCTTTTTGTTATTGTCGATGATGGAGAGAGAGGGCCTAGGGCGCTCGGTTTCACCTGTAGCTGTGCAAAAACATCTGATGGAAATAAAATATAGAAATAAAGTATGCGTGTACTTGTTAGAGCAAGGTAAATTATATGTGGGCAGTGCATCCATAATTGCTATTGCAACCGCTTATAGCAATAACCTACTAGTCTCATCCATAGAAGAAAGAGAACTAATGATATCCATAGTGATATCACTGTTAATCCCAAGCAAATCCCTCACATACAGCCGTACTACCCCTTCTGTCACTGGGGTTCCCAACCTGCAGATCAATCATCACTCATACTCCCTATACCTATCTCAACCCTCGGGGTCTTGGGTACCTGACAAGTCCTTGGATTGAGGCAAGAGAGGATACAATAATCATCATGTCATACAAACTAATATACGATCCCATCTATGATAAATCACTTGCACAATTGCTATATTGCTAGACTGAAGCCCTTAGCCCAAGGAGAATTACTAACACATAGAGATGAGATCAACAATCACAAACATTGTAATGAAAATCATAAGATTGATAGCAATAGTCTTACAATGTCACCAATCGGAGAAGAGATCTACTATTACAAGTGGTGGAATATGGCTATGGAGATAGAGAAGGGTTTGGAGATCTGGAGGCGGCTAGAGATCTGTGGCAGAGGCTTTTTTGCGAGGTCTGACTTCTTCGGGGCTTTGTTTCTCGTCGCCCGAGGCTTCTTTATATAGGGGTCCCTTGACAAAAGTTGTTCTGTTTGACCTAACAGTGGCGGCGCCAACTATACGACCGGAGCTATATGGTCGGAATTTTTGCTCCGGCCGTATAGTTGGTCGTTACGATGTCTGCCTCCGTTGTTCGGCTCTTGGTTTCTTCAGATTGTTGGAAATCTCGTATCTTTGACTTTAATGTAGTGATTCCCTCCTTTAAACGACATTATCTGCGCAGGAAAAATACAAGAAGAAAGGATTGCATACCCCTCTGAATATTAGCATTAGTGGCAGGGTTTAGAGAGATATTTCATAAAAAATATGATTAATATCCAGTTTAAATGTGGACGTAGATGGCTATATTTCAGAGCCATCAACCTCCCCAAGCTTAAACTTGATCGTCCCAAGCAACAAAACCAAAATCAAAAAGGAACTCAGCATTTAAACTAAAATAACGAGATGGTGATCTTACCCATGATTAATAGTCTCATGTTTCCTCCACTTCATAATCTGAAAAACTTCAGCATAGATAGAGTAATGGCAAGCATATAATACGGGTTTCATGCATCCTTACAGTGCAGCAAAATTATTGTAAACATGGATGATCCAAATGAGTAAATTTTATTCCATGTCAAGTAATCAACTCATAGGCCTGCCTTTGAACAGTAAAGTATAATCATGTAAATTAAGAGTGTGAGAGTTGTCATGAAAAGCATATATACTAGAGTATCTCAATTCTCCCACATCAATAAATCAAGACTTTGCAAGCACTACTTTTCTATTCATTGTCCTTCGAGAGAATTTAGTTTTTAAGTAATTGAGAGCATGCCAAAGATTTTTATTAGTTTATCGGGCTGTGATGGACACTCATGGCATCACTAAGGTTTTTGTTCCTTTTGCATAATTATTACTCATAATAGCCAGAGGAGTGATTCCATCATGATTACAGCTACCCGGGAGTGCCAAGAATCTTACCCACTATAGCATTGCTGCTACAAGTGTTTAATCAACTCATAGCCAAAATCTAGGAGTTTCCTCCATGAAGATCGTCCGTAGGCCTGCGGAGTTGTTGGCATCCCATGAAGTTTGACACACGTAAAGCTATATCATCCTTATGATTAACAAGTCAAACTTTGGCATGCTCACGAAAACCGCTAAACATTAATTCAACTGAACAAATCCTTTCAAAGAAAGCTATCAAGTCAATCAACATTTTCAGTGGTGTTGAGTGTCTCTAGAAATAGGCCTTCAAGACTAAGCACTACAACACCTAAGCCTTCAATTGTGAGACTTTTTCTTATTACAATTGTTTAGCAATTTTTAGGCAAGACTTGGTTAATTATGAGAGCTAGAACAAAATGAGCCCAATTAAATACCCATGCAAACGACAATCTTACAATGATACAAAGACTCACTCTAATATAATACCTCAACATTTACTACTAACTAACATGGGTTTCTCAAACTTCAAAAGTGGGGAGTCATAAGGCATACCTCTCATGTTTGGTTCCACTTCTCTCTTCCTTTTTTATTTGTTTCTTGGAAACTCGAAGTGCGATCACTCTCCTGCAAATATATGAAGACCTCGAGGCGAAAAGAAAAGAAAGAGGGAAAATAAGGAAAATGGAGAAATCTTTTTGGGATTTTCAAGAGAGGGAATTTAAAGAATATAAAATTGGCGGCAAAGCTCGGCTATAAAATTTCTAAAGCAAAATAAAAAGAACTAAAGATAAAGTGTTGGGGAAACCAACACGAGTGCTTATAAAATCAAATAAAAATGCAACCTCAAAATAAATAATAGTAAATGAACGCCAAATAAAGATACATGAGGAAACTTCCCCAAACTTAGGCTTTTGCAAGCCCTTCAAATCATTGTGGTGGCGGAAAAAGTCGTTACTCTAGTTTGCGAATTGAGTTGAGAGGTTACTTGTTGATTCTCGGAGGTTCAAAGAGAGGTTGTGCATCCTCTTCACAGTCCCTCCAAGTCCTTGGAAATCTTGGTATGTGGCGAACCGGGTTTTTGGCTGCTCCTCTTGATAAGGAACTTCTTGCTCCTCCTCTTGGTCCTCATCCTCTTCAGGAATCTCTTCCTTGGGTTAGTGTTGCTCAATCTGCGAATCATATAGCAAACATTCTTCCTCGATGGAGAAAAGACTATTAGGCATAGGAGCGGGGTAGATACGCCCAGCTCCAGCAATATGCAGGTAATAAACACCACCTCTCCTAGTGAGCATTCCACAGGCCCTCAAGGTGGAGAAACCAACACGTGTCTCACCTAGTACGGGTTGCAACTCACCTAGATCGATGTCTAGGGCAGTGGCAAGCACGGTGATGATGCCTCCTCCTGTGATTGGCCCTTGGCTTTGGGAGGCTTGGTTCTCCAGGTAGCGCACAAGGATGGCGCCCAAGTTGAGTGACAGGTTGCAGTTGATGTAAGTAGCCTTTGCGAGGACTAGGATGTCCTCCTCGTTGAGTCTCGTGAACTCATTACATGCCTGCAAGGTGTTAGCAATAACATAGAACAAATAGCGAATTGCAGGATGTTGAATATTCTTCCCCTTGTTCACTCTACTAGTTTGGAAAATTAAAGCATGCGCGTAAAGCATGAACATCATTGTTTGGCAAATTAAGGCATGTGCACCATTCATCTAATGTTAAAGTGTAGTTGTTGTTCATCAGACGGAAAGAAATAGTATCCTCTCCTTGCCATAGCTTAACGGTGCTTTGTAACAAACTTAGGAATTCAATGGTTAAGCGACGATAAGTAGGTACATCATTGTACACAAAGTTTTGCAGGCCAGCTCTATTGCAAAGTAAATTAAAGTTATCAGAAATACCGAGTTGGTTCAATATAATGGGGCAAGCCCACTTGGTGGCCTTTACTTCGTGGTTCTTGATCTTGTTGAAGTGTTCACGATGGGCGTCATCCCTGAACCGTATCCCCATGCGTTCCTGAGCGGCAGCCCGAGAAGCGCTAGCGGTGGCACGAACACAAGTTTGGCTCCTTGTGTTTATCTTCTAAACATTGAAGAAAGGCAAAAATAAAACTTTTTGATCCAACAACAGTAAGTATAATATATTCCTCATCTAAGCACACTAAAGAATCTCCTCAAGATAATAATCTAGGCAAGAAAATCATAGCAATTGGTTCATAGTAGGTCTCACCCTAGATTGACAATGACAATTGATCGAAGATGAATTTGCAAAAAGTAATTGGAGGATCGGAGGAGAAACATACCGTGGATCACTTGTGTGTGAGGAAATCGAACGAAGTGGAGTATAGATGAAAATCCCTTGAGGTTTTGAGAGAGTTTGGAGATAGAAGAAAGAAAAAGGATTGAAGTTTTGGAGTTGGGAGTACCTTCCCGTGCGATTTTGTGGTTGGACGCAACTATACGGGCGGAACATGTGTCCTGGCCGTATAGTTGGCGTTCTGTCAAAATATTAGGGTTTCCTCCTAGCGGCACAACTATATGGACGCAACTATACGGGCGGAACAAAATGTTCCGGCCGTATAGTTGGTCGTTAAACTGTCTATCCCTACGAAAGAAAATTTGCAAAGGAATAGATATCTATATGACTAGAACTATATGGCCAGAATGTTTATTCCCGCCATATAGTTGGTCGTTAAACTCTCAATATATATGAAAATAAATTGTACGGAGGCATTTATATCTATACGACCGGAATTATACGGCCGGAATTTTTATTCCCGGCGTATAGTTGGTCATTAAACTCTCAGTACATATTGTAGAAAAAATTTCGACGATAAAGATAACTATATGACCGGAACTATACGGCCGAAATTTTTATTCCTACTGTATAGTTGGTCGTTAAACTCTCTGTGTGCATAAAAAATTTCTGTTTCTTCGTAAACTATTTCTTTTCCTATAACTTAGAGATATACCTTGTTTTTGATAGAAAATTGACAGTATATATTGTCGACCAACAATAGCATGAATAATGCAGAATTTTAAGTACTACCGAATTTCTTCTCCTCAAATGGAGTTTTCTAACACTCTTTATTAAACATGAACTTAAACTAAAACTAAAAACTTAACTCAAACCTTAATTTAACATGGGTTGCCTCCCATGGAGCACTCTTTTATGGTCAATAGCTTGACCTTGATGATACTCACTTGGGCCAGATGAGTGGAACACCCACTCCAAAGTAATTGGCCTTCAAAGTGATGGCCTCCTTCTCGTCATGTTTGGCTTTCTTCTTCCTGGGGAAGTGAATAACAAAAGGATCCCGCGAAGACACTTTCAACTTCACGTTCCCTTCATGAAGGTTAATTAAAGCCTTTATAGTTCTTAAGAAAGGACGGCCTAGTATTATAGGAGCAACCGTGTCTTTAGGCATGTCAACTATAACGAAATCAATGAGAGCAGGACAGCCTTTGATATAAACTAAAGTGTTCTCCTTAATCCCTATAGCTTGTTTGTAGGTAGAATCTGCTAGATGCAATTTTAACTCAGTAATTTCAAAGGAGCCAAGATTTAACTTGTTAAAAGACTCTTTGGAATTGTTGAGACGCTTGCACCTAGATCACAAAGTGTAGCTATCTCATTGGTTTCAATCTTTATCTTAATAGTAGGCTCAAATATATCATCTAGTTTAACAGGTAACTTTTCAGCAATTTTCTTGTATTCCTCTTCAAGCTCGCGTACCTTAATTGCTACTTGATCAACAAAGTGTTGATACATGGCTTCATCGTTACCTTGATACGGATCAAGCCAAGGATCCTTGAGTTTTGTCCTGATCTTTCACAGCGAGTAACCTGGATAGGAATTCTTCCAACAACGCCAATGAACGTCACCTAAAGAATAGGAATCAATCCAGCAAGCAACGTGGAGAAGATCACCACGCCTCAAACCAAAACACGACAATCCTTGATGAACACAAGAATCTCCGCGACAATATCAATACGATAGATCACACGGCATTGCCGTCCCCGGAGGGATGCTCACCAAGCAACTCACACAATAGTTTTAGACTCAATTTCTAGCTGACCTAATCTAGAGGGCGTTCCAGGGCTTATATGGCAGCCGGAACATCGAAACAACGCGAAACAAAAACGTGTCTGATACAATCTGGTACGTCCGGATCGGACGGAAACTTATAGGGCCGGATTATCCGGGGCCATACTGAACGTCGTGCACGAAGTCCTTAGCAGAATATCCAAAGCAGGGCCGGCTTATCCGGGGTATGGGGGCCGGATTATCCCGGTTCTTGAGACGTGGAAGTACTCATTGGAAAGATCTTGGAATTATCTATCCAACAAGTGCTTATTTGCTTGATTCGGAGTTCGTATGAGGAATCCACGTCCGTTTCAATTTCAGGACTTCTGTTTGTCCAAATTGAACGTTCCTTCTTCTTGATAATCTCCCTTGCGCCTACCTCCTGCTCCTCCCGCGCGCATATCGTGCCCATATCATCATACCCCCTTCAATAAGCATTGTCCCCAATGCTTGCGGGTCGGGTCAGAAAGGTGGCATGATATGAACAACCGCTTCACGCGTCTTCGCCATCTTCAAGTCTTGCCTGCCTTCCACTCCGCAACCTCCCTCTCAGCGTGCTTGACTTGAAATAGCCCTTGGCGCCTGCACCTCCTTGCGTCTCCATACGAGCTTTGACCTAGGCGCCACCGCCTTTTTCTTCTCAACTCTTGTTGGAACTCATGGTTGCTGAACATGGACCTTCTTTGCACGACCTGGCATAAGATGAGTAATGCCTAGACCACACAACTGACGAACATGTCCATCCTTGCCTCTATGCATCCGCACAACTGTCCCAACAAAATGCCTCACAGGTGTGCTAACAAAACTGCTCTTGTTACCCCACTGCACCTCATGCACTGGAACATCAAGAGCACAACTATCATCCGTCTTAACACATGTGTCAACACAAAAAACCTTCTGAACACATGCTGATATGGGGTGGCCCGATCTTCTC
This sequence comes from Avena insularis, assembly GCA_023614405.1. Classification (NCBI taxonomy): domain Eukaryota; kingdom Viridiplantae; phylum Streptophyta; class Magnoliopsida; order Poales; family Poaceae; genus Avena; species Avena insularis. Next base: position 282,748,503 of record CM042688.1, on the reverse strand, counting down.
AGCAAGCACTTGTCGATGGTGATGGTGGATGATAGATAACTAGCCTATAGCTATAAACTCTCCCGCTCGATCCCTGATGCCAATGCAACAACTCTCGAACCTTGTAGGATATTCACAACACCACACTCTTGCGCACGCAGCCGTGACCACGAACGGTAGTATGCAATCTACTAATTCCCAATGGAACAACAGATCACACTCAATTATAGTTGGTAGATTCGAACACAGGGTAATTCTAGAGGTTCTATGAAAGAAACACCTCCAAAATATTTTAACGTGGTCTAAACCCTAAAACTAGTGCGCCCCATCTATTTATGAGTCTGGGGGTGCACATGGGGGTGGACCGAGTTGGTCCCACCAACTAGGGTACAAACCGACCCAAAATTAGGTTCGGCTCGTGGTTCTCCGTGGCGAGTTTGGGCCTGTTTCTCTTGGCGACTGCTTGTGGCAGTATGAAAAGCTGCTGCTTCTCTGCCGTGGCAGAGATCCTGCCATGTGTTGATCTTCTTCTTGGTAGGTCCTTGCGCTTCCTCCCTCTCCTCCCTCGCGCATTCTTCATTGATCAACACGCCATGCTCCATATGCTTCAGCTCCTTGCTCCGTGCTACGCCTTCTTCTCCCATGTACCTGATCATACAATAGCACAAAGACTTAGGCAATATAAAGTTCTTATAAATGAAAGTATTATGGTCAACAAGGAATGAATGATAGTCATTATTGATTTGACTCAATATTTCCTTCCAGTTCAAGCAGTCAGAATCATCATAATCCCTGTATATATCCTCATCATCCTCCCTTTCTTCATGAAAAGCTGAAAGTGGAAGAAACAAAAAGAACAACGTGTACGCAAAGTATATGTATATATAACATGTTGTATTATTGTTGTCCATATGAAAATTATGTCCAGTATACATCAAGCAACTTAAATTGCAGGTATAAGTGAAGTACAAAGAATCATGATCATAGTGAAAAACAACTAAATAGATAGTCTTGTTCTTCAATATTAAATTCAGTTTTCTTAAAGAAGATCTATGATTAAATTTGTGGACAAGATCAAACCAATTCAATATGTGTGAAAACCAAATTGATTCACACCATGCTTCAACTGCGATACTCTGATTATTATGAACATGATCATGTTGTCTAGTATGGAAGATGCAACTCCATTTGCCAATATAAGTGAAGTATAGAGCAGTAGCACAGCTAGACAAAGACTTTTGGGACAAACACAAAGGATATGAAAACTTGGGTTCTATTCTAGCAAGATTACAACGATCCAACATAGGTAAAATTACTTGTGTTGGCTGCATTATATCAACTGGATCTGGCTTTAGTTTCATACTATCACAAATTTCAGCATATGTCCCACAACTAGTCATCGACACACAACAAGTATGGCTGAAAACAACATGTTTCAGTTCAGCGATTCCACCACAAGTAATGCATATGTGATCCACAAGAAAATTTTCATGCATGCTATATTCACCAATTAGATTGAAAGTGAAACAAGGAGAATATGTGCTAGAATTTAGACATGAAATTTCAGAAATCTTGTCCATAGCACAACTCATACTCATAGGTTCATTTAGCATGATGGAATACACAATATCAGTAGGTGGTATTCGAGCAAGTATTTCTTTATGTGTAATCAGTACCACATGATCAAAATTTGAATTTGGTAAACTATCACATGGTTTTGAAACAGTAGTGTAAGGCAAATCACAAGGAGGCTTCAGTAAAGGAATAGACTCACAATATGTCGCACATGTTGGCTGAAGCTCCAAATCGGTACCAATGTCATCAACAATCTCCTCAGTTGTAGTAGGTACTAAAACATCCTCCACAAGTGACAATGCACAGTCCAACGATGCATGTTGTAAAATAGATTGCTCCCTTTCTTCAAAAGCAACCTGCATAGCACAAGAAACAATACCAAGAGTAGAGATGATTACATTAGTAGAAACCTCATTTGTCTCATCAATTCTCACTCTCGGTTCTTCTACGACAGGATCAACATGTGGTTTTATGTTGGTGGTTACAGGTACACATAGGTTTTGACGCCTAATCTCCTGAAATTGCTTAATACGTGAACGTGCTAACCAAGTGTGCTTATCATTCCAAAAGATAGTAGGATCAGAACACGCACTACCAAACACAACCTGAAATTGATTACACCACTTTGTTCCCAACATGATATGACAAGAGTTGAACGCTCTAGGAATGACAAAACAAGAAATCTGTCTACTAGGGCCATAAATGGTCAGTGGAACAGATGCGATCTGAGTAACACGTAGTGCATGACCAGAAGTTGCTAACGTAATTTTTTTAAAGCACTTGTGTATAATTGTAGCTTTTCAACAACCTCAACACTAACCAAATTTATGTAAGAATAAGTATCAATGGTAGAAGCAGCTTGTCTACCACTAATTTCTGTGATGAAGTGGAACAAACCCGACGTAGGTACTACTCCTGACTCCTCTTCCCAAAATGTGTTGCTGCAGTAGGATTGTAATGGAAAGGGATAATCATCTGCATCCTTTTTCTACATCACATCAACACTACTAGAATACATGATTAGTAGGTTAGTGCAATAATCAAAATATGTTTGGTGGAACACTCACAACTCACTCTCAACTGACAAGAAAGCAGATCTTACTGTTCCAAAGTGAATAGAGATGCTTTACCAAACGTCATCAAAGACTTATGCACTGATGTGATGAAGTGAATATCGAAGGTATAGAGAATGATCGCATGGTACACAGGTTATTTATGGTGGAGCTATAGGTATGGTACCCTATTTACACCGCAAACAAGTCCTAGTGTTAATCGTATAAAAACCCAAGAAACACACACGTGGAGATAAACGTGGCAATGCAACTATGAAGGGTGTTGCACTACGCTGGAGAGACACTAGCAAAGCTCAAAGTAAACAGGCACAAGATTGGTCAATCTACCGGTGCACAAAGATATCACTAGGCCTCTTGCTCAATTTCTCCTTTTCTTTTTCTTTTTCTTTTGTATAGCTTCTTTCTCTTTTTCCTTTTCCTTTTGCTATTTTGCTTTTTTGAATATATACATCACACACGGCCAAATTACAAAGCACAGCACCAAAATCCTATGAGCAGCCTGTAAGAGAGGAAACTAGTCTCAATGGGAAAGTTCCTACACTTATGAAATAGAATGGTTGTAGCTAAGGTTAAAGGAAAAGTGCAAATTCACACTTTGTAAATTTTCTTGCCGTGGCAGAAAAACAGGGCAAAATCTTGTCGGTAAAAATCCTGCAGTAAAAACATCGCCAAAACGTGCCACGGCAATAATCCGAATCGTAAGGCGTAACAGACTCTGGTAGAGAAAAAACATGCCGCTTCGCGTCGCAGCAGAGTCGGTAGAATTTTTTTTAATTCCGACTCAGCCAAGAGTAGTAGACTAGGACTCTTAGATTACATCGGATCTGACCTTGTGGTGGCAGAAACAATGGTGGAAATTGACTAGAAAACGTCTAGAAAAACAGATCTATGAAGAACAGATCTAGATCTAAACTAAAGGATGAACACGACCAACAACTATTACTTGTCTACGATGCAATCTAGGCTATGGCAACTCTTTTTGTGGGGCTTTTTCTGTATAGGACTAAAAACACTCTCTAATCTATGGATGGTTGTGGATGCTTACGAGACAGCGAGAAATCTGTCTCAAGATGATATGGGGTGGCCAGAAATCTTGCGGATGGCGGTGATGATGAGTGGATGATAGAGATAACTAATTATGAACTCTCCTTCGATTCCCTAATTGCTGACCCACAAACCTCGTAGGATTATTCCGACACCATGCTCTTGTACGCAGTGACCACGAGCTTTCATGCAATCTACTATATTCCCAATGGAACAGCAGATCACACTCAATTATAGTTGGCGGTTCAAACAAGCGATATATTCGAGAGGTTCTATGAAAAACAACTCCAAAATATTTTAACGTGGTCTGAAACCTAAAACCACGATTACGAATATAAATATTGGATGTCAACATAGAGTTGGTCAAAAACCAAACATATCTCTCTTTCTATACTTAAGGACTCTGTTGTGGAGAGCGGATGAACGTCACATCGACTTGTTTTTGTTCGCTGCAAATAGAACAATGAGGCGTGCAAAGGTTGGAAAGATCTCATTATCTTTCCAACAAAGTACCCAATGTTAATTACGGAGTTGGTTTGTGCGACAACATCCGTTTCAATTTTAGAACCACATGCTTAAATTGAAATTCCTTCTAACATTAGATACAACTCTTGTATCATTTGATGATAACTCTGCATGCCTTCCTCACGCTCCTCCCTCACGCATCCTCGTGATCATCATGTTGGGCTCCTCTTGAGAGAAATGCCCTTCTCCTTCATGCCATGTTGTATCTCCAGCGAACCTGATCATACACAATGCATGACTTAGGTAGTATAAAATTCTCATTGTAAAACATCAGGTTCAATTAGGAATGAATTCACGATAGTCATTATTGATTTGACTCAATAATTCCTTCGATTCAAGCAGTCAGAATCATCATAATCCCTGTATATCCTCATCAACACATCATGAATCAAGAAGGATGCACATCTTTGCAATAATTAGTCATTAGTAGCAAGGCTAGAGAGATATTTAGTCAATTTCTTGACTTAAATTAAGATTTAAACATGGATAAAGATGGCTATTAAACATTAGCAGTGACTTCACTAGAAGCGAATTAATGGATTTACGCAGTGGATAATCCAACACATTGCGAGGCGGATAATCAGCCTAGAATTTTCAACCATGATCACCATGGTGAGGGTTTTATTCTGTTTTTTCTTTGGATGGGTTTCACAATTGTCTCGAGCATGGAAAGAAGCTTTGATCTAGTGAAAAGGGCTCCATGAGTGAGCATAGTTCTTCTCAATCAGCACAGTAGGTTTCCTCAATGAGTAGGAAAAATCATGCCCTTTGTTATTAAATGGCATCTTGAATAAACATCCACATCACAAACATCAAATTTCCCCAAACCAAACACACACGGCAGAGGATATTGGGCTTGTTTCGGTAATCAATTTAATATGGAGTCTTGTACAAAATTCTTGCCCGAAAGGTAGAGCATTTGATGAATGAAATCACCGGTGAGATTAGCCCTTCACAAAAGTTGTAAGGATACTTAAACTCCGACTTCACATGGACCTTACCATATCCATTAATGTCTAGTTCTTCCTCCTACCATTTTGTTGAAAGGGGTGTATGTATGAGAATATTGATGTCTTATCCCCTATTCACTAAGAAATTCATTAAGGTGAATTCCTTGAACTTGGAGCCATTTTCACTCCTATAGACAATATGTTAACATTGTGTTGAGGTTGAACTTCATTGGCAAAGTTTGATGAGACATCCCTACAGTACACCTACCCAATGACTAAAGATGCTACATTTGCAGAAAGGATCAGTCCAATGAGTTTAGAGGTGGACTGTTACAGAAGATAGTGCTAAGCTCTGGAACAACGAAATTTACTCCTAATGATCGGTACTTTGATTGATGAGAACTTTATCTTGCCTCATGCATTTATGTATGATCGGGTTCGTTGGAGAAACAAGCATGGCCAGGAGGAGATAGGCTACAGAAGCCCAACATGATGATGCGCCCAAGGATGCGGGGGGAGAGAGGCCGGGAGGAAGGCAGAAAGATCAGATCATAAAGGCGAAAAATATATATTTAATATTAATTCTCCAATTAACATTCAAATACACATATTATCTTATTCCTTCACTCTGGGACACCTTCCGGACCCCTTCCGATCTACATCGGATGTTACCTAGAACTATTCTGGTTTCTCTCTCTCCATTTCTCCTACGATACCTCATCTACCCTAAGCGTTCCCACGCTTGAGCGTGACATCCTTCAGTTTAGAAACACTCCGCAAATGATTGAGCCTACTCTCATATCAATGATCAACAGAGGGACCTGGATGGCCATGTCACCCCTGTGTGTTTCACGAATATAATCGCTCGAACCGTGAGATAGTCGTTTCCCGTTCCCTTTGTCATTTGATACCTCATTCATCCGAGACTTGATCTTTGGTATCCCTATACCTTAGTTCGGTCTCGTTACCGATGAACTTGTTTACTCGTTCTCATGTCGTGGCATTCGGTGACCAAGTCACATGCTTGCAAGCTTCATAAATGCAACGTCACCGAGATGGCCACATGTATCTATACGTTACATGGATTAGACAAATCCTGGTCTTGATTTGTACTCCTCTACGCGTCCCTTTGGAAAACATGAGTGGCACCTTTTTAATCACCCTTTTACGAGATGATACTTGATAACCATCTAAGCTTCCTCTAGAACGGTGATCTGCATTACCTCACAGTCAAAGGATCAGGTTGTGAGGTTCTCTATGTTTATCATCAATGGTGAACTTTGTAACTAGATCTCATTAAGATATAACTATCGGATGTTTGTCTATCATGTCATTCAACTAATGACATGACCTCATTATCAATTAGCATAAATGCCCATGATCTTAAAACTCAGATCATCCTCATGACCAATGAACTAGTTTGCTAGAGATAACTAGAGACACGGTTTGTTTACATACCACACGTGTATTAACATTTCGTATTAACACAGTTATAGCATGATATGAAACGTATTATGAACATATAGGAGATATATCAAATAATACACTTTATTATTTTCCTCTAGGGCATAACTCCTTCAGTCTCCCACTTGCACTAGAGTATAGATAAAACTAGTTTACAATAGGCAGGATGATGAGGACATCCCTATAGTTACACCTACCCCAATTGCTAATAAAGATGTTCCAATTGCAAAGAAGGATCAATCCAATGAGATAAGGATTGGGCCAATCACAAGAGCTCGTGCCAAGCTACTAGAACAACATGTGAACTTGTTTCTTAATGAACCTGGTGTTTTAATTACTGAGAATTTTATACTACCTAAGTCTTTGAATTATTGTATGATCAGGTACTTAGGAGAAGAAGGCATAGCATAGAGTGAGGAGCTGAAGGAACATGGCGTGTTGATCAATGAGGAATGCGTGAGGGAGGAGAGGGAGGAAGCGCAAGGAGCACTCCACGAGAAGATCAACACATGGTCGGGGGATCTCGCATGGCGGAAGAAACCACGCAATCTACATGAGCTGACTGCCATGACAGAGAAGTCCGACTGCCGCACGTAGCGGGCCTGGCTATGAGCCGACCCACCTTGGGTCAGTTGTATCTTAGTCTAGGTCGAGTTGAACTGTTATTCCTAGTCACAGCCGCCAACCCTTAGCCCTTAAATAGATGGGGGCGTCGTAGTTTAGGGTTGAGACCACGTTAAAATATTTTGGAGTTGTTTCTTTCATAGAACCTCTGGAATTATCCTGTGTTCGAATCTACCAACTATAATTGAGTGTGATCTGTTGTTCCATTGGGAATTAGTAGATTGCATACTACTGTTCGTGGTCACAGCTGCGTGCGCAAGAGCGTGGTGTTGTGAATATCCTACAAGGTTCGAGAGCTGTTGCATTGGCATCAGGGATCGAGCGGGAGAGTTCATAGCTACAGGCTAGTTATCTATCATCCACCATCATCACCGCCATCCGCTTACTGAGAAGATCGGGCCACCCTTTGATATTCACATCATCACATCAGTGCATCAGTTTTTGATTTTGTTTGCTAGAAGCATCTCTATTCACTTTGGAACGGTAAGATCTCCTTTCTTATTAGTTGTGAGTGAGTTGTGAGAGTTCCACCATACAGATTTTTTATTTTTGTGCACTAACCTACTGATCATGTCTTCTAGTGATGATGATGTTGTGATGCAGAAAAAGAAGGATGAGGAGCTCGTCAATTGGCGTGAATATGAGGCTTTGAAGTCCCACTTGACACGTGTGTTTACTCACACGACAAATGCCATTGACAAGAATCTCCAGGATATGAATGTGAGATTGGATCACCATGTTGGAACGGTTGATACTATTCAAACACAAGTGGCTACGCTCAATGTCAATGTCACCGCTTTGCAGCAGTCCATTGAGGGTTTGACAGCCGCTTTACATAGAAGGGAAGAGCCTCAAAATGATGATGCCTTTGATGATTTTGATGAGGGTAGCGCTGTGGATGCTACTCCACATGTTGGCAGGGGACGTGCTATTCCCCCTACCCATGCACCTGTCCCTGCACCTGCCCATGCACCTGCTCATGGCCGTGGGTATGCTCCTCTCGGGCGTGCTCAACGTGTTCCCAACCAAACTGCTGATGATGGTTTGGGCAAGCCAAAATTCTCAATTCCTAAGTTTGATGGTTCCATTGATCCTGAAGACTACCTCACATGGGAGTTGAAGATTGAGAAACTCTGGCGCTTATTTGACTATCCAGAAGATAAGAAGGTCAAGCTTGCAGCATCTGAATTTGATGGTTATGCTTTGCGTTGGTGGGATGCTCTTGTGCAACATAGGAGGGAGGACAATGAACTTCCTGTGATGGATTGGCGCGAGATGAAGCAAATCATGAAAGCTCGTTTCGTCCCAACCAACTACTTGCATTCAGTTTTTGATAAATTGACGCAACTGAAGCAAGGAACAATGACAGTTGATGAGTACTACATGGAGATGGAGATGCTTATGCAGCGTGCTAAAATTCGTGAGTCCATTGAGATGACCATGCAGCGATTCCTAAACAACTTGAAGTTACCAATCAAGAGCATTGTTCGTCATCACAAGTATGAGACTATGAATGAGTTGTTGCATCATGCTAGAGAGGCCGAATCCCAGTTGGCAGAAGAGGCGAAGTCACGTACTCGTTTTCCATCCTCCAGCAGATTTTCGGCCAGACCTATTCCTCCTATAGCTGCGTCACCAGCTGCTGTTCCGTTTACACCATCGGCCAAACCAGCAAGTACACCTTCATTTGGTTCTAATGCTCGGAAACCCGCTGCTCCTGCTGCTAGCTCGGGTTCCAACATGTCTCTTGCGTACTCGTGATGTGGTGTGCCACACTTGTGGTGGTAGAGGTCACTACAAGAAGGATTGTCCAAACAGCAAGGTTATGTTTGTTAATGAACAAGGTGAAGTAGAAAGTGGAGATGAAGCTACTGATGTTGATATTGATGATGGTGAGGATGGTGCTGATGCATATGCTGAGCATGCACCAACTATCGTTGTGTCTTCACGTGTACTTAGTGTGCAACCGGTTGAGGAATCCCAGCGTTGCAACTTGTTCCAAACAAAATCTCTAGTTGGACCAAATAAAGCTTGCAAGATCATTATTGATGGAGGTAGCTGCAGAAATCTTGCAAGTAAGGAATTATGTGCCAAACTAAATTTGACATACTTACCTCATCCCAAGCCATACTACATACAATGGTTGAGCAACAATGGTGAGATGAAGGTAAATCATATGGTACAAGTGAACTTTCAAATAGGGCCATACAAAGATTCTATTGATTTTGATGTGGTTCCTATGACTGTTTGCAACTCCTATTGTGTCGGCCATGGCTCTATGATCGCCATGTGCAACACAATGGCCGAGCCAATACATATCACTTGGAATTCAAAGGAAGAAAGATTACTATGCAGCCAATGACACCACAAGAAATTGTGAATGATTCTCGCCAGAAGATAGAGGTGAATTTGAAGGAAGATACTACTACTCGGCGAGATTGTGTGACAGCTGTTCCTGATGTAATTGAGCCTAAATTGAGTGATATAACGAAAAGTGAGAGAGTGCCTGGTTTATTGATATTAGCCACTAAGGAGGATATGAGAGAATTTCGTGAGGATCCTACAGCCATGCCACTTGTGCTCATGTATAAGGGCGAGGTATTGGTTTCTAACGACATGATCCCTATTTCTCTTGGTGTTTCATCTGTTTGCGAGGACTTTGGGGATGTATTTCCGAAGACGTGCCTTGAGTTTACCTCCCTTGCATGGTATAGAACATCAAGTGGACTTGATTCCTAACGCCACACTTCCCAACCGTGCACCTTACAGGACTAATCCCGAAGAAACTAAGGAAATTCAGAAGCAAGTACAAGCGTTGCTGGATAAAGGGTACATTCGTGTCTCTCTTAGCCCTTGTGTTGTTCCTGTTATTTTAGTTCCTAAGAAAGATGGTACATGGCGCATGTGTGTTGATTGTAGAGCGATTAATAACATCACTATTCGATATCGTCATCCTATTCCACGCTTAGAGGATATGCTAGATGAATTGAGTGGTGCTGCTGTTTTCTCTAAAATTGACTTGCGTAGTGGTTATCATCAAATTAGGATGAAAGAAGGGGATGAATGGAAAACTGCTTTCAAAACTAAATTCGGTTTGTATGAGTGGTTAGTTATGCCATTTGGTCTTACTAATGTACCTAGTACTTTCATGCGTTTGATGAATCATGTTTTGAGAGAATTTATTGGTCGTTTCGTGGTTGTTTACTTTGATGATATACTCATATACAGCCACACCGAATCTGAGCATTGCACTCATATTAGACAAGTTTTGCAAGTGTTACGTGATAATAAACTATATGCTAATCTTGAGAAGTGTACATTTGCAAAAGATAAGGTCATATTCCTAGGATTTGTTGTTTCTAAACATGGAGTAGAGGTGGATCAATCTAAAATTGAATCAATTCAGAATTGGCCTACTCCAATGAATGTAAGTCAAGTGCGTAGTTTCCACTGTCTCGCTAGTTTCTATAGGCGCTTTGTGAAAGATTTTAGCACCATTGCTGCACCTTTGAATGATTTGACAAAGAAAGGTGTTCCTTTTGTATGGGGCGTGGCCCAAGACATTGCTTTTGATACTTTAAAACGTTTGCTTACTTCTGCACCATTGCTTGCATTACCTGATTTTTCGAAGCAATTTGAAGTTGAATGTGATGCTAGTGGTATAGGCATAGGTGGCGTTCTGATGCAAGAGGGTCGGCCTATAGCTTATTTTTCTGAGAAATTGACTGGTGCTCGTTTGAATTATTCTATCTATGATAAAGAATTGTATGCACTTGTTAGAGTACTTGAGGTTTGGCAACATTATTTGTGGCCAAAGGAATTCATCATACATTCTGATCATGAAGCATTGAAATACTTGAAAGCTCAATCAAACTTGCATAGAAGATTAGCTAAATGGGTTGAGTTCATTGAGTCTTTTCCTTACATCATTAATTATAAGAAGGGGAAAGAAAATGTTGTTGCTGATGCTCTATCTAGGAAGAACATGGTATTAACCAATCTTGATGTTAAAATTCCTGGATTAGAAACTATTTGTGCACTTTATGCAACTGACCATGATTTTGCTGAACCATATCGTTTGTGTGCTCTTAGAAACGCATGGGATAAGTATCATATACATGATGGATATTTGCTTCGAGCTAACAAACTATGTATTCCAGAATCGTCGTTGCGTTTGTTTTTAGTGCAGGAATCACATGCTGGTGGTTTGATGGGTCACTTTGGGCGTGAGAAGACGTTGCTCATGCTTGCTGATCACTTTTATTGGCCCAAGATGAGGCGTGATGTGTACAGATTTGTGAGCTGATGTATTACATGCCACAAGTCGAAATCTAAGCTGAAGCCTCACGGTTTGTATACACCTCTCTCACCTACTACTCCATGTAAATACATTAGTATGTATTTTGTGCTAGTTCTAACTAAAACTCAGATAGGTCATTAATATATATTTGTGGTAGTAGATAGGTTCTCTAATATGGCTAATTTTATTGCACCTTACAAAAGCGGCGATCGTCGCATGTTGCTAACTTGTTTTTCAGGGACATCGTGAGATTACATGGAGTACCAAAGGCGATTGTTTCGACCATGATGTGAAGTTCATGAGCTACTTTTGGAAGACCTTATGGGGAAGCTAAGCAAGTTGCTGTTCAGTACTACATGTCATCCCCAAACAGATGGTCAAACGGAGGTGGTGAATAGAACATTGTCACAACTGCTAAGGACCATGATTAAAAAGAATTTGCGGGAGTGGGAAGAGTGTTTGCCACATGTTGAGTTTGCTTACAACAGGGCTGTGCATTCAACTACTCAGCTTTGTCCTTTTGAGGTGGTGTATGGTTTCAAGCCATTGACGCCACTTGATATGTTGCCTCTGCCATCACATGAGAGAGTTGATATGGAGGCATCAAAACGTGCTGATTATGTGAAGAAAATACATGAGAAGACTCGAGAGGCTATTGAGAAGAAAGGCAAGAACATTGCTGCTGCTGCAAGGAATCAAACACGAAAAGAAGTGTTGTTCGAGCCTAGAGATATGGTTTGGGTGCATCTACGCAAGGATAGGTTCCCACTACTTCGAAAGTCGAAATTGAAGCCATGTGGTGCTGGTCCTTACAAGGTGTTAGCCAATATTAATGATAATGCCTACTAGGTTGATATACCTATTGAGGAGTTTGGTGGAGTTAGCAATAGCTTCAACGTTGCTGATTTGTCACCATATCTTGGAGAAGACCTTGGAGCGTCGAGGACGACGCCTCTTGAAGGGGGGGGGAGATGATGAGGACATCCCTATAGTTACACCTACCCCAATTGCTAATAAAGATGTTCCAATTGCAAAGAAGGATCAATCCAATGAGATAAGGATTGGGCCAATCACAAGAGCTCGTGCCAAGCTGCTAGAACAACAGGTGAACTTGTTTATTAATGAACCTGGTGTTTTAATTAATGAGAATTTTATACTACCTAAGTCTTTGAATTATTGGATGATCAGGTACTTAGGAGAAGAAGGCATAGCACAGAGTGAGGAGCTGAAGGAACATGGCGTGTTGATAAATGAGGAATGCGCGAGGGAGGAGAGGGAGGAAGCGCAAGGAGCACTCCACGAGAAGATCAACACATGGTCGGGATCTCTCGCGGAAGAAACCCACGCCTTCTGCGACTGCCGCGACAGAGGAACAGGTCCGACTACACCCGCAGCAGGCTGCTTGGCATATGAGCCGACCCACCTTGGGTCGGTTGTATCTTAGTCTAGGTCGAGTTGAACTGTTATTCCTAGTCGCGACCGCATGACTTAGCCCTTAAATAGATGGGGGCATCGTAGTTTAGGGTTGAGACCACGTTAAAATATTTTGGAGTTGTTTCTTTCATAGAACCTCTGGAATTATCCTGTGTTCGAATCTACCAACTATAATTGAGTGTGATCTATTGTTCCATTAGGAATTAGTAGATTGCATACTACCGTTAAATGGTCATTTGCGTCTTAAGAGCGTGGTGTTGTGAATATCCTACAAGGTTCGAGAGCTGTTGCATTGGCATCAGGGATCGAGCAGGAGAGTTCATAGCTACAGGCTAGTTATCTATCATCCACCATCATCACCGCCATCCGCTTACTGAGAAGATCGGGCCACCCCATATCACAGGATCCTAACCCCAATCGAATCTCGGTGTTGTTCGTGCTTGTCTTGTAGGAGAGCTTTGGTCAAAGGATCTAACATATTCAATTCCGTATCTACTTTGCAAATCTTGACTTCAGCTTCGTCAACATTCTGCCGGATGACGTGAAATCTAAGCTTGACGTGTTTCGCTGTGGAATGAGTCCTCAGTTCCTTTGTGTTTGCAATAGCTCCCGTGTTGTCACAATAGATCGTCACGGGGTCCCGTGCACTTGGAATGACTCCTAGTTTGATGATGAAATTCCTTAGCCAAACAGCTTCATTAGCTGCATCAACCACATCAATGTATTCAGACTCCATTGAAGACTGCGCCACCACCGGCTGCTTCTTACTCTTCCAGCTTACCGCCCCACCATTTACTAGGAACACAAATCTTGTTTGAGACTTCGAGTCATCATGATCTGATTTCCAGCTCGCATCCACGTAACCCGTTACATTTAGAGCTTCATCACTTCCTCCATAGATTAGGAACATTTCCTTTGTTCTTTTGAGATACTTTAGGATATTCTTCATAGTTGTCCAGTGATCTTGTCCTGGATTACTTTGGCATCGGCTCGTCAAACTAAGAGCCAATGCCACATCAGGTCGCGTACTTAACATTGCATACATGATAGATCCTATGGCTGAGGCATAGGAGATGTAAGACATCTTTTCTCTATCATTATCCGTTACTTGACATTGAGTCACACTCATTTTGTAATTCTTCATCATTGGCATAGAGCCATTTTTGGCATTGTCTAGTTTGAACCTCTTCAAAATCTTTTCGATGTAAGTACTCTAACTTAATGCAATTAGGCATCTTGATCTATCTCTATAGATCTTGATTCCTAATATGTATGTAGCTTCACCTAGATCCTTCATGGAAAATTGGCTACTCAAATATGCTTTCACGCTTCTCATTAGATCCACATCATTTCCCATGAGCAATATGTCATCCACATATACTACTAAGAAAACAACTGAGCTCCCACTCACTTTCTTGTAAACACAGAACTCTTGTTGATTTTGGACAAATCCAAAACTCTTGATCACTTGATCAAAACATTGGTTCCAGCTCCGAGATGCCTGCTTCAATCCATAAATGGACCGCTGAAGCTTGCACACCTTTCCAGCATCCTTGGGATCAACAAAACCTTCCGATTGCATCATATATAACTCTTCATCAATGTGACCATTGAGGAATGCGGTCTTGACATCCATCTGCCAAATTTCATAGTCGAAATGAGCAACAATTGCTAGTAAAATCTAGACAGCCTTAAGCATCACTACAGGAGAAGAAGTCTCATCGTAATCAACTCCTTGAATTTGTCGAAACCCCTTTGCGACAAGTCGAGCTTTGTGAATGGTCACATTACCATTTGCATCTGTCTTTTTCTTAAAGATCCATTTATTCTCCATGGCCTTGCGGTGATATGGTGTGGCCCGATCTTCTCAGCAAGCACTTGTCGATGGTGATGGTGGAGATAGATAACTAGCATGTAGCTATGAACTCTCCCGCTCGAACCCTGATGCCAATGCAATAGCTCTCTAACCTTGTAGGATATTCACAACACCACGCTCTTGCGCACGTAGGCGTCGACCACGAACGGTAGTTTGCAATCTACTAACTCCCAATGGAACAACAGATCACACTCAATTGCAATTGGTAGAATTTGATCACAGGGTAATTCCAGAGGTTCTATAGAAGAAACAACTCCAAAATAATTTTAACGTGGTCTAAAAACTAAAGCTAGTGCGCCCCCATCTATTTAAGGGTCTAGGAGGCGGTGGCCAAAGGGGGTGACCGAGTTGGTCCCACCCAACTAGGGTACAAACCGACCCAAAATTGGGTTCGGCTCAGGGTTCTACCGTGGCAGAGTTTTGGCCTATTTCTCTGCCATGGCAGCCTGCCGTGGCAGAAAAGGACTCTGTTTCTGTGTCGCGGCAGCCTGCCGTGGCAGGAAAACGCATCATTTCTCTACCGCGGCAGAGATCCTACCAGGTGTTGATCTTCTTCTTGGTAGCTCCTTGCGCTTCCTCCCTCTCCTCCCTCGCACATTCTTCATTGATCAACACACCATACTCCATATGCTTCAACTCCTCGCTCCGTGCTATGCCTTCTTCTCCCATGTACCTGATCATACAATAGCACAAAGACTTAGGCAATATAAAATTCTTATAAATGAAAGCATCATGGTCAACTAGGAATGAATTCACCTGATAGTCATTATTGATTTGACTCAATATTTCCTTCCATTCAAGCGATCAGAATCATCATAATCCTGTATATCCTCATCATCCTCCTTTCTTCATGAAAAGCCGTCCACGGCTTTGGGTAAGTCGAAAGTGGAAGAAACAAAAAGAACAACGTGTACGCAAAGTATATGTATATATAATATGTTGTATTATTGTTGTTCACATGAAAAGTATGTCCAATATACATCAAGCAACTTATATTGTAGGTATAAGTGAAGTACAAAGAATCATGATCATGGTGAAAAACAACTAAATAGATAGTCTTTTTCTTCAATATTAAATTCAGTTTTATCAAAGAAGATCTATGATCAAATTTGTGAGCAAGATCAAACCAATTCAATATGTGTGAAAACCAAATTGATTCATGCCATGCTTCAACTGCGCTACTTTGTTTATTATGAACATGAACATGTTGTCCAGTATGTAAGATGCAACTCAATTTGCAAATATCAAGGAAGTCTAAAGTAGTAACATAACTAGACAAACACTTTTGGGACAAACACAAAGAATATGAAAACTTTGGTTCTATTCTAGCAAGAATAGAACAATCCAACATAGGTAAAATTACTTATGTTGGTTGCAATATATCAACTAGAGTAGAATGTATTTCCATAATATCTCGAACATGAACTATTGTCCCATAGCAAACATTTTGTGACACATTGCATATATGGCTGAAAATAGCTTGTTTCAGTTCAGCGATTCTAGCACAAGTAATGCATATATGATCCACAAGAAAATTTTCATCCATGCTATATTCACCAATTAGATTGAAAGTGAAACAAGGAGAATATGTGCTAGAATTTAGAAATGAAATTTGAGAAATCTTATCCATAGCACAACTCATACTCATAGGTTCACTTAGCATGATGGAATACACAATATCAGTAGGTGGTATTCGAGCAAGTATTTCTTGATGTGTAATTAGTACCACATGATCAAAATTTGAATTTGGTAAACTATCACATGGTGCTGAAACAGTAGTGTAAGGCAAATCACAAGGAGGCTTCAGTAAAGGAATAGACTCACAATATGTCGCACATGTTGGCTGAAGCTCCAAATTAGTACCAATGTCATCAACAATCTCCTCAGTTGTAGTAGGTACTAAAGCATCCTCCGCAAGTGACAATGCATAGTCCGATGATGCAGGTTGTAAAATAGATTGCTCCCGTTCTTCAAAAGCAACCTGCATAGCACAAGAAACAATACCAGGAGTAGAGATGATTACATTAGTAAATATCCTCACATGTATTAGCATCTACTGCACTGATGTTTTCTTTTTCTCTCATACTCTTAGACTGGATGCTCTCAACCTCACGTTTAGTGGAATCACACAGCTCACTTTTGATAACACTCTCACTCAGCTTGGCTATGTGGCTCTCATTCTAACATGGGTTGTAATGCACACCGTTTTCAAGATGACAAATAATAGAATTGTCACCATTCATCATGACCTTGTACTTAGCAGACAAACTGAACTCTTTTGTCCTCTCCTTGCGAAGAAGATGATACTCATGAAATTTGTCGGCTGAAATCCTGAGCATAGCACGCCTCTTCATGTTCCATTTGGAAGAAATGCTTCCAACAACAAGACATATTTGAGCGTCAAACCTTCTGCTCCAAGGTTCTCCCAATAGTATGTGACAAGAATCAAGTGGTATAGGAGATACATCACAGCGCACAACCTCAGTATGCTCTTTAAAAGTCATAGGAACATCAGCGGTGTGAGAAATCAGCAATGTGCCATATGATGAATGCAAGAGATATGGCACCACACGGGCACATGTGGGTAGCTGCAGCTTTTGTACAACTTCAACGCTGATCAAATTAATAGTAGAGTTGCTATCAATGGTAATGGAAGCACATCGCTCACCAATCATCACACTATGGTGGAAAAGACCGTCACCATCAAAAATACCACGTTCTTCCTTCCACAAAGTTCCACTACAACGCCAATTGTGGAAGAATTTGTACCTATAGGTCTCCACATTATCTGTAACATCATTGGCCTCCATTTTTTGCATCACATCAACACTACTAGAAGATATGATCAGTACATTAGTGCACAAAACAAAATCTGGTGGTGGAACTCTCACAACTTACTCAAAACCGACAAGAAAGCAGATCTTACCGTTCCAAAGTGAATAGTGATGCTTACCAATTCGAAATCAAAGACTTATGCATTGATGTGATGAAGTGAATATCAAAGGTATAGAGAATGGTCGCAGGGCACACATGTTATTTATGGTGGAGCTATAGGTATGGTATCCTATCTACACCGCAAACAAGTCCTAGTGCTGATCGTACAAAAACCCAAGAAACACACACGTGGAGATAAACGTGGCAATGCAACTATGAAGGGTGTTGCACTGCGTTGGAGAGACACTACCAAAGCTCAAAGTAAACAGGCACAAGATTGCTCAATCTACCGGTGCACAAAGATATCACTAGGCCTCTTGCTCAATTCTTCTTTTCTTTTTTTTCTTTTGTTATATGCTCTTGCTCTTCTTCTTTTTTTAATATATATCACACACGACCAATTTACAAAGCACAACACCAAAACCTTATGAGCAGCCTGTAAGAGCGGAAACTAGTCTCAATGGGAAAGTTCCTACACTTATGAAATAGAATGACTGTAGCTAAGGTTTGGAAAATTGCAAAATTTCACAATTTTTTTATATGGCTGTCGTGGCAGAAAAACGGGGCAAATCTGTGCCGTGGCAGAGAATCTGTACCTCACGGCAGAACGCGTGCCGCGGCAGAAAAACAACACGAAATCGTGCCATGGCAGGAAATCGGATCTGTGGCAGACACGGACTCGCGGCAGAAAAAAGGGCGTTTTTTGTGCCGCGGCAGAGTCGGCAAGATTATTTTTTGATTCCGACTTTCCAAGTAGTAAAAAATGAGGACTCTTAGGCTAGAGTCGGATCTGAACTTGTGGCGGTGGAAAATAAAGATGGGGAACACGTATGAAAGCAAAAACTAGATCTACGAAGAATAGATCTAGATCTAGACTAAAAGAGGAACGCGACTAGCAACTATTACTCGAATACGATGTAATCTAAACTATGACAACTTTTTGTGTGGGACTTTTTCTGTATAGGACGATAAACAAGATCTAATCTATGGATGGATTTGTGGATGCTTACTGAGGCAACGAGGAAATCTGATACCTAGATGATATGGGGTGGCCCGATCTTCTCAGCAAGCACTTGTCGATGGTGATGGTGGATGATAGATAACTAGCCTGTAGCTATGAACTCTCCCGCTCGAACCCTGATGCCAATGCAACAGCTCTCGAACCTTGTAGGATATTCACAACACCACTCTCTTGTGCATGTAGCCGTCGACCACGAACGGTAGTTTGCAATCTACTAATTCTCAATGGAACAACAGATCACACTCAATTGCAATTGGTACAATTCGATCACAGGGTAATTCTAGTGGTTCTATAAAAGAAACAACTCCAAAATAATTTTAACGTGGTTTAAAAACTAAAGCTAGTGCGCCCCCGTCTATTTAAGGGTATGGGAGGCAGTGGCCTAAGGGGGTGACCAAGTTGGTCCCGCCCAACTAGGGTACAAACCGACCCAAAATTGGGTTCGGCTCAGGGTTCTGCCGTGGCAGAGTTTGGGCCTGTTTCTCTACCGCGGCAGCCTGCCTTGGCAGAAAAGGACTCTTTTTCTGTGCCGCGGCAGGAAAACGCATCATTTCTCTGCCGCGGCAGAGATCCTGCCAGGTGTTGATCTTCTTCTTGGTAGCTCCTTGCGCTTCCTCCCTCTCCTCCCTCGTGCATTCTTCATTGACCAACACACCATACTCCATATGCTTCAGCTCCTCGCTCCGTGCTACGCCTTCTTCTCCCATGTACTTGATCATATAATAGCACAAAGACTTAGGCCATATAAAGTTCTTATAAATGAAAGCATCATGGTCCACTAGGAATGAATTCACCTGATAGTCATTATTGATTTGACTCAATATTTTCTTCCAGTTCAAGCAGTCAGAATCATCATAATCCCTATATATATCCTCATCATGCAGCCTTCCGGAAGATCTACCAAGGTCCAAACTTGATTTTCATACATGGATCCTATTTCGGATTTCATGGCTTCTAGCCATTTCTTGGAGTCATCACTATCCATAGCTTCTTTGTAGTTTGCAGGTTCTTCTTGTTCATCTAGGATGAAAAACATCACAAGGCTACTGTACCAATCAGGAGTGGCACGGACTCTTGTAGACCTGCACACCTTAGGAGTCTCGACGTTGTTGTTTTGATTATTATCATTGGGATCTTCCTCCATGTTGGAGAGTGGTTTTGGAACAGCTTCCGTTGTGCTACTCGGAATTTGGAGAGAAGGGTCAACAACTTCATCTAACTCAATTTCCCTTCCACTAACTCCTTTAGCGAGAAACTGTTTCTCGAGAAAGGTGCCGGATTTTGTGACAAACGTTTTGCCTTCGACTTGGTTGTAGAAGGTACACCCAATTGTTTCCCTTGGGTATCCCACAAAGATACATTTTTCCGATTTGGGTTCGAGTTTGTCAGGATGTTGTTTCTTGACATAAGCCTCACAACCCCAAATTTTTAGAAACGACAACTTTAGTTTCTGGCCATACCATATCTCATATGGAGTTGTCTCCACAGATTTGGATGGTGCTCGGTTTAAAATGAAAGGGTAGTTTCCAACGCGTATCCCCAAAAAGACATAGACAAATCAGTTAAATACATCATGGATCGCACGCTATCCAATAGAGTTCGGTTACGTCGTTCCAACACACCATTATGTTGTGGTGTTACGGCTGGCATAAGCTGTGGGATGATCCCACAGTCTTTTAAGTGCATGTTGAACTCATAACTCAAATACTCGCCTCCCCGATCCAATCGAAGATGCTTGATTCTCTACTTCTTTCCGAAATTCCTTGAACTTTTCAAAGGTTTCAGACTTGTGCTTCATTAAGTAGATATATCCATATCTACTTAAGTCGTCAGTAAAGGTAACAAAATAACAATAACCATTGCGTGTTGAGACGCTCATTGGTCCACATACATCCGTATGTATGATTCCCAGTAGGTCCTCGGCTCTCCCCATTGTCCTGGAGAATGGTGTCCTAGTCATCTTGCCCATGAGGCATGGCTCACATGTATCAAGGGATTCAAAATCCAACGATCCAAGAAGCCCTTCTGAATGAAGCTTCTTCATGCGTTTTACGCCAATGTGACCAAGACGGCAATGCCACATAAACATGGAATTATCATCATTATGCTTACAACGTTTAGTATCAACACTATGGATGTGCGTATCACAATCAAGATTAAGTAAGAATAAACCATTACACACAGGGGCATGAACATAGAAAATCTCATTCATATAAATAGAACAACCATTTGTTTCGGATTTAAACGAATAATGATCTTGCAATAAGCAAGATCCACTCACAATATTCATACTTAGTGCTACTTAGTGCGGGTACATAGTAGCATTTATTCAAAACCAAAAATAATCCTGACGGTAGATGAAGATGTAGGGTGCCGATGGCCATCACTTCGACTCTCCAACCATTGCCGACGCGCATTGTCACCTCATCCTTCCTCAGGCGCCTCCTACTCTATAGTTCCTCCAGATAGTTACATATGTGAGCAACAGATCCGGTATCAAATACCCAGGTGTTACTCCTGGCACTTGTAAGGAACACATGTATAACATGTATATCACATATACCTTTGTCCCATTAATCCAATCTAGCAGGAGTAGGTCGTTACCCTCCGGGGGGCCGAACTTGGGTAAACCATGTGCATCTGCCCCATCTCGCACCGCAGATGGCTGCCAGCTCTTCCTCGCATTACAATCAATCGCTGCCAAATTTCATAGTCGAAATGAGCAACAATTGCTAGTAAAATCTAGACAGCCTTAAGCATCACTACAGGAGAAGAAGTCTCATCGTAATCAACTCCTTGAATTTGTTGAAACCCCTTTGCGACAAGTCGAGCTTTGTGAATGGTCACATTACCATTTGCATCTGTCTTTTTATTAAAGATCCATTTATTCTCCATGGCCTTGCGGTGATATGGGGTGGCCCGATCTTCTCAGCAAGCACTTGTCGATGGTGATGGTGGAGATAGATAACTAGCATGTAGCTATGAACTCTCCCGCTCGAACCCTGATGCCAATGCAATAGCTCTCGAACCTTGTAGGATATTCACAACACCACGCTCTTGCGCACGTAGGCGTCGACCACGAACGGTAGTTTGCAATCTACTAACTCCCAATGGAACAACAGATCACACTCAATTGCAATTGGTAGAATTTGATCACAGGGTAATTCCAGAGGTTCTATAGAAGAAACAACTCCAAAATAATTTTAACGTGGTCTAAAAACTAAAGCTAGTGCGCCCCCATCTATTTAAGGGTCTAGGAGGCGGTGGCCAAAGGGGGTGACCGAGTTGGTCCCACCCAACTAGGGTACAAACCGACCCAAAATTGGGTTCGGCTCAGGGTTCTACCGTGGCAGAGTTTTGGCATATTTCTCTGCCATGGCAGCCTGCCGTGGCAGAAAAGGACTCTGTTTCTGTGTCGCGGCAGCCTGCCGTGGCAGGAAAACGCATCATTTCTCTACCGCGGCAGAGATCCTACCAGGTGTTGATCTTCTTCTTGGTAGCTCCTTGCGCTTCCTCCCTCTCCTCCCTCGCACATTCTTCATTGATCAACACACCATACTCCATATGCTTCAACTCCTCGCTCCGTGCTATGCCTTCTTCTCCCATGTACCTGATCATACAATAGCACAAAGACTTAGGCAATATAAAATTCTTATAAATGAAAGCATCATGGTCAACTAGGAATGAATTCACCTGATAGTCATTATTGATTTGACTCAATATTTCCTTCCAGTTCAAGCAGTCAGAATCATCATAATCCCTGTATATATCCTCATCATCCTCCCTTTCTTCATGAAAAGCCGTCCACGGCTTTGGGTAAGCTGAAAGTGGAAGAAACAAAAAGAACAACGTGTACGCAAAGTATATGTATATATAATATGTTGTATTATTGTTGTTCACATGAAAAGTATGTCCAATATACATCAAGCAACTTATATTGTAGGTATAAGTGAAGTACAAAGAATCATGATCATGGTGAAAAACAACTAAATAGATAGTCTTTTTCTTCAATATTAAATTCAGTTTTATCAAAGAAGATCTATGATCAAATTTGTGAGCAAGATCAAACCAATTCAATATGTGTGAAAACCAAATTGATTCATGCCATGCTTCAACTGCGCTACTTTGTTTATTATGAACATGAACATGTTGTCCAGTATGTAAGATGCAACTCAATTTGCAAATATCAAGGAAGTCTAAAGTAGTAACATAACTAGATAAACACTTTTGGGACAAACACAAAGAATATGAAAACTTTGGTTCTATTCTAGCAAGAATAGAACAATCCAACATAGGTAAAATTACTTATGTTGGTTGCAATATATCAACTAGAATAGAATGTATTTCCATAATATCTCAACATGAACTATTGTCCCATAGCAAACATTTTGTGACACATTGCATATATGGATGAAAATAGCTTGTTTCAGTTCAGCGATTCTAGCACAAGTAATGCATATATGATCCACAAGAAAATTTTCATCCATGCTATATTCACCAATTAGATTGAAAGTGAAACAAGGAGAATATGTGCTAGAATTTAGAAATGAAATTTGAGAAATCTTATCCATAGCACAACTCATACTCATAGGTTCACTTAGCATGATGGAATACACAATATCAGTAGGTGGTATTCCAGCAAGTATTTCTTGATGTGTAATCAGTACCACATGATCAAAATTTGAATTTGGTAAACTATCACATGGTGCTGAAACAGTAGTGTAAGGCAAATCACAAGGAGGCTTCAGTAAAGGAATAGACTCACAATATGTCGCACATGTTGGCTGAAGCTCCAAATTAGTACCAATGTCATCAACAATCTCCTCAGTTGTAGTAGGTACTAAAGCATCCTCCGCAAGTGACAATGCATAGTCCGATGATGTAGGTTGTAAAATAGATTGCTCCCGTTCTTCAAAAGCAACCTGCATAGCACAAGAAACAATACCAGGAGTAGAGATGATTACATTAGTAAATATCCTCACATGTATTAGCATCTACTGCACTGATGTTTTCTTTTTCTCTCATACTCTTAGACTGGATGCTCTCAACCTCACGTTTAGTGGAATCACACAGCTCACTTTTGATAACACTCTCACTCAGCTTGGCTATGTGGCTCTCATTCTAACATGGGTTGTAATGCACACCGTTTTCAAGATGACAAATAATAGAATTGTCACCATTCATCATGACCTTGTACTTAGCAGACAAACTGAACTCTTTTGTCCTCTCCTTGCGAAGAAGATGATACTCATGAAATTTGTCGGCTGAAATCCTGAGCATAGCACGCCTCTTCATGTTCCATTTGGAAGAAATGCTTCCAACAACAGGACATATTTGAGCGTCAAACCTTCTGCTCCAAGGTTCTCCCAATAGTATGTGACAAGAATCAAGTGGTATAGGAGATACATCACAGCGCACAACCTCAGTATGCTCTTTAAAAGTCATAGGAACATCAGCGGTGTGAGAAATCAGCAATGTGCCATATGATGAATGCAAGAGATATGGCACCACACGGGCACATGTGGGTAGCTGCAGCTTTTGTACAACTTCAACGCTGATCAAATTAATAGTAGAGTTGCTATCAATGGTAATGGAAGCACATCGCTCACCAATCATCACACTATGGTGGAAAAGACCGTCACCATCAAAAATACCACGTTCTTCCTTCCAAAAAGTTCCACTACAACGCCAATTGTGGAAGAATTTGTACCTATAGGTCTCCACATTATATGTAACATCATTGGCCTCCATTTTCTGCATCACATCAACACTACTAGAAGATATGATTAGTACATTAGTGCACAAAACAAAATCTGGTGGTGGAACTCTCACAACTTACTCAAAACTGACAAGAAAGCAGATCTTACCGTTCCAAAGTGAATAGTGATGCTTACCAATTCGAAATCAAAGACTTATGCATTGATGTGATGAAGTGAATATCAAAGGTATAGAGAATGGTCGCAGGGCACACATGTTATTTATGGTGGAGCTATAGGTATGGTATCCTATCTACACCGCAAACAAGTCCTAGTGCTGATCGTACAAAAACCCAAGAAACACACACGTGGAGATAAACGTGGCAATGCAACTATGAAGGGTGTTGCACTGCGTTGGAGAGACACTACCAAAGCTCAAAGTAAACAGGCACAAGATTGCTCAATCAACCGGTGCACAAAGATATCACTAGGCCTCTTGCTCAATTCTTCTTTTCTTTTTTTTCTTTTGTTATATGCTCTTGCTCTTCTTCTTTTTTTAATATATATCACACACGGCCAATTTACAAAGCACAACACCAAAACCCTATGAGCAGCCTGTAAGAGCGGAAACTAGTCTCAATGGAAAGTTCCTACACTTATGAAATAGAATGACTGTAGCTAAGGTTTGGAAAATTGCAAAAAATCACAATTTTTTTATATGGCTGTCGTGGCAGAAAAACGGGGCAAATCTGTGCCGTGGCAGAGAATCTGTACCTCCTGACGAGCAGCGTGCATGGCAGAAAAACAACACGAAATCGTGCCATGGCAGGAAATCGGATCTGGCGGAACGGACTCATGGCCAGAAAAAAGGCGTTTTTGTGCAGCCGGAACAAGATTATTTTTTGATTCCGACTTTCCAAGTAGTAAAAAATGAGGACTCTTAGGCTAGAGTCGGATCTGAACTTGTGGCGGTGGAAAATAAATATGGGGAACACGTATGAAAGCAAAAACTAGATCTACGAAGAATAGATCTAGATCTAGACTAAAAGAGGAACGCGACTAGCAACTATTACTCGAATACGATGTAATCTAAACTATGGCAACTTTTTTTGTGGGACTTTTTCTGTATAGGACGATAAACAAGATCTAATCTATGGATGGATTTGTGGATGCTTACTGAGGCAACGAGGAAATCTGATACCTAGATGATATGGGGTGGCCCGATCTTCTCAGCAAGCACTTGTCGATGGTGATGGTGGATGATAGATAACTAGCCTGTAGCTATGAACTCTCCCGCTCGAACCCTGATGCCAATGCAACAGCTCTCGAACCTTGTAGGATATTCACAACACCAATCTCTTGTGCACGTAGCCGTCGACCACGAACGGTAGTTTGCAATCTACTAATTCTCAATGGAACAACAGATCACACTCAGTTGCAATTGGTACAATTCGATCACAGGGTAATTCTAGTGGTTCTATAAAAGAAACAACTCCAAAATAATTTTAACGTGGTTTAAAAACTAAAGCTAGTGCGCCCCCGTCTATTTAAGGGTATGGGAGGCAGTGGCCTAAGGGGGTGACCAAGTTGGTCCCACCCAACTAGGGTACAAACGGACCCAAAATTGGGTTCGGCTCAGGGTTCTGCCGTGGCAGAGTTTGGGCCTGTTTCTGTCATGGCAATGCCTTGGCGAAAGGACTCTTTTCTGTCGGCGGAAAAGCGCATCATTCTCTGCCATGGCGTAGATCCTGCCAGGTGTTGATCTTCTTCTTGGTAGCTCCTTGCGCTTCCTCCCTCTCCTCCCTCGTGCATTCTTCATTGATCCACACACCATACTCCATATGCTTCAGCTCCTCGCTCCGTGCTACGCCTTCTTCTCCCATGTACTTGATCATATAATAGCACAAAGACTTAGGCCATATAAAGTTCTTATAAATGAAAGCATCATGGTCCACTAGGAATGAATTCACCTGATAGTCATTATTGATTTGACTCAATATTTTCTTCCAGTTCAAGTAGTCAGAATCATCATAATCCCTATATATATCCTCATCATGCAGCCTTCCGGAAGATCTACCAAGGTCCAAACTTGATTTTCATACATGGATCCTATTTCGGATTTCATGGCTTCTAGCCATTTCTTGGAGTCATCACTATCCATAGCTTCTTTGTAGTTTGCAGGTTCTTCTTGTTCATCTAGGATGAAAAACATCACAAGGCTACTGTACCAATCAGGAGTGGCACGGACTCTTGTAGACCTGCACACCTTAGGAGTCTCGACGTTGTTGTTTTGATTATTATCATTGGGCTCTTCCTCCATGTTGGAGAGTGGTTTTGGAACAGCTTCCGTTGTGCTACTCGGAATTTGGAGAGAAGGGTCAACAACTTCATCTAACTCAATTTCCCTTCCACTAACTCCTTTAGCGAGAAACTGTTTCTCGAGAAAGGTGCCGGATTTTGCGACAAACGTTTTGCCTTCGACTTGGTTGTAGAAGGTACACCCAATTGTTTCCCTTGGGTATCCCACAAAGATACATTTTTCCGATTTGGGTTCGAGTTTGTCAGGATGTTGTTTCTTGACATAAGCCTCACAACCCCAAATTTTTAGAAACGACAACTTTAGTTTCTGGCCATACCATATCTCATATGGAGTTGTCTCCACAGATTTGGATGGTGCTCGGTTTAAAATGAAAGGGTAGTTTCCAACACGTATCCCCAAAAAGACATAGACAAATCAGTTAAATACATCATGGATCGCACGCTATCCAATAGAGTTCGGTTACGTCGTTCCAACACACCATTATGTTGTGGTGTTACGGCTGGCATAAGCTGTGGGATGATCCCACAGTCTTTTAAGTGCATGTTGAACTCATAACTCAAATACTCGCCTCCCCGATCCAATCGAAGATGCTTGATTCTCTACTTCTTTCCGAAATTCCTTGAACTTTTCAAAGGTTTCAGACTTGTGCTTCATTAAGTAGATATATCCATATCTACTTAAGTCGTCAGTAAAGGTAACAAAATAACAATAACCATTGCGTGTTGAGACGCTCATTGGTCCACATACATCCGTATGTATGATTCCCAGTAGGTCCTCGGCTCTTCCCATTGTCCTGGAGAATGGTGTCCTAGTCATCTTGCCCATGAGGCATGGCTCACATGTATCAAGGGATTCAAAATCCAACGATCCAAGAAGCCCTTCTGAATGAAGCTTCTTCATGCGTTTTACGCCAATGTGACCAAGACGGCAATGCCACATAAACATGGAATTATCATCATTATGCTTACAATGTTTAGTATCAACACTATGGATGTGCGTATCACAATCAAGATTAAGTAAGAATAAACCATTACACACAGGGGCATGAACATAGAAAATCTCATTCATATAAATAGAACAACCATTTGTTTCGGATTTAAACGAATAATGATCTTGCAATAAGCAAGATCCACTCACAATATTCATACTTAGTGCTACTTAGTGCGGGTACATAGTAGCATTTATTCAAAACCAAAAATAATCCTGACGGTAGATGAAGATGTAGGGTGCCGACGGCCATCACTTCGACTCTCCAACCATTGCCGACGCGCATTGTCACCTCATCCTTCCTCAGGCGCCTCCTACTCTATAGTTCCTCCAGATAGTTACATATGTGAGCAACATATCCGGTATCAAATACCCAGGTGTTACTCCTGGCACTTGTAAGGAACACATCTATAACATGTATATCACATATACCTTTGTCCCATTAATCCAATCTAGCAGGAGTAGGTCGTTACCCTCGGGGGGCCGAACTTGGGTAAACCATGTGCATCTGCCCCATCTCGCACCGCAGATGGCTGCCAGCTCTTCCTCGCATTACAATCAATCGCTGCCAGTAGCAGCGACTGCCGTGGCCATTTCCGCGACAGTGGCGCCCACCGTGGGGCATAGCAGGACTAGCCTGAGTTCTGCGGCGAGACTCTATTTGCCGATCGACTGACCGCTCGCCACCGGTCGTATGATCGCCATCGGTGGGATCTTAAAGATCCTGCCCAGCAGCTACATCCCGGCGTCATGCCTGGTCACTCACGGCGCGGTGATGCCGGTCGGCTCCATCAACCTCTTCGTCGGCTTCACCGGCGCGGTCGACCTAGCTGCAATGGTGATCGTCGGTGGATCGCCGCTGCACCGCGATCTGCTATCGGAGGAGCAGGTTCACTCCCTTAGGAGCCTCGTCACCAAGTACGACTCGGCCGCCAGCGACGCGGCCGAGACCAACGCCACCACCAACGACGAGGCCCTAAATGACGATGCCGACTCCACGACCCCTGCCTCGGTCGACAGATCTGTCACCACCGCATCACGAGAGGAATCCATCACGCGAGTCTCCAACCCGGAGGATTTCGAGGACCCTTCCATCCTCAGGATCTTCGATTCCGATTCCGGCTCGGAGTCGCCTGAAGATTTCCGCGCCAGATCCAATCGTTTTAACACGATCTACATGGCAGGCAGCATGGCTGCCCCGCCAGATCCGTTCTCCACACGGATCCCGCCGACTGCTACGACCACAGAGGTGGAGGAAGCCCGCCTGCGACTCATGGAGGCACAACGCAACGAACTCGTCGAGCGCAATAAATACCGCCTCGAGCAGGAAACAGCGCAGGAGCTATCGCTCTATCACCAGCGCCGCATCAGGACCCTCCTGAACTCCAATGTCCAGGGCCGCATCCTGAACTTCAACGACGAAAGCGACCCCGCACGCGCAGCCGAGTGCGAATACTGCGAGAATGCGCCGCTAGGCGGAAGCAACCCCGCGAGACCACCACCCGGCGCACCGGCGACCGGAGCCCCTCCACCACCCATTGGCCACGCGCCGCCGCCGGACCAACCGCGGATCATCATCTCGCCTCAAGCCCGCGACGCCAATGGACTACCACTCTACTCCACCCTGATGGACAATGTCGTTTCGGCCGACGCCGCGGTCGCCAACCTCGATGTCCAAGATGACGGCCGCGCTGCAGGTCCAGTACGCCAAGGCCCTACTCACCAGGGCTGTCGAGCAACAAGCTACGGGAGTCGACCCGTGGGGGCGGATGTATTCTCGTTCCTCAGCAAGCAGAACGACAACAAGCGGTCACCCCACCGTCGCCAACGCATTGACCTGCCCCCCACCGCAGCCCCTGGCGAACCAGCCACGGGCCGCCAACCCCGCGCTGTCCATCAATGAGCCGCGACCGGCGAATAACACGGTTGACACCAACGGGCAGCCCATTGATGCTCGAGCGAACATCATCAACAACCAGGCGTGGTGGGCGCGCCAGCCCAACGACTTGATGCACACCCTCACCAACCGCGGCGACCCGGAACCAAGAGGCTCGCTTAGTCGAGTCGGACCCACGATCCGTGGGGAAAAATACCCCGCCAACTTCAAGGCTCCCAAGGAGATCGAAAAGTACGATCCGACGTACGATCCCACTGTCTGGCTGGACACATACCTCATGGCAATGGGAATCGCCGGCCACACCGACCTGCTCGCTGCTCGCTACCTCCCCTTGATGATGGAGGGTGCGACTCGGCAATGGATCAACACCCTCCCTGCTGACAGCATCGATTCCTGGGAAGAAATGCGGGACACCTTCATCAGACACTTCGAGGGCTCCTACACCCGCGCCACCACCATAGAAGACCTGGAGCGATGCATCTAGGGACAACGCGAGTCGACTCGCCGCTGGATTCAAAGATGGCAAGAACTGTGGATCAACGCCTCCGGCATCCACCCAGATACGGTGATACATTGCTTCAAGAACGCGTGCCGGTACGAACTCCTGGTCGCTAAGATCAAGAGGGTCTACCGGACGCTCGACAACATCCCTGACCTCCTCGAGATCGCCAAGCGTTACGGGGAGGAGGACCCCAACCAAGACTCCGACGACGAGTCGGGAGGAAGACGCCGAACCAACATCCACGATAGCGGGCGCCTACGCGACATGCGCTACAGCAACACCCGCATCACCGGCAAGCGCCACATGGACGGGCGAGTCGACTTCGTCGCCAACGCTGGCTACGGCCAGCGCGACCCCAAGAGCTACCGCTGCGACGGAGGAAATTACCGCGACAGCGGAAACTACCGCTCCAACAATACAGCGAGGCCGAAATTTGACCCCGCTGCCCTGCTCAATCAGCCCTGCATCTACCATAGCAGGGAGGGAAAACCCGCCACCCACACCACCACGGATTGCCACTCTCTCAAAGAGATTGAAAAGGCGAGGCGAGCAAGGGAGGACCCCAACAACAACCCACCCCGGGACAACGGGAACGCTGGCGGCTTCGGCAACGCCGTCGGCTCGCTACACACCTTCACCGGACTCGGCTCCAAGCGCGAGAGGAAGGTGCTCGCCCGCGCGGTCGCCGTCAATGCGGTGACACAGGTTGACATCCCACGCTTCCTCAACTGGTCCAAGCAGAGCATCACTTGGAGTCGCCAGGACCATGCCCCCAGAATCGAGTACCCAGGGCGAGTCGCCCTGGTAGTCAGGCCCAAAGTGGCCGATTACTGGCTACCCAAGACATTGATGGACGGCGGGAGCTCCATCAACATCATGTACCTAGACATGTTCAAGAGGCTACAGCTCCCAGAGTCGGTAATCCATCGACCCTGACAACCTTCCACGGTATCGTCCCCAGTCAGAAGGCATACCCAATCGGAAAAGTGATGCTACCCGTCACCTTCGGCACACCGGCGAACTACCGCACCGAGCGAATGGAGTTCGAGCTGGTGAACTTCCGCAGCCCCTACTACTGCGTGTTGGGACGCCAGACGTTTCCCAAATTCATGGCGACCCCCACTACGCGTACAACATGATGAAGCTCCCAGGGCCAAGCGGAATCATCACCGTCCACGGCGACCCCGACATGGCCGTGGAATGCGAGGACAAAGGAGCCGGGATCACCGACGACGTCATCGCTGCGGAGACCTACCATGCGGAGGAGCTCACGAAATATGCGGGAACATCAACAAGGACGACCCCACCATCCTGAAGAAACCAACCGCCGCGAACTCCATGTTCGAGGCGACCATGCACACCCGCACCGTCGAGCTCATCCCAGGCGACTCCATCCAGACGGTCACCATCGGGGCGCACATGCGCCCCGCATAGGAAAGCGTGCTCATCGGGTTCCTCCTTGAGAACCGCGACATCTTCGCATGGAAGCCATCTGACATGCCAGGTGTCCCGGGGGAACTCGCCGAGCACAAACTCAACGCCGACCCCAAAGTGTGACCAGTAAAGCAGTCGCTACGGCCCTTCAATGAAGAGCGTCGTCGAGAAATCGCCGAAGAAGTACAGCGCCTGCTAGCCGCAGGCTTCATTCGGCCAATCAAATACTCCAAGTGGCTGGCAAACCTAGTCCTGGTTCTAAAAAAGAACAACACATGGAGAATGTGTATCGACTACACCAACCTCAACAGCGCCTGCCGAAGGAGGAGTTTGTCCTACCGCGCATCGATCAGATCATCGATTTGACTGCAGGATCGGAGTGGATGTGCTTCCTCGATGCTTACTCTGGTTATAACCAGATCAAGATGGCGGTCGAGGATGAGGAGAAGACAGCGTTCATCATGCCATTCGGCGCCTTCTGCTACACGGCCATGACGTTCGGCCTCAAGAACACCAGTGCCACATACCAGAGATGCATGCAGGAGTGCCTAGCAAGCCAAATTGGCTGCAACATTCACGTCTACATCGACAACGTGGTGGTAAAATCCACCCGCCAGGACGACCTGCTCGACGACCTGGCCGAAACTTTCGGAAACCTGTGGAGGTCTTTCATCTGTTCCCATTCAAGCGCTAGTGGCTCATAGTATTCTTTTCTAAATCTTGTAATGTTGGATCTTAGCTGCATAGTCTTAGCTAGTGATACGGATCAAGCCGATGATCCTATAGTTTTGTCCCGATCTTTCACAGCGAGTCAACCCGGATGGTAATCTTCCAATAACACCGATGAACGTCACCTGAAGAAGAGGAATCAATCCAGCAAGTAACGTGATGAAGATCACCACGCCTCAAACCACAGCTCGATAATCCTTGATGCACACAAGAACCTTCACAGCAAATCACTCGATATAATAGATAACGGTACCATCGTCCCCGGAGGGATGATACACGGTGGAGCACAATATAGTTTTTTGACTAAACAACTGAACTCCCCTAAACCCTAGGTGGGTGGCTCCTTTATATAGGAGGCCTACAACTAGTCGGTTGGATAGACCCAAACCGAACACACAAATGGACTGGAACCTAACTTAGACTCGGACTCAATAACATAGCAACAATATTTGACACAACCTTAGACTTATCATTACATATCATAGGTCGTCCTGGAGTGCCAATCATCAATGGGATGCACCCCGCATCACCTAGCTTGGTGGAGTCCTAAAATTAGGCTTCACCTCCTCCTTCATGCCCATATCAGCTAGGAGAAAAAATTAGTCATAAACAAATTAGGGCATTCCTCCCAAGATTTAATAGTGCCCTTTGGTAGAGCTAGCAACCAATCCTTAGCCTTTCCTCTAAGATAGAAAGGGAATAATCTTAGCTTAA
The DNA here is from genome assembly GCA_023614405.1 of Avena insularis. Taxonomy (NCBI): domain Eukaryota; kingdom Viridiplantae; phylum Streptophyta; class Magnoliopsida; order Poales; family Poaceae; genus Avena; species Avena insularis. Next base: position 282,715,425 of record CM042688.1, on the reverse strand, counting down.
CAGCATTTGGATCTACATCTTTAATACGCATCATGTCACAAATTTCAGTAAAAGTATTTAAGTGCAATCCCGGATCCTTAGAAGATGAACCCCCAAAGGTTAGGTTTTATCTCATATGATTTCGCATCAACTGCGGGTTGAGTGATGGGTGCATGAATAAAATCATCACTAGGAGTAGCGTACTCCCCTAATCTGTTTTGAGCCATGGCTCTTATCTTTTTGGTAAATTTTAAGTAATGAAAAATGAATAACAAGTAACTAATTTTTTTGGGCTTTCAAATAGATAAAAAGAAAGTAAACTAATAACGAAAAATTAAACTACAACTAATAATAAAACTAAAAACAAGGTCTCTAATGACCTCACCAGGATAGCGAAATTGCTTCCCTGACAACAATGCTAGAAAAAGGGTTGATACCTTCAATCCGGATTCACGGATGTAGTATAATAGCTTTTTCCCTAGAAGACCTAGGTTTTATCGAACCTCAGAAAGCACTGCTAAAAGGTAATAAAAAAGGACACATCTACAAGACTTTGTTTGTTCGTTTTACCTTAGTTGACCGGACCAATCTAGTTTACTTTATAATAGGTTTGAATCAATGGATGGAGATAGGTCAGGGTTGAATATCCACCTGCAGCTGCACATCAAATGGGATGAAAGATAATAATAAGCATAGTCATGTATAGTGGGTTTGTATTGAGATAATCTTTTGCGGGCAACACATCCTAATATTCTAGAGCCCTCATGATGTAGCGGGCATATTAGGAGACTTTTAGTCCAACCAAGAGCACACCGAAGCCATGGGTTGCAAATGATTATTAAGTGTAAACATAGATTAAAGCTTTAAGTGGTGATGTTGTTGTTGATCCCGAATGGGGCGCTAAGCGAAGACCGCACTTCCCTTTCTGTCACTGAGTTTCCTATGAGATCGCCACTAGCCAAGTATCTCACCTCAAGCCTTTAACTTGGGTACCTACAAGTCCACAGATCAAGGTGAGAGACGAAGAAACAAAAGATAAAAATCACGAATCCAAAAAAATACAATTCTCCCATGATCTAGATGCACATAATTGCTACGAGGTTTCTCTCCAACCCACAGCCTGTGAGGACTACTCACTCATAACAAATATATTGGAGATAGAAAAGATCATGCAAATACTTAGATTGAAATCAAATATTCTTACAATGGTCGGCAAATCACAAGGATATCTAAAAGTACAAAGCAATGGCTATGGCTAGTGGAGGGATGGATGGCGGAAGTGATGAACAATGGATGAACTATGGATGAACAATGGTGTGGATATCCTTTGGGGGTGTTGTGATGCAATCTAAGAATGGCGGCTCTCTGGCCGACGGCTGGAGCCTCAAAATATATAGGCGTATTCATGAAAGTTGTAGGGTTTGACGAGACAAAGCCGTCGCCACCTAGTACGGGCGGGCTGTACAGGCGGACCGCGCCCGTGCCAGTGGTTGTTAAGCTTGTAGACGCCCTAGAACGCCTCTCCAATTACTTGGTCGTGTGTACTTCCTCGAAATCCTTCATTATGACTCCTTATTTCGCCTTAAAAGCAGTGATCTCCTGCACAACATAAATCAAAGAAGGGATTTGTATATCTTTGCAATTATTAGTCATTAGTGGAAAAGGTTGAGAGTTTATTTGGCAATTGCTTGACCAAAAACAATGTTTAAACGTAGTGGAAGATGGCAAAAATCGGAGCCATCATGCCACCACGACAATTGGCGCCCACTATGGGGCCAGTAATGGTTCTAGCTAGAGTCAAGATCTGGACAGGAAACTTCATCGTGGCGAGGGAGCGCATCGTCTCTAGGCTTGTTCAGCGCTTTGGTGCGTTCGACTACGTCAGCGACAACACACGTAGCTTTGGCAACCGCCCTACTCCACGCAACGGGCTCTTCATCAGCTTCTGCGCCCACAAGATCTATGTTGGCGTCGACGAATCCTGCACCCACAGCACATCCTCGAGGGAGGAGAACCTCCTCTCAGCGCAGCTTGTGGTCCGCGTATCACTTGCCCCGCTAGCTGTGCCGAGGTGATGATGACTGCGCCTGACGCGGGAGCGAGCAAAGATCCGACAGAGGACCCAGAGACAACCCCAAAGGTACCTCAGGCTCGAGGTCCTCCACTAGAGAGGCCATAGATTATACTATAGTATGCAATAGAGAGTCTTACTACTCCTATAGTCCCAATAGTAGATCCAGCTCAGGCACAGGCCGAGCTAGAGGAGACCTGGCAGAAAATGTTAGCGGGGGCAAAGAAAGTAGCAGCGGCTCAGCAGGCGTTGAACATCACGCTGCGTGAGTATGCAAAAGCAAACAATAATAACACTAGTTCCACTCGTATGGACGGTGTGAATATTAGGGGTAGAAACCTCATCACGTAGATAGACAAGGAATATGTACCTAGGCTAGGGCAATCAGCTACCCTTATGTCAGCAGGTCTGCCGAGGTATAGCACCCTGGTAAACAACCTCAGGGCTACAGATGCGGCAGCGTCTGAGTTAGAGGGTCTAACCAGCAAAGCCCGGGAGAGGCAACAGGAAAGAGTTATTGAGTTAGTAAAAATTGCTAACAAGCAGAATGAGGAATTACTTAGGGCAAACCCGGCAAGAGTAGGAGGTTCCCGTGTTCATTCGGCAGGGGGCGCTACGGCAAAATCCGTCGGGGCAGCATTATCCCCTCCTGCGGGTCCAAGAAGATAAGAGGTAGTGACCTTTGGGAGAAAAAATAAGCAGATGGTCCCATATGACCTGCCAAGGGCAGGGAAAGGAAAAGTAATACAGTGTGATGAGGATCACCACAATGTTAGCCGAGGTGAAGGTGGATGAGGTAACCACGTCCAAGGCCATGTAGGACAGGGAAACGCTGGGTACGGCAATGCTAGACAGCGTAACTCGGCAGGAGCTGGACAAAATCAACCTCAGCAGCACCAGCAATAGTACATACCTCGGCAAGAGCAAAGTGTTGGCCCAGCTACGCAACAACAATACGTTAATCCGGGTCAGAACAGATATGATGATGGTTATTCGGCAATGGCAAATGTCGGGTTTCCCAAGTTGGACCATCATGTGATAGGGTCAAGGCTGGGAAACAGGAATCTGTAGCCAGACGATGCAAGATTGAAACTGGACCAGATTTATCGGTCAGAAATAATGGAAGGACAGGGTCCTTCGGGTCCAGCATGTTTTGGACCTCGGATTATGAGAGAACCACCTGTGCCGAACTTCCAGTTGGCTAGAGGGACAAAGACTTATGATGGAAGTACCAAGCCAGAAGATTGGTTGATTAATTACGCCACAGCTGTGAACATTGCCACGGGAAATTTGAGATGGGTGGTGAGGTATGTGCCTCAAATGTTAGAAGGACCAGCAAGAGTCTAGCTTAATAATCTACCAGCAGGAAGTATCAACAATTGGATAGATTTCAAGGAGATGTTTATTAGCAATTTCACCAGTACCTAAAAGAGGCTGAGCAGGCCGCAGTAACTGGCGATGCGTAAATAAAGGTCGAATGAGACAGACCGCAAGTTTCTAACTCGGTGGTGCAACATTCATAACTCATGCAAAGGGGTAATCGAGTCATAAGCAATTGCTTGGTTTTCACAAGGATGCAGATATGCAAGTGTGTTGTGGCAAAGGCTACAAAGATATATGCAACCTATATTGGCTAAAACAATTAGAATTGCCAACTCATATGCATTGGGTGATCCAACTCAACCTCGGCTTATGGAAAGCGAGTCAAATGAGGAATATTACCCTCGTGATGGAGCAGGGTCAACCCAGCGAAACAATTCTCGGGGTAAGAGAAGAGATGAGAGGCTGGATTGCAGATATGGCTCGCAGCAGGTCACTGCTATGGACCAAGATCAGCCTGGAGCTGGAAGTAGCCAGAGACAAAAAAGTAATGGCCAACAGTGGGGACCGAAAAATGATAGCAAGAAGCCTTGGACCAGTGAATAAAAAAGGAGTGCCAAGAAAGGGAAGATAGGACGAGGTATACGTATGAGGCTATGTTAGATCAAACATGCAAGTTCCACATGCAAAATCCGAGTAAGCCAACAAATCATATAACCCGACAGTGTGAGTGGTTTCAGCGGGTAGGACAAGGTAACCCGGAGCAAGGAAACCTCGGACCACCATAACAACCTCGGCAACCACAGCTCATAGGAGGGAATGCTCAGCAAATGATGCTGCCACCACTTCTGCCGAGGTATGAGAATCACGATAGAAGGGATGCAGTGCATCAGGTGGAGAACTAGAACTAGCTGAACCAAAGAAACCCCGACAATGACAGGAGAAATGAGTACATGGAACATCACCAAGCATACTGTGTGTTTCCCACGGAAGAAATTGACTGAAAGATCATGCAACAACGACATATGGAGATCAATGCAGTTATGCCGGCGGTGCCAAGGTATTTGCATTGGTCTGATTAGGAAATCACATGGACTATCAAGGATCACCCCAGGCTCATGCCGAGTCCTAGATCATATGCTCTGGTGCTTGATCCAACCTTCATCGGGCCAAACATCAATGTAAAGTTTTCCAAGGTGCTGATTGACAATGGCAGCAACATTAATATATTGTATAAGGACACCATGCACAAGTTGGCAGTATCAGAGAATATGCTACAAGCAATAAAGACAACTCTCCATGGCATTGTGTCTGGTTTATCCTGTGAGCCTTGATGTCTACGCACTTCTATTCTTGTAGACAGTTGTTGGGCCTCCAAGTGCAGAGGTTTGTAGAACAGCAGCAAGTTTTCCCTTAAGTGGATCACCCAAGGTTTATCGAACTTAGGGAGGAAGTGGTCAAAGGTATCCCCTCTCAAGCAACCCTGCAATCAAGATACAAGAAGTCTCTTGTGTCCCCAACACACCCAATACACTTTTCAGGTGTATAGGTGCACTAGTTCGACGAAGAGATAGTGAAATAAAAGTGATATAGATAATTATAAGTGGTAACGGTGATAGAAAATAGCTTGATGGCGTGGAAGAGACTAAAGGAAAACTGAAATAAAGATGGAAGCAAGCAAACATGTAACAGATCTAGTAGCAAACGGTGTTTCAATGCTTAGAAACAAGGCCTAGGGATCATACTTTCACTAGTGAACACTCTCATATAAATATCTTCTCTTTATGATACTACTCTGAACTACTCTCCGGTTGGACACTCTAATCCATGGTAGGGCTATAACAGCACACCTCAAAGTAAGCCTTTCCCCTCTAGATAACCCCACACTGTCACCTTGAGCACTAGATGGGTCCAATAAACACCACAATTTCATAAAGACATCCAACTCCAAATATAACTCATAACAAGTATTTGTAATCTCTAGCTAAGTGCCACCATGGTGTGCACACTGTCAACTTCACACACATGGGGAGAGCAGAGATCTATTAAAGCACTTGAGTAGCAAGGTAGATCTATAGATTACAAGCTCATGATCACAATATGATCATGCATAGAGAGAGAGATGAACACATAGCTACTGGTAGAACCCTTAGCCCCGAGAGAGAACTACTCCCTCCTCATCATGGAATCAGCAACGGCGAAGGAGATGGTGGTGGAGATCGATGGAGATGGCTCCGGGGGCACTTCCCCGTCCCGGCTGGGTGCCGAAACAGAGACTTTTTGTCCCCCGAATCTCCCCTTCGGTGGCGGCAGCGCTGCAGACCTTTTCGTGGTTAGAGGCTTGATGATTTAGGGTTTTTGCTTCGGGAGACATCTTATAGACGAAGAGGCAAGGTTGGTGGGCAGCCAGGGGGCCCACACCATGCCTTGGCGTGGCCTAGGGGGACCCGCGCCTAGGGGTGATTTGGCCACCCTGTGGCCCCCCTTCGTCTCTCCTTCTGGCTCTGTGAATCTTCCGGGAAAATAACGGCTTTGGCTTTTGTCCGGTCCAATTCCAAGAATATTCATTTTCTGACTTTCTGGAACCAAAAACAGCAGAAAACAGGCAACTGGCACTATGGCTCTTGTTAATAGGTTAGTCCAAGAAATCATATGAAAAGTACTCCAAAGTGTGGACAAACCATAAGAAAGTAGATAAAACCAAGCATGGAACATCAAAAATTATGGATACGTTAGCAACGTATCAAGCCTATTGGGAAGGTCCGAATTGATGTGTTATTTGGCACGAGGGAGAACTGTTGAACTGAGAACTTGGAATTTGAGGTTGTGAACCTGGACAGCTGTTACCATGCATTACTCGGCATGCTAGCTCTTTCAAAGTTTATGGCAAGTGACCACATCAGTTACTTAAAGATGAAGATGCCAAGACCCAACGGGGTCAACAAAATAGCAGGGGACTTCAGGCGCTCCATCGAGTGTGCCTAAGCCGGGTCAAATCTAGACAAGTCATTGGTGATCGCGCAAGAGAAGAAAAGGATCCAAGAGGTTGCAGCACTGGCTCAATCCGCGTAGATGAATATGCCCGCTCTGAGTAACCCGCGTGTAAGCGTGTCATTTCGGCCGACAAAAGATACCAAGAAGGTGCCCATTGATGATCAGTTCCCAGAGCGCACCGAGGCAATTGGTGCAGGCCTTGACGACAAATAAGAAAGCGAGATTGTCAGCTTCCTCCGTGAGAATCGAAATATATTTGCTTGGTCCACACAGGATCTGCGCAGGTGTACCGAGGAGTCAAGCACTCTTTGCACGTCAGACCCGGTGCAAAGCCGGTGAAGCAACATCTCTACCGCTTCACCGAAGACAGGGGAAAAGTCATTGGTGACGAGATAGCTCGGCACCTTGCAGCCGGGTTTGTCATGGAAGTACTTTACCCGGATTGGCAGTCTAATCCGGTGCTGGTAGAAAAGAAGAAAGATGATCCGAACTTAGCAGTGGTGTGGTACATGTGTATCGATTACACGAACCTGAAAAAGGTGTGTCTGAAAGATCCGTTCCCACTGCTGCGGATAGATCATGTCATTGACTCAACCGCTGGGTGTGAGCTATTGTCATTTGTAGATGTGCATTCTGGTTTCCACCAGATACCCTTGAACCCGGATGATCAAATAAAGACTGCTTTCATTACCCCGTATGGGGCTTATTGCTATCACACCATGCCATTTGGCTTACATAATGCAGGGGCAATGTATCAAAGATCCATGCAAAAGTGCTTGCACGATCAAATTGGAAACAATGTCCAAGTATATGTAGATGATGTGGTGATAAAAACCAAGGAAAGTAAAACACTCCTAGAAGATATCTGGCAAACATTTGTGAACCTAAGGAAGTTCCGAATGAAATTTAACCCAGAAAATGCACTTTTGGTTTCTCGGCTGGAAAATTACTCGGTTTCCTCGTGTCTAGCTGACGTATCGAGGCCAACCCAACTAAAATCCGAGCTATTGAGCATATGAAATTGCCGAAGTATCTCAACGATGTTCAGAAGTTTACGGGTTGCTTGGCATCGTTGAGTCAGTTTGTGTGTCGTCTAGGAGAAAAGGCTTTGCCTCTCTATCAGCTAATGAAAAAGTTGGATAAGTTCATATGGACACCACAAGCAAATGAGGCCTTTCATGAGTTAAAAAAGATGCTAACCTCGGCACCAGTGTTGGCCTCACCACTATCCAAAGAGCCCATGTTGCTCTACATAGCAGTGACCGACCAAGTCATGAGTGTCGTGGTAGTGGTAGAGAAGGATGAGGGATGTAAATCAATGTAGACGCCAGTTTATTACTTGAGTGAAGTACTTTCAGCTTTGAAGCAAAACTATGCTCATTATCAGAAAATGGCATATGATGTCTATATGGCGGCCAAGAAGCTCAAACATTATTTTGAGGAACACCCAATCCGAGTAATATGTGAAGCTCCCATATCCGAGATAATGAGCAACAAGGATGCAATTGGCAGGATCGCAAAATGGGCAATTGAGTTAGCCCCATATGCTCCACAATATGATAGAAGAGACGCAATCAAATCTCAGGCAGTGGCCGACTTTTTCGTGGATTGGGCAGAAATGCAGTACGAGCCACCCTTGCCGGATTCAAACTAATAGAGAATGCACTTTAACGGATCAAAGTTGAAGGACAGATTTGGGGTCGAGGTAGTCATTACCTCGCCCAAAAAATACCAATTGAGATATGTACTTCAGATCTATTTCAAAGCATCAAACAATGTGGCCGAATATGAGGCGCTCATACACGGATTAAAACTGGCGAAAGAGATTGGGATACGTCAGATACAGTGCTTCACTGATTTGGATCTAGTGGTGTAGCAAGTTTCTGGTCATTGGGATGCGTTAGACGCAAATATGGCCCTGTATAGATTTCACGTCCAAAAGATATGTGGCTACTTTAAGGGATGTGAATTCCATCATGTGCTAAGAGCTGAAAATGATGCAGTCAACGTATTATCTAAACTGGGTTCATCTCGGCAGGCCACCCCACAAGGAGTTGCTTTGGAGCATCTGAGAAAACCATCTATTACCCCTTCACTAGAATCCAGGTCAATTTATATCCCGAAAAACCCCGAATCAGAAGCTGCCCCAACGGACATTGACTCGGGGAATACCTTGGCAAACCCGGGGACTTCCTTGCAGAACCCGAGGACTGTTCAGCTTGATCTGGCAGAGGTTATGTAGGTTGATCCAATGGATATTGATGAAGTACTTTTCTCGGCCCGTGTTGTACCAGCATGGGCGCAGCAAATATTTGAATTCTTGAAAGATGGAATTTTCCCAAGTGATGAGGTACTCTCCAAGCAAGTGCAAAGAAGAGCAAAGGCATATACCATAATCAACACCGAATTATACAAGAGAAGTGTCACAAGTGTCTTGCAACGCTGTGTTGATCCGGCAGAAGGGTAGGAAATCCTCTGAGATATACATCAGGGCGAATGTGGGCATCATGCCTCGTCTAGGGCCTTAGTAGCCACTCTTTCCGGCATCGATTTTACTGGCCCAATGCTTTGCAACAACCTGAAGACCTCGTGAAGAAATGCAATGGGTGTCAGAGGTACGCTAGCAAGATACATATGCCGGCCTCCGAACTCAAAACTATACTTATCACTTGGCCATTTGCTTTGTGGTGCTTGGATATGGTTGGACCATTTAGGTCAGCCAAGGGAAGCATGACCCATATCTTAGTCATGGTGGACAAGTTTACAAAGTAAAGCCAATAAGGAAGTGTGATGGAGCTACTACTGTGTCATTTCTCAAGGACATTATACTGAGATACGGGTATCCACACAGTATCATAACAGATAATGGCACAAATTTCGCTGAAGGAGCGTTTGCCTGGTTCTGCCAAGACAAAAGAATTCAGCTAGATGTCGCATTCGTGGCCCATCCCGCATCCACGGGCAAGTGGAAAGATCCAACATAATAGTATTGTCTAGGATAAAACCCTGGCTCATTGAGCCACTGCAAAGATCAGTGGGGTGATGGATTGATGAACTCCCAACGGTATTATGGAGCCTAAGAACAACTCTGAATCGATCAACAGGCTATACGCTATTTTTTCTGGTATATGGGGCCGAAGCTGGTATACCAGCCGACATAGAGCATGACTCGCCTAGAGTAACCCAATACACAGAAGCCGAAGTGCAAGAAGCCCAGCAAAATGATGTTGATTTGCTGGAATAGGCAAGAGAGTTGGCACTGTCTAGATCCACCATATATCAGCAAAATCTCCGATGCTATAATAGCCGGAAAGTGAACCCCCGAGTTTTCCAAGAAGGTGATTTAGTACTTCGGCTGGTGCAACGCACTGCCGGCATGTAAAAGCTCTCACCCCCATGGGAAGGACCATTCATCGTGAGCAAAGCTTTGCACAATGATGCATACTATCTTATAGATGCTCAACCACAGGATAAGAACAAGGCGAATAGGGCAGGAGAAGAATCAAAAAGGCCATGGAACATAGCACTACTTTGTCCATTTCACACTTAGCTAAAAGTGTATGTATCTCGAACTCTCATATGTCAGCCTGTACGTCGGCAATGAGCTTATGAATGAAATCTCGGCACCCTGAGAAGAAACTCGGGGACTGCCTTAGTAGTAATTGTCATTTTTTGTATTTATCTTTTATATGCCGACTGGCTTAAATTTCTTACCCGTTAGCTGAGTTAGTAATGTGTCAGCACCAAAAGTTAACTCTTCGACTTGCTGTTGTCCAAAAAGAATTGGCTTCATGTTAAGCAAGTGAACAAGTTTGGAATTGGTGGGCACATGAAAAATGACTAAAGAAAGGAACGTAATCGAGCCAACATTTGTTTTTCGGACTAACCCCAAAACTTAATTTATTTTTGTTATGCCGAATTATTTTGAGCTAATCCTATAACTTTCAAGTATTGTTAAATTAATTTTTTGACGTCGGACTCGTAAGTCACACACCGAATAATGGTAGACGCAAGTTGAGTCACTAAATTGATAGAACAAGAAAATGAAACCCGGGGACTTCGCCCAAATTGATCCGACATAAAAACATAAGTTGTAGAAAAATGACCCATTGTTTAATACATTTGCACCTGGCATACTGGGGATTTAACGAATTTTAAAGTTTTTCGCTTCAAGGCAGCCGCTGCTGGGTCAACCGTAGCAGGAGGAGGGATGTTATTTTCGGTGTTAGAAGCGTCGGCACCAGCATCACCATCCGAATTTCCCTCGTCACCAACCAAGTTAACCTCATCATCATCCGAGCCATCTTCGTCATCCTCCGAATTTCCTTGGTCAGCAGCGGCGCCTTGTTCGACATATGCGTCGTCAACAACGTCAAGTAAACTCGGTCCCTCATTCCATTGATGCCAGTGTGCATATTGAATGAGGTCATGAGCTCGAGCTTGACGTTGAACGATGCAGGCCGGGTCTGTGGTCCACCTGGACCCAGTGCGCATGTGACTAAGCACATTCGAATCAATGCCTTCATACCAAGACATAGCGAAGGCCAAGGCCGTGTCAGCTCCAGCACGTGCAGCAGATTGATACGTTGCAAACGTATCCATAATTTTTGATGTTCCATGCTTGGTTTTATCTACTTTCTTATGTTTTGTCCACACTTTGGAGTACTTTCTATACACTTTCTTGGACTAACCTATTAACAAGAGCCACAGTGCAAGCTGCCTGTTTTCTGCTGTTTTTGGTTCTAGGAAAGTCAGAAAATAAATATTCTCGGAATTGGACGGGGCAAAAGCCAAAGTCAGTTTTTCACCGAGAGGGACACGGAGCAAGAATACGAGACGCAGAGGGGCCAGGGGGCGCCACACCACCTGGTCGTGCGGCCAATCCTGGCTCGCGCCAGGGGGTGGTCTGGCCACCTCGGGCACCCCCTCGGCCTCCCATTTCGCCTATAAGATGCCTCCGATACAGAAACCCTACGTACCCGATCAAAATTCCACGAAAGAGTCTGTAGCCGCCGTCATCTCCATCCCTAGATCGGGTGGGATCTGAAGCTCATCCCGGCACCCTGCCGAAGGGGAGAATTCACCCTGGAGGCCTTCTTCATCACCATGCAAGCCTCCGGTGTGATGCGTGAGTAGTTCATCCTTGGACTACGGGTCAATGTAGTAGCTAGATGGTTGGTTCTTCTCCTTTGGGCTATCATGTTTAGATCTTGTGAGCTCCATTCATTATCAAGATCATCTATTTGTAATCATACATGTTGAGTTTGCGGGGATCCAATGGATATTGAGATGCTATTTCAGATTGATTATTGATTCTATCATGTCTTTGTTATTTGTGATCTTGCATGCTTTCCGCTGTTAGTAGCTATCTTAGCCAAGTAGATGCTAGCAACTCCAAGAGTTAGTATTTATGCTCGATAGTGGGTTCATGCCTCTAGTAATCTGGGGAAGTGACAGAAATCTCTAAGAAACTAGATGTGTTATTGCTATTAAGGAGAAAACAGCAATCCTTTGTTCATAGAACAATCGTATTGTTTACTTTACATGCAATGCGTAATGCAATTATCTATTGCTTGCAACTTAATACTGGAGGGGGTTCGGATAATAACCTGAAGGTGGATTATTAGTAATAGATGCAGTTGGATTACAGTCTATGTACAATGTTGTAATGCCCAATCAAATCTCAAAGGAGTCAAGATGTTTAGTATATGCATGTATGCTTTATCGATGTTTGTCAATTGCCCTGCTGTAATTTGTTCACCCAACATGTCATCTATCTTAAGGAGAGCAACCACTAGTGAACTATGGACCCCCGGTCCTTTCTTTTACCATCAATCTACAACTGTTTACTGCTTTTTGTTTACTTTTTGCAAACTATTACTTTCTTCCAGACAATACGTTTAATCCTTTGTTTTCAGCAAAACCGGTGAGATTGACAACCTCATTGTAAGTTGGGGGCAAAGTTATGTGGTTCTATTGTGCAGGTTTCCACGTTGCTGCTGGCACCGGTAGTGCACCCTGCCAAAATCCAGCTAGCAACACCTTGGAGGTGTTTCCTTGCTCCTACTGGTTCGATAAACCTTGGTTTCATAACTGAGGGAAAACTTGCTGCTGTGCTCATCATACCTTCCTCTTGGGGTTGCCCAACGAGCTTGATATATTTTGGGCCATCAAGGACTTTTTCTGGCGCCGTTGCTGGGGAGTCAAGGACATCTTCACAAGGGGAGTCTCTCATAACCAATCTCTTTACTTTGTTATTTTTTTTTGCTTAGTTTATTCTTGCTTTGTTTGCTTGTTTCTTTATCAAAAACACAAAAAAATAGTTTTACTAGTTTGCTTTCTTTATTAAAAACACACAAAAAATTAGTTCCTATCTTAAGTTGTCATTATGTCTAGCATTGCTCCAATCACTATGTCACCTGAGGAAATGATTTTCACTTTTAAACAAGGAATTGAAGAGAGTTTCAAAGAAGCTTGGTCTAGAATCTCTGATCTACATGAAAAAACTGAACCTAAAATGACTCAAAGCTTATTCCTTAGCAGTTTTTACCTTGGAATTGCTCTTTTCTATAGATATGCTTTGGATGTTGTTGTTGGAGGAGATTTCCTCCAATGCAATGAGGATGATGCTTTTAATGCCATAAAGAAGTTGGTCTTTACTTACAACTTGCCTAGCAAATCTGATTCTTCCTTCATAAACATATTTGCTAGATTGAATACTCTTGAGACCAGTACTGCTAGTTTCAAAGATTGCTATAATACACTTAGAGAGCATCATGACTATGTTCCAATAAATTATGAACCCTCAAAATGGCTTCCCACAGTAAATATTGCTATAAATAATGAACTTTTCATGCTTGCTGTGATATCATGTCTGAATTATGTCTTATGCCTAAAGATATCTATGAATATTTGAATCTTTGGGGACTTTCTGAAGGGGAGAAGAAATATTTCTTGCTAATAATGCCACAATATCACCAATTGGAATAGCTGAAGGAGTGTTTACAAAGATCCTAGGGAAAATGGTTTCTATTGATTATCTTGTTATTGAATGTGTAGGAAAAGGACAAATTACACTTGGAAGATCCCTATTGAAACTCCTTGGAGCAATAATAGATGTGGAAAAGGGCACCATGCACTTTGCTTCTCCACCAAACAATCATATGTTCCCCAAGGTTAGGAATAAAAGTAAGAGAGGTAAGGGAAAGAAATTTGGTTTTAATGCTTCTTCATCTGAGAATACTTGATTCTTTTTCTTGCTTCTTATGCCTAACTTAAAGGCATTAAAGAAAAGTACTTATTGGGAGATAACCCAAAAGTCATTACCTCAGTAATAACCGCTCCTTATCCTTTTGTGCCAAGAGTAACCTCTAATGAGAGAGAAGTAAAGATTGGGAAAGTTGCTGTCCCGAAACAGATGTTTGTGCTTCACCATAAAAATTCGTGTAAAATCTCTATACATTGTTTTGAGACGTGAATTTTGTGATTCTGCCCCAGGTTGCTATCTAACTTTTGTTAGTTCAACACTTTTTGATTTGAGCAACAGAAGGTTTTCGAAAAAATTGGTTTTTACCTGGTGGTCTGTTCTAACAGATTTCTGCCATTATTTGCATTTGCTTCTTGTTGGTTCCTTTTTGAGTTCTTTTGGGGAATTGAGCTTTTTGAGGGAAGTGCTATAGTAGCTTGTGTTTTAATGGAAGTTTTATTGGTGTTGAAACTGAACCTAAAGACTTATTATCTTGGTGCATGCTCACACCATGTTATGACTATCCCAAGTCACCATCGCCTTTATGATCCTTTAGTTTTTGACTTGTAGTATCACTTTATGCTTTGATTAATGATGTTTTGTCACTCTGCATGATTATGGCCATTATTGCTCTCTTAGTTAGTCGCTCCCAGTCTTTTGCTAGCCTCCATAACCAAGTATGAGTTCTACTCATGCATCCAACTCCTAAAACCAAGTTATTCCAAAGTGTCCACCATACCTACCTATTAGCATTTGCTATTCCAAGTATATTCATATTTTTATCTACCTTCCGAATTAAACTTGTTATGAGAAAACTAGTGATTAAAGCTCTCACGAAATTGATGGCACACTTTACTTTTCTTGCCCTTAATAAACTTGAACCATTGTGTCGTCTATGTTGTATATGCTTGCACTTATATGTTGGGGATTAGTAGAACCATGCTGTCATGGGGAACGCTTTCAACATTGCACTTGTACTTTGTACCTAGTTGATATCATGCTCTTTTGTCTATGGATGTCGTCGGTGTGAAATGAAAGGGAGCTTGTAAGTCCATGGAGTTATGTATGTGTGTTAGAGAAACGCCTGGGCCGCCGGTCTAATCCATGCCGTCATGGTGGAAACCTGCAGCGTAACCATAATGAGTTGTCTATGAAGCATTCTTCTTATAAAAAATGAAAAAGGAAAAAGAGAAAAGAGAGAAAAAAGCACCATTTTCCCATGGTAAATAAGAAGATTACTGAGATGCTCGTTGTTTGTTTGCCTTGTCATTTTGATATGGGGTTTCTTCCGTATCATCGGGCAAGGGGTACCCCGTTGGCGGTTCTCTATGATACACATGTACTTATTATGACAAGAACTTATCGTAACTAAACTTGAGTAGCATGAGGAGCGGCCCTCATATTCAAGGGAGATGAGATTTCCAACTTATACTTTGTCAAGCATATACTCCATAGTTTGTTCACTTTAACCTTAATCACTTCAAGATGCTTATGATAGGGCCAATGAGAGCTGAAAGCTAATAAGTACGATAATTTTTGGAAGCTCTTTATAAAACTTGAATCCCTACTTCCTTCTATGAAGGCCTTTCTTTTACTTTTTTGTTGAGTCTCCACCTTGTATCTTTATGCACCTACTTTGAGAGCATAGTGGCCATTCTTAGTTCTATGTGCATTGTCCCAAGACTTGTTGATTCATGCATAACTTTGATATTGCTTGTTCTTAAACTATTTGTATCTAGTCACTCTTATGAACTTTGAAGGTGTCCTATGCATTTATGTTTGCTACTCTATGAGGGACAAGCTGAATGCCATTATGCTATGTTTTCTTTATGAGAAACAAACAAACGTCTTGCAAAGTATTGTAATTCATGAAGCTTTTGTTTGTGCCTTTTCATGTTGCCACATAGTTGCTATGTCTTATTGCTAGAACTTTGTCTTTCATGTTATGATTGAAGTACTATGATCCCAGCTATCATTGTTTTACAAATACTTTGATCAAGTTTATGATGGTGCATGTCACCTCAAAAATTATTCTTTCTTTTTATCACTTACCTACTCGAGGACGAGCAGGAGTTAAGCTTGGGGATGTTGATATGTTGCAAACGTATCCATAATTTTTGATGTTCCATGCTTGGTTTTATCTACTTTCTTATGTTTTATCCACACTTTGGAGTACTTTCTATACACTTTCTTGGACTAACCTATTAACAAGAGCCATAGTGTCAGTTGCCTGTTTTCTACTGTTTTTGGATCCAGGAAAGTCAAAAAATGAATATTCTCTGAATTGGACGAGACAAAAGCCAAAGTCAGTTTTTCACCGAGAGGGACATGAAGCCAGAATACGAGACGGAGAGGGGCCAGGGGGACGCCACACCACCTGGCCGCGTGGCCAAGCCTGGCCCGCGCTAGGGGGTGGTCTGGCCGCCTCGGGCACCCCTCGGCATCCCCTTTCGCCTATAAGATGTCTCCAATACAGAAACCCTAAGTACCTGATCAAAATTCCTCGAAAGAGTCTGTAGCCGCCGTCATCTCTATCCCTAGATCGGGAGGGATCTGAAGCTCTTCCCAGTTAGTTAAAGATGAAGATGCCAGGACCCAACAGGGTCAACACAATAGCAGGGGACTTCAGGCGCTCCATGGAGTGTGCCTGAGCCGGGTCAAATCTAGCCAAGTCATTGGTGATCACGCAAGGGAAGAAAATGATCCAAGAGGTTGCAGCACTGGCTCAGTCCGCGTAGATGAATATGCCTGCTCTGAGTAACCCGCGTGTAAGCGTGTCATTTCAGCCGACAAAAGATACCAAGAAGGTGCCCATTGATGATCAGTTCCCAGAGCGCACCGAGACAATTGGTGCAGGCCTTGAAGACAAATAAGAAAGCGAGATCGTCAGCTTCCTCCGTGAGAATCGGAATATATTTGCTTGGTCCACACAGGATCTGCAGGGTGTACCGAGGGAGCTGGCCAAGCACTCTTTGCACGTCATACCCGGTGCAAAGCTGGTGAAGCAACATCTCTACCGCTTCACCGAAGACAGGGGAAAAGTCATTGGTGACGAGATAGCTCGGCTCCTTGCAGCCGGGTTTGTCATGGAAGTACTTTACCCGGATTGGCAGTCTAATCCGATGCTGGTAGAAAAGAAGAAAGATGATCCAAACTTAGCAGTGGTGTGGTACATGTGTATCGATCACACGAACCTGAATAAGGTGTGTCTGAAAGATCCATTCCCACTGCTGCGGATAGATCATGTCATTGACTCAACCGCTGGGTGTGAGCTATTGTCATTTGTAGATGCGCATTCTGGTTTCCACCAGATACCCTTGAACCCGGATGATCAAATAAAGACTGTTTTCATTACCCCGTATGGGGCTTATTGCGATCGCACCATGCCATTTGGCTTACATAATGCAGGGGCAATGTATCAAAGATCCATGCAAAAGTGCTTGCACGATCAAATTGGAAACAATGTCCAAGTATATGTAGATGATGTGGTGATAAAAACCAAGGAAAGTAAAACACTCCTAGAAGATATCCGACAAACATTTGTGAACCTAAGGAAGTTCCGAATGAAATTTAACCCAGAAAATGCACTTTTGGTTTCCCGGCTGGAAAATTACTCAGTTTCCTCGTGTCCAACCGAGGTATCGAGGCCAACCCAACTAAAATCCGAGCTATTGAGCACGTGAAATTGCCGAAGTATCTCAAAGATGTTCAGAAGTTTACAGGTTGCTTGGCATCGTTGAGTCAGTTTGTGTGTCGGCTAGGAGAAAAGGCTTTGCCTCTCTATCAGCTAATGAAAAAGTTGGATAAGTTCATATGGACACCGCAGGCAAATGAGGCCTTTCATGAGTTAAAAAAGATGCTAACCTCGGCACCAGTGTTGGCCTCACCACTATCCAAAGAGCCCATGTTGCTCTACATAGCAGTGACCGACCAAGTCGTGAGTGCCGTGGTAGTGGTAGAGCATGATGAGGGATCTAAATCAATGTAGACGCCAGTTTATTACTTGAGTGAAGTACTTTCAGCTTTGAAGCAAAACTATACTCATTATCAGAAAATGGCATACGATGTCTATATGGCGGCCAAGAGGCTCAAACATTATTTTGAGGAACACCCAATCCGAGTAATATGTGAAGCTCCCATATCCGAGATAATGTGATGAGGACATCCATACTATTCCACTATCTCCTACTCCTATTCACAATGAAGATGTTGCTGCAAAGAACAAGTCCAATGAAATCAGGATTGGACCCATTACAAGAGCTCGTGAAAAGCTGATTGAGCAACAGGTGAATTCACTCTTAATTGAACCTGATGTTTTACTTAATGAGAACTTTATACTACCTAAGTCTATGCATCTTTGTATGATCAGGTTTATTGATAACACAAGCGTTGCGCGAGGAGGAGGAGAGTTACAGCAAGAAGGACAAGCGCTGATTTCCAATATCAACAAGTGCGCGAGGGAGGAGCGGGAGGCATTCGCACTAGGAGGCAATGAGGAAATCACGTATGAGCAAGAGAGAGAGATGGTGCACCCAGAATTACATGTTTGAGGAGTTCCATGACGTTTGGACTGCGTGCCAATAAGGCCGAACCCATATATGGGTCGGTATGTATCAGTTTGAGTCGAACCGAGTCAGTTTGGGCCAAGTTATGGCTGGTTTTAGGCCCGTTTAGAGGGGAGGACGCCCCAGCCCTCATATAAACCTCCATAGCCGTCACAAGTTAGGGTTTAGACCACGTTAAAATATTTTGGAGTTGTTTCTTTCATAGAACCTCTGGAATTACCCTGTGTTCGAATCTACCAACTATAATTGAGTGTGATCTGTTGTTCCATTGGGAATTAGTAGATTGCATACTACCGTTCGTGGTCATGGCTGCGTGCGCAAGAGTGTGGTGTTGTGAAAATCCTACAAGATTCGAGATCTGTTGCGCTGGCATCAGGGATCGAGCGGGAGAGATCATAGCTACACACTAGTTATCTATCATCCACCATCATCATCGCCATCCGCTTACTGAGAAGATCGGGCCACCCCATATCATCTTGGTATCAGATTTCCAGTGTTGCCTCGGTAAGCATCCACAAATCCATCCATAGATTAGTTGTTTTTGTCCTATACAAAAAAAGCCACACAAAAATATTAGGGTTCATAGTTCATTGCCATAGCCTAGATAACACTGTTCTTGAGTTCTAGTTGCTGATCGTAATCCTTTTGTGTAGCCTTTCTTCTAAATCTGAGTCATAGTGGTTTGTCTAGTTTTCATCTGTTTTTGATCCTTTGTCGAAGTCCCTAGACTATTTCTAGACTATTCGTCGTGTTCTTGAGTCTTAGATCTGTTAGATCTGTTCTCTTTTAGTCTGAGGTTGTAGATCTGTTTAAAAGAAGGAGAAAAAAAAGAGTCAAAACCGATCTCTATCTAGCTGCTGTGAGTTGTACATGAGAAAGAAAAAATATCGTCTGCCTCGCTTTAGCACAAACGAGTCTCATCCCTTGCGTGAGCTACCTTACGTAAACAAAATCGCCTGCCTCGCTTTAGCACAGACGAGTCTCAGCCCTTGCGTGAGCTACCTCATGAAAAAAAAATCCAAAAAAAAATTGGCCCTCGCTGCACCACAGACCAGTCTGTGCTAGTACAAGAAAAAAAATTCTGCCATCCATCCAGCCATGAGATTTTAGGCCGCTTTTTCCGTGGCGAGACCAATTCTCAGGTCAAATTTTTTCTTTTTTGGTTTTTTACTGAGTGCATAGCGTACCTATCCTTGTGAGCCTTAGTAAACCTTTCTTTGTGTCTAAAACTATCCTCTGAGACTAAGCGTGCTTAGTGCTCTGGGCTGCTCGGTTAGCAATCTTGTGCCCGTTTCGTTGAGACATTGCTAGCGTCTCTCCTTGTGCATTGCAACACGAGCATTCCTCCGACATACCTTACTTTATTGAGCTCATTTTCATAGTTGCAATTGCCCCATTTATCTCCACCGTGTGTGTTTCCGTGGTTCTTTGTCATACGATCAGCACTAGGACTTGTTTGCGGTGTAGTTAGGATACCATACCTACAGCTCCACCATAAATACCCCGTGTGCCCTGTGATCATTCTCTATACCTTTGATATTCACTTCATCACATCAGTGCATCAGTTTTTGATTTCGTTTGGTAGAGCATCTCTATTCACTTTGGAACGGTAAGATCTCCTTTCTTATTAGTTGCGAGTGAGCTGTGAGAGTTCCACCATACAGATTTTGATTTTTGCACTAACCTACTAATCATGTCTTCTAGTGATGATGATGTTGTGATGCAGAAAAAGAAGGATGAGTAGCTTGTTAATTGGCGTGAATATGAGGCTTTGAAGTCCCATTTGACACGTGTATTTACTAACACGACAGATGCCATTGACAAGAATCTCCAGGATATGAATATGAGATTGGATCAGCATGTTGGAACGGTTGATACTGTTCAAACGCAAGTGGCTACGCTCAATGTTAATGTCACCACTTTGCAGCGTTCCATTGAGGGTTTAACAGCCGCTTTACATAGAAGGGAGGATCCTCAACATGATGATGCCTTTTATGATTTCGATGAGGGTAGCGCTGTGGATGCTGCTCCACATGTTGGCAGGGGCCGTGCTATTCTCCCTGCCCATGCACCTGCTCATGGCCGTGGGTTTGCCCCTCTTGGGCGTGCTCAACGTGTTCACAACCAAGCTGCTGATGATGGTTTGGGCAAGCCAAAGTTTTCGATACCCAAGTTTGATGGTTCCATTGATCCTGAAGATTACCTCACATGGGAGTTGAACATTGAGAAACTCTGGCGCTTATTTGACTATCCAGAAGACAAGAAGGTCAAGCTTGCAGCATCTGAATTTGATGGTTATGCTTTGCGTTGGTGGGATGCTCTTGTGCAACATAGGAGGAAGGATAATGAACTTCCTGTGATGGATTGGCGCGAGATGAAGCAAATCATGAAGGCTCGTTTCGTTCCAACCAACTACTTGCGATCAGTTTTTGATAAATTGACGCAATTGAAGCAAGGCACAATGACAGTAGATGAGTACTACATGGAGATGGAGCTACTTATGCAGTGTGCTCGAGTTCCCGAGTCCATTGAGATGACCATGCAGCGATTCCTAAACAATTTGAAGTTGCCAATCAAGAGCATAGTGCGTCATCACAAGTATGAGACCATGAATGAGCTATTGCACCATGCTAGAGAGGCCGAATCCCAGTTGGCGGAAGAGGCGAAGTCATGCGCTCGTTTTCCATCCTCCAGCAGATTTTCGGCCAGATCTATTCCTCCTACAGTCACGCCACCAGCTGCTATTCCGTTTACACCATCGGCTAAACCAGCAAGTACACCTTCGTTTGGTTCTAATGCTCGGAAACCCGCTGCTCCTGGTGCTAGCTCGGGTTCCAACATGTCTACTGCACGTACTCGTGATGTGGTGTGCCATACTTGTGGAGGTAGAGGTCACTACAAGAAGGATTGTCCAAACAGCAAGTTTATGTTTGTTAATGAACAAGGTGAAGTAGAAAGTGGAGATGAAGCTTCTGATGATGATATTGATGATGACGAGGATGGTGCTGATGCATATGCTGAGCGTGCACCAACTATTGTCGTGTCTTCACATGTTCTTAGTGTGCAACCGGTTGAGGAATCCCAGCGTTGCAACTTGTTCCAAACAAAAGCTCTAGTTGGACCAAATAAAGCTTGCAAGGTCATTATTGATGGAGGTAGCTGCAGAAATCTTGCAAGTAAGGAACTATGTGCCAAACTGAATTTGGCATACATTACCTCATCCCAAGCCATACTACATACAATGGTTGAGCAACAATGGTGAGATGAAGGTAAATCATATGGTACGAGTGAACTTTCAAATAGGGCCATACAAAGATTCTATTGATTTTGATGTGGTTCCTATGACTGTTTGTCACCTACTATTGGGTCTGCCTTGGCTCTATGATCGCCATGTGCAACACAATGGCCGAGCCAATACATATCACTTGGAATTCAAAGGAAAGAAGATTACTATGCAGCCAATGACACCACAAGAAATTGTGAATGATTCTCGCCAGAAGATAGAGGTGAATTTGAAGGAAGATACTACCACTCGGCGAGATTGCGTGACAGCTGTTCCTGATGTAATTGAGCCTAAATTGAGTGATATAACGAAAAGTGAGAGAGTGCCTGGTTTATTGATATTAGCCACTAAGGAAGATATGAGAGAATTTCGTGAGGATCCTACAGCCATGCAACTTGTGCTCATGTATAAGGGCGAGCTATTGGTTTCTAACGACATGACCCCTATTTCTCTTGGTGTCTCGTCTGTTTTGCAGGACTTTGGGGATGTGTTTCCAGAAGATGTACCCGCAGGCTTACCTCCATTGCGTGGTATAGAACATCAAGTGGACTTGATTCCTGGCGCCACACTTCCCAACCATGCACCCTACAGGACTAATTCCGAAGAAACTAAGGAAATTCAGAAGCAAGTACAAGCGTTGCTGGATAAAGGTACATTCGTGTTTCTCTTAGCCCTTGTGTTGTTCTGTTATTTTAGTTCCTAAGAAAGATGGTACATGGCGCATGTGTGTTGGTAGAGCGATTAATAACATCACTATTCGATATCGCCATCCTATTCCACGCTTAGAGGATATGCTAGATGAATTGAGTGGTCTTGTTTTCTCTAAAATTGACTTGCATAGTGGTTATCATCAAATTAGGATGAAAGAAGGGGATGAATGGAAAACTGCTTTCAAAACTAAATTCGGCTTGTATGAGTGGTTAGTCATGCCGTTTGGTCTTACTAATGCAACTAGTACTTTCATGCGTTTGATGAATCATGTTTTGAGAGAGTTTATTGGTCGTTTTGTGGTTGTTTACTTTGATGATATACTCATATAAAGCCACACCGAATCTGAACATTGCACTCATATTAGACAAGTTTTGCAAGTGTTACGTGATAATAAACTGTATGCTAATCTTGAGAAGTGTACATTTGCAAAAGATAAGGTCATATTCCTAGGATTTGTTGTTTCTAAGCATGGAGTAGAGGTAGATCAATCTAAAATTGAATCAATTCAGAATTGGCCTACTCCAATGAATGTAAGTCAAGTGTGTAGTTTCCACGGTCTCGCTGGTTTCTATAGGCGCTTTGTGAAAGATTTTAGCACCATTGCTGCACCATTAAATGATTTGACAAAGAAAGGTGTTCCTTTTGTATGGGGCGCTATCAAGACATTGCATTTGATACATTGAAACGTTTGCTTACTTCTGCACCATCGCTTGCATTACCTGATTTTTTGAAGCAATTTGAAGTTGAATGTGATGCTAGTGGTATAGGCATAGGTGGCGTTTTGATGCAAGAGGGTTGGCCTATAGCTTATTTTTCTGAGAAATTGACTGGTGCTCGTTTGAATTATTCAATCTATGATAAAGAATTGTATGCACTTGTGAGAGTACTTGAAGTTTAGCAACATTATTTGTGGCCAAAGGAATTCATCATACATTTTGATCATGAAGCATTGAAATACTTGAAAGCTCAATCAAACTTGCATAGAAGATTAGCTAAATGGGTTGAGTTCATTGAGTCTTTTCCTTATATCATTAATTATAAGAAGGGAAAAGAGAATGTTGTTGCTGATGCTCTATCTAGGAAGAACATGCTATTAACCAATCTTGATGTTAAAATTCCTGGATTAGAAGCTATTTGTGCACTTTATGCAACTGACCATGATTTTGCTGAACCATATCGTTTATGTGCTCTTAGAAACGCATGGGATAAGTATCATATACATGATGGATATTTGTTTCGAGCTAACAAACTATGTATTCCAGAATCGTCGTTGTGTTTGTTCTTAGTGCAGGAATCACATGATGGTGGTTTGATGGGTCACTTTGGGCGTGAGAAGACATTGCTCATGCTAGCTGATCATTTTTATTGGCCCAAGATGAGGCGTGATGTGTACAGATTTGTGAGCAGATGCATTACTTGCCACAAGTCAAAATCCAAGCTGAAGCCTCACGGTTTGTATACACCTCTCTCTGCACCTACTACTCCATGGGAAGACATTAGTATGGATTTTGTGCTAGGTCTACCTAAAACTCAGAGTGGTCATGATTCTATATTTGTGGTAGTGGATAGGTTCTCTAAGATGGCTCATTTTATTGCCTGCCACAAAAGCGACGATGCGTCGCATGTTGCTAACCTATTTTTCAGAGACATCGTGAGATTACATGGCGTACCAAAGACGATTGTTTCTGACCGTGATATGAAGTTCATGAGCTACTTTTGGAAGACCTTATGGGCGAAGCTAGGAACGAAGTTGCTATTCAGTACTACATGTCACCCCCAAACAGATGGTCAAACGGAGGTGGTGAATAGAACATTGTCACAGCTGCTAAGGACCATGATTAAAAAGAATCTGCGGGAGTGGGAAGAGTGTTTGCCACATGTTGAGTTCGCTTGCAACAGGGCTGTGCATTCAACTACTCAGCTTTGTCCTTTTGAGGTGGTGTATGGCTTCAAGCCATTGACGCCACTTGATATGTTGCCTCTGCCATTACATGAGAGAGTTGATATGGAGGCATCAAAACGTGCTGATTATGTGAAGAAAATACATGAATAGACTCGAGAGGCTATTGAGAAGAAAGGCAAGAACATTGCTGCTACAAGGAATCAAGCAAGAAAAGAAGTGTTGTTCAAGCCTGGAGATATGGTTTGGGTGCATCTACGCAAGGACAGATTTCCACTACTCCGCAAGTCCAAGTTGAAGCCACGTGGTGCTGGTCCTTACAAAGTACTAGCCAAAATTAATGATAATGCCTACTCAGTTGATATACCTATTGAGGAGTTTGGTGGTGCTAGCAACAGCTTCAACGTTGCTAATTTATCACCATATGCTGGAGAAGGCCTTGGAGCATCGAGGTCGACGCCTTTTGAAGGGGGGGGAGATGATGAGGACATCCATACTATTACACTATCTCCTACTCCTATTCACAATGAAGATGTTGCTGCAAAGAACAAGTCCAATGAAATCAGGATTGGACCCATTACAAGAGCTCGTGAAAAGCTGATTGAGCAACAGGTGAATTCACTCTTAATTGAACCTGATGTTTTACTTGATGAGAACTTTATACTACCTAAGTCTATGCATCTTTGTATGATCAGGTTTATTGATAACACAAGCGTTGCGCGAGGAGGAGGAGAGTTACAGCAAGAAGGACAAGCACTGATTTCCAATATCCACAAGTGCGCGAGGGAGGAGCGGGAGGCATGCGCACTAGGAGGCAATGAGGAAATCATGTATGAGCAAGAGAGAGAGATGGCGCACCTAGAATTACATGTTTGAGGTGTTCCACGACGTTTGGACTGCGTGCCAATAAGGCCGAACCCATATATGGGTCGGTATGTATCAGTTTGAGTCGAACCGAGTCAGTTTGGGCCAAGTTATGGCTGTTTTTAGGCCCGTTTAGAGGGGAGGACGCCCCAGCCCTCATATAAACCTCCGTAGCCGTCACAAGTTAGGGTTTAGACCACGTTAAAATATTTTGGAGTTGTTTCTTTCATAGAACCTCTGGAATTACCCTGTGTTCGAATCTACCAACTATAATTGAGTGTGATCTGATGTTCCATTGGGAATTAGTAGATTGCATACTACCGTTCGTGGTCATGGCTGCATGCGCAAGAGTGTGGTGTTGTGAATATCCTACAAGGTTCGAGATCTGTTGCGCTGGCATCAGGGATCGAGCGGGAGAGATCATAGCTACGCACTAGTTATCTATCATCCACCATCATCATCGCCATCCGCTTACTGAGAAGATCGGGCCACCCCATATCATAATGAGCAACAAGGATGCAATTGGCAGGATCGCAAAATGGGCAATTGAGTTAGCCCCATATGCTCCACAATATGATAGAAGAGACGCAATCAAATCTCAGGCAATGGCCGACTTTTTCGTGGATTGGGCAGAAATGTAGTACGAGCCGCCCTTGCCGGATTCAAACTAATAGAGAATGCACTTTGACGGATCAAAGTTGAAGGACAGATTAGGGGTCGGGGTAGTCATTACCTCGCCCAAAAAATACCAATTGAGATATGTACTTCAGATCTATTTCAAAGCATCAAACAATGTGGCCGAGTATGAGGCGCTCATACACGGATTAAAACTGGCGAAAGAGATTGGGATACGTCAGATGCAGTGCTTCACTGATTCGGATCTAGTGGTGTAGCAAGTTTCTGATCATTGGGATGCGTTAGACGCAAATATGGCCCTATATAGATTTCACGTTCAAAAGATATGTGGCTACTTTGAGGGATGTGAATTCCATCATGTGCCAAGAGCTGAAAATGATGCAGTCGACGTATTATCTAAACTGGGTTCATCTCGGCAGGCCACCCCATAAGGAGTTGCTTTGGAGCATTTGAGAAAACCATCTATTACCCCTTCACCAGAATCCAAGTCAATTTATATCCCGAAAAACCCCGGATCAGAAGCTTCCCCAACGGACATTGACTGGGGGAATACCTCGGCAAACCCGGGGACTTCCTTGCAGAACCCGAGGACTGTTCAGCTTGATCTGGAAGAGGTTATGTCGGTTGATCCAATGGATATTGATGAACAACTTTTCTCGGCCCGTGTTGTACCAGCATGGGTGCAGCAAATATTTGAATTCTTGAAAGATGGAATTTTTCCAAGTGATGAGGTACTCTCCAAGCAAATGCAAAGAAGAGCAAAGGCATATACCATAATCAACACCGAGTTATACAAGAGAAGTGTCACAAGTGTCTTGCAACGCTGTGTTGATCCGACAGAAGGGCAGGAAATCCTCCGAGATATACATCAGGGCGAATGTGGGCATCATGCCTCGTCTAGGGCCTTAGTAGCCACTCTTTCCGGCATCGATTTTACTGGCCCAATGCTTTGCAACAGCCTGAAGACCTCGTGAAGAAATGCAATGGGTGTCAGAGGTACGCTAGCAAGATACATATGCCGGCCTCCGAACTCAAAACTATACCTATCACTTGGCCATTTGCTTTGTGGTGCTTGGATATGGTTGGACCATTTAGGTCTGCCAAGGGAAGCATGACCCATATCTTAGTCATGGTGGACAAGTTTACAAAGTAAAGCTAATAAGGAAGTGTGATGGAGCTAATGCCGTGTCATTTCTCAAGGACATTATACTAAGATACGGGTATCCACACAATATCATAACAGATAATGGCACAAATTTCGCCGAAGGAGCGTTTGCCTGGTTCTGCCAAGACAAAAGAATTCAGCTAGATGTCGCATTCGTGGCCCATCCCGCATCCAACGGGCAAGTGGAAAGATCCAACATAATAGTATTGTCTAGGATAAAACACTGGCTCATTGATCCGCTGCAAAGATCAGCGGGGTGATGGATTGATGAACTCCCAACGGTATTATGGAGCCTAAGAATAACTTTGAATCGATCAACAGGCTATACGCTATTCTTTCTGGTATATGGGGCCGAAGCTGTATTACCAGCCGATATAGAGCATGAATCGCCTAGAGTAACCCAATACACAGAAGCCAAAGTGCAAGAAGCCCGGCAAAATGATGTTGATTTGCTGGAATAGGCAAGAGAGTTGGCACTGTCCAGATCCACCATATATCAGCAAAATCTCCGATGCTATCATAGCCGGAAAGTGAACCCCCGAGTTTTCCAAGAAGGTGATTTAGTACTTCGGCTGGTGCAACGCACTGCCGGCATGTAAAAGCTCTCACCCCCATGGGAAGGACCATTCATCGTGAGCAAAGCTTTGCACAATGATGCATACTATCTTATAGATGCTCAACCACAGGATAAGAACAAGGCGAATAGGGCAGGAGAAGAATCAAAAAGGCCATGGAACGTAGCACTACTTCGTCCATTTCACACTTAGCTAAAAGTGTATGTATCTCGAACTCTCATATGTCAGCCTGTACGTCGGCAATGAGCTTATGAATGAAATCTCGGCACCCTGAGAAGAAACTCGGGGACTGCCTTAGTAGTAATTGTCATTTTTTGTATTTATCTTTTATATGCCGGCTAGCTTAAATTTCTTACCCATTAGCTGAGTTAGTAATGTGTCAGCACCAAAAGTTAACTCTTCGACTTGCTGCTGTCCAAAAAGAATTGGCTTCATGTTAAGCAAGTGAACAAGTTTGGAATTGGTGGGCACATGAAAAATAACTAAAGAAAGGAACGTAATCGAGCCAACGTTTGTTTTTCGGACTAACCCCAATACTTAATTTATTTTTGTTATGCCGAATTATTTTGAGCTAATCCTATAACTTTCAAGTATTGTTAAATTAATTTTTTGACATCGGACTCGTAAGTCACACACCAAATAATGGTAGACGCAAGCTGAGTCACTAAATTGATAGAACAAGAAAATGTAACCCGGGGACTTCGCCCAAATTGATCCGACATAAAAACATAAGTTGTAGAAAAATGACCCATTGTTTAATACATTTGCACCCGGCATACTAAGGATTTAACGAAGCGGGAGGAGGGATGTTATTTTCGGTGTTAGAAGCCTCGGCTCCAGCATCACCATCCGAATTTCCCTTGTCACCAACCAAATTAACCTCATCATCATCCGAGCCATCTTTGTCATCCTCCGGATTTCCTTGGTCAGCATCGGCGCCTTGTTCGACATATGCGTCGTCAACAACTTCAAGTAAACTCGGTCCCTCATTCCATTGATGCCAGTGTGCATATTGAATGAGGTCATGAGCTAGAGCTTGACGTTGAACGATGTAGGCCGGGTCTGTGGTCCACCTGGACCCAGTGCGCATGCGACTGAGCACATTCAAATCAATGCCTTCATACCAAGACATAGCGAAGGCCAAGGCTGTGTCAGCTCCAGCACGTGCAGCAGATTGATACGTTGCAAACGTATCCATAATTTTTGATGTTCCATGCTTTGTTTTATCTACTTTCTTATGTTTTGTCCACACTTTGGAGTACTTTCTATACACTTTCTTGGACTAACCTATTAACAAGAGCTACAGTGCCAGCTACCTGTTTTCTGCTGTTTTTGGTTCTAGGAAAGTCAGAAAATGAATATTCTCAGAATTGGACGGGACAAAAGCCAAAGTCAGTTTTTCACCGAGAGGGACACGGAGCCAGAATACGAGACGCAGAGGGGCCAGGGGCCTCCACACCACCTGGTCAAGGCCAATCTCGGCTCGCACCGGGGTGGTCCGCCACCCTCGGCCTCCCCTTTCGCCTATAAGATGCCTCCGATACAGAAACCCTAAGTACCCGATCAAAATTCCACGAAAGAGTCTATAGCCGCCGCCATCTCCATCCCTAGATCGGGAGGGATCTGAAGCTCATCCCGGCATGCTACCGAAGGGGAGAATTCACCCTAGAGGCCTTCTTCATCACCACGAAAGCCTCCGGTGTGATGCGTGAGTAGTTCATCCTTGGACTATGGGTCAATGTAGTAGCTAGATGGTTGGTTCTTCTCCTTTGGGCTATCATGTTTAGATCTTGTGAGCACCATTCATGATCAAGATCATCTATTTGTAATAATACATGTTGAGTTTGCGGGGATCCGATGGATATTTAGATGCTATTTCAGATTGATTATTGATTCTATCATGTCTTTGTTATTTGTGATCTTGCATGCTTTCCGTTGTTAGTAGCTATCTTGGCCAAGTAGATGCTAGCAACTCCAAGAGTTAGTATTTATGCTCGGTAGTGGGTTCATGCCTCTAGTAATCTGGGGAAGTGACAGAAATCTCTAAGGTACTAGATGTGCTATTGCTACTAAGGAGAAAACATCAATCCTTTGTTCATAGAACAATCGTATTGTTTACTTTACATGCAATGCGTAATCCAATTATTGCTTGCAACTTAATACTGGAGGGGGTTTGGATGATAACCTGAAGCTGGATTATTAGTCATAGATGTAGTTGGATTACGGTCTATGTACAATGTTGTAATGCCCAATCAAATCTCAAAGGAGTCAAGATGTTTAGTATATGCATGTATGCTTTCTCGATGTTTGTCAATTGCCCCGCTGTAATTTGTTCACCCAACATGTCATCTATCTTAAGGAGAGCCACCACTAGTGAACTATGGACCCCTGGTCCTTTCTTTACCATCAATCTACAACTGTTTACTGCTTTCTGTTTACTTTTTGCAAACTATTACTTTCTTCCACACAATACGTATAATCCTTTGTTTTCAGCAGAACCGGTGAGATTGACAACCTCACTGTAAGTTGGGGGCAAAGTTATGTGGTTCTGTTGTGCAGGTTTCCATGTTGCTGCTGGCGCCGGTAGTGCGCCCTGCCAAAATCCAGCTAGCAACACCTTGGAGGTGTTTCCTTGCTCCTACTGGTTCGATAAACCTTGGTTTCATAACTGAGGGAAAACTTGCTGCTGTGCTCATCATACCTTCCTCTTGGGGTTCCCCAACGAGCTTGATATATTTTGGGCCACAAAGGACTTTTTCTGGCACCGTTGATGGGGAGTCAAGGACATCTTCACAAGGGGAGTTTCTCATAACCAATCTCTTTACTTTGTTATTTTTGTTTTGCTTAGTTTATTCTTGCTTTGTTTGCTTGTTTCTTTATCAAAAACACAAAAAAATAGTTTTACTAGTTTGCTTTCTTTATTAAAAACACACAAAAAATTAGTTCCTATCTTAAGTTGCCATTATGTCTAGCATTGCTCCAATCACTATGTCACCTGAGGAAATGATTTTCACTTTTAAACAAGGAATTGAAGAGAGTTTCAAAGAAGCTTGGTCTAGAATCTCTGATCTACATGAAAAAACTGAACCTAAAATGACTCAAAGCTTATTCCTTAGCAGTTTTTACCTTGGAATTGCTCTTTTCTATAGATATGCTTTGGATGTTGTTGTTGGAGGAGATTTCCTCCAATGCAATGAGGATGATGCTTTTAATGCCATAAAGAAGTTGGTCTTTACTTACAACTTGCCTAGCAAATCTGATTCTTCCTTCATAAACATATTTGCTAGATTGAATACTCTTGAGACCAGCACTGCTAGTTTCAAAGATTGCTATAATACACTTAGAGAGCATCATGACTATGTTCCAATAAATTATGAACCCTCAAAATGGCTTCCCACAGTAAATATTGCTATAAATAATGAAACTTTTCATGCTCGCTGTGATATCATGTCTGAATTCTGTCTTATGCCTAAAGATATCTATGAATGTTTGAATCTTTGGGGACTTTCTGAAGGGGAGAAGAAATATTTCTTGCTAATAATGCCACAATATCACCAATTGGAATAGCTGAAGGAGTGTTTACAAAGATCCTAGGGAAAATGGTTTCTATTGATTATCTTGTTATTGAATGTGTAGGAAAAGGACAAATTACACTTGGAAGATCCCTATTGAAACTCCTTGGAGCAATAATAGATGTGGAAAAGGGCACCATGCACTTTGCTTCTCCACCAAACAATCATATGTTCCCCAAGGTTAGGAATAAAAGTAAGAGAGGTAAGGGAAAGAAATTTGGTTTTAATGCTTCTTCATCTGAGAATACTTGATTCTTTTTCTTGCTTCTTATGCCTAACTTAAAGGCGTTAAAGAAAAGTACTTATTGGGAGATAATCCAAAAGTTTTAGATGAGTCTTGGAAGTTATTACCTCAGTAATAACCGCTCCTTATCCTTTTTATTTGCTTTTTCTGCCAAGAGTAACCTCTAATGAGAGAGAAGTAATGATTGGGAAAGTTGCTGTCCCAAAATAGATTTTTGTGCTTCACCATAAATATTCGTGTAAAATATCTATACATCGTTTTGAGACGTGAATTTTTGTGATTCTGCCCCAGGTTGCTATCTAACTTTCGTTAGTTCAACACTTTTTGATTTGAGCAACAGAAGGTTTTCAAAAAAATTGGTTTTTACCTGCTGGTATGTTCTAACAGATTTTTGCCATTATTTGCATTTGCTTCTTGTTGGTTCCTTTTTGAGTTCTTTTGGGGAATCGAGCTTTTTGAGGGAAGTGCTATAGTAGCTTGTGTTTTAATGGAAGTTTTATTGGTGTTGAAACTGAACCTAAAGACTTATTATCTTGAGTGCACTAATGTTGCTAATAAAGATTGTGTGAGGTTTTGTATGAAGGAAAAATTTCAGGTGTATGGAGAGAATGATGTAATGAGATGAAGAATGGACTAAAGCTCAAACTTGGGGATGCCACCCCTTGCCACCCCAAGAAATATTCAAGAGGTACAAGCGTCAAAGGGCATCCCCTTCTTCATCAATAAAAATCCCAGGTTTCTTCCAAACACTTCATTTTTATTGTTTCATGCACAGTTGTGTTGTTCTTGGAGCGTCTTCGTTTTTTGTTTTTGGTTTTCGGTTGCTTGGTTTTCTTAGTTTGCTGAATAAATTGGTTGGACCCCCTCTTTCATACATTGGTTTTCAAATAGTTTGGTTTGGATAGGAAAAGAGTAGGAAAGTTCATGCTTAAGTGGTAAAAGGAGCTTGTTTTTTACTGTGGCCTATGCTTTGTCATGCCATGCTTGATATTGTTTTAGCTTTATACTTAGTGATCATTGCTGTAGCATGACATGTTATAAACAATTGAGATTGCTTAATGTGCCTTGGAAGAATCATGCGTTGTTTTAGCATATTAAAGCATAGTATTGTGGTATTCTCCTTTGATGCTTTATTTGGGTTGACTTAGCGCATGCTCACACCATGTTATGACTATCCCAAGTCACATCGCCTTTATGATCCTTTAGTTTTTGACTTGTAGTATCACTTTATGCTTTGATTAATAATGTTTTGTCGCTCTGCATGATTATGGCCATTATTGCTCTCTTAGTTGGTCGCTCCTATTCTTTTGCTAGCCTCCATAACCAAGTATGAGTTCTACTCATGCATCCAACTCCTAAAACCAAGTTATTCCAAAGTGTCCACCATACCTACCTATTAGCATTTGCTATTCCGAGTATATTCATATTTTTATCTACCTTCCGAATTAAACTTGTTATGAGAAAACTAGTGATTAAAGCTCTCACGAACTTGATGGCACACTTTACTTTTCTTGCCCTTAATAAACTTGAACTATTGTGTCGTCTATGTTGTATATGCTTGCACTTATATGTTGGGGATTAGTAGAACCATGCTGTGATGGGAAACGCTTTCAACATTGCACTTGTACTTTGTACCTAGTTGATATCATGCTCTTTTGTCTATGGATGCCGTCGGTGTGAAATGAAAGGGGAGCTTGTAAGTCCATGGAGTTATGTATGTGTGTTAGAGAAACGCCTAGGCCGCCGGTATAATCCATGTCGTCATGGTGGAAACCTGCAGCGTAACCATAATGAGCTGTCTATGAAGCATTCTTCTTATAAAAAAAGAGTCAGAAATTGAGAAAAAAGAAAAAAGAAAAAAAGAGATATGAGAAAAGAGGAAAGAGAGAAAAAAGCACCATTTTCCCATGGTAAATAAGAAGATTGATGAGATGCTCGTTGTCTGTTTGCCTTGTCATTTTGTTATGGGGATTCTTCCATATCATCGGGCAAGGGGTACCCCGTTGGCGGTTCTCTATGATACACATGTACTTATTATGACAAGAACTTATCATAACTAAACTTGAGTAGCATGAGGAGCGGCCCTCATATTCAAGGGAGATGAGATTTCCAACTTATACTTTGTTAAGCATATTCTCCATAGTTTGTTCACTTTAACCTTAATCACTTCAAGATGCTTATGATAGGGCCAATGAGAGTTGAAAGCTAATAAGTACGATAATTTTTGGAAGCTCTTTATGAAACTTGAATCCCTACTTCCTTCTATGAAGTCCTTTCTTTTACTTTTATGTTGAGTCTCCACCTTCTATCTTTATGCACCTACTTTGAGAGCATAGTGGCCATTCTTAGTTCTATGTGCATTGTCCCAAGACTTGTTGATTCATGCATAACTTTGATATTGCTTGTTCTTAAACTATTTGTATCTAGTCACTCTTATGAACTTTGAAGGTGTCCTATGCATTTATGTTTGCTACTCTATGAGGGACAAGCTGAATGCCATAATTTTTGAGTTTGCTACTCTATGAGGGACAAACTTTAAATTATTCTTTCTTTTTATGATATATCCATAATTTTTGATGTTCCATGCTTGGTTTTATCTACTTTCTTATGTTTTATCCACACTTTGGAGTACTTTCTATACACTTTCTTGGACTAACCTATTAACAAGAGCCATAGTGTCAGCTGCCTGTTTTCTGCTGTTTTTGGTTCCAAGAAAGTCAGAAAATGAATATTCTCTGAATTGGACGGGGCAAAAGCCAAAGTCAGTTTTTCACCGAGAGGGACATAGAGCCAGAATACGAGACAGAGAGGGGCCAGGGGGCCGTCACACCACTGGCCGCTGCCAAGCCCGCCCGCTAGGTGGTCCGTCCGCCGGCACCCCTCGGCATCCTCTTTCGCCTATAAGATGCCTCCAATACAGAAAACCCTAAGTACCTGATCAAAATTCCACGAAAGAGTTTGTAGCCGCCGTCATCTCCATCCCTAGATCAGGAGGGATCTGAAGCTCTTCCTAGTTACTTAAAGATGAAGATGCCAGGACCCAACAGGGTCAACACAATAGCAGGGGACTTCAGGCGCTCCCTGGAGTGCCCCTGAGCCGGGTCAAATCTAGCCAAGTCATTGGTGATCGCGCAAGAGAAGAAAAGGATCCAAGAGGTTGCAACACTGGCTCAATCCGCGTAGATGAATATGCCCGCTGTGAGTAACCCGCGTGTAAGCGTGTCATTTCAGCCGACAAAAGATACCAAGAAGGTGCCCATTGATGATCAGTTCCCAGAGCGCACCGAGACAATTGGTGCAGGCCTTGATGACAAATAAGAAAGCGAGATCGTCAGCTTCCTCCGTGAGAATCGGAATATATTTGCTTGGTCCACACAGGATCTGCAGGGTGTACCGAGGGAGCTGGCCAAGCACTCTTTGCACGTCAGACCCGGTGCAAAGCCGGTGAAGCAACATCTCTAGCACTTCACCGAAGACAGGGGAAAAGTCATTGGTGACGAGATAGCTCAGCTCCTTGTAGTCGGGTTTGTCATGGAAGTACTTTACCCGAATTGGCAGTCTAATCCGGTGCTGGTAGAAAAGAAGAAAGATGATCCGAACTTAGCAGTGGTGTGGTGCATGTGTATCGATTACACGAACCTGAATAAGGTGTGTCCGAAAGATCCGTTCCCATTGCTGCGGATAGATCATGTCATTGACTCAACCGCTGGGTGTGAGCTATTGTCATTTGTAGATGCGCATTCTGGTTTCCACCAGATACCCTTGAACCCGGATGATCAAATAAAGACTGTTTTCATTACCCCGTATGGGGCTTATTGCTATCGCACCATGCCATTTGGCTTATATAATGCAGGGGCAATGTATCAAAGATCCATGCAAAAGTGCTTGCACGATCAAATTGGAAACGATGTCCAAGTATATGTAGATGATGTGGTGATAAAAACCAAGGAAAGTAAAACACTCCTAGAAGATATCCAGCAAACATTTGTGAACCTAAGGAAGTTCCGAATGAAATTTAACCCAGAAAATGCACTTTTGGTTTTCCGGCTGGAAAATTACTCGGTTTCCTCGTGTCCATCTGAGGTATCGAGGCCAACCCAACTAAAATTCGAGCTATTGAGCACATGAAATTGCCGAAGTATCTCAACGATGTTCAGAAGTTTACGGGTTGCTTGGCATCATTGAGTCAGTTTGTGTGTCGGTTAGGAGAAAAAACTTTGCCTCTCTATCAGCTAATGAAAAAGTTGGATAAGTTCATATGGACACCGTAGGCAAATGAGCCCTTTCATGAGTTAAAAAAGATGCTAACCTCGGCACCAGTGTTGGCCTCACCACTATCCAAAGAGCCCATGTTGCTCTACATAGCAGTGACCGACCAAGTCGTGAGTGCCGTGGTAGAGCATGATGAGGGATGTAAATCAATGTAGACGCCAGTTTATTACTTGACTGAAGTACTTTCAGCTTTGAAGCAAAACTATACTCATTATCAGAAAATGGCATACGATGTCTATATGGCGGCCAAGAAGCTCAAACATTATTTTGAGGAACACCCAATCCGAGTAATATGTGAAGCTCCCATATCCGAGATAATGAGCAACAAGGATGCAATTGGCAGGATCGCAAAATGGGCAATTGAGTTAGCCCAATATGCTCCACAATATGATAGAAGAGACGCAATCAAATCTCAGGCAGTGGCCGACTTTTTCGTGGATTGGGCAGAAATGCAGAACGAGACGCCCTTGCTGGATTCAAACTAATAGAGAATGCACTTTGACGGATCAAAGTTGAAGGACAGATTAGGGGTCAGGGTAGTCATTACCTCGCCCAAAAAATACCAATTGAGATATGTACTTCAGATCTATTTCAAAGCATCAAACAATGTGGCCGAGTATGAGGCGCTCATACACGGATTAGAACTGCCGAAAGAGATTGGGATACGTCAGATACAGTGCTTCACTGATTCGGATCTAGTGGTGTAGCAAGTTTCTGGTCATTGGGATGCGTTAGACGCAAATATGGCCCTGTATAGATTTCACGTCCAAAAGATATGTGGATACTTTGAGGGATGTGAATTCCATCATGTGCCAAGAGCTAAAAATGATGCAGTCGACGTATTATCTAAACTGGGTTCATCTCGGTAGGCCACCCCACTAGGAGTTGCTTTGGAGCATTTGAGAAAACCATATATTACCCCTTCACCAGAATCCAAGTCAATTTATATCCTGAAAAACTCCGGATCAGAAGCTGCCCCAATGGACATTGACTGGGGGAATACCTCGGCAAACCCGGGGACTTCCTTGCAGAACCCGAGGACTGTTCAGCTTGATCTGGCAGAGGTTATGTCAGTTGATCCAATGGATATTGATGAAGTACTTTTCTCGGCCCGTGTTGTACCTGCATGGGCGCAAGAAATATTTGAATTCTTGAAAGATGCAATTTTGCCAAGTGATGAGGTACTCTCCAAGCAAATGCAAAGAAGAGAAAAGTCATATACCATAATCAACACCGAGTTATACAAGAGAAGTGTCACATGTGTCTTGCAACGCTGTGTTGATCCGGCAGAAGGGCAGGAAATCCTCCGAGATATACATCAGGGCGAATGTGGGCATCATGCCTCGTCTAGGGCCTTAGTAGCCACTCTTTCCGGCATCGATTTTACTGGCCCAATGCTTTGCAACAGCCCGAAGACCTCGTGAAGAAATGCAATGGGTGTCAGAGGTATGCTAGCAAGATACATATGCCGGCCTCCGAACTCAAAACTATACCTATCACTTGGCCATTTGCTTTGTGGTGCTTGGATATGGTTGGACCATTTAGGTCAGCCAAGGGAAGCATGACCCATATCTTAGTCATGGTGGACAAGTTTACAAAGTAAAGCCAATAAGGAAGTGTGATGGAGCTACTGCCGTGTCATTTCTCAAGGACATTATAGTGAGATACGGGTATCCACACAGTATCATAACAGATAATGGCACAAATTTCGCCGAAGGAGCGTTTCCCTGGTTCTGCCAAGACAAAAGAATTCAGCTTATGAATGAAATCTCGGCACCCTGAGAAGAAACTCGGGGACTGCCTTAGTAGTAATTGTCATCTTCTATATTTATCTTTTATATGCCGGCTGGCTTAAATTTCTTACCCGTTAGCTGAGTTAGTAATGTGTCAGCACCAAAAGCTAACTCTTTGACTTGCTGCTGTCCAAAAAGAATTGGCTTCATGTTAAGCAAGTGAACAAGTTTGGAATTGGTGGGCACATGAAAAATGACTAAAGAAAGGAACGTAATCGAGCCAACGTTTGTTTTTTGGACTAACCCCTATACTTAATTTATTTTTGTTATGCCGAATTATTTTGAGCTAATCCTATAACTTTTAAGTATTGTTAAATTAATTTTTTGACGTCGGACTCGTCAGTCACACACTGAATAATGGTAGACGCAAGCTGAGTCACTAAATTGATAGAACAAGAAAATGAAACCCGGGGACTTCGCCCAAATTGATCCGACATAAAAACATAAATTGTAGAAAAATGACCCATTGTTTAATACATTTGCACCCGGCATACTAGGGATTTAACGAATTTTAAAGTTTGTCACTTCAAGGAGCAGCCGCTACTGGGTCAACTGTAGCAGGAGGAGGGATGTTATTTTCGGTGTTAGAAGCCTCGGCTCTAGCGTTACCATCCGAATTTCCCTCGCCACCAACCAAATTAACCTCATCATCATCCGATCCATCTTTGTCATCCTCCGGATTTCCTTGGTCAGCAGCGGCGCCTTGTTCGACATATGCATCGTCAACAACGTCAAGTAAACTTGGTCCCTCATTCCATTGATGCCATGGTGCATATTGAATGAGGTCATGAGCTCGAGCTTGACGTTGAATTATGTAGGTCGGGTCTATGGTCCACCTGGACCCAGTGCACATGCGACTGAGCACATTTGAATCAATGCCTTCATACCAAGACATAGCGAAGGCCAAGGCTGATATGGGGTGGCCCGATCTTCTCAGCAAGCACTTGTCTATGGTAATGGTGGATGATAGATAACTAGCATGTAGCTATGAACTCTCCCGCTCGATCCCTGATGCCAATGCAACAACTCTTAAACCTTGTAGGATATTCACAACACCACGCTCTTGCGCACGCAGCCGTGACCACGAATGGTAGTATGCAATCTACTAATTCCCAATGGAACAACAGATCACACTCAATTATAGTTGGTAAATTCGAACACAGGGTAATTTCAGAGGTTCTATGAAAGAAACAACTCCAAAATATTTTAACGTGGTCTAAACCCTAACCTACGACGCCCCCATCTATTTAAGGGCTAAGCGTCGGTGGCTGCATCTAACAATAACAGTTCAACTCAAACTAGGCTAAGATACAACTGACCCGAGGTGGGTCGGCTCAAGGCGTGCAGGCCTACTCTGCCGTGGCAGAGTCGGACCCGGTTTTTCTATCGCGGCAGAAGGCTGCGTGGTTTCTCTGCCGCGGCAGAGATCCCTCGACCATGTGTTGATTTTCTCGTGGAGTACTCCTTGCGCTTCCTCCCTCTCCTCCCTCGTGCATTCCTCTTTGATCAACACGCCATGTTCCTTCAGCTCCTCACTCTGTGCTATGCCTTCTTCTCCTAAGTACCTAATCATACAATAATTCAAAGACTTAGGTAGTATAAAATTCTCTTTAATTAAAACACCAGGTTCACTAAGAAACAAGTTCACCTGTTGTTCTAGTAGCTTGGCACGAGCTCTTATGATTGGTCCAATCCTTATCTCATTGGATTGATCCTTCTTTGCAATTGGAACAACTTCATTAGCAATTGGGGTAGGTGTAATTGTAGGGATGTCCTCATCATCTCCCCCCTTTCAAAAGGCGTCGACCTCGACGCTCCAAAGTCTTCTCCAGCATATGGTGACAAATCAGCAATGTGAAGCTGTTGCTAACTCCACCAAACTCCTCAATAGGTATATCAACCGAGTAGGCATTATCATTAATCTTGGCTAACACCTTGTAAGGACTAGCACCACGTGGCTTCAATTTTGATTTTCGAAGTAGTGGGAACCTATCCTTGCGTAGATGCACCCAAACCATATCTCCAGGCTCGAACAACACTTCTTTTCGTGTTTGATTCCTTGCAGCAGCAATGTTCTTGCCTTTCTTCTCAATAGCCTCTCGAGTCTTCTCATGTATTTTCTTCACATAATCAGCACGTTTTGATGCCTCCATATCAACTCTCTCATGTAATGGCAGAGGCAACATATCAAGTGGCGTCAATGGCTTGAAACCATACACCACCTCAAAAGGACAAAGCTGAGTAGTTGAATGCACAACCCTGTTGTAAGCAAACTCAACATGTGGCAAACACTCTTCCCACTCCCGCAGATTCTTTTTAATCATGGTCCTTAGCAGCTGTGACAATGTTCTATTCACCACTTCTGTTTGACCATCTGTTTGGGGATGACATGTAATCTTGAGCAACTTCGTTCCTAGCTTCCCCCATAAGGTCTTCCAAAAGTAGCTCATGAACTTCACATCACGGTCAGAAACAATCGTCTTTGGTACTCCATGTAATCTCACGATGTCCCTGAAAAACAAGTTAGCAACATGCGACGCATCGTCGCTTTTGTGGTAGGCAATAAAATGAGCCATCTTAGAGAACCTATCTACTACCACAAATATAGAATCATGACTTCTCTGAGTTTTAGGTAGACCTAGCACAAAATCCATACTGATGTCTTCCCATGGACTAGTAGGTGCAGAGAGAGGTGTATACAAACCATGAGGCTTCAGCTTAGATTTCGACTTATGGCATGTAATACATCGGCTCACAAATCTGTACACATCATGCCTCATCTTGGGCCAATAAAAGTGATCAGCAAGCATGAGCAATGTCTTCTCACGCCCAAAGTGACCCATCAAACCACCAGCATGTGATTCCTGCACTAAAAACAAAGCATAGCAGCGATTCTGGAATACATAGTTTGTTAGCTCGAAACAAATATCCATCATGTATATGATACTTATCCCATGTGTTTCTAAGAGCACACAAACGATATGGTTCAGCAAAATCATGTTCAGTTGCATAAAGTGCACAAATAGCTTCTAATCCAGGAATTTTAACATCAAGATTGGTTAATAGCATGTTCTTCCTAGACAGAGCATCAGCAACAACATTTTCTTTTCCCTTCTTATAATTAATGATGTAAGGAAAAGACTCAATGAACTCCATCCATTTAGCTAATCTTCTATGCAAGTTTGGTTGAGCTTTCAAATATTTCAATGCTTCATGATCAGAATGTATGATGAATTCCTTTGGCCACAAATAATGTTGCCAAACCTCAAGTACTCTAACAAGTGCATACAATTCTTTATCATAGATTGAATAATTCAAACGAGCACCAGTCAATTTCTCAGAAAAATAAGCTATAGGCCGACCCTCTTGCATCAAAACGCCACCTATGCCTATACCACTAGCATCACATTCAACTTCAAATTGCTTCGAAAAATCAGGTAATGCAAGCAATGGTGCAGAAGTAAGCAAACGTTTCAAAGTATCAAAAGCAATGTCTTGGGCCGCGCCCCATATAAAAGGAACACCTTTCTTTGTCAAATCATTCAAAGGTGCAACAATGGTGCTAAAATCTTTCACAAAGCGCCTATAGAAACCAGCGAGACCGTGGAAACTACGGACTTGACTTACATTTATTGGAGTAGGCCAATTCTGAATTGATTCAATTTTAGATTGATCCACCTCTACTCCATGCTTAGAAACAACAAATCCTAGGAATATGACCTTATCTTTTGCAAATGTACACTTCTCAAGATTAGCATATAGTTTATTATCACGTAACACTTGCAAAACTTGTCTAATATGAGTGCAATGTTCAGATTTGGTGTGGCTGTATATGAGTATATCATCAAAGTAAACAACCACGAAACGACCAATAAACTCTCTCAAAACATGATTCATCAAACGCATGAAAGTACTAGGTGCATTAGTAAGACCAAACGGCATAACTCATACAAACCGAATTTTGTTTTAAAAGCAGTTTTCCATTCATCCCCTTCTTTCATCCTAATTTGATGATAACCACTACGCAAGTCAATTTTAGAGAAAACAGCAGCACCACTCAATTCATCTAGCATATCCTCTAAGCGTGGAATAGGATGACAATATCGAATAGTGATGTTATTAATCGCTCTACAATCAACACACATGCGCCAAGTACCATCTTTCTTGGGAACTAAAATAACAGGAACAACACAAGGGCTAAGAGAGACACGAATGTACCCTTTATCTAACAACGCTTGTACTTGCTTCTGAATTTCTTTAGT
This sequence comes from Avena insularis, assembly GCA_023614405.1. Lineage (NCBI taxonomy): Eukaryota > Viridiplantae > Streptophyta > Magnoliopsida > Poales > Poaceae > Avena > Avena insularis. The sequence continues at coordinate 282,673,973 of CM042688.1, read as the reverse complement.
TTCTTCGGGATTAGTCCTGTGGGGTGCACGGTTGGGAAGTGTGGCGCCAGGAATCAAGTCCACTTGATGTTCTATACCACGCAAGGGAGGCAAACCTGCGGGTACATCTTCTGGAAACACATCCCCAAAGTCCTGCAAAACAGATGAAACACCAAGAGAAATAGGGGTCATGTCGTTAGAAACCAATACCTCGCCCTTATACATGACCACAAGTGGCATGGCTATAGGATCCTCACGAAATTCTCTCATATCTTCCTTAGTGGCTAATATCACTAAACCAGGCACTCTCTCACTTTTCGTTATATCACTCAATTTAGGCTCAATTACATCAGAACATTTGTCACACAATCTCGAAAGTGGTAGTATCTTCCTTCAAATTCACCTCTATCTTCTGGCGAGAATCATTCACAATTTCTTGTGGTGTCATTGGCTGCATAGTAATCTTTCTTCCTTTGAATTCCAAGTGATATGTATTGGCTCGACCATTCTGTTGCACATGACGATCATAGAGCCATGGCCGACCCAATAGTAGGTGACAAATAGTCATAGGAACCACATCAAAATCAATAGAATCTTTGTATGGCCCTATTTGAAAGTTCACTCGTACCATATGATTTACCTTCATCTCACCATTGTTGCTCAACCATTGTATGTAGTATGGCTTGGGATGAGGTAAGTATGTCAAATTTAGTTTGGCACATAATTCCTTACTTGCAAGATTTCTGCAGCTACCTCCGTCAATAATGACCTTGCAAGCTTTATTTGGTCCAACTAGAGCTTTTGTTTGGAACAAGTTGCAACGCTGGGATTCCTCAACCGGTTGCACACTAAGTACACGTGAAGACACGACGATAGTTGGTGCACGCTCAGCATATGCATCAACACCATCCTCACCATCATAATATCAACATCAAAAGCTTCATCTCCACTTTCTACTTCACCTTGTTCATTAACAAACATAACTTTGCTGTTTGGACAATCCTTCTTGTAGTGACCTCTACCACCACATCACGAGTACGTGCAGTAGACATGTTGGAACCCGAGCTAGCAGCAGGAGCAGCGGGTTTCCGAGCATTAGAACCAAACGAAGGTGTACTTGCTGGTTTGGACGATGGTGTAAACGGAACAGCAGCTGGTGACGCAGCTGTAGGAGGAATAGGTCTGGCCAAAAATCTGCTGGAGGATGGGAAACGAGGACGTGACTTCGCCTCTTCTGCCAACTGGGATTCGGCCTCTCTAGCATGATGCAACAACTCATTCATGGTCTCATACTTCAAATTGTTTAGGAATCGCTGCATAGTCATTTCAATGGACTCACGAATTCTAGCACGCTGCATAAGCATCCCCATCTCCATGTAGTACTCATCAACTGTCATTGTTCCTTGCTTCAGTTGCGTCAATTTATCAAAAACTGAACGCAAGTAGTTGGTTGGGACGAAACGAGCTTTCACGATTTGCTTCATCTCGCGCCAATCCATCACAGGAAGTTCATTGTCCTCCCTCCTATGTTGCACAAGAGCATCCCACCAACGCAAAGCATAACCATCAAATTCAGATGCTGCAAGTTTGACCTTCTTATCTTCTGGATAGTCAAATAAGCGCCAGAGTTTCTCAATCTTCAACTCCCATGTGAGGTAGTCTTCAGGATCAATGGAACCATCAAACTTAGGAATTGAGAATTTTGGCTTGCCCAAACCATCATCAGCAGTTTGGTTGGGAACACGTTGAGCACGCCCAAGAGGAGCATACCCACGGCCATGAGGTGCATGGGCAGGTGCATGGGCATGTGCATGGGCAGGTGCATGGGCAGGGGGAATAGCACGTCACCTGCCAACATGTGGAGCAGCATCCACAGCGCTGCCCTCATCAAAATCATCAAAGGCATCATCATGTTGCGGCTCGTCCCTTCTATGTAAAGCGCCTGTCAAACCCTCAATGGACTGCTGCAAAGCGGTGACATTGACATTGAGCATAGCCACTTGTGTTTGAATAGTATCGACTGTTCCAACATGGTGATCCAATCTCACATTCATATCCTGGAGATTCTTGTCAATGGCATCTGTCGTGTGAGTAAACACACGTGTCAAGTGGGACTTCAAAGCCTCATATTCACGCCAATTGACGAGTTCCTCATCCTTCTTTTTCTACATCACAACATCATCATCACTAGAAGACATGATCAGTAGGTTAGTGCACAAAATCAAAAATCTATATGGTGGAACTCTCACAGCTCACTCACAACTAATAAGAAAGGAGATCTTACCGTTCCAAAGTGAATAGAGATTCTCTACCAACAAAATCAAAGACTGATGCACTTGATGTGATGAAGTGAATATCAAAGGTATAGAGAACGATCACAAGGCACACAAGGTATTTATGGTGGAGCTGTAGGTATGGTATCCTAACTACACCGCAAACAAGTCCTAGTGCTGATCGTACAAATACCCAAGAAAACACACACGTGGAGAAAAACGTGGCAATGCAACTATGAAGGGTGTTGCACTACGCTCGAGAGACACTAGCAAAGCTCAAAGTAAACAGGCACAAGATTGCTCAATCTACCGGTGCACAAAGATAATACTAGGCCTCTTGCTCAAAATTCTCCCTTTTTTATACAACTTTTTCTTTTTCTGTTGGATAGCTTTTCCTTGATACTTTTCCTTTTGCTATCTTGCTTTTTTTTTGATAGATAACACACGGCCAATTACAAAGTACGGCACCAAAAGTCCTAAGAGCAGCCTGTCGGAGCGGAAACTAGTCTCAATAGGCAAGTTCCTACACCTATGTAGTAGATTGGCTGTGGCTAAGGGTTTTGGGAAAGTGCAAATCGATCACACTTCGTAATTATGGTGTCGTGGCAGAAAAACAGCTCAAAATCCTGCCGTGGTAGAGCGGTAACTTGGTAACTCAGAAAGTCCTGCCGTGGCAGAGAAAAACACAGAAATTCTGCCGTGGCAGACTTGGTAACCCAGAAAGTCCTGCCGTGGCAGAGAAAGACGCCGAAATCCTGCCGTGGCAGACTCGGTAACCTGGAAAGTATTTTTTTTAATTCCGACTCAGCCAAGAGTAGAAGACAAGAACTCTTAGATTAGATCGGATCTGACTTGATGGTGGCGGAAAACAATGGTGGCAAACGACTAAAAACAAGAGACAAAATGACGAAGAACAGATCTAGATCGAAACTAAAGGATGAACACGACCAGCAACTATTACTCGTCTACGATGCAATCTAGTCTATGACAACTCTTTTTATGAGGCTTTTTCTGGATAGGACTAAAAACACTCTCTAATTTATGGATGGATTGTGGATTGCTTACCGAGGCAACGAGGAAATCTGATACCAAGACGATATGGGGTGGCCCGATCTTCTCAGCAAGCATTTATCGATGGTAATGGTGGATGACAGATAACTAGCCTTTAGCTATGAACTCTCCCGCTCGATCCCTGATGCCAATGCAACATCTCTCAAACCTTGTAGGATATTCACAACACCATGCTCTTGCACACGCAGCCGTGACCACGAACGGTGGTATGCAATCTACTAATTCTCAATTGAACAACAGATCACACTCAATTATAGTTGGTAAATTCGAACACAGGGTAATTTCAGAGGTTCTATGAAAGAAACAACTCCAAAATATTTTAACGTGGTCTAAACCCTAACCTACGACGCCCCCATCTATTTAAGGGCTGAGGGTCGGTGGCTGCATCTAAGAATAACAGTTCAACTCGAACTAGGCTAAGATACAACCGACCCAAGGTGGGTCGGCTCAAGGCGCGCAGGCCTACTCTGCCGTGGCAGTCGGACCAGTTTTCATGTCGGGCGGCCGAGCTTACATGGTTTCTCTGCCGCGGCAGAGATCCCTCGACCATGTGTTGATTTTCTCGTGGAGTGCTCCTTGCGCTTCCTCCCTCTCCTCCCTCGCGCATTCCTCTTTGATCAACACGCCATGTTCCTTCAGCTCCTCACTTTGTGCTATGCCTTCTTCTCCTAAGTACCTAATCATACAATAATTCAAAGACGTAGGTAGTATAAAATTCTCTTTAATTAAAACACCAGGTTCATTAAGAAACAAGTTCACTTGTTGTTCTAGTAGCTTGGCACGAGCTCTTGTGATTGGTCCAATCCTTATCTCATTGGATTGATCCTTCTTTGCAATTGGAGCAACTTCATTAGCAATTGGGGTAGGTGTAATTGTAGGGATGTCCTCATCAAAGGCCGTGTCAGCTCCAGCACGTGCAGCAGATTGATACGTTGCAAACGTATCCATAATTTTTGATGTTCCATGCTTGGTTTTATCTACTTTCTTATGTTTTGTCCACACTTTGGAGTACTTTCTATACACTTTCTTGGACTAACCTATTAACAAGAGCCACAGTGCTAGCTGCCTGTTTTCTGCTGTTTTTGGTTCTAGGAAAGTTAGAAAATGAATATTCTCGGAATTGGACGGGACAAAAGCCAAAGTCAGTTTTTCACCGAGAGGGACACGGAGCCAGAATACGAGACGCGGAGGGGCCAGGGGCCGCCACACCACCTGGCCGCGCGGCCAATCCTGGCTCGCACCAGGGGGTGGTCTGGCCACCTCGGCCTCCCCTTTCTCCTATAAGATGCCTCCGATACAGAAACCCTAAGCACCCGATCAAAATTCCACGAAAGAGTCTATAGCCGCCGTCATCTCCATCCCTAGATCGGGAGGGATCTGAAGCTCATCCCGGCACGCTGCCGAAGGGGAGAATTCACCCTAGAGGCCTTCTTCATCACCATGCAAGCCTCCTATGTGATGCGTGAGTAGTTCATCCTTGGACTACGGGTCAATGTAGTGGCTAGATGGTTGGTTCTTCTCCTTTGGGCTATCATGTTTAGATCTTGTGAGCACCATTCATGATGAAGATCATCTATTTGTAATCATACATGTTGAGTTTGCGGGGATCCGATGGATATTGAGATGCTATTTCAGATTGATTATTCATTCTATCATGTCTTTATTATTTTTGATCTTGCATGCTTTCCGTTGTTAGTAGCTATCTTGGCCAAGTAGATGCTAGCAACTCCAAGAGTTAGTATTTATGCTCGATAGTGGGTTCATGCCTCTAGTAATCTGGGGAAGTGACAGAAATCTCTAAGGTACTAGATGTGCTATTGCTACTAAGGAGAAAACAGCAATCCTTTGTTCATAGAACAATCGTATTGTTTACTTTACATGCAATGTGTAATCCAATTATCTGTTGCTTGCAACTTAATACTGGAGGGGGTTCGGATGATAACCTGAAGGTGGACTATTAGTCATAGATGCAGTTGGATTACGGTCTATGTACAATGTTGTAATGCCCAATCAAATCTCAAAGGAGTCAAGATGTTTAGTATATGCATGTATGCTTTCTCGATGTTTGTCAATTGCCCCACTATAATTTGTTCACCCAACATGTCATCTATCTTAAGGAGAGCCACCACTAGTGAACTATGGACCCCCAGTCCTTTCTTTTACCATCAATCTACAACTGTTTACTGCTTTCTGTTTACTTTTTGCAAACTATTACTTTCTTCCACACAATACGTCTAATCCTTTGTTTTCAGCAAAACCGGTGAGATTGACAACCTCACTGTAACTTGGGGGCAAAGTTATGTGGTTCTGTTGTGCAGGTTTCCACCTTGCTGCTAGCGCCGGTAGTGCGCCCTGCCAAAATCCAGCTAGCAACACCTTGGAGGTGTTTCCTTGTTCCTACTGGTTCGATAAACCTTGGTTTCATAACTGAGGGAAAACTTGCTGCTGTGCTCATCATACCTTCCTCTTGGGGTTCCCCAATGAGCTTGATATATTTTGGGCCATCAAGGACTTTTTCTGGCGCCGTTGATGGGGAGTCAAGGACATCTTCACAAGGGGAGTCTCTCATAACCAATCTCTTTACTTTGTTATTTTTGTTTTGCTTAGTTTATTTTTGATTTGTTTGCTTTTTTCTTTATCAAAAACACAAAAAAATAGTTTTACTAGTTTGCTTTCTTTATTAAAAACACAAAAAATTAGTTCCTATCTTATGTTGCCATTATGTCTAGCATTTCTCCAATCACTATGTCACCTGAGGAAATGATTTTCACTTTTAAACAAGGAATTGAAGAGAGTTTCAAAGAAGCTTGGTCTAGAATCTCTGATCTACATTGAAAAACAGAACCTAAAATGACTCAAAGCTTATTCCTTAGCAGTTTTTACCTTGGAGTTGCTCTCTTATATAGATATGCTTTGGATGCTGTAGTTGGAGGAGATTTCCTCCAATGCAATGAGGATGATGCTTTTAATGCCATAAAGAAGTTGGTATTTACTTACAACTTGCCTAGCAAATCTGATTCTTCCTTCATAAACATATTTGCTAGATTGAATACTCTTGAGACCAGCACTGCTAGTTTGAAAGATTGCTATAATACACTTAGAGAGCATCATGACTATGTTCCAATAAATTCGGAACCCTCAAAATGGCTTCCCACAGTAAATATTGCTATAAATAATGAAACTTTTCATGCTCGCTGTGATATCATGTCTGAATTCTGTCTTATGCCTAAAGATATCGATGAATGTTTGAATCTTTGGGGACTTTCTGAAGGGGAGAAGAAATATTTCTTGCTAATAATGCCATAATATCACCAATTGGAATAGCTGAAGGAGTGTTTACAAAGATCCTAGGGAAAATGGTTTCTACTGATTATCTTGTTATTGAATGTGTAGGAAAAGGACAAATTACACTTGGAAGATCCCTATTGAAACTCCTTGGAGCAATAATAGATGTGGAAAAGGGCACCATGCACTTTGCTTCTCCACCAAACAATCATATGTTCCCCAAGGTTAGGAATAAAAGTAAGAGAGGTAAGGGAAAGAAATTTGGTTTTAATGCTTCTTCATCTGAGAATACTTGATTCTTTTTCTTGCTTCTTATGCCTAACTTAAAGGCGTTAAAGAAAAGTACTTATTGGGAGATAACCCAAAAGTTTTAGATGAGTCTTGGAAGTTATTACCTCAGTAATAACCACTCCTTATCCTTTTTATTTGCTTTTTGTGCCAAGAGTAACCTCTAATGAGAGAGAAGTAATGGTTGGGAAAGTTGCTGTGCCGAAACAGATTTTTGTGCTTCACCATAAAAATTCGTGTAAAATCTCTATACATCGTTTTGAGATGTGAATTTTTGTGATTCTGCCCCAGGTTGCTATCTAACTTTCATTAGTTCAACACTTTTTGATTTGAGCAACAGAAGGTTTTCGAAAAAATTGGTTTTTACCTGCTGGTCTGTTCTAACAGATTTCTGCCATTATTTGCATTTGCTTCTTGTTGGTTCCTTTTTGAGTTCTTTTGGGGAATTGAGCTTTTTGAGGGAAGTGATACAGTAGCTTGTGTTTTAATGGAAGTTTTATTGGTGTTGAAACTGAACCTAAAGACTTATTATCTTGAGTGCACTAATGTTGCTAATAAAGATTGTGTGAAGTTTTGTATGAAGGAAAAATTTCAGGTGTATGGAGAGAATGATGTAATAAGATGAAGAATGGACTAAAGCTCAAACTTGGGGATGCCACCCCTTGCCACCCCAAGAAACTTTCAAGAGGTACAAGCGTCAAAGCTTGGGGATGCCCAAGGCATCCCCTTCTTCATCAATAAAAATCCCAGGTTTCTTCCAAACACTTCATTTTTATTGTTTCATGCACAGTTGTGTTGTTCTTCGAGCGTCTTTGTTTTTTGTTTTTGGTATTCATTTGCTTGGTTTTCTTAGTTTGCTGAATAAATTGGTTGGACCCCCTCTTTCATACATTGGTTTTCAAATAGTTTGGTTTGGATAGGAAAAGAGTAGGAAAGTTCATGCTTAAGTGGTAAAAGGAGCTTGTTTTTTACTGTGGCCTGTGCTTTGTCATGCCATGCTTGATATTGTTTTGGCTTTATACTTAGTGATCTTTGCTGTATCATGACATGTTATAAACAATTGAGATTTCTTAATGTGCCTTGGAAGAATCATGTGTTGTTTTAGCATATTAAACCATAGTATTGTGGTATTCTCCTTTGATGCTTTATTTGGGTTGACTTGGCGTATGCTCACACCATGTTATGACTATCCCAAGTCACCATCGCCTTTATGATCCTTTAGTTTTTGAATTGTAGTATCACTTTATGCTTTGATTAATGATGTTTTGTCGCTCTGCATGATTATGGCCATTATTGCTCTCTTAGTTGGTCGCTCACAGTCTTTTGCTAGCCTCTATAACCAAGTATGAGTTCTACTCATGCATCCAACTCCTAAAACCAAGTTATTCCAAAGTGTCCACCATACCTACCTATTAGCATTTGCTATTCCAAATATATTCATATTTTTATCTATCTTCCGAATTAAACTTGTTATGAGAAAACTAGTGATTAAAGCTCTCACGAACTTGATGGCACACTTTACTTTTCTTGCCCTTAATAAACTTGAACCATTGTGTCGTCTATGTTGTATATGCTTGCACTTATATGTTGGGGATTAGTAGAACCATGCTGTGATGGGAAACGCTTTCAACATTGCACTTGTACTTTGTACCTAGTTGATATCATGCTCTTTTGTCTATGGATGCCGTCGGTGTGAAATGAAAGGGGAGCTTGTAAGTCCATGGAGTTATGTATGTGTGTTAGAGAAACGCCTAGGCCGCCGGTCTAATCCATGTCGTCATGGTGGAAACCTGCAGCGTAACCATAATGAGCTGTCTATGAAGCATTCTTCTTATAAAAAAAGAGTCAGAAATTGAGAAAAAAGAAAAAAGAAAAAAAGAGATATGAGAAAAGAGGAAAGAGAGAAAAAAAGCACCATTTTCCCATGGTAAATAAGAAGATTGCTGAGATGCTCGTTGTCTGCTTGCCTTGTCATTTTGATATGGGGATTCTTCCGTATCATCGGGAAAGGGGTACCCTGTTGGCGGTTCTCTATGATACACATGTACTTATTATGACAAGAACTTATCGTAACTAAACTTGAGTAGCATGAGGAGCGGCCCTCATATTCAAGGGACAGGAGATTTCCAACTTATACTTTGTCAAGCATATACTCCATAGTTTGTTCACTTTAACCTTAATCACTTCAAGATGCTTATGATAGGACCAATGAGAGTTGAAAGCTAATAAGTACCATAATTTTTGGAACCTCTTTATGAAACTTGAATCCCTACTTCCTTCTATGAAGGCCTTTCTTTTACTTTTTTGTTGAGTCTCCACCTTCTATCTTTATGCACCTACTTTGAGAGCATAGTGGTCATTCTTAGTTCTATGTGCATTGTCCCAAGACTTGTTGATTCATGCATAACTTTGATATTGCTTGTTCTTAAACTATTTGTATCTAGTCACTCTTATGAACTTTGAAGGTGTCCTATGCATTTATGTTCGCTACTCTATGAGGGACACGCTAAATGCCATTATGCTATGTTTTCTTTATGAGAAACAAATAAACGTCTTGCAAAGTATTGTTATTCATGAAGCTTTTGTTTGTGCCTTTTCATGTTGCAACATAGTTGCTATGTCTTATTGCTAGAACTTTGTCTTTCATGCTATGATTAAAGTACTATGATCCCAGCTATCATTGTTTTACAAATACTTTGATCAAGTTTATAATGGTGCATGTCACCTCAAAAATTATTCTTTCTTTTTATCACTTACCTACTCGAGGACGAGCAGGAGTTAAGCTTGGGGATGTTGATACGTTGCAAACGTATCCATAATTTTTGATGTTCCATGCTTGGATTTATCTACTTTCTTATGTTTTATCCACACTTTGGAGTACTTTCTATACACTTTCTTGGACTAACCTATTAACAAGAGCCATAGTGTCAGCTGCCTGTTTTCTGCTGTTTTTGGTTCCAGGAAAGTCAGAAAATGAATATTCTCTGAATTGGACGGGACAAAAGCCAACGTCAGTTTTTCACCGAGAGGGACACGGAGCCGGAATACGAGACGGAGAGGGGCCAGGGGCCGCCACAGCACCTGGCCACACGGCCAAGCCTGGCCGCGCTAGGGGTGGTCTGGCCGCCTCGGGCACCCCTCGGCATCCCCTTTCGCCTATAAGATGCCTCTAATACAGAAACCCTAAGTACCTGATCAAAATTCCACGGAAGAGTCTATAGTCGCCGTCATCTCCATCCCTAGATCGGGAGGGATCGGAAGCTCTTCCCGGCACCCTGCCAGAGGGGAGAATTCACCCGGGAGGCCTTCTTCATCACCATGCAAGCCTCCGGTGTGATGCGTGAGTAGTTCATCCTTGGACTACGGGTCAATGTAGTAGCTAGATGGTTGGTTCTTCTCCTTTGGGCTATCATGTTTAGATCTTGTGAGCTCCATTCATGATCAAGATCATCTATTTGTAATCATACATGTTGAGTTTGCGGGCATCCGATGGATATTGAGATGCTATTTTAGATTGATTATTGATTCTATCATGTCTTTGTTATTTGTGATCTTGCATGCTTTCCGTTGTTAGTAGCTATCTTGGCCAAGTAGATGCTAGCAACTCCAAGAGTTAGTATTTATGCTCGATAGTGGGTTCATGCCTCTACTAATCTGGGGAAGTGACAGAAATCTCTAAGGTACTAGATGTGTTGTTGCTACTAGGGAGAAAACAGCAATCCTTTGTTCATAGAACAATCGTATTGTCTACTTTACACGCAATGCATAATGCAATTATCTGTTGCTTGCAACTTAATACTGGAGGGGGTTCGGATGATAACCTGAAGGTGGATTATTAGTCATAGATGCAGTTGGATTACAGTCTATGTACAATGTTGTAATGCCCAATCAAATCTCAAAGGAGTCAAGATGTTTAGTATATGCATGTATGCTTTCTCGATGTTTGTCAATTGCCCCGCTGTAATTTGTTCACCCAACATGTCATCTATCTTAAGGAGAGCCACCACTAGTGAACTATGGACCCCGGTCCTTTCTTTTTCCATCAATCTACAACTATTTACTACTTTCTGTTTACTTTCTGCAAACTATTACTTTCTTCCACGCAATACGTTTAATCCTTTGTTTTTAGCAAAACCGGTGAGATTGAAAACCTCACTGTAAGTTGGGGGAAAAGTTCTGTTGTTGTGTTGTGCAGGTTTCCACGTTGCTGCTGGCGCCGGTAGTGCGCCTTGCCAAAGTCTAGCTAGCAACACCTTGGAGGTGTTTCCTTGCTCCTACTGGTTCGATAAACCTTGGTTTCATAACTGAGGGAAAACTTGCTGCTGTGCTCATCATACCTTCCTCTTGGGGTTCCCCAACGAGCTTGATATATTTTGGGCCATCACAAATTCTCTCCAAAAATTGAGTTGTGTTTAGCTGTCGTCCTTGAGTTTCTCGGATAATGCAGAAACCTGCTTGGGGGCAGTCTCTTCTGGCAAGAGAACATGGAAAGCTTCAAGCGCGGCACTGAGAATCCCAACCCCCAAAACCTTCATGGGTCCGAGACTAGCTGCAAGACCAACCAAAGACTCGTCCATGCCGACCTCTTCGGAGATGGGACCTCCTGCAGCTTTTTTCTCCCGGAAGTTGTGGATGGCAACGTCAGCACGTGCCTTGGAATGAGGCAAATCCTCTGAGCAGATGAGCAAAAGAGCAAGTCAGAAAAGAGCAAAAAGGGATAAGCAGATTCCTCAGCAATAAAAAGTAAGGTCGGCACAGAAAAACTTACTAGCTATGAGGCCATGAATCTGAGTTAATTCAGCCAACCAGTTAGCCTGTTTCCTCTGGAGATCCACAAGGGCGGTGTTAACAGACTTGAACTTGGCCTCGGCCTCTTGGAGAAGCTCCTTGCCCTTGTCAAGTTGGCAGGTGAGCCGGGTCTTCTACTCAGAGAACTCCTGATCCAATTTCTGAAGCTCAGTTTTCTGGAGGAGTTTGAGGTTTTCATTCTCGACACGGAGCCAAGAAATCTCCTAGACCTTCTCCTTCAGTTGGGCCTGGTGTTGTCCTGATTGTTCGAGAAAATGGAGAATCAGGTCAGGAATGGGCACGCTATCTTGAAGAGACACTACAATAATTTTTTGACCCAGTAGAGCCGATGTATGATTTCCTGCCGAGCCAGAAGAAAAAAAGATAAGGGATAAGAAGCAAAATAAAAGTACCTTTGAGCTTGGCCACTTGCTTCCGCAATTCCTGGTTCAAGGCTTCTACATCAGCTGGCAAGATCCGAGTCACATGTTAGCTCGGCAAGGCAAGAACAAAAAGAACTAAACTGAAGGCAATGGAGTGAAGATTTACCTTTCTGCTTCAGCTTTGGCAGAAGTGACTTGCGCTTCACAAAAAGCTCTTTGTGGCCGTCAAGAAGCGGCTAGAACTCGGCAGTGCGACAGTTGGTGGTGATCTAGAAAAAATATTAGTTCATAAATAATGAGGACAGTAAAACTTATTCAACATTCGAGTCAAGTAGAACTTAACCCGGCTCTAGGTGATTGGATATTTGAAGTTATTCAAGATCCAAGCCAAGTGGAACTTAACCCGGCTCTAGGTGATTGGATATTTGAAGTTATTCAAGATCCGAGTCAAGTGGAACTTAACCCGGCTCTAGGTGATTGGATATTTGAAGTTATTCAAGATCTGAATCAAGTGGAACTTAACCCGGCTCTAGGTGATTAGATATTTGAAGTTATTCAAGATCCGAGTCAAGTGGAACTTAACCAGGCTCTAGGTGATTGGATATTTTAAGTTATCAAGATCCAAGTCAAATGGAACTTAACCCGGCTCTAGGTGATTGTATATTTGAAGTTATTCGAGATCCAAGTCAAGTGGAACTTAACCTGGCTCTAGGTGATTGGATATTTTGAAGTAAAGCAGATCCGATCAAGTGGAACTTAACCCAACTCTAGGTGATTGGATATTCGAAGTTAATCAAGATCTGAGTCAAGCGGAACTTAACCCGGCTCTAGGTGATTGGATATTTTAGGCTACTAAAGAATTGAACCGAGTAAAACTAAATTCGAACATAGGTGGTTGGTTAAAAATATTGGTCTAGTTTCTCATGGCTAAGTTAAAATACTTCGGAATTGGGAACAAGATACATTAAAATTGTGCAAGTTTATTGCTAAGAGCATCCATCCGAGTAACATGTTACTCCCCCGGAGGCTCGAGGACTGGAAGATATATCTACAAGTACTTGCACGTATGTAAAAAAGATGTCGAAAAGGTTTACCTCTACCATTTTGCTGGCATAAGCAATGGCTTTGCTAGCAGTGTTCATTTGCGCACCAATTTCCGTAGGACCGAACTTTGCCGGATTACCAGAGCTGACATAAACATATCCAGTGTTATTCTAGTTCTCGGCATACTAAGCGAGCGAGCCGAGGCTCCCACCAGTGAGAGTCCGAGTCAGGACTAACCCTTTCTCATGTGTGGCTTGGCGTGCGACCCTTGCAGCGGCCGGACTGGTATGCAGGGTGATCTTCTTATCCGAAGTAGAGCCAGAAGCAGTGCTGCCCTGTTGCATCATGGATGCAATGGTGCACTACCCAGACCCGGCTATTGATCCTTTGGGTGTTTCCTAGGCCACCTTGGTAGTATTCTTGACCTTGGTCACCTCAGCAACTTTTTTGGCCTTGGATGTTGGCTTGACTTGCTGCTGCGAAGCTAAGGGTTTAGCTTCGGTCACCGAAGATACCACGGGAGACTTGGTCTTCGGGCTCTGTTGAGGTTGATCTTCTCGCCGAGTCAGGGAGACTCGGACAAGGCTGGAGGTGCTTGCTGAGGAGAACTTGAAGCTGGAGTTTGTTGAGGTTGAGGTGGAGGTTGAGTTTGAGTTGGTGTCGGAGTCTCTAGCACCTCGGTAGAAACTTTATCGGCGTTGATGTTGCTAGCGCCACGATCTTCTTGCTGGGCGGCGGAGGAAGAACCCTGTTGATCCAGCATGGGCGTGTCCTTAGGGCACCCCCTCCACTTGTGACGATGTTGCCCTCCTCCCGTCGAGGTGAACTGATGTTTGGCACAGCGGGAGAATTCTCCCGGACGGGGCTCAAAACAGGAGCATCGACATGACGAGGAGAGGGTGGATCCTCGCGGAGAGGAGAGGCAATGCTGGAAGCACTCTAGGAGATGTCTTTGGCAGCCCTACCAAGTCAAACAGAAAGAAATATCGAGTTATATCAGAAAGAGAGAAACGAGAAATATAGACAAAGGGAAATATGAAACTCGGGGAACAGGCGTAGGAGGGAAGAATTACTCAGACATAGCAGGTGGGTCCTTGGGCCTTGGAGCTCTCCGGGCAGTGGTCTTAACAGGGGGTTTACTACTGACCTTGTTGGCGGACCTCTTGTGTCTTTTCCCGGCCCTGGGTGGTTCGGAAGGAGGAGCCAAAATTGTGGTTCGCTTCTTCATCGGGCCCTGATCTCCACTACCACAGGAGGCACATCGTGCACCTGACCAGCCAGGTTAGCTGGAGGGGGATCAGCCAAAAAGGCATAAGAAATAGACACGGGATTAAATACCTCCAAGATCTCGTAGTCATCATCCGACCAGTCCTGTAAGATAGAGGTCTTACCGGAAGATCGGCCGGATTGGAGTCCGGAATGGGCATGAACTCCTCGGAGTCAGGTTCCTCGGCATCCGAGGTCTCACGATCCTCACCCCAAGTAAGGGCAGGAGTTTGCCCATCCTCAATGGTCTCCTATAGGAATTTCTGGATAAAAGAGTATAGGAATGTTAAATGGCGAATATTTGCCGACATAAAGCTTAACTCGGAAGAAGAAACACGAAGAACTTACACTGGGAGGAAGTTTATGTCGGCTGAAGGGCTCCATCCCCCACGCCCAATCCTCTCTCATGGCCGTCTTGAAGATGTACTTGAGATGGCGATAGATTTGAGCATGAGATAGCTTAACCGAAGAAAACCGGCTAGGATCACGAGGGCCGCTCATGTGGCATATCTTGTGGCTCCGATGTTGTAGCGGGCAAACCCGGCTGCGGATGAAGGTGGCCATCAAATCCTCACCGGTTAACCCAACATCTGTCAGCTCAAGGACGTGCTTCGCCATGAGGTTGATGAAACCATTATCCCGGTGGGGGTCGAGATCCCAATTATTCTTGGTAGGAACACCAAGAGAATAGGCAGGGAGCCGGATCTTGTCCTCCAAGGTATCGTTCTTCACATAGAAGAACGTCTTTGCCCACCCCTTGCAAGACTCAAGGCCGGTAATCTGGGGAAGTTGGAGTCTTCGGGGGTGAGATGAACACTGCCCCACACTAGGTCAAGGATTTCTCACCGGGAAGGAGTTTCTTGTTGGGAATGACGTTGGCCTTGAACTGGAATTATTTGGCCCAGATGTTGACATCTGGCCATACGCTGATGTAACAATCCACATCGGAAGCAAATGCGGAGAGAGAGGCAAGAGCATTGCCGGGGAGATGGTGAGGTTGCAAGGCAAATGTCTCAAGAAAATCTTGGAAGAATTTGCTAATGGGGAGACCAAAACCGCGAGCGAAGTGGGAAACAAACACAACGAACTCACCGACCTCGGGGGTGGGA
Source organism: Avena insularis (assembly GCA_023614405.1). Lineage (NCBI taxonomy): Eukaryota > Viridiplantae > Streptophyta > Magnoliopsida > Poales > Poaceae > Avena > Avena insularis. The sequence continues at coordinate 282,658,487 of CM042688.1, read as the reverse complement.
ACGAGCTCGTCGGGGGCTACGGCAGCTGACCCCTGCAGAGTGATACGTTGCTAACGTATCTATAATTTTTGATGTTCCATGCTTGGTTTTATCTACTTTCTTATGTTTTGTCCACACTTTGGAGTACTTTTTATACACTTTCTTGGACTAACCTATTAACAAGATGCCACAGTGCCCGTTTCTGCTGTTTTGGTTCCAGAAAGTCGAAAATGAATATTCTCGGAATTGGACGGGACAAAAGCCAAAGTCAGATTTCACCGAGGGGACACGGAGCCAAAATCTGAGACGGAGAGGGCGGAGGGCCACACACCACCCACATGGCCAGGCTCCAGCCTCAAGGCCAGGCGGTGGTGTGGCCGCCTAGGGCACCCCCTTGGCCTCCCCTTTCGCCTATAAGATGCCTCTGATATAGAAACACTAAGTACCCGATCAAAATTCCACGAAAGAGTCTGTAGCCATCATCATCTCCATCCCTAAATCGGGAGGGATCTGAAGCTCTTCCCGACACCCTGCTGGAGGAGAGAATTCACCCTAGAGGCCTTCTTCATCACCATGCAAGCCTCCGGTGTGATGCGTGAGTAGTTCATCCTTGGACTACGGGTCCATGTAGTAGTTAGATGGTTGGTTCTTCTCCTTTGTGCTACCATGTTTAGATCTTGTGAGCTCCATTCATGATCAAGATCATCTATTTGTAATCCTACATGTTGTGTTTGCGGGGATCCGATGGATATTGAGATGCTATTTCAGATTGATTATTGATTCTATCATGTCTTTGTTATTTGTGATCTTGCATGCTCTCTATTGTTAGTAGATATCTTGGCCGAGTAGATGCTAGCAACTCCAAGAGGGAGTATGATGAGGGCAAACCTCTAGGGTGGCCCGATCTTCACGGATCTCGTGGTCAAATCAATGGGAAAGCGAGGGGAAAGGGAGAAGGTAGCGGAAGCGGACGCACACCTCGCGAAGAACATGATGAACACACGCAAAACACACACGATACAAGGCCGATTGCTCTCATCGGTGGCCACCGGTCCGATAGAATCCTCGCAAGGAAAGATCGGTCAACGTGCTCCCGTCAATCCCAAGCGGAGAGGGAAGAACACCTTGGAGAGGGTCTTGACGTCTTGGCAAAGGGATACCGATGCCAAGGCCTTGTACAACAAGGGAGGCGCGATGCAAACTCCAACGAGGTGGTGACGATAGTCGATCCCCTTTGGTAGAAGGGGATGAGGCAAAACTAGAGATTCCGCAAAGGGGGTTGTCTTTAGTCTATCATCTATGCCTAAGGGATACATGAGGGGGTGGGGGCTCTATTCATAGGCCAGCCACAAGTTCAGGGGTAGTTTGGGCATAAAACTAGGGTTTGGTGTGAAATAGAGGGGTACATGGGCCAAGGGCCGAGCTGTTGGGCCGGACAGTCTGGGTTGGAGTGACCAGACAGTCTGGGTAGCCGGACACTCCGGGTAGTGTCTGAACTGGCCTTCTGAATGTGCACGCCAGGTTGGGGCTGGGGCAGGCCGGACACTCCGGCCGAGTCGCGTCGGACACTCCGGCTGGATTCGGGCGGACTCTCCGGGGCGATGACGGCGGAGACTCTCGTTCTGGAACTGGCTGCTCCTGGTCCGTCTTCTTGGTTGACTTGGGGACGATCTTGGGGACTTGGCGTTGTGGATGTAGTAGCTTCCGCAAGACGGGCTACATCAGCTCCCCCCTTCAAAAAGAGTCGTCCTCGACTCTTCATGCTCATCCTAAGAAGATGATGTCGAGAGACCTTCTTGATCCTGGGGTTCACCATATAGTCGTCCTCGAGAAGCTTGATGTGGCAACTCTTCAATGTTCCTTCACCTTCCATGAAGCCTACAAAGCTCACAACAAAAGCGAAGCAATACTCAAAGAGTAGCCAATTCAGGAAGATTATAGCATGAGTCCTCAAGTAGAAGGAAGTCACCTTATGATATAGATAATAGCTCATTGAAGGATAGCCCTAGGTAAATCTCTTCGATTCGTCTTGTCAACTCTTTGTCCATAGAGGTTGACAAGTATGCAATTGTACCTTCACACAACAAAGACCAAGCAACATATGTTTGTGTGTGATAGAGGAGCATGTCAGTTGTGGCATGTACATTCTTGTTCACAACACTATTAGCACAACTCAAGTATCGCAAACGAAATGCGTATGCAAGGTCAAAGTGCATGGATGTTGTTTGAACATCATCCAAATGTGGGAACTCAAAAACTCCATAAAGCGTCTTAGTGTGGCACTCAAAGCAATTGACTAAGACATGGATCAACATCTTTGATGCAAGAGTAGGAGAATTCGGCAAAAACACATGAGGAAAGATATCCAAAACATCATCATTATGTGTGCAAACCAACCATTGGAAAGAACAATTGTTCAATATGTTGGATGCCATACACATATCATGAAAAGGCAAAATCATGGGGGTATGAGTATCGCAAGCCGAAACACAAGCAACATGTTTGCAAACAAACCAAATGAAAGAGCAAGTGGTCCTTATGTTTGTTGCAACAACAATACGAGAGACTTGGAAGCTCTCATGACAATACATGCTTATAATGGCATTATGGTTGCACAGAAAACATCGGAAAGAGAAATTGTTCAACATTTTTGTGGCAACACACAAAGCATCCATATCCAAAAGCAATGAAACATGATTGTCACAAGGTGAAAGAATACCATTAACATGCTTGCAAGCTAACCATAGGAAAGAGCAATTTGTCAACATGAAAGATGCAAAGCATGCAAAAGGTATCAGAGCTAGGTTCGATCTTGAACTCACTTGGGGGATGCTCTCTAGAGCTCTTTTTGTCAACTCGTGCTCAACCGAGGTTGACACTCTTGTGCGGGTACCTACACACATCATAGATAAAAGGAAGAATGTGTGTGCATGGTAGAGAAACACATCATCCATCATGACGTATCTCTTCTTGTGCACATCATCATTAGTGTCAATCAAGTATGAAAAATATGCATGGTGAGTATGCAAGTGGGGAACATGCTTATCATGGTAATCACCAAAATCTCCAACATTTGAGAAAGCTATGGGGGCCATCTCAATATAAACCATATGAGAATTATTGTTGCAAGCAAAACAAGTGAAAGAGAAATTATTCAACTTATTGCAAGCAACGGGAGAGATTGTAAAACACTCATGACAAAGCATGGTCCAAGGGGTAGCATTATGATTATCATTGCAAGCAAAACATTGGAAAGAGCAATTGTTCAACAAAGTGCAAGCAATGATATCATCGACGTAACGTTTAGAGCATGGCATGTCTATGGCAACATCATCACAATCAAATAATTTCACATGCTCAACATTATGCAAAGGCAAAGTATCACATGGAAATATCAATGAAGCATATGTGATATCACAAACATCATCCATAGCATGCCAATCATCACAAGTCATCATGTCCACTAGTAGGATCATGGCATCATCAACACCCGTATTCTTACCTTGTTCATACCTCTCATATGAAGTGGGTGTTGTGGTAGCATTGGCCTCCATGTGGGCGACTTCTTCATCATGTATGGGGATGGCATCATCTTCATCCACCATGTACATCTTATCGGTCGGAGGCATCATCATCTCCAAGCTTGGCGCTTCTTTATCCATGGAACCTAGCACATCATGGGATAACACACTAGAGGTAGAGGGTAAGTCGTTAGAAATCAAAGTGGTCTCACATGACCTATCAACTACCACTCTCAAATCACTAGGTGTATCACTCATGCCCTCCAAGTGGAAGCACTCAATCTCACGTATGGTGGAGTCACTCATCTCACTCTTGTTTTCACTCAATTGGGCTAAGTGGCTCTCATACTCACATGGGATTGGTACCACATCATCACTCAAGCATGTAGGGGTAGGCTCGGTTATCTCATCTCCATGCGCCTCCTTTGGTGAAGGGAAAGTCCCATGCTCACCATTCTTGACCTTGTTGTCGCCATCTTGCACCTTGGCTTGTGTAGTCCTCTTGACGTACTCGTCCAACTTGGCAAAGTAGAGGTCTTCGTCCTCCTCATCCATGAGGTTGCATGCGTCATCTAGGACGTCAAGTCTTGGCGTTGAAGCTTGATGGCGTGGAGGAGAGCTTGCTCTTGGTGCCATTGTGGTGGTGGCACGAGTCGTAGAAGGAGCCTTATGATGGTGTCGACGGAGGTCATTGGCGTGCCTTGCCAAAGGTTGATGTAGATGGCGCACTTGGTCATCCACATGACGCTCGCAACGATGCTCCTTGTCCTTGGCACTCTTCTTTTCATGGTGGTGCCTTCTTGAGCTTGGTTGAGCATTATGGATGGTGCTCAACACGTATTCTCCGTCTTCATGGCGAAGATGCCTTGAACGACGTCTTGTATCCTCTTGATGTTGGTGATGATCTCGAGAGGATGTTTGTCGATGAAGATTCTTGCTTCTTGGCGCCTCTTTTGGAAGGTGATGTTGGGGCGCCGCTCTTCTTGTAGTTGGTGGCACTTGATGCCTAGGAGGTTGTTGCACATGACGCCTTCGAGGTGGCCTTGCTTGGCATATTGGAGATGGTGGTTCCTGGCGCCTTGGAGATGGTGGTGCTTGGTGGCTTGGAGGTGATGGCGCTTGTCGCCTTGGAGATGGTGGTGCATGACGGCTTGGAGGTGATGGCGCTCGTCGCCTTGGAGATGGTGGTGCATGACGCCATGTAGGTGGTGGCGCTTGACGCCTTGGAGGTGGATCATCGAAGTAGGTGGTGCCCTTTGGTGTGGCACGCTTGGCCTTGAAGGTCATGGTTTCTTGATGATGCGTCTCCACTAGCTTGGCGTAGTAGTCCTCCATCTCCAAGCGGTGGAGGTATTCTTCATGGCTCATGGAAGAGCCCTCGAAGTGGATAAAGCTCGCCATGTCCTCCATGCTTGGTGAGGCGTCGTCGTTGTAGCACTCGAAGTCATCCATGCTTGGGGAGTCGTTGTTGATGTAGTACTCCATGTCACCCAAGCATGTGGCACCATTGTCGGTGTAGTGCTCCATGCATGAGGAGCCATTGTCGATATAGAGCTCCAATTCCTCCATGCTTGAGGAGCCATAGTTGATGACGTGCTCCATGTCTTCCATGCATATGGAGCCGTCATATGTGCAATGCTCCGGGTCCTCAAAGAATGCGGAGCCATTGTCGGTGTAGTGCTCCATCATGTCCTCTATACTTGTGGAGTCGTAGTCATGGTGGCTCATCATTGATTCTTCATAGATATCATCCTCGTTTCCGGAGTCCCTAGACATGATTCACAAGACCAAGTGGTGTATATGGAAGTGGTAGGGGGTTAGAGATGCAACGTCAAACCTTACTTTACCTTGGAAGATAGTATCGTGCAAGTGGCAACACTTGAGAGCAATCAAAACCAAGCAAAGTGAAGTTCACGCGGAACACCAAAACCAACTAACCACTAAAAAACACACACACACAAAGCTTATGGTGGATAGGTATGGAAGGTGGCGTGTCCAAGAACAATCCGAAATCAATATATTGTAATGGCAAGTAAAGAACCACGATGATCACAAAGCAAAACAAGTCAATCCACAAGAAGGAATGTATACAAGGAAACACACACGGTGGGATAAATGGGACTTGTGCGACGGAGAAAGTGAGATAAGAACGAAATGATTACCTAGCGAAGACTATAAGCTCGTGTCGCACAAGTGCAATGAGAGACGCTAGTTCGATTGCAATAAATTGGTGGGCTACAAGATATGCACCATAAGTACCACCTATTTGATGTTCATCGAGCTTGCGCTTCCTATTCTATGAGGCACTTGTTTTTCTTTCTTTTTCTTCTTTTTCTCTTTTTCTAATTTTTTTCACTTTTTCTATTATTTTTCACTTGCCCCTTCCTTGTGCCAACAACTATACAAGATAACTATATGAGATAGCGCGCTCACAACTTTTGCTCGGAATTCTACAAGGTATCAAATGTGCATATCCCAAGCAATCATAGGAGGAACTAGTCTCAATAGGTGTTTGTTGAACGCAAAGATAGTGTAGCTCACAAAGGGATGCAAGTGGGGAGAAGTCGCGGAATGTTTATACCTTTCTTCGCCAATCTTCACCCTTTATTAGTGGATTCCGTCTTGCTCACGGAATTTGGATGGAGTATATAGCATGAACCATGGATATGATGATGTAGATCTCCTTCTTCTCTTCAAAACGAGCTAAAGAATACCAAAATCCGAGTTTGTATGCAAAAGTTATGCTCAAAACCGTGAAGCAGGTTTTTTGTCAGTAGGGGGGCGGACGGTCCGGTGCGCGTAGGCCGGACAGTCCGGCCGGGACGGATATTTCGGCCAGTTTAGGCCGGAAACTCCGGTGGGGCGGATATTCCGGTCCGTTTTGGCCGGACAGTCCGGTCCAGTCGAACCAGAACTTCTAGAACACGAACGGGACGAGTTTTGGCGGAAAAACTGGGACCAGAACCTCAATTGATGGGGGAAAACAAGGAATTAAGCCATGGGAACACAGGGGAAGGTAGATCAACAAGTTTAGCAAGTAATCCACGGATCAAAACCTACCAAAACACACTCAAATCACAGATCGATCCAAAACACGAAATTGGGACTATTTTTTGGGGATTTTCGAATTTATGGGGGAAAAGACCAAATCAAGGAGAAATCCGTGGCAACCAAAAGCTGTTGATACCAGATGATGAGGTCAAACCTCTAGGGTGGCCCGATCTTCACGGATCTCGTGGTCAAATCGATGGGAAAGCGAGGGGAAAGGGAGAAGGTAGCGGAAGCGGACGCACACCTTGCGAAGAACACGATGAACACATGTAAAACACACACGATACAAGGCCGATTGCTCTCACCGGTGGCCACCGGTCCGATAGAATCCTCGCAAGGAAAGATCGGTCAACATGCTCCCGTCAATCCCAAGCGGAGAGGGAAGAACACCTTGGAGAGGGTCTTGACATCTTGGCAAAGGGACACCAATGCCAAGGCCTTGTACAACGAGGGAGGCGCGATGCAAACTCCAACGAGGTGGTGACGATAGTCGATCCCCTTTGGTAGAAGGGGATGAGGCAAAACTAGAGATTCCACAAAGGGGGTTGTCTTTAGTCTATCATCTATGCCTAAGGGATACATGAGGGGGTGGGGGCTCTATTTATAGGCCAGCCACAAGTTCAGGGGTAGTTAAACTAGGGTTTAGTGCGAAATAGAGGGGTAAATGGGCCAAGGGCCCAACTGTTGGATCGCATGCCCATCACTTGGGCCGAACAGTCCGGGTCGGAGTGACCGGACAGTCCGGGGTAGCCGGACACTCCGGGTAGTGTCCGAACTGGCCTTCTGAATGTCCATGCCAGGTTGGGGCTGGGACAGGCCGGACACTCCGGCCGAGTCGCGTCGGACACTCTGGCTGTGTCGGACACTCCGGCTGGATTCGGGCGGACTCTCCGGGGCGATGACGGCGGAGACTCTCGTTCTGGAGCTGACTGCTCCTGGTCCATCTTCTTGGTTGACTTGGGGACGATCTTGGGGACTTGGCGTTGTGGATCTAGTAGCGTCCGTAGGATAGGCTGCATCAGAGTATTTATGCTCGATAGTGGGTTCATGCCTCTAGTAATCTGGGGAAGTGATAGAAATCTCTAAGGTACTAGATGTGATGTTGCTACTAGGGAGAAAACAACAATCCTTTGTTCATAGAACAATCGTATTGTTTACTTTACACGCAATGCCTAATGCAATTATATGTTGCTTGCAACTTAATACTGGAGGGGGTTCGGATGATAACCTAAAGGTGGATTATTAGTCATAGATGTAGTTGGATTACGGTCTATGTATAATGTTGTAATGCCCAATCAAATCTCATAGGAGTCAAGATGATTAGTATATGCATGTATGCTTTCTCGATGTTTGTCAATTGCCTCGCTGTAATTTGTTCACCCAACATGTCATATATCTTAAGGAGAACCACCACTAGTGAACTATGGACCCCCGGTCCTTTCTTTTACCATCAATCTACAACTGTTTACTATTTACTTTCTGCAAGCTTTTACTTTCTTCCACACAATACGTTTAATCCTTTGTTTTCAGCAAAACCGGTGAGATTGACAACCTCACTGTAAGTTGGGGCAAAGTTCTGTGGTTGTGGTGTGCAGGATTCCAAGTTGGCAACAACACCTGGGAGGTGTTTCCTTGCTCCTACTGGTTCTATAAGCTTGGTTTCATAACTGAGGGAAAACTTGCTACTGTGCTCATCATACCTTCCTCTTGGGGTTTCCCAACGATCTCGACGTGTTGAGCCAATAATCAAGCTTTTTTTGGCGTCGTTGCCGGGGAGTCAAGGACATCTTCACAAGGGGAGTCTCTCATAACCAATCTCTTTACTTTTTTATTTTTGTTTTGCTTAGTTTATTTCTGCTTTGTTTGCTTGTTTCTTTATCAGAAACACACAAAAAATAGTTTTACTAGTTTGCTTTCTTTATTAAAAACACAAAAAAATATTATTACTTCCTATCTTAAGTTGCCAGTATATCAAGCATTGCTCCAATCACTATGTCACCTGAGGAAATGATTTTCACTTTCAAACAAGGAATTGAAGGGAGTTTCAAAGAAGCTTGGTCTAGAATCTCTGATCTACATGAAATAACTGAACCTAAAATGACTCAAAGCTTGTTCCTTAGCAGTTTTTACCTTGGAATTGCTCTTTGCTATAGATATGCTTTGCGTGCTGTAGTGGGAGGAGATTTCCTCCAATGCAATGAGGATGATGCTTTTAATGCCATAAAGAAGTTGGTCTTTACTTACAACTTGCCTAGCAAATCTGTTTCTTCCTTTATAAACATATTTGCTAGATGAACACTCTTGATACTAGCACTGCTAGTTTAAAAGATTGCTATAATACACTTAGAGAGCATCATGACTATGTTCCAATAAATTCTGAACCCTCAACATGGCTTCCCACAGTAAAGATTGTTATAAATAATGAAACTTTTCATGCTCGTTGTGATATCATGTCTGAATTCTGTCTTATGCCTAAAGATATCTACGAATCTTTGAATATTTGGGGACTTTCTGAAGGAGGAGAAGAAATATTTCTTGCTAATAATGCCAAAATATCACCAATTGGAATAGCTAAAGGAGTGTTTAGAAAGATCCTAGGGAAAGTGGTTTCTACTGATTATCTTGTTATTGAATGTGTAGGAAAAGGACAAATTACACTTGGAAGATCCCTATTGAAACTTCTTGGAGTAGTAATAGATGTGGAAAAGGGCACCATGCACTTTGCTTCTCCACCAAACAATCATATGTTCCCCAAGGTTAAGAATAAAAGTAAGAGAGGTAAGGGCAAGAAATTTGATTTTAATGCTTCTTCATTTGAGAACAGTTGATTCTTTTTCTTGCTTCTTATGCCTATCTTAAAGGCGTTAAAGAAAAGTACTTATTGGGAGATAACCCAAAAGTTTTAGATGAGTCTTGGAAGTTATTACCTCAGTAATAACCGCTCCTTATCCTTTTTATTTGCTTTTTGTGCCAAGAGTAACCTCTAATGAGAGAGAAGTAATGCTTGGGAAAGTTGTTGTCCCGAAACAGATTTTTGTGCTTCACTGTAAAAATTCGTGTAAAATCTCTGTATATCGTTTTGAGGCGTGAAATTTTGTGCTTCTGCCCCAGGTTGTTATCTAAATTTCGTTAGTTCAACACTTTTCGATTTGAGCAATAGAAGGTCTTCGAAACAATTGGTTTTTACCTGCTGGTCTGTTTTGACAGATTTCTGCCATTATTTGCATTTGCTTCTTGTTGGTTCCTTTTTGGGTTCTCTTTGGGAAATTGAGATTTTTGAGGGAAGTTCTACATTAGCTTGTGCTTTAATGGAAGTTTTATTGGTGTTGAAACAGAACCCAAAGACTTATTATCTTGAGTGCACTAATGTTGCTAATAAAGATTGTGTGAAGTTTTGTATGAAGGAAAAATTTTAGGAGTATGGAGAGAATGATGTAATGAGATGAAGAATGGACTAAAGATCAAGATTGGGGATGCCACGCGTGTCACCCCAAGAAATATCCAAGAACTACAAGCGTCAAAGCTTGGGGATGCCCAAGGCATCCCCTTCTTCATCAATAAAAATCCCAGGTTTCTTCCAAACACTTCATTTTTATTGTTTCATGCACTGTTGTGTTGTTCTTGGAGCGTCTTTGTTTTAGTTTTTAGTTTTTGTTTTTGTTTGCCTTGTTTTCTTAGTTTGCTTGAATAAATTGGTTGGACCCCATCTTTCATACATTAGTTTTCAAATAGTTTGGTATGGATTGGAAACGAGTAGGAAAGTTCATGCTTAAGTGGTAAGTGTAACTACCTCGGTGAATTACGCTCTTAGTTACAAGCCTGGATGAGCGGAAATGGTTAAAATAGTACGGTGGGGCCAAATGCCACTCACAGGTAGACCTTTCGGCCGTCCTAACCATTTCCAAACATCGGGACAAGAACGAGCGGCGTAATCGGCAGGCGAAGGGATCAACTACATACACAAATGAGTATGTATGCAAGCCACATACAACAGTCCTCAGATCCATTCCATCTAAAAGAAATAGAAATATTGCAATGCCATACGGCAAGATCCAAATATCCTAGATAGATATAATAGTTTAGGATATCTCCTCATACATCAAACATCAGAGTATCAGGCGGAAGCGGAAGACAAGATCCGAGTACGGATAAGAAGCAAATTGGCATAAGATGCCCCATAAATGAACACATCTCGCCCACAGATCTCACGGATCCCCGTTCCCAGAATCTCTACACTGAGTGATCGTTGCCAACATCGTCCGTCTCCTCCACCCAGTATCCATCTTGCGAGTATACCTATTCATCTGAATCAAACAATTTATCGTGTGAGACCCTAGGGGTACTCAGCAAGTCTTTATGCCTCTAAAGGGGACACAACCTGGGGTGACGCAATTGCAGCAAAAGATAATACCTAACAATTCTATAGATACTCGCTAACCATCCGCCTAACCAAAGATGAGCGGATGTCCGTGAATTAATAGCAACAGTTATAACAGAATATTAATGATCCATCCTCCTCCTCGCTACCAACGAGGAAGCGGAATGACGACCCCATCCGCGTTGGCAGTTTTATTATCCATTTCATGAGTGTTGCACTATTTACTAGTCAGGTACTTAGTCAAATTAAAAGCGGTACTTTAGTTATACTTGTCTATGATCGAGAAATTGTGTTCCAAGTTGTCCATAACCGCGGACACGGCTTTCAGAAAGATTTACCCTGCAGGGGTGCACAAATTGCAACACACACTCGATCAACCTCGGAAAAACCAAATCAAAACCCAACGAGGCATTCACGACAAAGCGATCACATGATTCAGAAATGTTTCAGGGGGCCACCCCACTAAGCTACCATAACGAGTTGGGCGGCTCGAACGGACCTGTGGTTTGTGTGGACGGCAGAACGATCGGGAACCCGAAAATGTGGTGGGCTTGTCGATACAAATAAAACGTGTCACGGTCCTAAAAGCATGATTGCTCCGCACAATCTTAAATAAAGCAGTAAAGCATGGCATAATTACAGGATAGTAATAAAGCCCCAAACTACTTTGTGGCCCCAAGAAATAACAATGAATCAAGCTCTGGCTCAGGGGGTCCATAAGGCCTCCCGGATGTGGATAGTGCGAATAGTCAAGGAACAGGAATCAAGTACTCGGGGTCCTACGGGACACAAGTGAGCATGAAGGACCAAATAGCAGATATTGCTCACCGGTGCCACTTTCATTAGTTATCCCATTACTACTCAGATTAAGTTGTTTAGGTACCTCGTTATCCATTAGACTCCCACATACCCTACACATGCTGTTCTACGACCCGCATGGCTCAAACAACTCCTGTAGTAATGGCTCATGGGATGGAGGAACAAGCTTTGGTGGGGTTTAAAAGTAAAGGCTATGCAGTACTTGGGATTCAATTTAATGCAATCACGACTCAATGATGCAAGAATAAGATAGAGGCAGTAGGTACTATATGTATGCAAGCATGTGGTAGTGCTTGCCTGGCAGCTCAGTTGAAGCGAGAGAAGGATCCGGTAGTGCTCACAGGATTCCCTTCGGCCTATTCAAGAAGAACCAAACAAACAAGGGCCAACATAAATAGAGTGCACAAGCATATGAATTATAATGCGACAAACAAACAATCATGCCATGATGAATGATGCACAATTTGCATGGAAATAATGTAGCATGACATGGGTGAGGTGTGGAGTACAAGAATAAAGCATTTTATTGAGTTTTAGTCACATTTTATACTCAAATAAGTTGCTGTATACTTTATATTTATATGATGCATGCTGCAATTCAGAACATGGAATGCATATATAGAACGGGATCATCGCGCTGATCGATTTAGACATATTATTTGCCAAAATTGGAGTTATAGAAATAAAGTTATTAATTAATTAAGAAAAAGGGCATTTTATTGTAATTTTAATTACCTCGAAATTTTAAAGTGCTCAAAATAATATTTTGAATGGCATATTTGAAATCCTCACATTTTTCTGATTCCAAAACATATATCATATGTTTTATTTGGAGTTGTAAATTAAAAGTTATTTAAAAACTGATTTGAATTTGAATTTAAATAATTTCTGAATTTGTTTTGTCAAAACAGATAAGTGGCCAGACTTTATGCACACAGTCAAAACAGAAAACTTTTTACACCGCAGGGGAGGTCACCGCAGCGATCGACGTGGGCCGGTCCGACGCTAGCCACGACGCTGCTGAGCCGCCAGACCGACACGTGGGCGATCCAGGGCAGCGCGGGCGTAAAATCTCCAGGCCGCGGGGGCTTCCATGCAAAAATACACCGGGGCTGACAGGTGGGCTCTTGGGACTACGGGTTTAGGCGGGAAAAAGGGCAGGGGGTCATGTGCAAAATGGCATCGGCTGCTGCTGCGCGCTGACGGACAAGAAGTCTTCTTACGTGGCGAAAATCGTCTTCCGACGACGGTGGCGACGCATACGCTGGACGAATCGCGTCGCCCCCAAAATGAAAAACTAAGAGGGGACATCGGGCTACATTTTTCGTGCAGGGGCAACTACGGGGGTTGGCTGTGCTGGCCGGGCTTCGACGAGGAACAGAGGGCCGAGGATCTGCAGCCGCTCCACAGACGGCCTTGCCGCGGCGCAAGCAGAAGGCTCGACAGAAAGCGGCGGAGCTACGGCGCAGGAGGGAGAAGGGGGCCGTGTCTGGGAGGTGCAGGGGCTCACCGTGGTGTCGCCGATGCGGTCGGATCGTGCAGGGGGCGACGTAGGGGCGAGGACGCAGACGGTCGGTGCAGCTAGGGTTTCGAAGGGCGAGGTTGATCTCCGGTGAGCTGGGCCTCCTCCACCTCGTACGCGTGCGCCGGGACAACGACGTGGAACGCCACGGCCTTCCCCGACACCGTGAACACCTGCTCGCCGTCGTGCTTTCTTGGAGGAGAGGGGGAGGCAGAAGGTTGCCGTCGGGGGGCAGATGGGGTAGAGGGGAGGGAAAGAACGGCACGAGGCCAGAGAGGGTTGGCCGATGGTGTACGGCAGAGCCGGGTGGGGTAGATAAGGAGGGAGGTGCTGGGAGATGCCGTGGGGCGACGGTGGTGTAAAGGTGGCCTCGGCCACCTTTTTGGCCACCTCCCTCACGTGCTCGCAAGGGTGGTGAGGGACTGCCGGTGGGGTCTGCTGAGGGGAGAGGACAGGCAGGAGAGAGGCTCGGGCTGGAGGGGGCCCTCATGAAAGGGAGAGAGAAGAGAGGGAGAGAGAGAGGGTAGAGCTCGGTTAGGATCTAGGTTTAGGCATGGGCTCGGTTAGGGTTTTGTTTAGGGCTGGGGTTGGTGGTGAGCTAGGTGGGCTTTGGTTTAGCCTAAGGTGAGGTGAAGGTGAAGCTAAAGAAAGAGAGAGGAAAGGGGAGTAGGGAAGAAAACCTCATATGACCATGCATGAAGAAAAATAAAATGGTATAGAGGAGACTATGGGGATGGTGGAGAGCGGGATGGAGATGATCCACAAAGAAATGAACCAATTAAACCAAGAGAAAAACAAATGGTTAAAGGTGGTGATGTGGTTGCATGGCCCATACAAAATATTAAATGCCATGTTTTATTTTGTGAAAACAATATAATGGTATGGCATTATACTTTTGCATCCCCAAGAAGTGGAATAAGGCCAAGCAAAAGAATTTAAAGGATTTGATCCATCCTATCTCCCATGAGCTAGATTAAATACCAAAAGAAAAATAAAGGCCCATGGTAAATGGAATGGTGGAATTATAAGGTGGTGAAAAGAAAAGGTGATGGAGGTGAATAAAAGATATGCCCCCAACTCAACTTGGGCATTAAACAGTATATCAACAACCAAATACAATATTAAGAGGCAAATACAATTAATAATGCATATGAGAGAAGAACCAAAGAAAGAGGGTTTTATATGATGCTCAAATGCAAGGTGGCATGATGACATGAGCATGATATGTTTAAGATGCAACAATTATATGTAGGAAGTAGCCATTATATTATTAAACCATGTAGCATTACCATTGTTAGACAATTGGGATGCTACAACTCTCCCCCACTAAACAGGAATCTCGCCCCGAGATTCTAGGAAGAAGAAGAAGACACGAAGAGGGTAGGATACTTGACACGGAGCTCATCTTTGCGTTCCCAAGTGGCTTCATCCATGGAATGGTGCGACCACTACACCTTGCAGAACTTGATGGACTTGTTGCGAGTCCTTCTTTCTGCGACTTCAAGGATTTTTGTGGGGTGTTCTTGATAAGACAGGTCTTCTTGGAGATTGATAAGCTCATGGTCCACGGTCCTGCCGGGATCCTTGAAGCACTTCTTGAGTTGAGAGATGTGGAAAACATCATGGACCTTGAGTTTTTCAGGAAGCTCAAGAGCATAAGCAACTTCTCCTCTTCTTCCACGAATTTTGAATGGACCGATGTATCTAGGAGCCAGCTTTCCTTTGATACCAAAATGGTGCGTGCCTCTCATGGGAGTGACACGAAGGTAAACGAGATCACCAGGGACATACTCCATGTCTGTGCTTCATCATAATTGCTCTTCTGGCGACTTTGAGCAATCTTCAGATTTTCAAGAATGATGTGAACCTTCTCCTCTGCTTGAGTTACAATGTCGGGGCCAAACAATGTTCTTTCTCCGACGCTCGACCAACCAATCGGAGTTCTGCATTTGCGACCATAGAGAGCCTCAAATGGTGCCATCTTTAGACTTTTCTGGAAGCTGTTGTTGTAAGAGAATTCAGCATAAGGAAGACATTCTTCCCACTTCATGCCGAAAGAGATGACGCAAGCACGGAGCATATCTTCCAGAATCTGATTGATCCTTTCAACTTGTCCTTGCGACTGAGGGTGGTAAGCTGTGCTGAAGTTCAATTTTGTTCCCAAAGCATTTTGGAAACTTCCCCAGAACTTGGAAGTGAAGATGCTTCCACGGTCTGAACTGATCTCAAGAGGAAATCCATACAGAGAGACAATTCTGTTGATATAGAGCTCAGCCAACTGAATTGCAGAAATTGTTTCCTTGACGGGGAAGAAGTGAGCCACTTTAGAAAGCCTGTCAATGATAACAAAGATTGCATTGTTGCCCTTCTGCGACCTTGGAAAACCAGTGATGAAGTCCATCTCTACTTTCTCCCATTTCCATTCCGGGGGTGATATGGGGTGGCCCGATCTTCTCAGTAAGCGGATGGCGATGATGATGGTGGATGATAGATAACTAGTGCGTAGCTATGATCTCTCCCGCTCGATCCCTGATGCCAGCGCAACAGATCTCGAACCTTGTAGGATATTCACAACACCACACTCTTGCGCACGCAGCCGTGACCACGAACGGTAGTCTGCAATCTACTAATTCCCAATGGAACAACAGATCACACTCAATTATAGTTGGTAGATTCGAACACAGGGTAATTCCAGAGGTTCTATGAAAGAAACAACTCCAAAATATTTTAACGTGGTCTAAAACCTAACTTGTGATGGCTACGGAGGTTTATATGAGGGCTGGGGCGTCCTCCCCTCTAAACGGGCCTAAAAACAGCCATAACTTGGCCCAAACTGAATCGGTTCGACTCAAACTGATACATACCGACCCATACATGGGTTCGGCCTTATTGGCACGCAGTCCAAACGTCGTGGAACACCTCAAACATGTAATTCTTGGTGTGTCATCTCTCTCTCTTGCTCATACGTGATTTCCTCATTGCCTCCTAGTGCGCATGCCTCCCGCTCCTCCCTCGCGCACTTGTTGATATTGGAAATCAGCACTTGTCCTTCTTGCTGCAACTCTCCTCCTCGCGCAACGCTTGTGTTATCAATAAACCTGATCATACAAAGATGCATAGACTTAGGTAGTATAAAGTTCTCATTAAGTAAACCATCAGGTTCAATTAAGAGTGAATTCACCTGTTGCTCAATCAGCTTTGCGCGAGCTCTTGTAATGGGTCCAATCCTGATTTCATTGGATTTGTTCTTTGCAGCAACATCTTCATTGTGAATAGGAGTAGGAGATAGTGGAATAGTATGGATGTCCTCATCATCTCCCCCCTTCAAAAGGCGTCGACCTCGACGCTCCAAGGTCTTCTCCAGCATATGGTGATAAATCAGCAACGTTGAAGCTGTTGCTAGCACCACCAAACTCCTCAATAGGTATATCAACTGAGTAGGCATTATCATTAATTTTGGCTAGCACTTTGTAAGGACCAGCACCACGTGGCTTCAACTTGGACTTGCAAAGTAGTGGAAATCTGTCCTTGCGTAGATGCACCAAACCATATCTCCAGGCTCGAACAACACTTCTTTTCTTGCTTGATTCCTTGCAGCAGCAATGTTCTTGCCTTTCTTCTCAATAGCCTCTCGAGTCTTCTCATGTATTTTCTTCACATAATCAGCATGTTTTGATGCCTCCATATCAACTCTCTCATGTAATAGCAGAGGCAACATATCAAGTGGCGTCAATGGCTTGAAACCGTACACCACCTCAAAAGGACAAAGCTGAGTAGTTGAATGCACACATTGTGTTTAACTCAACATGTGGCAAACACTCTTCCCACTCCGTAGATTCTTTTAATCATGGTCCTTAGCAGCTGTGACAATGTTCTATTCACCACCTCCGTTTGACGATCTGTTTGGGGGTGACATGTAGTACTGAACAGCAACTTCGTTCCTAGCTTCCCCCATAAGGTCTTCCAAAAGTAGCTCATGAACTTCACATCACGGTCAGCAAATCGTCTTTGGTACTCCATGTAATCTCACGATGTCCCTGAAAAACAGGTTAGCAACATGCGACGCATCGTCGCTTTTGTGGCAGGCAATAAAATGAGCCATCTTAGAGAACCTATCCACTACCACAAATATAGAATCATGACCTCTCTGAGTTTTAGGTAGACCTAGCACAAAATCCATACTAATGTCTTCCCATGGAGTAGTAGGTGCAGAGAGAGGTGTATACAAACCGTGAGGCTTCAGCTTGGATTTTGACTTGTGGCAAGTAATGCATCTGCTCACAAATCTGTACACATCACGCCTCATCTTGGGCCAATAAAAATGATCAGCAAGCATGAGCAATGTCTTCTCACGCCCAAAGTGACCCATCAAACCACCAGCATGTGATTCCTGCACTAAGAACAAACGCAACGACGATTCTGGAATACATAGTTTGTTAGCTCGAAACAAATATCCATCATGTATATGATACTTATCCCATGCGTTTCTAAGAGCACATAAACGATATGGTTCAGCAAAATCATGGTCAGTTGCATAAAGTGCACAAATAGCTTCTAATCCAGGAATTTTAACATCAAGATTGGTTAATAGCATGTTCTTTCGAGATAGAGCATCAGCAACAACATTCTCTTTTCCCTTCTTATAATTAATGATGTAAGGAAAAGACTCAATGAACTCAACCCATTTAGCTAATCTTCTATGCAAGTTTGATTGAGCTTTCAAGTATTTCAATGCTTCATGATCAGAATGTATGATGAATTCCTTTGGCCACAAATAATGTTGCCAAACTTCAAGTACTCTCACAAGTGCATACAATTCTTTATCATAGATTGAATAATTCAAACGAGCACCAGTCAATTTCTCAGAAAAATAAGCGATAGGCCGACCCTCTTGCATCAAAAGCACCTATGCCTATACCACTAGCATCACATTCAACTTCAAATTGCTTCGAAAAATCAGGTAATGCAAGCAATGGTGCAGAAGTAAGCAAACGTTTCAATGTATCAAATGCAATGTCTTGGGCCGCGCCCCATACAAAAGGAACACCTTTCTTTGTCAAATCATTTAATGGTGCAGCAATGGTGCTAAAATCTTTCACAAAGCGCCTATAGAAACCAGCGAGACCGTGGAAACTACGCACTTGACTTACATTCATTGGAGTAGGCCAATTCTGAATTGATTCAATTTTAGATTGATCCACCTCTACTCCATGCTTAGAAACAACAAATCCTAGGAATATGACCTTATCTTTTGCAAATGTACACTTCTCAAGATTAGCATACAGTTTATTATCACGTAACACTTGCAAAACTTGTCTAATATGAGTGCAATGTTCAGATTCGGTGTGGTTGTATATGAGTATATCATCAAAGTAAACAACCACAAAACGACCAATAAACTCTCCCAAAACATGATTCATCAAACGCATGAAAGTACTAGGTGCATTAGTAAGACCAAACGGCATAACTAACCACTCATACAAGCCGAATTTAGTTTTGAAAGCAGTTTTCCATTCATCCCCTTCTTTCATCCTAATTGGATGATAACCACTACGCAAGTCAATTTTAGAGAAAACAGCAGCACCACTCAATTCATCGAGCATATCCTCTAAGCGTGGAATAGGATGACGATATCGAATAGTGATGTTACTAATCGCTCTACAGTCAACACACATGCGCCATGTACCATCTTTCTTAGGAACTAAAATAACAGGAACAACACAAGGGCTAAGAGAAACACGAATGTACCCTTTATCCAGCAACGCTTATACTTGCTGCTGAATTTCCTTAGTTTCTTCGGGATTAGTCCTATAGGGTGCACGGTTGGGAAGTGTGGCACCAGGAATCAAGTCCACTTGATGTTCTATACCACGCAATGGAGGTAAGCCTGCGGGTACATCTTCTAGAAACACATCCCCAAAGTCCTGCAAAATACACGAGACACCAAGAGAAATAGGGGTCATGTCGTTAGAAACCAATACCTCGCCCTTATACATGAGCACAAGTGGCATGGTTGTAGGATCCTCACGAAATTCTCTCATATCTTCCTTAGTGGCTAATATCAATAAACCAGGCACTCTCTCACTTTTCGTTATATCACTCAATTTAGGCTCAATTACATCAGGAACAGCTGTCACGCAATCTCGCCGAGTGGTAGTATCTTCCTTCAAGTTCACCTCTATCTTCTGGCGAGAATCATTCACAATTTCTTGTGTCATTGGCTGCATAGTAATCTTCTTTCCTTTGAATTCCAAGTGATATGTATTGGCTCGGCCATTGTGTTGCACATGGCGATCATAGAGCCAAGGCCGGCCCAATAGTAGGTGACAAACAGTCATAGGAACCACATCAAAATCAATAGAATCTTTGTATGGCCCTATTTGAAAGTTCACTCTTACCATATGATTTACCTTCATCTCACCATTGTTGCTAAACCATTGTATGTAGTATGGCCTGGGATGAGGTAAGTATGTCAAATTCAGTTTGGCACAAAGTTCCTTACTTGCAAGATTTCTGCAGCTACCTCCATCAATAATGACCTTGCAAGCTTTGTTTGGTCCAACTAGAGCTTTTGTTTGGAACAGGTTGCAACGTTGGGATTCCTCAACCGGTTGCACACTAAGTACACGTGAAGATACGACAATCGTGGGTGCACGCTCAGCATATGCATCAGCACCAACCTCGCCGTCATCAATATCATCATCAGAAGCTTCATCTCCACTTTCTACTTCACCTTGTTCATTAACAAACATAACCTTGCTGTTTGGACAATCCTTCTTGTAGTGACCTCTACCTCCACAAGTATGGCACACCACATCACGAGTACGTGCAGTAGACATGTTGGAACCCGAGCTAGCAGCAGGGGCAGCGGGTTTCCGAGCATTAGAACCAAACGAAGGTGTACTTGGTTTGGCCGATGGTGTAAACGGAACAGCAGCTGGTGACATGACTGTAGGAGGAATAGATCTGGCCGAATATCTGCTGGAGGATGGAAAACGAGCGCGTGACTTTGCCTCTTCTGCCAACTGGGATTCAGCCTCTCTAGCATGGTGCAATAGCTCATTCATGGTCTCATACTTATGATGACGCACTATGCTCTTGATTGGCAACTTCAGATTGTTTAGGAATCGCTGCATGGTCATCTCAATAGACTCGCGAACTCGAGCACGCTGCATAAGCAGCTCCATCTCCATGTAGTACTCATCTACTGTCATTGTGCCTTGCTTCAATTGCGTCAATTTTGTCAAAAAATGATCGCAAGTAGTTGGTTGGAACGAAACGAGCCTTCATGATTTGCTTCATCTCGCGCCAATCCATCACAGGAAGTTCATTGTCCTCCCTCCTATGTTGCACAAGAGCATCCCACCAGCGCAAAGCATAACCATCAAATTCAGATGCTACAAGCTTGACCTTCTTGTCTTCTGGATAGTCAAATAAGCGCCAGAGTTTCTCAATCTTCAACTCCCATGTGAGGTAATCTTCAGGATCAATGGAACCATCAAACTTGGGGATCGAAAACTTTGGCTTGCCCAAACCATCATCAGCAGCTTGGTTATGAACACGTTGAGCACGCCCAAGAGGGGCAAACCCACGACCATGAGCAGGTGCATGGGCAGGGGGAATAGCACGTCCCCTGCCAACATGTGGGGCAGCATCCACAACGCTACCCTCATCGAAATCATCAAAGGCATCATCATGTTGAGGATCTTCCCTTCTATGTAAAGCGGCTGTTAAACCCTCAATGGAACGCTGCAAAGTGGTGACATTAACATTGAGCGTAGCCACTTGCGTTTGAATAGTATCAACCGTTCCAACATGCTGATCCAGTCCCATATTCATATCCTGGAGATTCTTGTCAATGGCATCTGTCGTGTTAGTAAACACACGTGTCAAGTGGGACTTCAAAGCCTCATATTCATGCCAATTAACAAGCTCCTCATCCTTCTTTTTCTGCTTCACAACATCATCATCACTAGAAGACATGATTAGTAGGTTAGTGCAAAAATCAAAATCTGTATGGTGGAACTCTCACAGCTCACTCACAACTAATAAGAAAGGAGATCTTACCGTTCCAAAGTGAATAGAGATGCTCTACCAAACAAAATCAAAAACTGATGCACTGATGTGATGAAGTGAATATCAAAGGTATAGAGAACGATCATAGGGCACACATGGTATTTATGGTAGAGCTGTAGGTATGGTATCCTAACTACACCGCAAACAAGTCCTAGTGCTGATCGTATGACAAAGACCCACGGAAACACACACGGTGGAGATAAATGGGGCAATTGCAACTATGAAAATGAGCTCAATAAAGTAAGGTATGTCGTAGGAATGCTCGTGTTGCAATGCACAAGGAGAGACGCTAGCAATGTCTCAACGAAACGGGCACAAGATTGCTAAACTGAGCAGCCCGCAGAGCACTAAGCACGCTAGTCTTGTAGGATAGTTTTAGACACAAAGAAAGGCTTACTAAGGCTCACAAGGATAGGTATGCTATGTGGACTCAGTAAAAGAAAATAAACAAAAAAGAAAAAAAATTGACCTGAGAATTGGTCTCTGCCACGGCAGAAAAACGGCCTAAAATCCTGCCGTGGCAGGATGGCGGCAGAAATTTTTATTTTTCTCGTATGAGGGCAGACCAGTCTGTGGTGAGGCGACGGTCCAATTTTTTTTCACGCAGCGAGCCAATTTTTTTTATTCCGACTTGCCAAGCAATACGCAACTAGGACTCTTTACTTGGTCGGATCTGACTTGATGGTAGCGGAAAAAGATGGTGGAAAACAACTAGAACAACTAGAAAACAAATCTACGAAGAACAGATCTAAATCTAAGTTAATAGAGGAACTCGACCAGCAACTATTACTCGATTACGATGTAATCTAGGCTATGGCAACTCGTTTTGAGGAAATCTGATACCAAGATGATATGGGGTGGCCCGATCTTCTCAGTAAGCGGATGGCGATGATGATGGTGGATGATAGATAACTAGTGCGTAGCTATGATCTCTCCCGCTCGATCCCTGATGCCAGTGCAACAGATCTCGAACCTTGTAGGATATTCACAACACCACACTCTTGCGCGCAACCTGACCATGAGCGGTGATGCAATCTACTAATTCCCAATGGAACAACAGATCACACTCAATTATAGTTGGTAGATTCGAACACAGGGTAATTCCAGAGGTTCTATGAAAGAAACAACTCCAAAATATTTTAACGTGGTCTAAAACCTAACTTGTGATGGCTACGGAGGTTTATATGAGGGCTGGGGCGTCCTCCCCTCTAAACAGGCCTAAAAACAGCCATAACTTGGCCCAAACTGACTCGGTTCGACTCAAACTGATACATACCGACCCATACATGGGTTCGGCCTTATTGGCACACAGTCCAAACGTCGTGGAACACCTCAAACATGTAATTCTTGGTGCGTCATCTCTCTCTCTTGCTCATACGTGATTTCCTCATTGCCTCCTAGTGCGCATGCCTCCCGCTCCTCCCTCGCGCACTTGTTGATATTGGAAACAACGCTTGTCCTTCTTGCTGCAACTCTCCTCCTCCTCGCGCAACGCTTGTGTTATCAATAAACCTGATCATACAAAGATGCATAAACTTAGGTAGTATAAAGTTCTCATTAAGTAAAACATCAGGTTCAATTAAGAGTGAATTCACCTGTTGCTCAATCAGCTTTGCACGAGCTCTTGTAATGGGTCCAATCCTGATTTCATTGGATTTGTTCTTTGCAGCAACATCTTCATTGTGAATAGGAGTAGGAGATAGTGGAATAGTATGGATGTCCTCATCAGGGGGTTTCAATGGCTGTAGAAGACCGGAAGGTTTCTGATGGACAGCTTTAACTCTGCGGCAGACATCACACTCCGAGACATACTTGGCACAATATCGTTTCAAACCAGGCCACCAATATTGTGTTTTCAAGTCCATGTACATCTTAGTCTTTGCCAGGTGGATAGAAAGAACAGAATCATGCGCCTCCTTGAGAACTTGCTCTCTCAAACCCGGGTAGTTCGGAACAAACATCCGGTGTTCAAAGAAAAGAGTGCCTTAGTCGTCGACGTGGAAGGACTCATACTTCGGAAGCTGAATGTTGGAGATGATCTTTTTGGTGTAAGGATCACCAAGTTGGATGGAGCGAACCTTTTCTTCCAAGAGAGGGGTTGCCAGAAGGTTCAGAAGATACCCTTGTTCCACAATTTCAAGGTTGAGCTGACGGAATTCCTCGCACAAGAGAGGTTGTTGTTCTTCCACCATGAGGTTGCTGACATAAGCTTTGCGGCTGAGAGCATCGGCCATGACATTAGCTTTGCCCGGAGTGTAGTTGATGGTCAAATCGAAATCATTGATTGCTTCAATCCACCTCCTCGACGAAGGTTGAGATCAGGCTGTGAAGATATACTTCAGACTCTTCCGATCGGAAAGATTTCTAGCAGTTGCCAAGCAAGTAATGCCTCCATACTTTCAAAGCAAAGACAACTGCTGCGAGTTCGAGGTCATGTGTAGGATAGTTGATCTCATGCGTCTTCAACTGTCGAGAGGCATAAGCAACAACTTGTTTTTCTTGCATAAGGACCGCACCCAATCCTTGCAAAGATGCATCACAGAATATCTGGAAAGGCTTGGATGTATCTGGAGGAACCAAGACTGGTGTGGAAGTGAGCTTCTCTTTGAGTGTTTCAAAGCTTGCTTGACATGCAGGAGTCCAAAGGTATTTCTTGCCTTTCTTGAGGAGATCGGTAAGAGGCTTGATCTTGAGAAGTTTTGCACGGTTTAGCGGCGAAGAACTAGCCAAACCAAGGAAACTCCGTACTTCTTTGACATTTACAGGAGGAAGCCAGTCAACAATTGTCTTTATAGTTTCTGGGTTGACGGCAATGCCCTTGGCAGAGATGACGTGACCAAGGTAGGTGACTTGAGGGAGCCAAAACTCACATTTGGAGAACTTTGCATACAGGCGGTTCTCACGAAGCTTGTTTAGGACACACCGAAGGTGTTCTTCATGTTCTTCCTTTGACTTAGAATAGACTAGGATGTCATCCGGATAGACCACGAACTTATCAAGATACTCCATGAAAACCGAGTTCATAAGCCTCGAGAAGGTGGCAGGTGCGTTGGTGAGACCGAAAGACATGACCGTGTACTCATACAGGCCATAGCGGGTGGTGAAAGCTGTTTTAGGAACATCTTCCTTGCGAATCTTGATTTGATGATATCCACTTCTCAAGTCAAGTTTAGATAATACCACGGCTCCAGCTAGCTGATCGAAGAGATCATTAATCCGCGGAAGGGGATATTTATTCTTGATGGTTTTAGCATTGAGAGCCCGATAGTCAACACAAAGTCTATCAGTCTTGTCTCGCTTCTTCACAAAGATGGTTGGGCTACCCCAAGAAGAAGTACTGTGTTGAATGAAACCCAACTTCTCTTGTTCATCAAGCTGACATTTGAGTTCAGCCAACTCAGCAGGACCCATTTTATAAGGCCGCTTGGAGATAGGAGCTATTCCAGGTTCAAGCTCAATTACAAACTCAACCTCACGATCCGGAGGCATGCACAGCAACTCTTCAGAAAGACATCTGGAACTCACAGACCACTGAACACTCAATAGCTTCCATAGCATCATCATTCAGAGCCCAAAGAGAAAAGCTGAATAGCAGGACTGAGACTTGGAGAATAGACTATATGGCCTTGAGAATTTTCGGAGAAATCGAGCGTTCAAAGACAATCAATCACAACTGCATTTCTTGTCAACCAATCCATGCCCAAGATAACATCAATGTCGAATTGCCCGTAATAATTAAGGGGCCGAGAACGAAGAGCCACCAATCTCAATTTGATTGTCATGGCTGATATGAGCAGCCCTCATGTTTGAGCCAGGAGATTGTACCACCAGACGATGCAATAAGGGAACCATATCCAGATCATGCTCATGAGCAAACTTATGAGAAACAAAAGAATGCGAAGCACTGAATCAAACAAAACTCGTGCGGGGTGAGTTAACGGAAGCATACCCATCACAACTCAAGTGCATGCTCACTTGAGCGGCCGACACGGTTGGCACGAACAGCGATGAGACCAGGCTTGGTGTTGATGTTGAGAGCCCGAGGTGGTGGTGCACGAACCATAGGAGAGCTTGCCGCAGGTCTTGGAGGTGGTGGAGGAAGAGCTTTGTTGTTCATTGGACAGTTCCAGTGTTGATGCCCAGTGTTACCACAAGTGTAACAAGCACCAGGTGGACGTGGAGCAAAGTAGCCAGGGACTCCGCCAGGCGCTCCAGGGTAGTTGTGGTTGTAGCCCCTGGAAGCAGCAGTGAGGAAGTTTGGTGGCCTTGCTGCGTAGCTTGAAGGTCTTGGTGGAGCCGGGAGCGACGGTGGGGTGTTAGGAACCCAGACACGACGCTTATAAGGAGTTAACATAGTCAAGAGCTTCTTTGCATCACGGTTGTGTTTCTTTGACTCCTCAAACACTTGCCTACTTGCTTCTTCCTGCAGAGCTGTATGTTGGAGTTCCAGAAAAGACGCCGGCCTTGCATGTGTGATTGCATATTTAATCGATGCATTGAGCCCTTGTCATCAGAGATCTCATCGCCACCATAACGAGAAAGGTTCATGAAGTTTCTGATGTAGGTATTGACATTGTCATTGCCCTGCTTGAGGTTGAGAATTACATCCTTCATCCTCTCCATGACAATTTCTGACAGATATTGCTCTTTGAAAGCTCCAGTGAATTGTTCCCAAGTAGGCTGAAAACCAGTGTAGTTTGCCTTGAGGTAATTCTCCCACCACAGAGCTGCATCTCCCTTCAGAAGGTGAGTGGCACATTTTACCCATTCTTGCTCAGAACATCAGCGATGCCAAGATAACCTTGACATCTCCCGCAACCAATCATCAGCATCAAGTGGTTGATCAGACACATCAAATTGGCGTGGGTTGAATTTCAGAAAGCTTTTGATGTCTCCTCGCTTGGGAGGTGGAGGTAGCGGAATAAACTCATTCCTCCTGACACTTTCTTCAAATCGCTGCTGGTTCTGCTGCATTGCGGCCAAGGCATTAGCGATGCTTGACAACGCAGCCCCCAGTTCAGGTTGTATGTCCTCCTCAGAACGGCGTGGTGGTGCCATCCTGTGATTGATATAAAACACAAGTTAGTACCATAATGGAGAATAATAATAATCCAAAATAGTACCAAAATGGAATTAACCAAGATTTAAAGGATACAATTTACTAAGATGATATTAAAATATCAACAAAGTTCAAAACACCTAGAACATATTAAGCATATCGCACATGACTGAACAAGGAGTGTGGTACACAAACTAACAAAGAAAAAATTCCGCAAATTTCGGCATTAAAATACCACTATATGCGCAAAACCACTTAACGAATCAAGATTAGTAACTCTACCAATTCAATATACAAGAGCGAATGAGAAAGGTAGTGGTATGCTCGCGACTCCATCCCGCACTTAAATCATTACTCCGCACATGAATAAGCAAAACACATATCCCAATACCTTCATGTTAAGATGAACCTAAAGATTAGTAACTACGGAAACAAACACCCCAAACAAGATAACGTCGGATAACAAAGAGTAGGACAGATCGCGTCGGTATACAACGAATCAGATAATCGCGTCGGTTTGCAAAAGCCTGTCGGTATGGAATGTACCAACAGTTGATGACCAAAAGGCAGATAGTGATAACATGTTGGATGCAACAGATAGACAAGGAATTCACACACACACACACACACACACAACCTATGGTACTACGGAACCCAGAACACGTGAATCCTAGTTTGAATTTTAGAAGAGGATTGAAAACGTTACACTTCCTTACAAGAAAAGGGTGGGTGGGTGGGTAAGAAGAAAAATGGAAGCAGTCCTACTCTCACGTTTTGTTTTTCCCTAGTATACATAGCTACCAAAAATATTTGCTAGACTGACAACGACCATTTGGCTGAGACCACGAAGGCGGGATGGCTCGATACCAATTGTAACTACCTCGGTGAATTACGCTCTTAGTTACAAGCACGGATGAGGAAATGGTTAAAATAGTGCGGTGGGGCCAAATGCCACTCACAGAAGACCTTTCGGCGTCCTAACCATTTCCAAACATCGGGACAAGAACGAGCGGCGTGTCGGCAGCGAAGGGATCAACTACATACACAAATGAGTATGTATGCAAGCCACATACAACAGTCCTCAGAGCCATTCCATCTAAAAGAAATAGAAATATTGCAACGCCATACGTCAAGATCCAAATATCCTAGATAGATATAATAGTTTAGGATATCTCCTCATACATCAAACATCAGAGTATCAGGCGGAAGCGGAAGACAAGATCCGAGTACGGATAAGAAGCAAATTGGCATAAGATGCCCCATAAATAAACACATCCCGCCCACAGATCTCACGGATCCCCGTTCCCAGAATCTCTACACCGAGTGATTGTTGCCAACATCGTCCGTCTCCTCCACCCAGTATCCATCTTGCGAGTATACCTGTTCATCTGAATCAAACAATTTATCGTGTGAGACCCTAGGGGTACTCAGCAAGTCTTTATGCCTCTGAAGGGGACACAACCTGGGGTGACGCAATTGCAGCAAAAGATAATACCTAACAATTCTATAGATACTCGCTAACCATCCGCCTAACCAAAGATAGACTGATGTCCATGAATTAATAGCAATAGTTATAACAGTAATATTAACAGATCCATCCTCCTCCTCGCTTACCAACGAGGAAGCGGACGAACAGCCCCCATCCGTTGGCAGTTTTATTATCCATTCCATGAGTGTTGCACTATTTACTAGTCAGGTACTTAGTCAAATTAAAAGCGGTACTTTAGTTATACTTGTCTATGATCGAGAACCGTGCTCCAAGTCGTCCATAACATGCGGACACGGCTTTCGAAGATTTACCTGAGGGTGCACAAATAGCAACACACACTCGATCAACCTCGGAAAAACCAAATCAAAACCCAACGAGGCATTCACGACAAAGCGATCACAGATTCAGAAATGTTTGAGGGCCACCCCACTAAGCTACCATAACAAAGTTGGCCGGCTCGGAATGGACCTGTGGTTTGTGTGGACGACTGATGATCGGGAACCCAAAATGTGGTGGGCTTGTCGATACTGTAAACGTGTCACGGTCCTAAGCAGTCTGGTGCTCCGCACAATCTTAAATAAAGCAAAGAAGCATGGTATAAGTACATGATAGTAATAAAGCCCCAAACTACTTTGTGGCCCCAAGAAATAACAATGAATCAAGCTCGGCTAGGGGGTCCATAAGGCCTCCCGGATGTGGATAGTCTTGAATAGTCAAGGAACAGGAATCAACTACTGGGTCCTCTGGGACACAAGTGAGCATGAAGAACCAAATAGCAGATATTGCTCACCGGTGCCACTTTCATTAGTTATCCCATTACTACTCAGATTAAGTTGTTTAGGTACCTCGTTATCCATTAGACTCCCACATACCCTACACATGCTGTTCTACGACCCGCATGGCTCAAACAACTCTTGTAGTAATGGCTCATGGGATGGAGGAACAAGCTTGATTGGGGTTTAAAAGTAAAAGGCTATGCGAAGACATGGGATTCAATTTAATGCAATCACGACTCAATGATGCAAGAATAAGATAGAGGCAAGAGGTACTATATGTATGCAAGCATGTGGTAGTGCTTGCACAGCAGCTCGATTGAAGCGAGAAGGATCAGGTAGTGCTCCAGGATTCTTGATATATCCCACCTTTCGTCTATTCAAAGAAGAACCAAACAAACAAGGGCCAACATAAATAGAGTGCACAAGCATATGAATTATAATGCGACAAGCGAACAATCATGCCATGATGAATGATGCATAATTTGCATGGCAATAATGTAGCATGGCATGGGTGAGGTGTGGAGTACAAGAATAAAGCATTTTATTGAGTTTTAGTCACATTTTATACTCAAATAAGTTGATGTATACTTTATATTTATATGATGCATGCTGCAATTCAGAACATGGAATGCATAGATAGAATGGGCTCGTCACGCTGATCGTTTTAGACATATTATTTGCCAAAATTGGATTTATAGAAATAAAGTTATTAATTAATTAAGAAAAGGGTATTTTATTGTAATTTTAATTACCTCGAAATTTTAAAGTGCTCAAAATAATATTTTGAATGGCATATTTGAAATCCTCACATTTTTCTGATTCCAAAACATATATCATATGTTTTATTTGGAGTTGTAAATTAAAAGTTATTTAAAAACTGATTTGAATTTGAATTTAAATAATTTCTGAATTTGTTTTGTCAAAACAGATAAGTGGCCAGACTTTTTGCACACAATCACAGCTAGCCACAGGCGCAGACATGTGGGCAGTGACTGGCCCAGCCGCCGTGAAAACTTTTACACACCAGAGGTCACCAGGCAATGGCGCGTGTGGGCGTCATGTGAGGCCAAGCACGCTGGGCCAGCGGGCAGACAGTGACTGCGTGGCGATCCAGGCAGGCGTAAAATCTCCGTGCTGGGGTTTCCGTGCAAAAATACACCGGGGCTGACAGGTGGGCTCCTGGGACTGCGAGTTTAGGCGGGAAAAAGGGCAGGGGGTCATGTGCAAAATGGCATCGGCTGCTTTGCTGACGAAAGTCTTCTTGGCGGCGTAAAATCGCCGTCTTCAGCAGCGACGGCGCATCCATTGGACGAATCGCGTCGCCCCCAAAATGAATAACGAAGAGGGGACATCGGGCTACATTTTTTTCGTGGGGAAACTTCTGAGCCAGGCTGGCTTTGACGAGCAGAGGGCGGAGGATCTGGGGCTGCGGCGCCACCGCAGCGCAGACTGTGGCGGTGAGCGTTCGGCAAGCGGGCCTTCTGGCGGAGAGGAGAAGGGGGTGTCAGGAGGTGCAGGGCTCACCGTGGTGTCGCTGGCGGTCGGATCGTGAGGCGGCGTACGAGGCGAGGACGCAGACGGTCGGTGCAGCTAGGGTTTCGAAGGGCGGGGTTGATCTCCGGCGAGCTGGGCCTCCTCCACCTCGTACTCGTGCGCCGGGACGACGACGTGGAACGCCGCGGCCTTCCCCGACACCGTGAACACCCGCCCGCTGCCGTGCTTTCTTGGAGGAGAGGGGGAGGCAGAAGGTGGCCGTTGGGGTGCAGATGGGGTAGAGGGGAGGGAAAGAACGGCACGAGGCCAGAGAGGGTTGGCCGATGGTGTACGGCAGAGCCGGGTGGGGTAGATAAGGAGGGAGGGTGTCTTTGGGAGATGCCGTGGCGGCATGGTGTAAGGTGGCCTCGGCCACCTTGGCCACCTCCCTCACGTGCTCTGAGGGGGTGAGGGCCATTTGGTCTCAGGAGAGGACAGGCTGGAGAGAGGCTCGGGCTGGAGGGGGCCCTCATGGCAGGGAGAGAGAAGAGAGGGAGAGAGAGAGAGGGTAGAGCTCGGTTAGGAGCTAGGTTTAGGCATGGGCTCGGTTAGGGTTTTGTTTAGGGCTGGGGTTGGTGGTGAGCTAGGTGGGATTTGGTTTAGCCTAAGGTGAGGTGAAGGTGAAGGTGAAGCTAAAGAAAGAGAGAGGAAAGGGGAGTAGGGAAGAAAACCTCATATGACCAGGCATGAAGAAAAATAAAATGGTATAGAGGAGACTATGGGGATGGTGGAGAGAGGGATGGAGATGATCCACAAAGAAATGAACCAATTAAACCAAGAGAAAAACAAATGGTTAAAGGTGGTGATGTGGTTGCATGGCCCATGCAAAATATTAAATGCCATGTTTTATTTTTGAAAACAATATAATGGTATGGCATTATACTTTTGCATCCCCAAGAAGTGGAATAAGGCCAAGCAAAAGAATTTAAAGGATTTGATCCATCCTATCTCCCGTGAGCTAGATTAAATACCAAAAGAAAAATAAAGGCCCATGGTAAATGGAATGGTGGAATTATAAGGTGGTGAAAAGAAAAGGTGATGGAGGTGAATAAAAGATATGCCCCCAACTCAACTTGGGCATTAAACAATATATCAACAACCAAATACAATATCAAGAGGCAAATACAATTAATAATGCATATGAGAGAAGAACCAAAGAAAGAGGGTTTTATATGATGCTCAAATGCAAGGTGGCATGATGACATGAGCATGATATGTTTAAGATGCAACAATTATATGTAGGAAGTAGCCATTATATTATTAAACCATGTAGCATTACCATTGTTAGACAATTGGGATGCTACAGTAAGAGAGCTTGTTTTTGACTGTGGCCCATGCTTTGTCATGCCATGCTTGATATTGTTTTGGCTTTATGCTTAGTGATCTTTCCTGTAGCATGACATGTTATAAACAATTGAGATTGCTTAATGTGCCTTGAAAGAATCATGCGTTGTTTTAGCATATTAAAGCGTAGTATTGTGGTATTCTCCTTTGATGCTTTATTTGGGTTGACTTGGCACATGCTCACACCATGTTATGACTATCCCTAATCATCATAGCCTTCATGATCCTTTAGTTTTCGACTTGTGATATCACTTTATGCTTTAATTAATGATGTTTTGTCGCTCTGCATGATTATGGCCATTATTGCTCTCTTAGTTGGTCGCTCCCAGTCTTTTGCTAGCCTCCATAACCAAGTATGAGTTCCACTCATGCATCCAACTCCAAATAAAACCAAGTTATTCCAAAGAGTTCACCATACCTACCTATTAGCATTTGCTATTCCAAGTATATTCATGTTTTTATCTACCTTCCGAATTAAACTTGTTATGATAAAACTAGTGATTAAAGCTCTCACGAACTTGATGGCACACTTTACTTTTCTTGCCCTTAATAAACTTGAACCGTTGTGTCATCTATGTTGTATATGCTTGCACTTATATGTTGGGGATTAGCAGAACCATGTTGTCATCGGGAACGCTTTCAACATTGCACTTGTACTTTGTACCTAGTTGATATCATGTTGTTTTGTCTATGGATGTCGTCGGTGTGAAATTAAAGGGGAGCTTGTAAGTCCATGGAGTTATGTATGTGTGTTAGAGAAACGCCTGGGCCACCGGTCAAATCCATGCCTAATCATGGTGGAAACCTGCAGCGTAACCATAATGAGCTGTCTATGAAGCATTCTTCTTATAAAAAAAAGAGTCAGATATTGAGAAAAAGAGAAAAAGAAAAAAAGAGATATGAGGAAAGAGGAAAGAGAGAAAAAGCACCATTTTCCCATGGTAAATAAGAAGATTGCTGAGATGCTCGTTGTCTGCTTGCCTTGTCATTTTGATATGGAGATTCTTCCATATCATCGGGCAAGGGGTACCCCGTTGGCGGTTCTCTATGATACACATGTACTTACTATGACAAGAACTTACCAGTAACTAATTTGAGTAGCATGAGGAGCGGCCCTCGTATTCAAGGGACATGAGATTTCCAACTTATACTTTGTCAAGGATATACTCCATAGTTTGTTCACTTTAACCTTAATCACTTCAAGATGCATATGATAGGGGCAATGAGAGCTGAAAGCTAATAAGTACCATAATTTTTGGAAGCTCTTTATGAAACTTGAATCCCTACTTCCTTCCATGAAGGCCTTTCTTTTACTTTTATGTTGAGTCTCCACCTTCTATCTTTATGCACCTATTTTGAGAGCACAGTGGCCATTCTTAGTTCTATGTGCATTGTCCCAAGACTTGTTGATTGATGCATAATTTTGATGTTGCTTTTTCTTAAACTATTTGTATCTAGTCACCCTTATAAACTTTGAAGGTGTCCTATGCATTTATGTTTGCTACTCTATGAGGGACAAGTTGAATGCCATTATGCTATGTTTTCTCTATGTGAAACAAACAAACGTATTGCAAAGCATTGTTATTCATGAATCTTTTGTTTGTGCATTTTCATGTTACAACATATTTGCTATGTCTTATTGTTAGAACTTTGTTTTTCATGCTATGTTGAAGTACTATGATCCCAGCTATCAATGTTTTACAAATACTTTGATCAAGTTTATGATGGTGCATGTCACCTCAAAAATTATTCTTTCTTTTTATCACTTACCTGCTCGAGGACGAGCAGGAGTTAAGCTGATGTTGATACGTTGCTAAGGTATCTATAATTTTTGATGTTCCATGGTTGGTTTTATCTACTTTTTATACACTTTCTTGGGCTAACTTATTAACAAGATGCCACGGTGCTAGCTGCCTGTTTTCTGCTGTTTTTGGTTCCAGGAAAGTCAGAAAATGAATATTCTCGGAATTGGACGGGACAAAAGCCAAAGTTAGTATTTCACCGAGGGGAACACGGATCCAGAATACGAGACGGAGAGGGGCTAGAGGGCCGCCACACCACCTGGCCGAGCGGCCAGGCTTGGCCTGTGCCAGGGGGTGGTGTGGCCGCCTAGGGCAACCCCTCGGCCTCCCCTTTCGCCTATAAGATGCCTCCGATACAGAAACCCTAAGTACCCGACCAAAATTCCACGAAAGAGTCTATAGCCGCTGTCATCTCCATCCCTAGATCGGGAGGGATCTGAAGCTCTTCCCTGTACCTTGCCGGAGGGGAGAATTCACCCTGGAGGCCTTCTTCATCACCATGCAAGCCTCCGGTGTGATGCGTGAGTAGTTCATCCCTAGACTACGGGTCCATGTAGTAGCTAAATGGTTGGTTCTTCTCCTTTGTGCTACCATGTTTAGATCTGTTGAGCTCCATTCATGATCAAGATGATATATTGGTAATCCTACATGTTGTGTTTGTGGGGATCCGATGGATATTGAGATGCTATTTAAGATTGATTATTGATTCTATCATGTCTTTGTTATTTGTGATCTTGCATGCTCTTTGTTGTTAGTAGATATCTTGGCCGAGTAGATGCTAGCAACTCCAAGAGGGAGTATTTATGCTCGATAGTGGGTTCTTGCCTCTAGTAATCTGGGGAAGTGACATAAATCTTTAAGGTACTAGATGTGTTGTTGCTACTAGGGAGAAACAGCAATCCCTTTGTTCATAGAACAATCATATTGTTTACTTTACACGCAATGCATAATGCAATTATCTGTTGCTTGCAACTTACTACTGGAGGGGGTTCGGATGATAACCTGAAGGTGGATTATTAGTCATAGATGCAGCTGGATTACGGTCTATGTATAATGTTGTAATACCCAATCAAATCTCACAGGAGTCAAGATGATTAGTATATGCATGCATGCTTTCTTGATGTTTGTCTATTGCCCCGCTGTAACTTGTTCACCCAACATGTCATCTATCTTAAGGAGAACCACCACTAGTGAACTATGGACCCTGGTCCTTTCTTTTACCATCAATCTACAATTGTTTACTGTTTCTATTTACTTTCTGCAAACTTTTACTTTCTTCCACACAATACGTTTAATCCTTTGTTTTCAGCAAAATCGGTGAGATTGACAACCTCACTGTTAGTTGGGGGCAAAGTTCTGTGTTTTTGTTGTGCAGGATTCCAAGTTGACAACAACACTTGGGAGGTGTTTCCTTGCTCCTACTAGTTCGATAACCTTGGTTTCATAACTGAAGGAAAACTTGTTGTTGTGCTCATCATACCTTCCTCTTGGGGTTCCCCAATGAGCTTGGCGGGTTGAGCCAATAATCATTGAGACACGGTGTGTGCAGAGGAGCCAGTCAATTTCTTCTTGTGTCACCTGCGAACCGGCCCAAGTACTGTGTTCATGGGCGGCACCGCCCTCCTCATGCTCCTCCACGGCAATAACCTCACGAGGTATCTCCAGATCTTCTTCAGAGGGGAGGTCTGCAGTGGGAGAGGTCTTGACTAGCGCGGCCCCATAGCGGTGTTGCTGTGGAGCAAGAGAGCAACGGCAGCGGTGCTATCTCTAAGAACTGAGCGACGGTAGCTGCAGCGCTAGGATGAAGAAGAAGAAGGAGAGGCGAACGGGGGAAATTAAATAAGGAACACCCCCGCTCCCCTCTTTAACCATAGCCCACATTGTGGGTAGTGCGATCGCTGATTGTGGCAGACTGCCCGGTGCGGGCGTGTATCACCCGAGCGAACGCATCAGCGACGAGCCACACCAAGGGTCACACAGCGCAGAAGATCGAGAGACGTGACGTGTCTCTTCGGTAATCGAAAGAGGCACCCCACAATGTGATGGGGGTGCAGTAACCTCTAATAGCGCGTGTCAGTAACTGCTGCCACAGCCCTTAAAGTAAGGCAAAAGTGATGATTACCCTCCACGTAGGACGCGGGTAATTGTACATGAGAAGATAGGCATCTAAGAAGGTTAATCCGGATGCGAAACTATGACTCAGCCAATGAGATATAACTTAGAACTGAATCACCACGAGGAAATGCCGAGTTAAGATCGGCGCAGGCCGACATACAGGTAAGTCGGCAAGTTGGACTATGGTCCGAGCAAAAATGAACCTGTTGTGGCCTCACTAGCGGCCGATGAGACTACACCGGCTTCGGGGACTAATGTTGGGGGATGACCCCAGGTAGGGTAAAGACGAGGTTAAAGGACAAGGTCCGCCGAGGTAAAAACAGGTCAAAGCATGAGCTGGCCGAATCATAGAAGGGTCGGTTGGGTTACCCTAAGCCAAGAACCAGTGGCAAGACTCGGCTGACATATATGGTATGTCGGCACGAGGAGAGGATCATTTTTCCTTTGCAGGTACGAACTTGGCCAGGTTAACTATGCCTAGATATCTTGCTCAAGAAGGTGCTCAAGGTCAGCGCTTTTCTCTCTCCTAAGGGAATCTAGGGAGAGACAAGCGCTGGCGACAAGAGCCAAAGAGTCAGAGACAGAAGGGATCGTCATGGACGTGACAATCACTAGCGGCAACGGTCATAGCGCGTGGGCTCTGTGCCATTGCCTTACAGAGGCTGTGCAGAGAGGAAAGGAGCATGTTGAGTTACATCTTTGGGACAAGCATATTGTTGTGACCTGGGATCCGGTAAGGATCCTAAGTCCCTGTGATTAGCATGCTAGTCCCTGGATCAATAGCTAGCACTTCACAGTCGATGAATATCATGTAAAACACAAGTCATTATTACACGAATAATCTAGAGTATAATTATTACAACTTGCATAGATTCTAGCTAGCTCAAATAAAACAGCGGAAACTAAGTAAATCTTGAGTCCATCAACGCCTCAGGCTAGTTGCGTGAAGACTCGCGATCCCTACGCACCTTTTAGTCTTCGGATTCTACACATAAGACGTGCAGCCAACAAGTTGGGTCAATACTTTGAATGTATTGGAAAATTACACCAAGGGAAGAATAAGATTATCTCTACATGCAAGGCTAATTGTAGGTTTTGGGGTTCTTTTGCATAAGGCCAATTTTCTCTAAGTAAGAAGAAAAGAGGAAGAGTTTACCCTACTTTGTAAACATTGGTAAGTAGTATAGGGTCGAATGGAACACGTGGATATTACTCACCAAGTGTCCAATCAACCTAGCACTTGGATATTACACACCAAGTCCCCAAGATCCCACCCAATGGCGATATTACTCACGCCTTGGGGTTTATAAAACTTTAAGTTAGGAAAAGAGAGAGGAAGATCTTTCAGAGGCTCCATCCTTCAAATGCTCAAAGTGTTCTTTTCCGTGAACTCGGCTGACGATCAGTTTGCAATACTCTCGAGAGGTTGTGCACTTTCCCCACAATCCATGATCAAGTCCTTTTACAGACAAGACCATGGCAAAGCCTTCCCTTAGTAGCCCCTCTACCAGCTGGATCCAACCGTGCCAAGAACCTCGAAATGTTGGTACCCCGGTGAGGTTTCCCACTAAGTACTAAGCCAAGACAGAGCCCATATGTATTGTGGTTGCACTGGAAGCTTCTCAATTCTGAAACATGGCAGACTTCTTTGATTCCTGGGCGGCCGTCCTCCACCAAATATCCACTCGTTGACCCGACAACCATTTCGCCCAGAAGAAAACTTAGTTTTATTTTGAAGGGGGTTTTGAGGAGAAAAGTTTGCTCGAGAGAGCTTTCATACTTAGAAATATTTTGAGTCTTTCGAACCCCCCAACGGTACTTAGTATATATATAGCATAGCAAGCAATGCTTAGCAAAAACAGGGGAAACCTATTAGGACAGAAATTCCTAAGTATAAAGCTACTCATGGCATACTACAAAACCGTACTTGCAAAAATAGTAATAAGAAAATCTACTAAAGACCTACACATGCATACTACAAGATTTGAAGAGTAAAACATGCATAGTCAAAAACTAGGACATAATATGTACAAGTGGTGTAACTTGCCTTGATCCGAGCAGCACTCTACACAACAGTACTCCTCAGCACACTCCGAATAATCTAACGAAACACTAACATAGATCCAATCACAAATTGCATAAAACAATGCCACGAAGGTAAATATGCATGCATGCAACATGGTAATATGCAAGGATGGATTCAATTTCGACCAAGGGTTTTATTCTAGGGTGTTGTTGAGTTGGGGATGTCATTAGTATCGCTTTCCAAATAATTTTAAGTATTTTGGATTAATACTTAATTAAACATGCTCATAAATAGATCTACACTTCCAATCTACCTCGAAACAGATCTAAACACTCTAAGCATGATATAACAATTTTCCACAGAAAATCTCGTAGATACAAAACCAACGCAACAAGAATCAACTAAAACGGAGTTACGGATATTTTTCTAGAACTAAAATACTCCAATCTAAACTTTAAGTCCTTCCACAATATTACTGCAGTAAACCAGCAATATTATTGCAGATCTGTGTTCTACTCAATTTTGCGAATCCAACGGTATATTATATGCAATTTTTGGACAAGTACTCGATTTACTATGAATTAAACAAGATTAAAACGATTTCTGCCTATTTAAAAACAAAACAGATCGACAGCCAGCTACGCGGCGCCAAGTGGCGGCTCAGGATTGGGTCGGCGGGCTGACGTGGCGCTGACTCAGCGCGCTGACGCGGCACTGCCACGCAGCGCGAGGGGATTGGCCGATACCCCTTCGGCCTGGCCATCTAATCCTAGGCGTTAGAATAAAATCGGACGACTGGGGGGTGGCCGGCGACTTACCGGTGGCAGAGCGGACGCGACGACGGTGGGCGGTGGCGGCGCATCGGTGGTGGTCGGCGTCGTTGCTGCGGTGCTCCCCCGGCTCGACGGAGTAGATGATGATGATGGCCTCCTCCTCGCGGTTCCGTTCCCAGGGACGGTGTCGCCTACCTCCGCCTCGAGCAGCGGCAAACGGCGGCCGTTCTTCACGGATTCCGGCGAGACTCCGGCAAGAAATCATGAGGCTGTGGTGCACTACAGAGAGGGAAAAAGGTGTGAGAAGAACTGGTACAACAAGGGGATACCGAGAAGTGAAAGAGGAGGGGCAGAGGGCGCCAGAACCTTGCCGTCGAGCGTCGGCGGTGGCGTACTCCGGCAAGGTCTATGGCGGCAGCCCGGTGGCGATTTGTGTAAATAGGGTTAGGGTTTTTGGGAGGCGTGCCAAGGGATACTTGTAGGCGGCCTGGCTTGGCGCGAGGATCATAGAAATCCTCTCTGATTCGGCCGGAGTTGATTCCAGAAGCGGCGGCGAGGCGAGTTCGTTTCGAACTCGTCGGAACGACGATGACGGGGTGGGGCCGGGGTATCAGCGGCTCCGGGGGCACGGTGCGGGCTGCGTGGTGCTGGGCCGGCCCATGCGCTATGCGCCGCACACTCTCCAGGCGGGGCGGTGGTTAGGCCACGGGCTGGTCTAGCCGGCCCGCTAGGCTAGATCCCCTTTTTTGTATTTATTCTTTTTATTTTTCTGTTTCACTGTTTGTCTTATATCTTTTGCAAACGGACTCCAAATTAAGTGAAACTGGTCTCTAAAATTTTGTAAAAAGAAGGAGATTAGTATGGGGTTATAAGATAACACTTTTGCAAGGGTTTAGAAGGTTAGTTTTTGTATAACCCCTTTCTGTCTTTATATGACAACAGGGTTTGGAAAAGTATATGATGCAGCTTTTATTGTGTGATGCCATGATGCATAAGATATGATGCATGCTTCTAGTAAGATCTGCAATCGTAAAATTTGGGATGTTACAAACCTACCCCCTTAAGAAGAATCTCGTCCCCGAGATTTAGGTTGGTTAGCAAATAGGTGTGGGTGTTCTTTCTTCAGGTCTTCTTCACGTTCCCATGTGGCCTCTTCCTCGGAATGCTGATTCCATTGAACTTTGCAAAACCTGATAGTCTTGGTACGAGTAATCCTCTCAGTTGTTTCCAGAATCCCGGTGGGTTTTTCCTCATAGGTGAGATCGTTTTCTAGTTGAACCTCATCCAAAGGAACCGTATCCTTTAGCGGTGTTTCAGCCATTTCCGGGTGACACTTCTTTAGTTGTGACACATGGAATACATCATGAACAGTCAACACTTCGGGCAATTCCAACCGAAAGGCAACCTCCCCTCTACGAGCCAAAATCCTATAGGGCCCTATGAATCGAGGTGCCAACTTACCCTTGATTCCAAATCTATTAACTCCTCGTAGTGGTGAAACTCGGAAATATGCACGGTCTCCCACTTCATAAGTTACATCCCTGCGCTTGGAATCAGCATAACTCCTTTGCCTGGATTGGGCTACTTTTAACCTGTCTTGAATCTGCCTTACTTTTTCTTCGGCATCCTTGATTAGCTGAGGTCCAAATAAGCTACGTTCTCCAACTCCATTCCGTAGCAGCGGAGTTCTACACTTTCTGCCATATAGAACTTCAAATGGAGCCATCTTGATACTAGTTTGGTAACTGTTATTGTATGAGAATTCCGCATATGGCAAGTTGTCATCCCAACTAGACCCATAGTCTAGTGCACTGGCTCTTAACATGTCCTCCAAGATCTGATTAACTCTTTTCTTTTGTCCATCTGTTTGCGGGTGGAAAGCAGTACTAAACTCCAGTCGTGTCCCTAGAGACTCGTGTAGCTGTCGCCAAAACTTCGAGGTGAATTGGGTACCTCTATCAGAGACAATCCCCTTGGGTACACCATGAAGACTTACGATCCTTGACATATAAATCTTGGCAAGTTTAGCACTTGTATAGGTGGTCTTTACAGGAACAAAGTGGGCCACCTTTGTGAAGTGATCGACCACTACCCAGATAGAATCATACCCAGAACGAGTCCGGGGTAGTCCTATGATAAAATCCATGCCTACCTTGTCCCACTTCCAATCGGCCATAGGTAATGGCTGCAGCAGCCCTGCTAGTTTTTGATGTTCGGCCTTGACTCTGTTGCACACATCACACAAGGAGATGTATTCAGCAATTTCTCTTTTCAAGTTATTCCACCAGAATCTATCCTTCACATCAATGTACATCTTTGGATTACCAGGATGAATTGAGTAAGGCGAATCGTGAGCTTCCTGAAGAATTAACTTCCTGATATCGGGATCATCGGGAACGCACAAACGCTTCTCATACCAAAGTGTCCCTTGTTCACCCGTATGAAACCCTTTTGCTTTACCCTTGCTTATATTAGCTTTTATTTCTTCCAACTCTTTGTCCCCCTTCTGGGCCTCTTTGATTTGGTCCAAAAGCGTTGGCACTATCTCCATAGTTGCTAAGTATCCTTCCGGAACTATTTCCAACCTGAGATCCTTGAACTGTTCACACAAATCCTTTGGAAGTTCTCCCACAGTAAGTCCATTTACATAGACTTTCCGGCTTAAGGCATCCGCCACAACATTGGCCTTTCCAGGATGGTACTGCAGGTCCAAGTCATAGTCCTTGATGAGTTCAAGCCATCTCCTTTGCCTCATATTTAACTCCTTTTGAGTGAAGATATATTTAAGACTCTTGTGATCCATGAACACATCACAATGTTTGCCAATGAGGTAATGTCTCCATACCTTGAGCGCATGCACAACTGATGCTAGCTCCAAATCGTGTGTGGGGTAGTTATTCTCATGGTTCTTAAGTTGCCGAGAGGCGTAAGACACTACCCCCCATCTTGCATCAGTACACTACCAAGTCCTTGTCGAGAAGCGTCGCAATAGACTTGGAAATCTTTTTGGATGTCAGGGAGACACAAAACTGGTGTTGTTACTAGGCGCTTCTTCAATTCTTGAAAACTCACTTCACATGCCTCGGTCCATTGGAACTTCTTTTCTTTCTTCAACAATTCTGTCATAGGCTTTGCTATCTTGGAAAAGTTTTCAATGAACCTTCAGTAATATCCTGCAAGGCCCAAGAAACTCCTGATATCACCCACATTCTTAGGTGACTCCCATTCTGTCACGGAAGCTACCTTACTTGGGTCCACGACAACTCCTTTAGCTGACACAATATGACCAAGGAATCCCACTTCTTTTAACCAGAACTCACATTTGCTAA
This sequence comes from Avena insularis, assembly GCA_023614405.1. Taxonomy (NCBI): domain Eukaryota; kingdom Viridiplantae; phylum Streptophyta; class Magnoliopsida; order Poales; family Poaceae; genus Avena; species Avena insularis. Next base: position 282,616,895 of record CM042688.1, on the reverse strand, counting down.
ATTTGGCATACAACTTGTGTTCCCTTAACTTTTCCATAATTAGGCGCAGATGCCTCTCATGTTCCTTCTCGTTCTTGGAATATATGAGTAGGTCATCAATGAATACCACAATAAACTTATCCAAGTACTCCATGAACACCTTGTTCATCATAGTCATGAAGTATGTTGGGGCATTGGTTAGGCCAAAAGACATCACGGTGTACTCATACAACCCGTATCTTGTGGTGAAGGCTGTCTTGGGTACATCCTGTTCCCGGATCTTTAACTGGAAATAACCTAATCGGAGATCAATCTTAGAGAACACACTAGCTCCCTTTAATTGATCGAACAGGTCGTTGATATTGGGTAGAGGGTACTTGTTCTTGATTGTCACTTCATTCAACGACCGGTAGTCCACGACTAGTCTCTTGGTTTTATCCTTCTTCTCCACGAATAAGACAGGCGCTCCCCAAGACGACGCACTTGGTTGAATGAAGCCTTTGTCCAATTGCTCTCTAAGTTGTTTCTTAAGTTCCTTCAACTCATCAACATCCATCTTGTACAGTCTCTTTGCTATCGGTCCAGTCCCAGGCATCAAGTCAATGAGAAACTCGATGTCTCGATCAGGAGGCATCCTTGGCAATTCTTTCAGAAATACATCTGGATACTCCTTCACAATTGGCACATCCTCCAAGCTAACCCCCTTAAGAGAGTTCACCATACTTCCTTTGAGTGCAAAGGCCGATTTAAAGCGGATTCTTATCTTATCCGGAGTTGTGAGTGCGACAGTCATTTTGGCACAATCTATGACTCCCTCATATTCGGTCATCCAATTGATGCCCAGAATTATGTCTAAGCCTTGTGACTCCAGAACGACTAGACTTGTGGGAAAGATGTGTGCCCCAATCTTTAGCTCTAACCCACGGCATCCAGAGTTTGCCACTATTTCTCCCCCGGGAGAACTTACCCTTAGGGGAGTACTAATAGTCTCCGTAGGTATCTTGCCTCTATCCACAAATACCCTTGATATGAATGAATCCGATGCACCAGTATCAAAAAGAATAACTGCAGGGATGGAATTAAGCTTGAACTTACCAATCATGGAGTCAGGTGCCTCACGAGCATCCTCCACGGAGACATGATTCACCGTGGCTTTGACAAATGGATTCGGCTTCTTCCCATTGCCATTTCCACTGCGGTGTTTATGGCCATTGTGGTTATGTCCTCCATGACGATGACCATTGTGGTTGTGGCCATTGTGGTTGTGGGTTGGTGGTGACGAAGTGCGTTGTTTCTGGTATGGGGCTGAGTTGTGCTTGTGTGAGGTGGACTTTCTCTTGCGGTTCTCTATACTCCTTTGCTTTGCTTCAACCACAACTGCCCTGTCCAGAAGTTCCTGATAGTTATCAAACTTCAGAGCCACAAGCTGAATGGATATCTCGCCATTAAGTCCCCTTAGGAACTCCTCCTGCCTCTTGGCATCAGTGGAAACATCATCAGGTGCATAACATGCCAGCTTGCTGAAAATGTCCCCATACTCGGAGACAGAGCGGTGCAGTTGCTTCGAGTTGCGGAACTCACGTCTCTTTAGTGACATGACACAGCAGCTACGTGATGAGTACGAAAGGCCACCTCAAACTGGTTCCAGGTGATAGCTTCAATATCAGGGTGGGTGACTTGGTAATTATCCCACCATTCAGCAGCTGGTCCCTCAAGTTGGTGCGCTTAAAGCGCACTCGCCACCTAACTACTTGGACGGTGTCTAACTTCTTATTGGTGGTGCGGAGCCAGTCATCTGCCACAATTGGCTCAGAACTACTTGAGAAAATAGGAGGGTTCAACCTCAAGAACCAAGTCAGGCGATCCTGTTGGGGCGGTGGAGGTGGTGGAGGCGGCGGGTTGTTGTTTTGCATGTTTTGAGTGAGGAGTTGGATCAGCTGATTCTGGGAGTTCAGAAGTTGTGCCATCTCTAGGGGCATATTGTTGTTCCCACGCCTCGCCATCTGTGGGGTTTGGGAAACAAGTTAAGAAATATATAGAAATCCTAAGGAATAAACTCCTACCCTTATGTAAACACGAGAAAAGCACACAAGAAACACAAGGCACACATAGCACATAGTTTAACACAACTCAACCAAGTTTAACTAAACCACTATAGTCTTGGTACTTATTACAATCGCGAATAACGTTTGACTATAGAAATAAAGGTGGTCCAACTATCTACTCTACTCATCATCCACTTCCTCATCCTCAATAGTGAAGCCTTCCTTCTCCAGCATTGACTTGTATAACTCCATGTCCTTTGTCGTGGCTTCAAGCTTCTCCTGAAGTTCCTTCACCTCATGCGGCTCCGGTGTAGCAGCTTCGAGCCTCTCTTGAAGTTCCTTCACCTCTTGCAGCTCCTGGGTAGAAGCTTCGAACTTCTCTTGAAGTTCCTTCTTCTCCTCCTGCAGCTCCTTGATCAAGCTTGACTCCTTAGTCATGGGCGCGATCTTCTCCTACAAGCTCCTCTTGGCTGCTCGTAGGTCCTTCAACATGATAGCAAAGTTCTTGAACTCCATCTCGTTTTTTGCGAGTACAAGACTTTGTTCCCTAATCCTCTTGTTCTTATCCTGCACCCTCTTCTCTTGATTAGCGAACTTCTTGTCTTGGGCGGTGAGCTTCCCTCCTAGGAACTTGATCTTCTCTACCAGCTCTTCGATCTTCTCGTCCTTCTCCTTGACTAGAGCGCATAACTCGTCATTCCTCATGATCTCAAAGCAGCTTCCCTCCTCAAGGTCGTTGATGTGGCACTCCAAGTCTTGGTATTGGATCCTCCGACGTTTGCATGTCGCCCTTCCCTTTTAGGTTAACTCGATTGGAACTCCCTTCTCATCACGTCTTCCAAAGAGTTTGATGTAGTGGCCTTCAACCTCTTCATGGTGGCATCCACATAGGCGTCCAATGAGCTCCTGCATGCTGGTGCTAAGTCCTTTCTCCTTGGAGTCGCTGGTGACGTTGAGTACAATTGATATGGGGTGGTCCGATCTTCTCAGTAAGCGGATGGCGATGATGATGGTGGATGATAGATAACTAGTGCGTAGCTATGATCTCTCCCGCTCGATCCCTAATGTCAGCGCAATAGATCTCGAACCTTGTAGGATATTCACAACACCACACTCTTAGCTTGCGCGACCGTGACTATGACGGTGAGTCTGCAATCTACTAATTCCCAATGGAACAACAGATCACACTCAATTATAGTTGGTAGATTCGAACACAGGGTAATTCCAGAGGTTCTATGAAAGAAACAACTCCAAAATATTTTAACGTGGTCTTCACCCTAACTTGTGACGGCTACGGAGGTTTATATGAGGGCTGGGGCGTCCTCCCCTCTAAACGGGCCTAAAAACAGCCATAACTTGGCCCAAATCGACTCTCGACTCAAGCGATACATACCGACCCATATATGGGTTCGGCCTTATTAACACGCATCCAAACATCGTGGAACACCTCAAACATGTAATTGGTGCGCCATCTCTCTCTTGCTCATACGTGATTTCCTCATTGCCTCCTAGTGCGATGCCTCCGCCTCCTCCTCGCGCACTTGTTGATATTGGAAATCAGCGCTTGTCCTTCTTGCGCAACTCTCCTCGCAACGCTTGTGTTATCAATAAACCCGACAAAAATAGTTCATCGCCTTGGGGATAGCTGCCACGGTGGATGCCCTTGACATGTGCACTAAGATACGTGCAAAACAACCATAAGTTAGATAGTTTGATTAATCAGCCTGTAATAAAGTGACATGCTACAACAACCATATCATGGTGACCGCACGCATGCAGCTGCAGAATATCTCGGGCAGAGTTTTTGTTTTTTCCATGCATGTCCATAGCATATCCATTTGTCTTGTTCGACAGATCGATACAGGCATTAGAAAATCAGAGCGAATCAGTCACGGGGCCTCGATTCGATTGGTACAGCTAGTGCTAGTAGAATATTAGGGCGCGGTTGGGTTTCCTCTGTGGGCACGTGGGAGCGGGAACTGGTTAACAGGATGGAATCCAACAGGCGCACGCGGCCGCGTCCGTGGCCTCGGGAACCAAGTCAAGCGATCTACTTTAATCTTCTTTTGGCCCTATCTTATACTATCACCCAACTCCTTAGACCACCAACAACCAAAGCAGACTCTACAGATCCGGTCTGCCGCCGATGGGGAACCAGCAGGCAGGCCAGCTATCCCCCTTGGTGACAGGAGCTAGCGGCTCAGATCAAGGAGGAGGAAGAGGATAGCACATCCCATCCCGTGGACCGGCACACCGCATCCGGGAAGAAGATGAGGCCTCGGGCTTGCTGCTTGAAGAAGAAGGAGGTCACCAGGGCTGGACCTTCCGGGAGCATCAGCAAGAAGGGAATCAAGCATCGGCGCCCGGGTAGGCCGTGCAAAATCGGCCCCTGCCCATAAAAGCAAATGTTCAACAGGTTCATCCACAAACTCGAAGCTGATCCGACTGAGTACCTCAACATCCCAGGTCCACTTAAGAGCTACCTCAAACCTCGTTTCCCTAGGACGGTGTACTTATCCGGTCGTTTTGGAACCCCATGGGGGATAAAGCTGGTGAAGAGAGGCGAGGATCTACGTCTGGAGGATGGGTGGCTGAAGTTCGCACGGTGGAACAAGATGAATGCAGGGGACACTCTGCTATTCACCTGTCTCGGTCAGTCTGAGTGGTTGTTCAACGTGTTCGGCAGCGACGGGCACGAGAGGAACAGGGCTTAGCATGCTGATGGAGTACCTTGTTGCAGTATCTATCTATGTATTTGGCTGTTGTAGTATCCATCTATGCACTGAATCAATATCAGGAATCATGTTAGAGAACTGCTAGTAGCAGACAGTGCTAGACGATGAACTGGATTAATATCCCTTCTGTGCGTTCCCTATGGTGAAAGAACAAACAGTAATTCATTGTGTCAATGCCTCAAAAGACCGCAACCTCTTATCAACAGCCTTCCCCCAGGACGCACATTTTTTCTGTTGATTGGTTGGCAATGTTTACTTAGTACCGGCACTGTATCGTGTGGAGATATCATATTCCGAGAAACGCGCCTCCTTTTTGTTTTTGCACCTCTGGATATTATTTTTCTGCACATATCGATATTGTAAAAGGGATATTCTAAAAAATCCTAGTCACTATGAGCGAAAAAATAAGAAAGAGATGATAAGTGGAAACAAGTCCAACCAAATCCAACACAGTAACCAAGAGGCTCAGATAATGGCATCTCCACCTGGCTGACCGAAATGGTCCGATTTTGTTGATTTAGGTCGGGCCGCGGTCAATTTTGGATCGTGGTCCGGACCGTCCGGCGAATCGCGGCCAGTGGAGTGACACATCTATCTGTGCTTGGAAAAAAGCTCTTCATCGACACCGGCGCCAGTGTATTCCCAGTGCATTCCTGCTGCCCCAGTGCCCGTTGTCATATTGGTGGCCAGACCTGCAAAAACAATTACTGGCTGTGGCGCACTCACTTTGACCGCGGCGTGTTGCGCTCGTAGACATGCTTTACGAGCTCCCGGAAGCGGGGCACGCCAATCCCGACCACGCGTAGAGGAGCTGCAGAAGTAGGAAGCAGTCTACTGCTCTCTCTCTCAGAATGTCTCGTAGACCCGTTGTCACCGCCGCCGCCAGTGACGTATGTGGCGCATAATTAGAATGGTGTTCTATGCTTGTAAATTTTTTGAATAAAAACTTGTCATTGCAATGGGGTCGACGCTCACATTGCAAATTTCATTCCAAACATGATACATGGCGTGCACACATCCTAGTCTAGTGCTGCTCGTCGGAGTGGTAGCAGCAACGACAAATGGTGTCGTCCAAGACACTAACGGTGAGCATGGCTTCGCCACTGTAATTGTAGACGACGAAGTTGCCGACTTCGATTTGGTGTCGGCGGGCGAAATCCTCCCATCCGTTTGCGAGGAACACCTAGCCGAGGCGGTCAAACAACACATCGACCTCCCGCAGCATGACCTGCTGGGGCTCTGCGCCGTCGACCAGTGACGCGTTTTTGCGGGGAAGGAGCATCCTGTCTCGCGCCATGATCAAGTGGATTGTCACGGCTAACTCGAAGCCGGCGAGGCTGATGTCGATGGGCTCGAGGTCGGGTGACGACGGTGGAGAGGGAGAGCTGGGCGGCGAGCTACTTTGGCCACGTCCTCGACGCCCACGGCTAGAACCCGGTGGTTGTCCTAGACGCCCAAGCTCGATCCATGTCGCCAACCATGGCTAGCTATTGGTAGTGGTGTGTTGTAGTGTGGAAGAAGATGTCCGCAATTGGCTTGTTAAAAAGGTCCGGCATTGGATGCTGACGTGGAGGTCGAATCGACGGCATTGAAGTGCGGAATGAGGGAATGAGGGCAGGCGTCGGGCGGCGCCAGAAGCGGCGCGGCCAGACGTTGAAGCATCCTTCCTCTCTCCATTGATGGCTAGTGGAAGAAAGCAGTTGGGTCGCTGGCAAGCGGACCTGACTGCTCTCGCAGGAGGATACGGGAGGACGCATGCGCTGCCCGAGGCGACGCAGCCATTACCCAAATTACAAAAATCACTAAAAATGTACATAACCAGCACGCAGAAGTAGTTCCATTTGATCACATTAAGAAATTTATTGGGCGCTTTTGGCCATACAACTCAGCGTAACAGGAACGGAATTACCATGTACAGCACGTAGGCAAACAAGACCTGGAGGTGCACGAGCAGAATAAGCCGAAGGAAAAAAAGAAACAGTAGCTCGCCGCCGGCAGCTCCTAACATTGACAACCCGAGCAGGTGGAAAAGAGGCATGTTGTTGAGGAAGAAGTGTGGATAGGTCAGAAAAATGGAAGATCACACACACACACACATATATATATACACACACTTATGTACATAGCGATGGGTGCACGGCGAATTGCTAGCAGGAACAATCTTGGTAGACAAGGCGACGGAACCACGGAGCAGCGCCCGTACGATAAAGCAAAGGTAATGTTGATGTTGCCCGGCGACGGGGCCACACCTTTTTCTTTTCAGTGGATTGCACGCGTCGCACTAAAAAGAGAGCGGGCCACATTTATTTACGGAGCGAGAACTTGTCGAAGACAAGCATATCGGTCGGTAACGATAGACAATTAATTTGAGTGGTCCCAGGAGAGGTGATAAAATGAAAATAATGAGCCAGGGTAGTTGTCATGGGACAGACATCGATGTCCTCAAGGAGAGTAGTGTAGATAGCATCAGCTGCACAAGGCAACATAAAGCAGGACATGGTAAATCAATTTTTGCATCGGCACGATGCCTCGCTGGACACGATGACCGAAGGATACACCGCTAATCAGATTTGCATGTACTCCCTCTGTTTCAAATTACTCCGCCGGCGTGCTTACGTAGGTGGGCTATTACTCCCTCATTTTTCATTCAGAAAAAACTTAAGATTTTTGAAATAGATAGTATGAAATGTGTACTACGTATACAAAAAATCTCAGGAATTTTTTGGATGAAAATTGAGAGAGTACTAGTCCACCTAGGTAAGCGTGCGTGCGGAGTAATTTGAAACGGAGCGAGTATCGCATAGCAATCCAGGAGCTGACCGGTCAAGTCATTGCACCAGCCACGAAGTAACAGACATGCCCAGACCCCCCACGTGAAATGTGGGGCAAGGTAAACAATTTTTGCTGACATAGGTGACATAGGGTACGCAAGGTAGATATGCCCTCCTATAAATGCATTACCACAACCAGGGTGTCATGTCCAACATAGTAGCATGTCTAGTTCAACCGGTTCTCTCCCAGCGGAGGTACGGTTCTTTGCGAAAAGAGTCGTGGCTGTGTGCATAATAGTGCAATCCGCTAATTTCCTTTATTTTGGTTGCAGGATCCTGCTGTCGGCAGCTTGGAGAAGCAAGCCACGTAAACACCCGTCCATACACCCCACGGTTTTTTCTGACGTTTCCTACTAATATATTTGGTCGTTGTTATTTTCTAACAATCTGCAAACATCGTCGCAGGTCAGGGGCTGCAAAGCATTCTCGAGATGACGACATTAGCCCGTCACCGAAGCGCATTCGCCACGCATACCCGTGCAAAACTGACGAATTCCACCTGGATGGAGTTGACGCGCTAAGGACATACTTCCGCGTCCCTAGGGAAATGTCATGCAAGAACCTTGTTTACGTTCATTTCTCTAAAAAGTGTGTCCTGGCATCGCACATCTACGTGGCCACCGCTGGCACCATGACACTACTTGGGTCTGAGCAGTTCAAGATATCGGGCACTCCCAAGGGGGAATTGTACGTGTCCACTGGATCGGTGGTGGCCGCCAAGGTTCTCGACGGGCAGAAGTATGCTGGATACGGTGTTGTGCTCAGCTTTCACCGCGTATTCGACATCGACTATGAAGAGGTAGTTGCATGCGGCGACGCATCTGCTTTCAAGCTCTACGACCGGAACGCCTAAATAATCGTAGGCAGAGGAAGAATCTTTTTAATTCCATGTACCAAAATCTTTTTAATTTCATGTACCAGTGTTAGAGTGCTCAGAGTAGCCTCGTAGTACTAGGACAAGTTGTCAGATGCGCCATCATGATGATAATGTTGCTTGCTATAGCCGGGAGCGGTCTATAGGAGGCATGTTAAATGTACTACACGTACAACATGTTCACTGAAGGAAATATATTAATAGTGCGCGCCCGGCAGTCCAACGTATCAATAAATGAGACGGCTGGTATACCTCCATGCCTCTCGTTATCTCGATGTACTATAGCTCCATAGACAAACATCTTGCACCCCACCACCATCGCACAGCCTCAACCATGGAACAATCCTCCCAGGAACCGACGTTGGAGCCCGTGGAAGCCGAGCACCGCACGGACTGGTGCCCAGTCGCCGAATTTAGAAGAGCTGGCCGACGAGGGATACCATCCCTGCATTCCATCTACCATGGAGTGTACCCTCTGCGTAAAGGCCGCTAGTCAGCTCGGATGTATCAAGGTACTCACCGCATATGGCTAGGATCATTCTCTGAAGAAGAAGAAGCTGCCAGCGCTTACGACGTGGCGGTGCAAAGATTCCGCGGCCGCCATGCCAACACCAACTTCCCGCCGCTACGTCAAAATAACCCGGCTGAGGCAGCCGAGCTTCGTTTCCTAGAGAGCCACACAAAGGAGGATGTCGTCTCCATGCTCCGTAAGCACTCATACTCACGACATTGTTCAAATTCAGGCGGGGCAGGGCAACGTGTTCATAAAGAAACACCCCGAGCACAAATCCCAATTATGCCAACCAAATCCCTTTCAGAATTGGTATTTCTGTTCGAAAAAATGGTCACAGCAAGCGACGTAGGCAAGGTTAGTCGTTTGGTGATACACACCAGGCATAGTCATTTGCTAGCACCTCTCCCTATCCCGGACACAGGGACGCTGCTAAGCTGCACCGACATGGATGGCATGCCCTGGTGGTTTCGTTACATTTTTTGGGGTAGCTGCAGGAGCTTTGTGCTGAGCAGAGGCTGGATCCATTATGCAAGAATTAAAGGTATCAAAGCTGGTGACGTGATAAGTTTCTACCGTGGCCCGGGCAACAAACTGATCATCGATTGTAACAGAAGCAAACAGACATCAAGTTCGATGCAAGCCGAGGCCCCGGAAGATAAGAAGGTGAAGATACGCATATTTGGAGTTGATATCGCAGCGGAGAATTCTTGTCTTGCCAATGACGCGGACAAGGGTAAAAGTGGAGCGGTCGGATGGTAATATCCAGAGTTCCCAAGATTAGTGAAGCCATCTAATATATCTACATATTTGAAGTTACGAAATATGACTGGTCATGCAGTATAGGGATCGGGACCCTGTATTTTTTTAAGGCATCTAGGTGGTTCTACCTTGTATTTGTCCATTTGTCATATTAAGCATTTGGGGGTCAAACCCTGGATTTCTCCCTTTGTCATATTAAGCATCAGGGTGGTTCTACCATGTTTATTTGGAAGCAATTTGATATCGCTTATTTAAAAAAATTGGTGTAATATGTCACAAGGAAAAAAATTCGCCGAAAAAGAGCGGCAGTGTATCACATGGTACCATACACATACATGATAAACTACGCACATCTTCCCATGTGAAAAAATTGCAAAAGGTGCAGCAACGGCAAGTTCAATAGTTCCTAGTGTATAGGCTTTAGTCTGATCCACGTCAGCAAATCCGTCACGGAAGAGTGATAAGTGAACAGAGGTAATAGAGCAGGTTGTGTTTGTACTGCCAGCCTGGATCACGGTAAAAACGAAATAATAGCTGGTGTGAGGGTTCTTGGGATAGCTTTTCTCCCCACCCAATCAAGTATTTCTCTCCTACACATCCAAGCACTTAATGCTAGAGGTTAGGTAATAACTATTCTAAGGGTTCTTGGAAGTAGTCGACAATAGGCCGTTCAAAATTTTAGTATCTTAGCGGGATATCAAAGCCATGTTCCCCGTGTGACACTATAATCAAAGAAGAAAGAAATTACTGTTGTAGGGAACCATCGGCAAAAAAATAGCAGCCCAATCTCATGTCTACATATCACAAAAATTATAAAATGTAAAAACGACTCTTAAGAAAGAAACCATTATAGAGGTTGTATTTTAATTATTTATTATGCCTGTGACAATGGCTTAAGGCACGGTGCATTGAGAAAGCCCTAAATGCTTTAGATGACCTGGCACTAGCCGTTCATTCTACTAAACACGCCCTATAATATGTTTAAATCGTACATGGGCGACGATTGGTAATAGCTTCAAATTTGTCATTAGCCGACGCGGCAAAGTTGTATTTTAACCTCCCCCGAGTCTCCTCTAATGTCCGAGCAGGCGTGCCAGGTAATTTTTTTTTGGAGTTCCGCATGCAAGTACACTGATGACGAAATCTCGAGGAACGGGAGCCTGTGTTATGTTGGAAGTATCAGGACACGAACGTGAGGCCAATCACAGAGATCGAAGCTACAAGATAAACAACATAGCACATAGAGGACCATACACAAACATGGGCACGCTACCCATAACTTGCCAGACACACATGCGTGCATACATGAAAGTAGCATTATAAATGGACCTAATTTTTGTGTAGGCTATGTAGCCTAACTGGGAGCTACCAAACAAAACCAAAGCAGGCTAGCTAGCAAGGACAACAGAAGTAGGTTGCATGGTAGCAACATAGCAAGCATAGCTAGTCGTGTTGGCAGCACCGATGGTCTCGACCTGTGGGAGCGCGCGATAGACAACTTGTGGCACGAGGGTCTGAAGATTGCTTACTGCACGAATACGGCGAAGTACATTGGCTCTTCCAGTTTGGTGCTGAATCATGTCCGGGATTCGCTCGTTGGGTGGTAAGACCAAAACTTCATTGCTGGTCTCCCCCATAGGCTGGATGAACAAGATAGACGGAGGAACACTTGACATTGCTATGGCTTGGAGGCGATTGGTAGTGTCGTCACCTAGACGACCCCAGGTAGTGAACTTATAGAGAGACGCCGGGCAATTATATAGACGAAAATTTTGAATGACATTGGGTAGATGGAAAAAATCTAGTTGCAGAAGCACAATCTCAAAAAGGCACCGGTGACAGGCGAATAAAGTAGTTGTACATAGACACTTCGCACCACAACGTCACTGAAGCTAAGTACGACGAATATTTTTCGCATCTAGAAAATCTCAGAAAATATGGTGGTTACTCGTCATGTCATATAAAGTCGCGTCACTGCCACACAGAATCTATGCTTTCTTGGTCCGCATTAAATAATGGCAGACACCAAAAAGTAGAGCCATCTGGATGTGACGCGACAATATATTAATATTATAATAGGTGGATACTTTATTGAGAGGACATAACCAAACGGACTAGTATGTGCCCGAGGAGCAACGAGAGCATAGTCTTGTGTACACAATGTTTGATAACGATACACTTCTCGATAGTCAGGAACATAAGGATACATATGGTTGTCACCGCCACACTAGAACATATTGCTATCAAGACTTGCATCCATTGGGACACTATATATAGGCCCATCGTCCTGGATTTCTCAGGAACCACGAACACTCCCTGCCTTCACACCCAGCCAAGAAAACAGGTAAACACAGTTCAAAACAATGATGTAGGCAATCTCGCTAGTATATTCGCTGTCTTCCCACTTTATACGGTAATCTAACGATTTTGCTTGTTGCCTTTAATTGCAGCGCTCTCAATGGACCACCATGCGAACTCGTCGCGGTTCCCAGGATCACCGATCGGCCCGACTGTGGGCCTTACGGCCAACCTGCCCAAGCCCTCGCCCAAGGCCACTACTATGGAAAACTGCGCCAGCAACCTGTTTGGCGATGAGGAGACCGGCCAAGACTCATCGGACATGTTTGGTGCCGACGTGGAGTACTGCTTCGTAACCCCATCACAAGAAATGGTGGCAGCCGAGCTTGAGCTTCACAAGAAGGCCGTGGTGGTCCAAGTCTTCGGGCAACAGAAGGACGTGCTTGAAGCGGAGGTTGTCGACGTCATCATGTCGTCCATCCAGCCTAAACTACCAAACAATAGCTTCACAATCGCACCATTCTACCTCTGCAACTTTATCCTTACTTGCTCTAGCGAGGAAGTAAAGGATCGCATCGTGCTAGCAGGCATGGCAGTGCACGAACGCTACATGCTTGTTCTGAAACCATGGTCACGTAACATTGGTGCAGATCCAAAACCTCTCTTCTTCAAAGTCCTACTAGAGCTTCAAGGCATACCTGGACACGCATGGAGCGAGCGTGTAGTTGAGACCATGCTGGCGCCACACGGACGGATCTATGGCGTCCATCAGGACACCATGTCGCGGCGCGACATGTCGTGTTTCCGTGTATCCATTTGGACCTGCTAGCCCCACATGATACCGGCAGAGAAATGGCTGGTCATAGATGAGCCTAACAGCGGCTCAATGTTACGGGTCAAAGAGCCTTCAGTACGTGCAAACTGGTACAAACGTTCACTCCACTATCTCGTTCGCTTCAATAAGCTGTTCCACCTTGAAGCCAGCTCACCGACTCCGAGCGCAAGTGACGACAACGACATGGACGAGCAGGACTCCACAGACGATGAAGTTGAAAGTGCAGCCACAATTGGAGCATCGAGCGGAACATGCTAAGGTTGTAGAACCATGGCCCCTATCGTGCTATGCGCGTGCCCTCCAACTTTCTCCAGTCAGAATGCTTTATTTGTCTTACTAGTTGTGCCAGTTCGTACGTTGGTGTGTTCATTTCCATGTGTTTTTCGCTATTCCCAAAAAATGCATCTGCCAGAGGCAGAATGCACAATGTACCCACCAAATATCTATGAGTCTATGTGTTTTCGTATCTTTTGTACTTTTTTGTCATATACCGCGTTTGTTACTACTACGTGGACGATTTCCGATTTCATCAGTTGGCTCACCATCAATAATGAGAACCAGTGATAAGACGAAGTTTTCGAGGTGGCATTGTATAATTTTGTACTAGAAATGAAAGATTAAGTAGGATTTAAAAAAAGGCATAGATCCACCGCCATCAAATGTACCTTAATGTTACACTAGAGAACGCGTGATGACATGAAGAAACCAAGTTGGAGGAAACCAGACTTGGTGTAGAAGCTCAACCTCGTCGTCCATGCACCAATTGCAATTCAACAAAAAGTCTTGGAGTTCTCTTAGATAAATGCCTAGCTCCTAGAAATAGTCTTTAGCCCCGATATAGTAATATAGCAACCATGGTCCAGCCAATGAAATTGCTGGGGCATAAGCACAATCCACCCAAATGAAAGGAAAGAGAAAGAAAACAGAAACATATGCCAACATCGGGCAGATCAACGAAATAAAGATGACCTGCAACCGTTGCGCCCTCCGAATTTGTCCCACCCCACTCCTAGCGCTTCGAGTCGCCGTGTATCAACCAACACCTCCAAGCAGGAATGCGACGTCAGTGACGTTACCGCCCGGACTTGTCCTAGGGTTTCATCTGATATGACGTGGAGGGTGGGAAAGAGGTACACCCGACGCGCTTTAGGAAGGAAGGTGGGAAGGTGTCATCGCATCGTTATCGGACGAGCTAACACGTATTTCTCCCATAGGAGCAGCGGGAGTCCTCTCCTCCTCTCCTCTCCCCTGCCCTCCTGCTACAGTCACCTTTCCTCTTCCCGTGGGCGCCGGGCCGGTCCAAAGCCGATGTCGCCGGCGTTGCCGGTCGAGGGAGGTGGAGGAATGGCTCCGGCGCAGGTAGGTTAGGTAGTAGGGCTCTCGCCGTAGGACTCGTAGGTCTAGGTCTAGGTTGTTTGGTGTTTGCCCATGTGGCGTTTGGCGAGATGTCGATGGGCCTGTCCCCCCCGGCGTTCGTGCACGGTGGCGGGTGGCCGTTTTCGCTCGGATCTGGTCGGCTCTGGTGGTGGGAGCTTGCCAGGGTTCGGTTTGAGGGCGCAGGCCTCTTCAATAAGTGTGTTGGCGTCGGCGACTTCTGCAGATCTGGTGGCGGTCTTTCCCCTCCTGCCGGCTTCGGTGGCGAGGGGAGGGTGGAAGACGCTGCTTGGGTCACGCGGTGTTCGCGGTGGCCTGGAAGTTCGATGTAGAGTCGCTCTGACCCGATCCCACATCTGTTGGAGATCTTGGACCCTGCTTGGATGCTTCGGTGGTTGAAGCTAGGAGCGGGGCGCCCTAGCATCTGCGGCGACTTCCCTCATAAGGTCTTTGCGCCTGGGTGGCTGTCTCCTACTGAGTTTCCCCATCGTGCTTCTCTGGTCGGCCTCGGTGGCGAGGGGAGAAGTTCTGGTGGCGACGGTCAGCCGGTGGCTCTCCAGCCAGGCCCTGTTGCAGCAAAGAGCTCATCACGCGTCGGGCAGGAGCGCCCGCGCGATCTTCGGCCGTTTTGACGGCCAGCTTCGATGCCAGAGTTGTGTCCCCTCAACCTCCAAGATGGAGGCAACTTCACGAACTCATCTTCGGCGTTCGTCTCCCTCTCGAAGCCAAGTGGTGCGTCCCCGGCGATGGATGGGTGGCCGGAGTTGGAGGCTCGTCGTCGGTGGAGGAGAACAGGGACCTGATTGCCTTTTTATTTTCTTTCCCGAGGTTCTCTTTGTAAAAGCGCAGCCCCTCGAATTGTTTTCGAGCCTGTGTGTAACTTTGTTCCCACCGCTGTGATAATGGATTGCTGCATCGGGGTCTTTCCAGACCCTTATCGTTCAAAAAAAACATGTATTTCTTCCGACCCCCAAACCATAACCCGATCGATCCATCGCGCTCCACCAGACTTGCCGTCCAACCACACAAGACAACACAGTCTTGCCGACATCATCGTGATCTCACTGTTGCCACCGATGCGAGGCATGCCAGCCTGAGAGAAGAAAGTACAGGAAACAAGTGTGGGTAGCACCACAGCCCCGCAAGAGGGACCAACCTCCATCCTGCAAGCAGGAGAATTAGCACACCGCCCGTCCTGCGCATTTTGTTATGAGGTAGTACACCGTGTATTCTCGTCGGCATTGTCCAGGCAATAATTGAAAACAAATTTAATCAAGGAACTCATTCATAAATTAAACTTAGAGATACATGATACATCAAGCGGACACAATGTCCCAAGATAGTACATTGGTGGCTAGTTGGCTACATAGGAATTGTCTGTGCACAGTACAGACAATGAAACGAAAAATAACACAGAGTAGAACACAAATTATTGGTAGCACTACCTGGACATAATTCTAGAGGACACACATAAGAGACAACTTGCCCATCGCTCTATCATCCCCGTGCCCGTCGTGCATCACGCCATCGGGACTGACGTCCCTGCGGGTCCAGATGCTCCGTCACAAGACGGATACTCCAGAGCTTCGTCCCCAAAACTGCTCTCTTCAGGCGAGCCGACTTCAAGGTTGAACATTTTGCCGATGCGCACACGGTAGCGCAGTGCCCTCTGGGAGTAGTGTGGAAAAGGAGTAGGTTGTTTAACCTGCAGCCTATCCCCACTGGTAGGCTCATCTACGACAAGCCATTTTGCACTAGGAATCATATTAGGCTTGACTGTCCAAACAGTCACACGGAACCTCGACATGTCACGAAACTGCAATGTCTCTTCATGAATGGCGTCGATCCAGCCGTAGGGCCCTAGGAAGCTTTCAGCTACACGTCTATTCCACGCGTGAGCCGGGATGCCATTCAGCTCCAGCACGACCTTGAAATGGAGTGGCATGTTCTCAGCGCCAATGTACCGTGTCCATGGTTTCAGAATCAGTGCACCGCCATGCTGCATCACAATGCCAGCAACCACAAGGCGTAGCTTCACCTCGTTGCTCGAGCATTTGATCAGAAAGTGGTCAGTTTCAAAAACTACAATGCTACTGAAGAAATTATCAGGCAGGCTAGGCTGAATGGATGATCTTAAGAGGCCAGCAACCTGGTTACTAGTAGTAACCTTTGGATCCCCCACCACTTGAACTACAACTGCAAGTTCATGGAGTTCTAGTTCTGCGGCCACCATCTCCTCAGATGGCGCGACGAAGCAGTACTCCTCATCATCCTCACCACGAGACGGAGGGGAGTATTCTGGGGAACTGCGGGTCCCCCAGTAATTACCCAAACCCGGAGGTATAGAAGGAGAACGCTGTGTCAAGGATGGAAATGGATTGACAACGGGATTAGGGGGAGAAAGTTGAGGGCTGTCACTTGGAATTGATGGAGAAAGTAACGGGGTAGGAGGCGGGACAGTGGGAATGGTGGGAGTGAGTATGTACGACAGTTGGATCAACGATAGGACGTATCGGCGAGGGATGGGAATCAACTGCAATGGGATCGGGACGGCTGGAAATGGGAACGGACTGTGTCCAAACAGGTGAACAGACAGGTGATCGGACCCTCTTCCCCGACATTGCTTAACCTGACCAAAGCAAAGACAAAAAGCACGAGTTAGAAGTTGCAAGACCGTAATATGGTGCCCAACAGAGATAGCAAGCACTACGTCATTTACCTTTCTTGCTTTTTCAGTGGCTCGTTGCTGGCAATGGGGAAGTGTTGTGTTTTCTGATTGTTCTTCAAGGACACGGCTCATGCGTTGTATATATAGTGCTTCAGGGATGGGAGAAGGTTAAATGGCACAATACTAGGCACACACAGGCTGTTACCTCTCCTACTTTCCATTGAACGAGCCACCCATACCGATACGCTTACACAAGCATTAAATGCATATCACTGCAACGATGGCAGGCTTGCCAGGCCGCATCGCAATTGTCGCTGCTTATCGCGTGCGCACTGGCAATGGAGGTTATGACAAATCGAGTTTGGTCCCGCCTAGCTAGCTTGGTTCAACTGCCTACGACTAGCGTGTTCATCAGAGATAGTAAGCGCGTTTTCCCAGATTGGACTAGGCAGACGACCATGCATGCATGGCGTTCGACACTGTTGCTCTTCACGGACCGGAGTTCGCTTTTTGTACATATAGATAAGTGTGGGTGAAAAAGACCAGCCCGATGCTCGATGTAATATGCATATGATACAAGGGAGAGGCACTAAAATAAGTGGACTGCCTGACGTGAAGTTCATACCTTTCCTAGCCAAAAACAGGCAAGGCAGCGCTACTAGAGAGTGCGCGATGAATAATTCTTTGAACTGGCCGCCTCACGGAAACAGAAAACATTGACAACGCGGTTCTTGGAGTGGGAGCACACGGCACGGCGTCGCAGCTCCTAACGCGGCGAGTTTGACCCCTGCGGGTCCCGCGACCCCCCTCCTCCTACTCTGATGACGACGGCGTCGTCAACCACTCCGACACCAAGCTCAGCGACGACGACCTTGACATCGTCGCCAAGGAGGAGGAGGAGGAGGAGTCGACCGCGTCCGCCGGCGTGCACCTGCCACGGAGTACCAGAAGGTCCTGGTGCGGGGCTAGGACGAGGATGCCTTCCTCGAGCAAGACATCACGACCAGCAGGCAGGAGGTGGATCGAATGTTGGACGGCTACTAGGAAGCCGTCCAGCTCACCGGCCTGGTGGTGCAGGTCAACGCGGTGTAGCCGATGCCACCGCCACCACCCCCACCGCAGCCGCTACGGGCATGGGCTGCTTCGCCCGCGTCGGTGTGGTCCGCTCCATCGGCGCCTGGGTGGTATGCTCCGCCCGCCCCGACAAGACGGATGTGTGGCCGGCCTGGCCAGGCTAGGTGATCGACCAACCAGTGCATCTCGCACCCACATCGGCTGTAGCTCCGGGGCTGCCGCCGCCACACATCTGGTCGGCGCCCGAGTACATCGACCTCGATCCATAGCTAGACAGGGCAGCGCCGACGACTAGGAGATTACAGTAGCTAGGGCCAGCTTTTTTCCTTTTTAATGTTTTGATTGTAATATTTTTGTATAATTAAGCGTAAACTTTGATAGTTTACGCGCGAAATGTCTCGGTTTCAGATTCGAAAAAAACGGCCATGCCTCCGCTGGCCAGGCACGGACATTTATGCGTCATTGGCGCCAACTAGCCGGACAGACCGGAATGCGACCCCAAAGCGACCGCGGCCTGACCCAAATGGGCAGAAACGGACAGTTTCGGTCGCCAGTTTGTGTCGGGCCCATTAATGTTTCTGTTAGGTCCGACGGGCGTGATGAGTAAGAATACAACAAGGCTCCACCAGCATGACAAACATGGGCGAGGGAGACGCACAAATTGAGTGGTTAACGTGCCGAGACAATGTGAATAGTGCTGGACCGTAAACTCACCGACGATTCTCATCGCAGTATCTCGTCCACTAGACCGGAAAGCCATGTCCGCATCAGTACCCTTTTCTTTTTCATAGTGGCGACCGTGCGTTCACTGCACTTGTCGGGAAAGGCTTGTCGGTTTATGGTTGGTCAGAAATGTACTGGGCAGCGAATTCTGCTACCTTATTCTTCAGGCGACACAAATGCCATCTCTTTTACATGAAGAAGCATGCTATAACAGAAGTGGCATGTGGGTTGTCATTTGTTCTTGCTAATGATACATATCCATGGTTCTCTACTATATTTCTGTGTTTTCCTACTCAGACTATCCAGAAGATACGAGGTAGTACCTGATGGCGGTGCGCTGGCTTGCCAACACAATGCTTATGGTGCTCATGCAGATGCTCATCGCCCTCATGTGTCACAAGCGTTATTTTGTCGGCAGGAGCAATGGACAGGTATAGATAGCTGCATCTGGGTTTGTATGTATGCCCTGGCGTGTTGCAGTTGTACTATATTGGAATAAAATAAGCACTCTACTATTTTCGCTGTATCTGCCTCAAGCATGCACTCCGGTCTCGCCAGTTGATATCTTGCTGACCTGTGTGTCAGCCTCTGAGAGGCGAAAAAAGCAATTCATGTGTAGATGGGAAAAATCTCACTACAAAATCACAATCTGGAAAGATGCCAGAGTCAGGTATCAGGCTGCAATCAGTGGAGGACAAGGGGTAAGACAATGGCGTGCACATCATCCAAGTCTAGGCTTCTTAATTGAGTATGTCGATCATTTTAGAGGGTAGAGGAGTTCTATTAATTTTTTTTATTTAGCAATTCAAATTTTTACAAAAATAGTATTTTGGTTGATGAAATTAGTGATCTCAGCCCAGTAATGTAAGTTTTAGTTCCGACGGACGCGATAAGTAAGAAAACTAGAAGGCTCCACCAACCCAACAAGCACGGGTGAATGGAGACGCACGCCCTGAGTGGTTGATGGGCTCAAACACTAGGAATAGTGCTGGGCCCAGAACACCACTAATGACATCAGGGCATCTCGTCCACTAGACTGGAAAGCCGTGTCGGCATCAGCAACATTTATGTTATGATAGTGGCGCCCGTGCGTTCACTCCACTCGTCGGAAAAGCCTTGTCGTTTTTTTTCATCGGGAAGGTACTGGCATCGGATTCGCTACAGTAGTATTATTCGGGCAACCCAAATGTGACCTCTTTTACAGGGAAGATGCACCCTATAAAAGAATTGGCATATGTGTTGTGATCTCTTGTTGCTAAGGATACATAGCCATGGTTCTCTACTATATGTCTGGGTTTTCCTACTCAGACTATCTAGAAGATACGAGGTAGTACCTGATGGCGGTGCGCTGGCTTGCCAACACAATGCTTATGGTGCTCATGTAGATGCTCATCGCCCTCATGTGTCACTAGCGTTATTTTGTCGGCAGGAGCAATGGACAGGTATAGATAGCTGCATCTGGGTTTGTATGTATGCCCTGGCGTGTTGCAGTTGTACTATATTGGAATAAAATAAGCACTCTACTATTTTCGCTGTATCTGCCTCAAGCATGCACTCCGGTCTCGCCAGTTGATATCTTGCTGACCTGTGTGTCAGCCTCTGAGAGGCCAAAAAAGCAATTCATGTGTAGATGGGAAAAATCTCACTACAAAATCACAATCTCGAAAGACGCTTGTCGTATCGTTTGCAATCAGTGGAGGACAAGGGGTAAGACAATGGCGTGCACATCATCCAAGTCTAGGCTGCTTAATTGAGTATGTCGATCATTTTAGAGGGTAGAGGAGTTATATTAATTTTTTTTTATTTAGCAATTCAAATTTTTACAAAAATAGTATTTTGGTTGATGAAATTAGTGATCTCAGCCCAGTATTGTAAGTTTTAGTTTCGACGGACGCGATAAGTAAGAAAACTAGAAGGCTCCACCAACCCGACAAGCACGGGTGAATGGAGACGCACGCCCTGAGTGGTTGATGGGCTCAGACACTAGGAATAGTGCTGGGCCTAGAACACCACTAATGACATCAGGGCACCCGTGTCGGCATCAGCAACATTTATGTTATGATAGTGGTGCCCGTGCGTTCACTCCACTCGTCGGAAAAGCCTTGTCGGTTTTTTTCGTCGGGAAGGTACTGGCATCGGATTCGCTACAGTAGTATTATTCGGGCAACCAAAATGTGACCTCTTTTACAGGGAAGATGCACGCTATAAAAGAATTGGCATATGTGTTGTGATCTCTTGTTGCTAAGGAAACATAGCCATGGTTCTCTACTATATGTCTGGGTTTTCCTACTCAGACTATCCAGAAGATATGAGGGAGTACCTGATGGCTGTGCGCTGGCTTGCCAACACAATGATTATGGTGCTCATACAGATGTTCATCGCCCTCATGTGTCACAAGCGTTTTGTTGTCGGCAGGAACATCAGACAGGTATAGATAGCTGCATCTTAGATTGTATCTATGTCCTGGCTTGTTGTAATGGTACTATATTGGAATAAAATAAGCACTCTACTATTCACTGTATCTGCACCATGCATTCACTCCGATCATGCCAGTTGAGATCTTGCAGACTTGTGTACCAGCCACATGATACTATCGATGATATGTGCAATCGCTCTATCCTGGTCAGTGGCAGCAAATACTGAATTGGCACTACTATATGGGATAGCCTCTCTAACGTCGTGTCAATTTCTGAATAACTGGCACGAACACATGTAGCACACGCATGCGTTTGGCCACGTGTTCCAGGAGGAGACGGTAGTCTACAGCAGGGTCCTAGCGAATGTAATGAACTTGCGCCGGTAACAACCATCTCCCCCTGGTGGACGTACATGGAGAAGACACCATAGTAGCCATAACTCTGCCGCTATATATAGACATGCCGTCGGCGACATTAGGGACATATCTGCACCATGAAACATAATCGCTTGGCCTTCCTCCTCGGTGTACGGCCATCCAAAACCCGACGTGGCCGCATGGCCCGTCGAGGTAGTAACACCATACCTAGCTCTAGCAGGAGTAGTGGTAACAACCTCATCCAACCTCAACCTGCCACTCCCAGCTATCCACTGCAGCCCCAAGTGGCCGCCACGGCACCCCCGGGCACGGTAGTGGTACCCGACAGCAGACCCAGGCCGGGCAGTAGGACCATACCAGCCAACCAAGCACACGTAGCCTCACACACCTTAGAGCACCCACCCGGGCAGTGCACAGATTATGTAGAGGAGCAGGACTGCCCGCCATCCGTCGAAGTTGGCGGTGAGTCAACAGAGGAATGGTCAAACTCCGGCAAAAGCGACGACGGCGACGAGGACATTAAGCTTGCTGTACAGGATTCATATCGCACCAAGATGGAGCACGACGCAAAGAGAGCTGAGTACGACGGAAACGTCAAGCATAACAAAGAGGTGGATGAGTTTCTCGAAGCCGTTCGCGATGTTGAGGACGTGGAGAAGAACACTGTCAAGAAGGAGCCATACACCGTGCCATCCGACCTCGAGCGCAAAGGGAAGAACCTGGTAATTGTAATCAGTGAAGATGAGGATGCTTGAGGTAGCTCATAAGCATGCCTAGGCACAGGATCGGTCAGAGATGGTTCCTTTGCTATTCATTACCAAGCGCCCACGCAACGCCTTCGTTGTATCGTTGATGTGCATTTTTACGTTCTCGTACGCACAATTTATTTTTGTATACCTCCAATTTCAAGTACATGTACTTTATCGAAGCAGCGTACCCATTGCACCGCGTCTCTTAATGTACACATGTACGAACTGTATCTCATGCCCGAGCATATTTTTCATGATGGGAGTGCCTAGATCTCAGGCGTCTGAGAATTTTTTATGCCTAAGCCGCGGATGGCATCGTAAGATCTCAGGCATTTGGGAGCAAGAATTCTGGATAGAATTCCTTTACCACGAGCAAACGGCATGGCGCGCGAGTGCCTTTTGCGGGGCGTTCTAGCTGTAGGAGGTGTGCGACGTCCCCTCCTTTGACCACAACGAGGACGGCGGCGTCAACCACTCCGACGCTTAGCTCGGGGACGATGACGCCTGCATCTTCACTAGGGACGAGGAGGAGGACGATGTCGGGCCCACCGCCGCGCACCTGCCCCCGGAGCTATGTGTGCGGTGCTACAACAAGGATGCCTTGACCGAGCAGGCCGCTGCGGCCAGCGTGAAGGACGAGATGGGCGGCTACCAATAGGCCGTCCAGCTCACCGGCTTGTCCACGCAGGTGAACGCGGGAAGCCCCTTCCACCGACGCTGCTGCCGCGGTGGGAGCAACCGACCGCGAAAGAGGAGGAGACGGATTGGTGGCCCGCCTAGCATGGGCAGGTGATCGACCAGCCTGCGCACATCCGGACGTCGTCGGAGCACATTGACCTTGATCCCTAGATAGGCGAGGCGACGCAGGAAGCGAAGATCAGTAGTTTTAGGTATAGGCTAGTTTAAATCAAGGTTTTTATATTTAGAATATAAATTATGTATAAATATATATATAACTTTTGCTATCATCCCTGGGCGGATAGATGGGTCTCGCCGATTGGCGCGGTTGGCCGGACAACCGCACAAAGACCGAAATCTCCCCTCTTCATGACCCATCCGGACAAAGTCTTTTTGGGTCGCCTGTTTTGGTCGTCCCGTTGGAGATGTCCTAACCCAAGAAGATAGAATTACAGGACAAACAGAAGGACAACAAAAAATTGTACAGATGGCCCATAATCCGATGAGAATAGGCAAAAGAGATAACGAAGACAAAAACATGTGCAGTTAGTGACAGCATATTGCGTTTGTCCAATATGGCCATTTGGCATCGGGCAACCCAACAACATTGATACTTTGGTATCCAGTCAGGAGGCTAATAGTGGTTTGTCTGCATGGTGCTTACAACCTGCATGCGTTGGCATGCACAACACATTCGACAATTGTATTGGCCAGCTGCCAACACGAGCTAACATGGCACGGCAAGAGATGCACCCAACACTAAGCTGCCTAGCCGAACTAGCATGTACTAGCAACCAATACCTGTATTGGCGCGCCAAATCCCGGCGTTTCAAACTTTGTCACAGTGCATCATATTTTGGCGCCGAAACGCTAGTATTAAATAGCATGGAACGAGCAACTGCCGATTCATTTACCAGCTATTCGCAAGGTCAAGACGGAAGCTAGTGTCTATCTTCATTCAGCCGGCACTCCAGAGAAAGGTAACATATTTCTGCAAACCTAATCACTTTTCCTTTTGCGCACATCATGATCTTTTACTAAAAGTGGTATTTTTTGTCATTCCCGTTATAGTAGTGACCTATGCAAGGAGCTAGTATAGCAAAAAGAGCGTGGGTTACAAGGGGGAAAAGAACAACTAGGGATAACTTGCCTCCAGCAACATCAAACAATGATGCAAATAAGTATTCATTTGGCTCTGCTAGCAAGATAGAGGAACTAAATGACATTTGTAGCAAGATGACGGAGAAACAGAAGAAAGTTATCGCAACTACTGGTTTTGGTTCTTTTGTTCACGGTGTTCGCAAAGTTCACTTCGACAAGCAGTTCATAGCATGGTTGCTTAGTACAATCGACAACACAACTAGGACGATGCAACTGACACCATCAAGGAAAATCACGATGTTCCCGGAAGATGTGGAGCTTGTAATGGGGCTGCCTTATAAAGGAAAAAAAAGTATGGGATGCATCACTAGACAAGTCCCCAGAAGCAAGAGCACGCGTATGCCTGGCTTTGGGATTAAAACCAGACGGCTATTCGAAAGCAAGTGTTGCCGCCGAGGCCTACCTAAAGCAGATTGCAGGGCATGAGGATAAGTCAGATGATGGACGTATGAAGATTTGTTTTGTCGTGTACGTCATGAGCATTCTCGTGGACAGCAAGGTTGCATCTGCTCAGGACAGTACATATTACTGGCCGGCGTTGGACAACCCTGACCTAATACACTTGTTTGACTGGGCATCGTGTATAATAGATGAAGTGTTGTCAGCTTCCACGAGGTACAGAGCAAATTTGAAAAAGGGGATACGGCAGACCATGCCAGCGAGTGTACTGATTTTTCTACAGGTAACCAAAACATAACCTTAATTTTTATTACAGCATTACTACTATTGTCTCGTAGTGCGGGAGTTAATGGCCTAACAATTTATAACACACACTATGTGCAGGTTTTCTACCTGGACAACAAAATATACAAGAACGCTGAACCGCAAATATGGACTCTTCCGCGAATGTCATCCTACCACCAGGACAAGATATCAAGGATGATAATGGAGGACACAGTACGGCTTGAAGGCGCCGTCCCTACTAGAGTATTCGGAGGCGGTGATGTAAGTATTCAGTACAGATATTTGCAAATAACCTAAGATCACACAGCTTGCTATTTAGTATGTATACCCGAGATGTACTCTGTATGCGTGCAGATGGCGACGTCCCATACCGGCGGACTCTTCTAGGCGGTAACAACAAATCAAATAATGCTCAGCCGATCGTCTACACAGAGCAACCACCCGAAGTTCTTAAAGAAATGGAGCATCTTGCATATACGGACAATAGCGAGAAAAGTGGTTCGACTATAAAGGAGCCTACCGCCCCACAACCAACCACGGTAATCACCAACATTTTCACACATGTAATATGAAATAATACGGCATGCTCACACTGCCAATCCCACAATGCTCAGCAAAGCAACAATATCGAGGCCACATTTGCTAAAGCTATAGATGATTTCAAGACAAGGTGTCTGAATTATCTTGCTGTTGCGTCAAAGGCTATAGAGGATGAGGCAACAATCTTGATGGATTCATTTCGTAAAGCAAACATAGTAGGGGTATCAGGTCAGTAACCCTTCATCACCGAACATGATATACAGTATACTAATACGTAAACATGATGTGTACTAATATAATAAGTTTTGTCCCGATTTGACAGATGGCAATCACGCACACAAAAATTCAAAAAAGAAAAATCACGCACACGAAGTAAAAATGGGTAGGCCACCTAGTGTGCCCAGCACGCCAAGCCCTACCATGCAGCGGGAAGGTGTGCAAAGGAAGTCGAAGCAAGTTAGCGACGTCTTTGTAGCTAGCTTCATTGCTCGACAGGCACAAGGTGTCTCGAACAACTCTGCGCCCTCAGTCTGGAAGTTCACCGCACCATATGTCACTTCTAATCTGACGACAGCAGATAATGTACACACACCTCCATCAACCTTACAAGTTGTGGGGTCCCCAGTAAGTCCAAGCCCACCAAGGAAGACACGGAAGCAATATCGTTCACCACTCGCCCAAGCGAGGAGCTTGTCCGAAGCATTTTTGTGGGCAAACAGAGATGTTGAAGACGTTAATTTGAACGCATCACCACAAGAACTTGAATTCACGGATGAGCCTATACGAACGAAGCAAGCACGGCCTGGGACGTTTAGTCCCTCTCCGCGCGACATTGGGAAAAAACCGCTCGCAAGGGACATTCGAGCGGCTAGGGAATTCTTCACTTGGACTACAACATCGAACCAAAAGAACCCAAGGTAACTCCCTAATCTATCTGGAGGTGGTTAATTATTCACTAAAGGATTTCCCTTTTATGCAGTGTATGGATCCGCCACGATAGTCCTCGTTCAATCGAGATAGTTGCATCCGACATTGCTATGCAGTTTGGAAAAAATGGATCTCTATCGCATGACATCTGCGATATCCTATTCAGATGTTTCCAGCAGTTCGACACCAACTCCACTGGGTCTGTGATTAGTTTAGTCTGGAGGCACTTCCTTGAAACTGATTTCGCGGTTAGTATGCCCCCTCCCCCACATTATTGTTATAGCAAACCATATGAAAAATCTGAAAACCAGACATCACACTTCTTACCAACAAACACAGCTACGCGTCCTAGCCGATGAAGACTTTCTTGCATCATCTTCAATACGTGAACAATTCATCGGCGACCATGTTACATATGATATGTCGCGATGCCAGCTGGTAAGAGGGCTGGTGCATAGTTTTTGTATGGTATTGAGTTTTATGTTTTTCGCTCTAATTTTTCCTTTACACTCATTCGCAGATTTTCACCGTAGTGTTTGTTACCAAACACTGGGCTGCTATAGCTTGGGACATGAAGCGAAAACAGAGGACAGTATTCGCACCCAGTTTCGCCTATCTAGAAAAAGGGGATAGGTGGCACGCCCACAGGGAGATTTCACGCGTGTTACACAAGGCTTTGCTAAAATGTATCAATAACTTTTACACCGGGTGGCACGTCGACGATTCTCAATGGACCGAGCTGTTCATTGATGCGATCCCCAAACGACAGAATGACAAGTATGGAACATGGTAAGAAGTCTCCACTCTATATAATTCAGTACTATCCATTTTCGGGTAGAGTTGCGTAGGTAAACAAATATTGTACATGTTTTTACAATATATAACTTAACAGACAACCACCAACCACTGATTTTGAACAGGAACCAACCTATATTCCTCGCCATGCAGTTCTGCCGAACTTTTGACGGCGTGAGGCACGACGCAAGGCTGGACACGGACACGGTAAGCATGGAACTCAGAAAAGAAACTTTGGTACTTGGAAATGTTTTTCCTGCTCACACACTGCACGTCACTGACCATGTTGTAGGAAATGGACACGTTGTCGGCACGGCAAGCTTTGTTGTATGATTTGATGCACCTCCGGCAGAACAAGGGGAAACTGCCACCAGAGTTTGTCCAAGAAATCGAAGACTAGGAACAAAGAGTGGACATGAGACCAGTATAATCGAGCATAGCTGGATACACCGTCACATCTAGGACACTGCTGCCAACGAAATAGAGCCCTGCACGACGCATTGAGATTTATCCATTCGATAGGCCATTTTCACCCCTAGGGCACCCCCACAATGTAATTCTGACGCATTCCATGTAAGTCGGGTACCGTACGAAATAAACATGACCAGATCGATTCCTCGATAAAAGTACTCGCTTGGACACATGCTGAAAAGCTGTTCACGTCATATAGCGCAGGCCCAGACCTGTCACATCCATATTTCATATATGCACACTACTAGCAAACGCGGACTACACAAGAATGTACTAGCCATCTACAAGCTGGCAAAACCACACGTAGCTGATCGTGAATGACACCGTACACATGGATGCGCGATCTACCTTTTCTCCTAGCGTGGTCCTGTCCGATCAGTCGTAACTGCTTAGCATCCTGGCGTACGTGGACCCAGGGCAACGCCGGTGGCACTTTACTCCTGCCTGCCAACGTGCCGGAGATAAAAGATAGATTTTTTGCAGGGCTCTTTTTGTGAAATGTTTGCTGCTACTAGAGCTCGCCTCTCTCACTGCGACAACAGAGAATACATTCCACTACCTCCAGCTTTTTGAAAACCATAGCAAGGGTGTTTCGCTCTGGAAGCTAAATCATGAGCACCTCAGCACCCCCACGCCCCCTACATACCCATCATCCCTTGCCCAGATTGCGGTCTCAAAGTGAAACGCTACACCTCCCGCACGGTAGACCATAAGGGTTGGGTCTTCTTCAAGTGCGAACAACATGATGTAAGTTTACTTTCATTAGGGTCTATACTTGCTGAATCTTATTTGCGTAGCGGTTAAACTAATTTTCCTGATCCTATCTACTTTGTAAACCATTCATTTTTCTAAAAATGGTTTTGCTTGCCACTGCACAGAAAGGATGCAATTTCTGGCACTGGGAGCTGGACTATGTCATCTACCTGCTGAACAACAATGTTTTGAGAGGTGAAGCCGCAATGCATGCACTAGGATGGGCAGAGGAGAGGCAGGCAGAACTACAGATGAAGGAAAAGGAAGATGCATCCATTAAACCAATCAAACAAGGACCGATTCATAACAAAGACACTGCTCAGATGGAAGAAGTTATTATCCTGTTGAAGACTGTGGTTGCACTTCTAGGGGTGTTGTGCGTGCTGGTGGTTCTGAAGTAGCGACCCGTGTAGTTCGTAACTGTGTCGCGCTACGGCCATGCCTATGTAAGGATGAACAAGGTGTTGTTTTATGTTAGCAAGAAATTTTTTACATAAAATCATGGGGCAATGTAATGTTTTGGACCAGAACTACACTCTGTTTGTTTGTCGCTTTGCGTTTTGCAGCATGATATTAAGCGGTAAAATGCGCTACTACTATAGAAAAGGTAAAATGATTATCACGGATGCCACCAGCCTCTATAGCACTGCCACCTAAACAGTTAACAACGTGTAGGACCAAGGCCTATTTTGAAGGGTTCACATGATCCTCAATATACATTTCCCCGCACTAGCAGCACATAAGTACGCAATTAGGGCATATCCCCTTGGCGACCCAACCCGGCCTGGCGCGCCCGCGCGGCCTGGTGCGGCCGAGCGCGGACGTGCGGGGCGTCCGTGGTCTCCCAGCGGCACGACCCATCCGGCTCGACGCGTCCGGCTCGACCCATCGACGCAACTCATTTTTGTGACCGATCCGATCGGCACTGAAGGCGGTTCTGGCGCGTCCTCCCTGCGTGCTCTTGGCCCACCCGTCAAGATCCAGAAGCGAAGTCGACGCAACTGCGACACCGATTCAGACGCAACCGTGGCACCAATTCAATGGCGCGAGCGGCACACTGAACGGCGGCTCCGTGTAAGACGCAACCGCGATAGCCTTCGCCATGAATGACGACGGGATGGGGCGTCGCCTGAGATTCCGCGCCACCATTGATGACGAAGGGATGAGAACTTGTGTGCCCTCCCATCGGTAGGGTCTACTTAAGCTGGCCCCTGCGACCGTCGGTGCCGCACACAACCCCTCCTCTCGCCATCGCCATCGCCGGAGCCACTAAGCAAACTAACCGCCACCACTATTGCCCCCGCTAGCTACGAAGAAGCCGGGGTGGTTAAAAAATCGAAGAACGACCGCGATGCATATTGATCCGGCTCGAGCTACCGGCACCGTCAGACGAGCGACATGCCAGCCTTTCATCGAGGGGTCCTGCCACTGTTGCCCCGGGCGCAAGACTACGCCGGGAGGAGCGGAGCCAGCCCGCAACTGCCAATAATTCAATGGGGATCTTGAGTGGGGAGCGCGAGCGGCGGTGGAGGGAGGGGAGAGGCATCGCCGACCATGATGACTCCCTTCTCACGGGCTGGCACCTCAACCAGGCGCGGGTGTCGGTGCCACCCTCGCCGAAGGACAACAAGACGCTGGAGACGGAGATGGCCCGCCGCATCGGCAAGCTCCCGTCGGCCTTCCGGTACAACCGTGCGTACCACAACTCGGCGTTCTGGAGGGAGTTCCTGGACTGGGAGCACACGGCGCGCCGACTAAGCACCTACCGCAAGGAGTTCCTGGACTGGGACCTACCCGCCATCGAGGCCGCCTTCAACGGCGTCGTCAACCACTCTGACGCCGACCTCGGCGGCGACGAGGAGGACTACATAATCGTCAAGGAGGAGGAGGACGAGGACTACGGGGTGGCGTGCCCCCGCCCGCGACATAGTGGTCTGCCCCACCCGCGACGCAGTGGTCTGGCCAACCCGGACGTGTGGCCAGGACAGGTCATCGACCACCCGACACCTCCCGCGCCGGTGACAGCTCCAGGTCTGTCGCCGTCACACCACAAGGACGCTGCCCAAGTACATCGGCGTCGATCCATAGATGGACTGGGCGGCGGCGAAGACAGCGGGGAGATCGTCGGTAGCTAGGGCTAGGCCCAGTTTTTTAATTCCTTTTGTAACTATTTGAATATAATATTTTTTGTATAATTATGAATGAACTTTGCTAGTTTATTTTACGCGCGAACCGTGTCAGTTTGAATTTCAAAAAAAAACGTGGTCAGGCGTGAACCTTTAGGTCGCGCTGCTGTACGCGGTGGGCCAGACAGGCCGGATAGCCAACCCAAAACGTCTGCGGGCAATGGACAGAAACGCAAGGTTTCCGACGCGCGTTCGGGTCGACAGGTGGACATGCCCTTACGATGTGCTGAACAGTAGCGGCCGATGGGACAGGATGTTGGGAACATGAAAGTACGGCCACAATAAGCTATAGCGACATGACGTTGTGTTCATACTCAAACAGATATATAGTACGGACCAGCCTGGCTCCCTAGTGTTGATCGCCATAACTGGTGTAAACAAACATAGGCTAGCCCATCTACAAGCAAAACAAAACATGCTAAGCTAGGTGGATGAGGACGAGAATTTGTATCTGTCCCCACATCGTGCACATACCGACACAACAAAAATCCAGCTAGCGCATGCACATGCGTCAGGAACCAAAGTAGACCAAGGTCTGTACCCGATTAATCCCATACACAGCTCACGGTTGCCCGTTTTAAACTATACAACGTAAGCACATTTAAATGCACTCGCAGGCATATCTATCAAGTATAAGGACTCTATAAATCTGCGGCACCACCCCCTCCCCTTCGAGTAGAAATCATAACCGATCCTTCTCCACCAGATGGGCGATATATTGAGCGAGGCATTAGCAGAGGCAGGATTCAAGGGCGAGGAAGCGGACGAGTACACCTGGGCGGAATCCAACGATGCGGCACAAGATGAACTTCGTAGCCCAAATCAGGCAAGCCACATCCTAATTCACATGTTGCTTTATATTCAGTTCTATATATGTGCTTGTCTAACTACAGTATAACGATTTTATTAAAACACTTGACAGGGCGTATACATTCATGTGAGGATCAACCAGCTAAGAT
The DNA here is from genome assembly GCA_023614405.1 of Avena insularis. Classification (NCBI taxonomy): domain Eukaryota; kingdom Viridiplantae; phylum Streptophyta; class Magnoliopsida; order Poales; family Poaceae; genus Avena; species Avena insularis. Next base: position 282,585,489 of record CM042688.1, on the reverse strand, counting down.
TTGTTACCGAACAGATGCTTAAAGGGATTGGCGGAACAGTAAACGACGAGGTGACATTGGTACGTACCATACGCATTGTACATCACAAATATAATGTCTAGAGAGCAATTAGCTGTGTACTAAAATCCCTTGGTCAAACGCAGGTAAAGGTTCTAGGGGAGTTATATCTGAAGGGCAGTACCGATAAAACCGTTAGTGTGGTCATAAAAGACGGGACTGGCGAACTGTGCACGGACATTCAGTTTGTAACCAATTTTTTTAAACATCTTATTTCACATCCAATTTTCCATTGACATATGGTTTGAAGCAACTATACATCATTTCGTTGTAGAAAATCATCAATTCCAAATGAGTTTGAAACCAGTTACGAGATCAGGTATACTGTACAATAAAAAATATTGAACTTACAAGGAAGGCCAAAGATTGAAAAACCCACTAAAGATATTTTATTTGAGACTTTTTATCTCAACAGAGATGGCGCATTAACCTTTTTGTATGCCGCGCTTTCTAATGTCGACGGAGACGTATTTCTTGAGCCGCTGGAATGCAGGTCAGAACATCATATTTTTTTTGGTTACTCGTTTACATTGATAAAATATAGGAGTATAATTTATTCTTGTGGCCGTAGGATTGCTACCGGATACGATGAAGTAGTTCTGCACAACCTCAAGGTTGTTAAATATATGCTGCAATATACACTAGAGGTGATATATTAGGTTTTCCCGCCAAAACATGCAGACTAAATAAGACGGCCGAAATAATGTCTTGACGGTCAACCTTGTTTTCTCCAGGAAACAAATGATAATGCCAAAACAGATGTCTCCCATATCGACCTTTATCTGGAGGACGGTTTCAACAGTGCCCCCCCGCCTTCGCCCTTGCTTGATGAAAAGGACGATTACCTAGACGGATTTCCAAATATAGATGACGGAGAGACATTGGTGCTACCGATACATCGGACAACAATGTCAGTTTTAAACGACATATCTTCGAGGTGAGTAATAGCAGCAGTGGACTTTTCAGAATTATAGACAAGCGGAAGTAACACATTCTTTAATGAGGTTTTCTACGTGCAGGTTCCGGACTAAATCCCCAGCAATAGACAAAATGGATATAGACTTGTATCATGTGTACAGCAACCCGCAGGCCCTACATGTTTGATGTCGCCAAACTAGGCGAATATTATGTAGCAGAAGAGCAGGACTAGCTGAAAATAGATCAAGCAGGCACAACTGTGCCCGTGCACAACTTGTTTCATCTTCCTCTATTCGTAACCTCCCACCGTGTAACTGCCCGGAGACAGACAAACGCTTCCAGGCATAAACTATATATTCGTTCGTATAAAAATTGTAACCGGTTTTTGCTACTCTCTCTGGTCCATAATAGTTGTTTTAGATTCAATAAATACGAATGTATCTAGTCAAGTTTTATTGCTAGATACAGCCGTATATGGTCAAATATGTGTCAACTAATATGGATCGGATGGAGTACCATAAACCGATCCTGTCTCGTGACAAAATGGAAAATACCCACGCTCCCTCCAAGGAGACGGGGGGAGCCAATCCTAGCGCCCCTTCCCCCTCCACCCTCGTCCTGCAGACGCACAAGACCGCAGACCCGTCAATGTAGGGGCGGCGGGCTCAGTGCCGGCGCTGGGCGACCTGTAGGGAAGCCGTCTGGCGGCGGTCCATCCTCGCCGGCGCACGAGAAGAGGCAGGGGCGTCGGAGGGGCTCGGCGTAGCGATAAGCGAGGCTGGCCGCAGCTCGTCTTGGCGGCGAGGCTGCTGGGGCTCTGGCGCCTAGCCGTGGTGCGTGCTGGCGGCGGCGAGGTGGGGTCTGCGGAGGGGCGTGGTGCTATCCCCTCCCAGGTCGGATATGGTTCTTCGGGTCTGGGACATTCTGGGCCTCCTCTCGGTGGTAGATGGTGGCCTGCGGCACGGCTTCGCGTGTCGCGCTCTTCTTGCGGCGGTGTTCATCGGCAGCGGCGTTCCAGCGGTGTCCTGGATGGCTGCGGGACGAGGGCGCTGCTGTTTGACGGCGATGGTGGCAGAGACGAGCTAGGCCAGCGGCTCCAAACCCTAGATCTTGGGTTTTGGCGGGCTAGCTCGCCCTCGGGGGTCACTGCCATGGTTGGTGAGGGGAACGCTTCGGGAAAAAGGGGAGCGACGATGCCAATGCGTCTGCTGCAGCATGGTGTTGGGGTTTCACTAGCCCGATCTGGGCTCGGTCGGGCCTCGGCGTAGCGATAGGTGGAGGCGCGGGCTGGCTCGTCTTGGCGACAGAGGCTGCTGCCAGGGGCTCCTGCGGCGCGGCTGGCCGTGGTGCGTGCTGGCGGCGGCGAGGTAGGGTCTGCGGAGGGGCGTGGTGCTATCCCCTCCCAGGTTGGATCTGGTTCTTCGGGTCTGGGACATTCTGGTCCTCCTCTCGGTGGCAGATGGTGGCCTGCGGCATGGCTTCGCGTGCCGTGCTCTTCTTGCGGCGGTGTTCCTCGGCAGCGGCGTTCCAGCGGTGTCCTGGATGGTTGCAGGACGAGGGCGCTGCTGTTTGACGGCGGTGGTGGCAGAGACGAGCTAGGCCAGCGGCTCCAAACCCTAGATCTTGGGTTTGGGCGGGCTAGCTCGCCCTCGGGTCACTGCCATTGTTGCTGAGGGGAACGCTTCGGGAAAAAGGGGAGCGATGATGCCAATGCGTCTGCTGCAGCATGGTGGTGGGGTTTCACTAGCCCGATCTGGGCTCGGTCGGGCCTACTTCGGCTGGTATTGTCCTTCGGCTACGTCCGGTCTGCTACCGCTTTGGCGGTGGAGGTCGATCCCTCCCACGCGGCAGCGGTGCCACCTCCCATTGTCTTTGGTGGGTTCCTCGCGCCGGCCAGCCGCGTGGTGTTTTCCATGGTGAGATGCTGACGAAGACGGCAATACCTTTTTGGCGAATGTTGGTGGACGACAAGTTGGTGGGAGAAATCCTTGCCAGCTAGGCTTGCTCCAGCGCGACGACATCTGCGGGTGCCGCCTTCCATCTTGAAAGACGCCGGATGTACCCTCTTCTCACTCCACTGCGTGGACCGGGAGACATCCTAGGAGAAATTTGGGAACCAGCGTCGTCTCCCTTCTTGAAGGTGTTGCTTCGTACACGGCAATCCGGAGGGATAGGACCGTGGTGGGACTGTTTTAGATGACGCAGCAGTTGTGAGTCTTAGTCGGTGGTCGATGCATTTCTTTCTTTTGTAATTTCTCTTGGGATTTTCTTATGCTCTTCGGCCCCCGCATTGTTCGGAACTTCCTTTGGTCATTGTGATGCCTTGGCCAGCAGCCGTCTCACCTGTGTGATTTATTTATAAAGCGGGGCGGAAGCCTGATTCGGGAAGTACCATAGAACAAACAGGTGCTACGACCTGTGCCTAGTAATACGCGCTAGTCGTGAAAGCCCCCTACACGCAAATGAAAGCGACCGATGAGAAGCAGCAGGGACACATGGAGAGCTGAGTTAGGAGTAGGCTACTTTACACATGTCATGTGGCGTTGTAGCTACTTGGCCAACTACCATCTACATTTAGCAAAATAAAGACCGACAAGGATGGTGAGCAAAATGCGCCCATGTGACTGAACTGTCAAATGCTAGCACACGTCCCCCATCTTTCTGACTCTGATAAGATGGCACCTTTCTACACAGGCACAATAGTGAGGCAGAATGGACAAAAATAATCCATATTTGAAAGGATTTCACAAAATGACCCATCTGGAAAACAATTTCACTGGACTAACCCTTTTTGTAGCGCCTAACAATTAGGGCGCTACATCAGATATAGCGCCTTTCAGCTAGGCGCTATGCCCCTGCCTGCGTGGCACCGCCTGGCCTCGCCCTGGCCCCACCCCGCCGTGTGACGCCCAGGCGCTATGCCTGGGGCGACTAATGCCCAGGCGCTATGCCTCAGGTGTAGCGCCTATCAGATAGGCGCTATGCTTTAAAGTGTAGCGCCTATCAGACAGGCGCTACACTTTGAGACTTAACTCACCCAGCCCCCTCCCACCCGACCCATTCACTCTCTCAAAGCGGGAAGAACACAGAGGGCACCCGACGGTTCCTCCTCCCCTCTCTCTCAAATCCACCTCAAATCCATCATATCTGAGAGATTTCACAGTGGATTTTCTCCCCATCCCTCCCTCAAGGTAATCCCCTCCTTTTCCCTCTCTTTCATCCAATGAATCTTGCACATTATCCTCAAACCCTAGGTCTAGTTGGATTCATAATATGACCTATTTGTGTATGTTTTTGGTTATTTGGAAGTTATGTATTAGTTGTATTTGATGGGGAATGGAAGTGTGTTGTTGATTTGCATTGTGTATGATGGTTTTATATGGATTTGTATGGATGTGTGAATAATATGCTCCCATATTCTTTGTAGTTTATTGTATAAATTGAAACAATGGCCACATACCACACACATTTTATTGATGTTTGGAATATATATGTAGGATGGTGTGGCTACTTGAGGATTACTATGATCATCAACACCGGGCATACTTGATGGCGGAGAAGCATATGGTAATAAAACCATGGTTGAACTTCTTTGATTTTATTTTTCTATTGATTCAATTGTGTTGGAAAAAGCATAATGTTCGATCTTGTATGTATGCAGAGGCTTCGTCCCCTCAAGATTCGGTCTCATGGCGCTGCCTTCTTGAATGACATGTCAGACGCATTTAGCGGTACACCGAGTACATCAAGCGGCTAGGCCTCCTCCCTTTCATCACGCTTGTGAGCCGGTCGACGCCGAACCTCAACGCGGCTGCTATCACCGCACTTGTCGACCGGTGGAGGCCGGAGACGCACACTTTCCACCTCCGGACCGGCGAGATCACTCCTACTCTTCAGGATGTTTCCATGATCTTTGGACTTCCTATCGCGGGGGAGCCTCTCTGTATGAGCACAGATTCTGATGGGTGGCGCAATGCGATGGAGCTACTTATTGGCATGGCTCCTGAAGAACTTGAAGATAAGAGCAAAGATAGAGTCCCAGCAGGCGCGACATATGCGTGGATCGTGGAGAACTTTAGGGAATGCCCGAACCCCGCCGAGGTTGAGGTGATCGAGACACATGCTCGTGTGTAATGTGGTATGTCCTTTCTAGGACTTTGTTCTTTGTTTGTCGACAATGGAGGTAGGACCGCCAGGGATGTGGCTCAAGACACTAGCAAACTGGGATAGCAATATCAGCTGGGGTTCGGCGGCTCTTGCCTACTTGTACCGGCAGGTAATCACATGTGCACTCTACATTCATTTGTATATGTCGAGTCCACACATATGCTATACTGACCTTGTTTTTGTTCACTTGCAGTTGGACGATGCCTGTCGTAGGGCAGGCGAATCTGCCGGATAGGTGGTGCTATGGTTCTTCTCTCGATATGGAGTCGAACGCCTACCAGTTGGTCGTCCCAAAGAGGTGGGCCACCATCCTTGGCCATCGTATAATAGAAACCCTCTACGCCAGTCGACTTGGGCTTACAAGTGGGACGTGGTATCGGAGATGACAAGCGATGTTGATGCCATGTACCTCAAGTACACGAACGAGTTTGATGCGATTACGCTCGAAAGGTAGATGTTTATCTATACGTCACTATCCATAATATTTACTTCACGAGTCAAAATCGATACCAAACATGTTCTTGTGATATGTTGCAGGTGGAGTGGGAGCCTTATGGTTGTGGGGACGAGTTTGGTATTGCTCCCGGGTTTGATATTAACCCGAAGTGCTTGGAGGAACAATCTCTCTGGCTCATGTACTGCCCATTGATTTGCAATTGGGCGGTTGAGTTTCATATGCCACAACGGGTGATGAGGCAGTTCGGGTTGTTTCAGTGCAACCCTCCCGTGTGGAAGGACACCGACAAGGAGCTTCATCGGTTAGTTAGCATGAGAACTTGTGCTCAATTGCTTTGGATGGTACTAACATGGTTCTTTGTTGTTGTTCAGGTTGGATGAAAGAGGCAGAGGAAGATCAAGAATTGGGATCACCATCATAGGAGGCACGCCATGGAGTTCCTCATTTGTGTGGAGAATGCTCGAAACGGAATGGAATAATGGAAGAGCACATTGCCAGCTTGCATTTAACAACTACATCCATTGGTTTCTTGGTAGTACCAGTGTCTCCATTTGCCCCGTCCTATGAGGAAGAAATATTGACGAGCCAGTCGATTCGATGAACTTGCCTACTCAAGACAACCGCAGTCGTGGGGGACCGACATCCCGCTTTCTTCCTCACTCAACTTTGCGGTAAAGTTATCGTTGCCTTCGCATTACTTTCCTTGCACTGTCATCTCTTTCTTGCCTAACATGTTCTTGTTCTTGACTCTGTAGAGAACGGAGGTAAAGAAATATGCCGACGATGCCGAGGCGATTCTTTTTTCTGCCCCTAAGGGGAAAAAGGGAGAAGGCATGATACGAAACTTGTTGGGACGAGTCGCCATACCTATTATAAGAACAAAAGCTACAAGTTAGTAAAGGATGCAATGAATGTGAACAATAATTGATTCAATGAAATAAGCATAGTAGGTAGTAACATAAGGGTGCAAGTATGAATATTCCATCCGTACCTATTAACATAAGGATTTGGTCCTGCCAAGTAACCTAACATACTAGATGGGTTAAAACCGCCACGCCCTCTTCCTCTTCTAAGCCCAAGTGATCGACCTCTTTGTTGTCTAGGAGCTTGTTGGCTAGTTCTTGGTTGGCTTAGAGCTTGTTGGCTAGTTCTTGGTTGGCTTGGGACTTGTTGGCTAGTTCTTGGTTGGCTTGGATCTTGTTGGCTAGTTCTTGGTTGGCTTGGAGCTTGTTGGCTAGTTCTTGGTTGGCTTGGGACTTGTTGGCTAGTTCTTGGTTGGCTTGGGACTTGTTGGCTACCACTTGGTTGGCTAGTGCTTGCTTCATTTCCTTTTGCTCTTTTCCTTTGAGAACACTTTCTTGCATTGTGCCCTTCACCATTGCATGTTCCACACCGGGCTCTCTCACGAGGCTCTTGGAATTGGTCATTGCCCGTTTCTCGAGCACCACCACGGCCCCATCCATCCATGTCGCTCCTAAAGCGTTTTGTCTTGCGTCTTCCACGTTTAATCACTTTCCATTCCGGATCGGGCCATGGTTGAATCCCATGGTACTCCGGCCATTTTGATTGGTCCAAATATAGATGAAATCTAGGAGCCCATGTCTTCTTAGTAGTCTCAATGGAGAACTCAGCCTCTCTCACCGTGAGCGGATTATTGTAATCCAAATGTCGCCGGCGAGACGCGACGAGCAAGTGCGAGCAGGCAAGATGAAGCAATGATGGCCTTCCGCTTGTGCACTCACAAGTCTTGAGTGAGACCTTGAAAGCTCGGCCTCCGTGTTGGACACCATCAGCCGTTGTACCTCCAGGCTCCGTAACTTGGTAAATTAGCTCGTCATTGTCATACTCCATGACAACTTGGGCATCCGCTTTCTTTGTCTGAAATTGCATCCAATCATCAACCTTAGGTGGGTACTTGTATTTGTGCTTGTTCTTGTAGTCCCCCGCAATCTGCCGGTCCGTTTCCTCTGAGTATTTAAGAAAATACCCATTCATCATGTCGAATGTATAACGGACTATTGCCGTGACGAGCAATGCACGGACACCTTTGAGCAACTTGTTGAAGGCCTCTGCCATGTTGCTTGTCATTTGGCCATACCTCCGGCCACCGTCATGGAATGCTCGTGCCCACTTTGTTCTTTCTCCAATGCTCCTATCGAGAAACTCTCGACCACCCGCATCGAGCTCTTTGTTGAAGAGCAATTTGTTGTACAAGTTTGAGAAACGACGTTCCGTGAAAGCGAGGCAACAATCTTGTAGATCATCAGCCAAATCCTTGCTCTTGCATGCCCTATAGAAGTTTGAACAAAAGTGTCTCATGCACCAACGATGGTGCAACGGAGCATGCCCGGGAATATGTTGGTCCACCGCTTTAAGAATTCCTTGATGACGGTCCGAGATGACACATATTTCCCTATGAGGGGTTAATATCTTGGTTCTTAAAAGATGGAAGAACCACTCCCAATTATCATTGTTTTCCACCTCTACCAAAGCAAAGGCCAAAGGAATCAACCGGTTGTTGGCATCATTGGCTATTGTAATCAAGATAGTGCCCTTGAATTGACCGGTCAAAAAGGTGCCATCAACGGAGATGACCGGCCTACAATGTTCAAATGCCTGAACACATTGCTCGAAAGCCCAAAATGCATGGCCAAAAACTCGAACGGTTCTTCCGTTTACAATCCTTGTCTTGTTCCCCAAAGGTTCAACCACATGAACCATGCCCGGGTTAGCATCGGCCATCGCTCCCAACAACCTTGGGATTCGGTTATAAGATTCCTCCCAATCACCGTACAACATCTTGAATGCGGCTTGCTTAGCCTTCCATGCCTTCCCGTACTTCACCTCATAGTTAAAGAGGGCTTTCACAAACTCCATGACCTGCTTGATGCTCATTATTGGAAACGACGCGATGTCATTGGAAAGCCTATAAGCGAGGAACTCGGAGGTGAGTTGTCGGTGCTCATGCTTTGCATCCTTGCCATCCACCATCGGGCCTCGGCACATGTGAGTTGATACGCAACTAGATATGTGTCAATCGGGACCTCCCTTGAATGGTCTAGCACGCACAATCCAAGGACATCCTTCCGCCTCGCACTTCACCGTGTAACGCTTCTTGATATCCGAGTGCACGACCGTGTAAGGACGATGATGCTTCAACGAGAAGTCCTTTATCCATTGCTTAAATTCCAACAAGGTCTTAAACCTTGATCCTTTGCAAAAGCCATTATTCACTTCATTGCCATCCCGGTAAGAACTTGTCCTTGGTCCAAGCACTATGCCTTTGTCACCATCAACCGTGGCTTCATCCGTGAGACTAAGATCACGAAACAAAGGCACCCGATGGTCCCGCCTAATACGGTATGGTGGATTTCGCCTCTAGCCGTGAACCCTCCTCGTCAACTTCTTCTTGGGACCATCATCATCCGAGTCCGCATAGCCTCGAGAATACGGGAGTTCACGGTCCATGTCATGTTGAGTGATATATTTCTCCAAATCACCAACATTGTTGTCATGGAGTTCAACATCATCATCATCTTCACTCTCACAATCATCATTGTCCTCTTCCAACACTTCGTCTTGGTGTCTTGAAATCGGGCTCAATGTTTGGCTCAAAGGAGGTTCAATCCATAGCTCTTGCTCCACGGGTGGAGGACTCCTACTATCCAATGGGGAAGCACGGCGGTTCAAGTCCAAAGGCAATGAACTATCAACCTTCTTGGTGGCAAATAGCTCAAGAGCCTTGTCTAGTGATTCGGCCACCACCTCCTTATATGCAAGCCAACGAGCCTCGGAGAAGATACGCATGGTCTTCCAACGGATATGCATTCCAAAACCCACATTATGTCTTCCTTCCAACTCAACAACATCACATGGGTCCATCCATTTCAATTCAATCCTCACTTGCTCCAAGACCTCGGCATAGGTGGGACTACGATCAAACACAATATCTAGCTCATCCGGGTCCGGCTCTATGTTGCCTTTCAAAAAGGCATCCTTGTCCACATGATGAACATGAACAATTCTTGCCATCCCTAACACATAGGAGAATATGTTCATTAACTAACCATGACAAGATAAACAAAACTATACTAGACACATTACCAAACCATAAAGCTAACAAGAACACCCTCTCTTACATAAGCAAACCCTAACCCTAACCCTAACCCTAGCCATAACATTCCAATATACCAAACAATTTCATTTCAACAACCCTAAACCTAACTAAATGCTTCATACACATCTTTATAACCAACATTGGCCAATGAATCTAACAAATTTCCAAACATTTCCTCTCCAAATCAAATTTCTAGGGTTTCAAGCCAAGTCCAACCAAAATGAAAGATTTCCAAAGGTCAAAACGAAGGGGAATGAGGGAGGGTACCTCTAGCAGCTGGGGAGAGGCACAAATCCACCAAATAAAGCTTCCAATGTGAGAGATTTGAGGAGGGGGGGAGAAGGGGGCGCCTCCTTGCTATTCTCCTTCCTTGGGTCGAGCTGGGAGTGAATGGGTCGGGGTAGATTAAGTCTCAAAGTGTAGCGTCTATATGCTAGGCGCTACACTTTAAAGCATATCGTGGGCGCTACACCAGCATAGCGTCAGGCGTTAGTCGCCTCAGCATAGCGCTGGGCGTCCTGCACCGGGTGGGGCCAGGGAGGGGCCAGGCGGTGCCACGCTGGCAGGGGCATAGCGCCTTGCTGTTAGGCGCTACAAAAAGGGTTAGTGCCAGTGAAATAGTTTTTCAGATGGGTCATTTTGTGAAATCCTTTCAAATTTAGGTTATTTTTGTCCATTCTGCCCAATAGTGACGGGCGTTGAATCCAATGTCTATGGACACGCGCCATGTAATCACGGTGATCCTATCCTCTCTTTACTACCGACCAAAACCCAGTTTGACTGCTTTCTCGGACGTGCGCGTAGAGGCCGGAGGAAATCAAGTGATGGGGCATGCACAAAACAAGCGGCCGTACGATGCATGGGCAGACATATGGTAAGTGTAATGACTACCTGAAAGTACGTACCATCGCCACATTTCGTGCGCGTGAGGCTAGAAAGGTTCTCCTCGTTATACAAGCAACAGATATGCACACGTACTAGTTGGGCATCGCCTTCGCTGACCATGGCAACAATTTTTTTTAAAGATTACCGAACCGCGGTGTACTCAACAGCACATCTATATAAAGCTGTTTCACCACATACGTTCTCTTTGCAGCCGAAGCTGGAGTACCACTGATTTTGTTGTCTGTGCGATGCCACACAACCAATAGCAGAGTACTACTTGGCAAAGAAGGTTCATGGGCCGTGGTCAGGTACGCAACTTGTCTATCCAGAAATACAATAATTTTATGTGCCGAAGAAAGATGACAAGTTCCAGACGCGCAAAAAGGCTTGCTGATGCAATCAATAATGAGAAAGATGTCGGTGTATATTTTGTATTACTCGCTATCTTGGGTTTTTACTCTCAACCGATTGGACTTTGCAGAAGCGTTCGGACATAGATCAGGATTTACACGATGGAGGGAGGCGTCTAATGCTTTCACCTACACCTTCCCTCCTTGAATCGTTCGGAACACCAGGAACCAGCCCTGGACAACATGCGGCATCATGGATGTTCTTCCAAGTATGTAACCGTCTTAATCATTAAATAGTCCAAAAAAATGTTTTTTTGTATTAACCCTGGGGTACGGAAACCCAACAAACTATTCAAAACTTACGAGTACCACCATGGTAGAGTTCCCATGAATTTTCATTGGCAGTAACATTTTTCTTTCCATCGCAGGAAAACACTACAACCATGTGTTCTCCAACGACTAATGAAGCATCATCAACCCGAAGAGCGTACAATGTACATCTTTATTTTGTTGCATGCACAATAAAAGTGCACATTCCGAACAAGTAAAACATGATGCTGGATTTTTCATGTGTTAGCCCATCCAGGTGCGCTCTCCGTCAGTTGATGCATACACGTATGCGTCGCCTCAAGGAAGCACACCAGTTTTCGACAAGACACCTACAGACTATTCATCCAAACCGAACCAAGAATTCTCCATATTGCCGCGGCATGACACTAGCTCTCCGTCAATCCTAATGCCTATCCCGGAAATGATCTCCTCACAGCAGGTTAGTTTTTCATGAGCGCAACATGTCCGTATGGTCGACATCGCCACAAGTTACTTTGTTGACACGCTAAACCAAACTGTGATCTGGCATAGGGTATCGGTGTCGTACATGCAATGACATGCAAATAGAAAGTGTGAGTGTGCAATCACTACATGCCGTACACACAGATACCAAAATAACCTCACCACTCCAACCCAACCCAAACCCCCCCTCCCAGCCAAATACCAGCCACCGAAAACGCCTACCCTTACCACCCCCGCAGCCCATTGATTTGATACATTCCCACAGATAGAAAACCGAACCCCAAGCAACCGATCATACCTATAGGTGGAATGGACGACTCGCTGCTTGAGCTATCTCTACAAACACCAACACCATTCACTTTTTGCCAGGATGAAGATGAGCTACCACAAGCAACACTAGTTTCAGTACATAAAGAAGCCAGGAGAGGTTACATCGCCGAGGAAGCCAATACTACTCAACGCCAGGTATTTTGGATATAAAGCATTTCCCTTTCTATCTATGCAACGTTTAAGTTTCTTTTTATGCACATGCGGGGAAGGACCTAATGATGCTGTTTCTCGTGCGCAGTACCACGATTACGACCGCGTAAGGGATGATGATTTGAAGATGCGAGCAAGGGAAGAGCTGCAAAAGGCAATGGCCAAACAACGAGAATCTGCAAAAAGCATTAATCTGATTCACAAGATTCTCACCGAGTTGGGAGTCGTAGCCCCAGATGATGCTAATCAACCGTTTAACATGGAGAACGAATCCGGTAAACCCTCAATCATTAAAAACTCTTACCGCAAAAATCAGTACTGGGTGCTATACTGAAATTCCGATCTGTACAAGCAGGATCCTACGATGAGGAAGGCTCATTTGCTTTATGTGGATCAAATGACCGCAGCAACATCAACAACGAAATGTAGGCACCAATAACATCTTTGGCTTACATGTTTTGTAATAAATTTCTTGAACGGCTTGAGCTAAAGTCTATATTTTTGCGTTTTTTCGCAGACAATTTGGCCCAGCGCAGTCCAGAGATTTTGATGTAGGAGGCAGAATGAACAGAATAGAAGCGCCGTTGTCACCTTGCCAAGCTAAGAGTTCTCGGGAACTTGGCTACTGCCTAGTAGAAAGTTTCCGTGTTATTCACGGTGGGCTTCGTGACATGTGCAAGGAAGGGCAGCCAAACTCCAAGTCCGCCATGACAACCGCCACAGCAAGTTCATCTAGACGGCGTAGCCATGACGCAAACTGCATGTCATGCCGACATACTAGGCCTGTTCAGAAAGATGCCCAACGCGTGTGCACTTGGATAGCAAAAGATTGTTCAACTGAGGAGTTGTCCAGGTAACAGTCCGCAATTCAATTAATTTCTCCTTAGAGACGACTATGTCACTTAAGATATATGTTTAATTAGCATGATTCAATCGTTTCAAAAACAGGCCATGGGTTATTCTACCAGGCGAACCACCCCTGAAAATCACCGGGGCTCACATAAAGCAAGCGTTTGGTAAGACCTACCGGCTGGATGTTAGTTTATGTGCAGCAATTCTCCAAAGTTTAGGAGAGATAGAGTTCGAAGCATGCAAAGTAAGGGGCGAGAAGAACCCTAGGATATATCTTCATCCCGAGTGGGCGGTAGGTTATTGTGAAAATGCTGTCCCGTTTTTCAATCTGCAATTGACATGATTCTAACCATTGAAATCCGACAGCATCGAGTCACGTTAGGCCCGAAAAAGGATGAATCCATCCTTGAAATTTTCAATAACCCCCCTTCTGCCACACCACTGGATGAATGTAAACTTGTATGTATAAATAAATTCACCCTCAATTTAAAGAATGGTACGTCATAGGACCTTCAAATCTGATGATATAATTTTTCTATCGTCAGGTTATTGCGCTGTGGTACATCGGCGGAAACTGGTCTTCTTATGCGTTTGACTTCAACAGCAGGGTAATGACAGTGATGGACCCGCTAATCGGAGGAGCCAGAGACCAAGCGAACTTCCGGATGCACAAAACATATGGCGCTACATTGCTGGAACATGCAATAAAATGCATGAGGGCATTGACCGGTATTGCCATTCTCGGGTCAGGGTCCTGGGATAGAGTTATTTTAACCGTTGAAGGCTTCATGTGCAAACCGTAAGTTTCCTGTTCTCCATGAAAAGGCAATAGTTACGGCTCTCCGTTTAGTGTTCCTTTTCTAATGAAAAATACTGTATAACATGCCAGGTGGAACACTGGTTTATACGCGCTAAACTATGCTAGGTGGTTTAACGGCACCACTGTATGCGACCCGATTGGGAGATTAGTAAGTTCGCAAACACGGAACCTTCAGCTTTTGAGAAATATCTTGCTGGGACAGTATTTTTTCCCCTCTAACCAGCACCGTTCTTATGAACTACAGAACACAGTAGCTGAGACAAAACGAGATCTTATATACCAGATGATGCAGCTTCGAAGCAGCACAGGGATTCTCCCAGCATTTGAGCATTTGGCCAATGCCCAGCCTGGCATGGAAAGGGAATACTCCGACGGCTAGTGTGTGTGTGGGTGGGGGGGGGGGGGTGGGGGGGTGGGGGGGGGAGCTTATTAGTACTTTCTAAGTACGGCACCCACATGACGGCAATTCAAATGTACTGTCACTCGCTTCCATTTCAGTGCTAATACCTTTTTCAAGGGCCACTTCATAGTTTGTGCTCCGCTAGGACGATTCAAACTACTGTTTTTGAATACAGTAATTGGCTAGGTAGGAGAAGTGGGCGTAAAACTTACTACTGGACCAGGTCTTGTACTAGTCAGTGTTAGGTGGAATGCAAACCCGACAGAAGTTGGCAGGTGGCGTTTTGGCACCACTAGCCTGTCTGTGTACCGCCGAACAGTACATCGCTGTTGCCGCATTTTCGCAAGATTATCCCACGCCGTCAGGTATGCTCGAACGTCTTTCGCGCGTATGATTTTCAGAGCGCTCGATACTGCACTTTTTTGCGTTTCACATGCGATGCATCGCCGTACGCACGAGCATATGCTTAGTCTTTGGAAAGCGAAAACATGCACGGCTTCTTCCGGTCTGCACGCGCAGCAGACGATGGTACTGTCCAGACACGGGAGTCATTTTTTACTGCATACACGGCACGCCCTGGTCCACACGTTCTCTGTTGGTTGGGTGCTCGCACTGCTTCCATGTCGGTGTATTATTTATTAACATATGCGTCAGGAACAAGCTAAAATCTTATTTGAGGATAGTGGTTCTTATTACACATGCATCACCAGCTTAGGGGAATACAATCAAAGAGAATTTCATTTTTTTTCTGGCTACGTGGGATTTCCTCGAAGCAGGCTTTCGTTCGGCTATATTAATATGTTACCTACTAGCATACGCCACCACGATCTTGCAGTCACACACGCCATCTCAGCGTGAGACACGTTGCGAGGCCCGTAAGACCAGAAAGAGATAAACTTCGACACGAGCCGGCGATACGACAACACGCGGGAGAGAACTGCCTCCACCGCAAGGATAGCCCAACGGGTGCAGCAACAGTAGCAAACAAGGCCCTCCGTTGGACGAAATGAATGACGTGCCGAGTTCGACTTCACTTGGGCCGCCGTCATGACCTTTGGCGAATCCACGACATCACGCATGGCCAGCAACGCTTGGCGGGGAACCCCTGCTCCGCCGCTGACAGATCTAGGCCCACACAGCCCATATCTAGCCCGGCCATAGGAAGATGCCGCTGACAACCCTGAGCCCACCTGGCCTCGATCCCGCTCCGAAACAGTCAGCCATCGCCGGCAGCTGCGGGCCCGACTAGACCAGTTGGAGCCCTGTAGCAGTGCCACCGTCGTCGTCCGGTAGCCACACCGCACGCCACCGGACCTTCCACGACGCCGCTCCACCACACCTGCAGAGACGGCCCATCGCGCCACTAGGCGATCCCACCGAATGGGACCATCGACACGCACCACCAACTCGCGGGCTGCCGCGCCGACACGCCGTGACACCCGACGACCGCACCACACCCACGCCCGGAGGAGCTTCCCCGTATCCAAACCATCGTGTTAGAGGGCGAAGGAGACTCGCCGCCAACGGACAGTCTTCGCCCGGCCACACCCTCTGCCAGGGGCGATGATGGCTTCGCCATCGTAAATGAAGACGATGAAGTTGCCGACTTCGATTTGGTGCCGGCGGGTGAACCCCTCCCATCCTTTTGCGAGGAACATCTAGCTGAGACGGTCAAACATCCTCCACCGGCCACACGCCGGTATTGACATCGACCTCCCGCATCATGACCTTCTAGGGCTCTGCGCCGTCGACCAGCGACGTGAATTTGCGTGGAAGGAGCATCCTGTCTCGCACCATGGTCGAGTGGATTGTGACGGTGAACTCGAAGCCGCCGAGGCTGTTGTCGATGGGCTCGAGCTCGGGGGATGAGGAGGAGATGGGGAGCCCGCCGACGGATGGGGATTAGTGTTTCCTCCCGGTCATCAAGCGGGGGAGACGCCGGGGGGCAGAGAGACAAGCTATCTTGAGTAGATGGCTTAAGGAATCTTCGAGGTTCCTCTGGATGCGTAGGATCTAATAGTTTGATTTGCTGCCTCAACTAATGAGGGCTGTCACGTAGGATTTAATAGGTTGATTTTCAGCTTCCACCGACAAGGGCTACCCAAAAAGGGGCCGGCCCAAAAAAACGATTTAATGGAGGACACATTAATAGACACGAACAACCCCATAATAACATAACTTTTAGGAAAAGTCAACATGCAGATTACAAGAACGAATCTAGTTGTTCCCACACAAACAAAAATTTATTCACGGGTATGCCTTCATTAAAGCGATATAGCTAGCTGCACACGAGCGTTCCAGCAGGCTTTGCTCAACAACATCGAAGTGTGGATGACGAAATACAATCTAAGAAACCAAAGATTAACTGGACACATGCTGATAGAACAACTGATGCTAACCCCACTCAATCCGCCTTTTTCTTACGTGAACAAGTGTTGCGGTTATGCCCCGCCACACCGCAAAGGCTGCATTTGCGCAAACCAGTACCACGCGGGCCCGCAACCTGGTTGTGCTTACAATTCGCAGCGAAATGAGCATTCGACCCACATATACGACACTTGCGGTCGTTTCTTGCGCGAGGTTTATCCACGCCAACCGGATTTCGGCATGACTTCACGTTACGACCATCATCAGTGGGTTGGCTAGGAGCACGCCTTTTCTTAGGCACTTTCTTTTTCTCCTCAATGGGGGACTTTATCCTGGATTGCTTTGGTCTTCCACGTGAGCGCACCCTCGGTGGAGTTGCAACAAACCTTTTATCAAGGCTCGCCGTGTGCCTTGATGCGTCAACAACGAATCCGTCGGCCCGGGTTGGCGAGTCCGGCGTCATTGCATGGACTACAGGAGGAACAACAGTGGATGCAACGATTGCTTCTTTCGCGCGCGTAATGTAGTCAAGAGCTATTTCCGTGTGATGCCTAGACGAGCAGCACATACGAACAAGCTCCATCGATGCAGCGTAGACCACCGCATGCATCGTAGCAGATTCTTCTCTGCGGTTGCTAGGAACAGAACGCTCAGCAGCGGTCGCGCGCCCAGTTAACTTTGCTTCCTGGCCCCACCTCGTGCTTAGCAGACCAGGAGGTAATTCGGGCGCTAGATTATGTAGTAGGACCTGCGATGTTGTAATGTAAAATACAGTCAGGCAGTGTACACCAGACTAGGTAATATGACCGTAAACGAGGGCAGCAAACACTGTACCGACCTTTAGCACGTGACGGCAGGGCAATCCGCAGTGTTCAAACTTCTTGCAGTCGCAAAAATACTGGAAGCCATCGGCGCTAACGGTGACCATGTATTCAGTCTTCCCGTGATCGTAGTACCCAGCCGTTGACATAAGCACTACCCTGTACGAGTGATTAGCGCTTACCTCGAAACAGCCAAAAGCACTCGATCTGTACAGCTCCACCGAAAACTTGTTAAACATAGCCCGTGTATAAAATTTTGCAGCATGTCGCTCGATCGGAAAACCCATCTTCAAAACGCGCCTAGTCTGCATCGAAGAAATATAACAACTTATTAAAACTTAATACGAGGGGCCGTATACAATTAACGGGAAACGCAAATTTACCTGTTTCGTAGCATGCTCCTCTTTGCCCTCATCCGCTTCCCTATCAGCAATCATTCTATCGTACTGTGACACAAACAAGTGCATGGGAGAAGACCGAGGGATATAAGTCTTGAGCAGATGGTTTGCACTTTCACTGTGTTGGGTGCTTGTCATCCCTGCACAGAATGTGTCCGCAAAAAAAGGCTTTGCCCACATAGTTCTTTTCTCATAAGCCCTTGTTAGGAATTCGTTATCTTCGAGATTATGGGTTGCTACCAAGTCAGCCCACCTAGTCTCAAACTCTTCGATTGTCACGATCTCGTCTAGCAACTCATGGAGGTCCTTCTTGAAATCAGTGTTCTTGCTGTAAATAGAACCAAGCGATTCTTTTGCTTTCCGAAGGACGTGCCACTTGCACCACCTATGCCTGGTCTTTGGCATCTCAGCCTCTATAGCAGGCTTCATAGATTTGCATTGATCTGCACAGACGGTAGTGCAGAACAAATGTTAGGGGTATAATGCATCTCGTTAGCCAGCAGCAGTAAAAAATTATATCCATGATGTGCACGCGTACAGAAAATATACCTGTTAGTATCGTCTTGGGGCTACGACCACCCATCGTTTCTACGAATATCTTGAATGACCATCTAAACGCAGCTATAGTTTCTTCGGTCAACAAAACAGCACCGAAAAAAGTAGTTTGGAAGTGATTGTTAACACCCACAAAGAGACCGAAGGGCAGGTTATAAAGATTAGTTCTGTATGTGGTGTCGAATGTGACAACATCACCGAAGTAAGAATAGTTTAGCCTCCCTGATCCATGACACCAGAATAATGACTTAACTCGTTGCGAAGAATCTAGCTGCATCTTCACCACCAAACCAGGGTCGTTCTCCTTCATCTCGTTTTCTCTATTGTCTTTGTCATGTCACCAACAATAGATTCTTGTGAGAGCTGGCACACAGCGTGTCGATTGCCCTCTTGAGCGACACATAAGAGTTCGAGGAATGCATACCCCTACAATCGAGCAAACCCTAGAGATCTGAACATTGTTCAACCTTAGATGCCTAACCAAATCTCGTGTCATTTCGTCTATTCTACTGTGAGAGTTCCACTGCCTTTTCTCACCGCAACTCACTGACAAGGGATGTGAATGTTCAGCCATAAACCTAGTGACAACCCACGTTTCATCGTCGCTCTTAACCAATCGAACCATAGCTGGGCACCCGCACCTAATAGTCCTGCTTTCATTCGATTGGTCATGGCCCTGAAACAATCCGGTAATGCTGGTGAGCACAGCAACCCTTATGCAAAACTCATTCAAAAAACATTTTAGCACATTCGAACTATGATGAGGACACAAACCTGGCAAGAACATATAATGTCTTGGCGGCGTTACCATCGTTGTTACGCGGCTACGCCTCAAGCGTATGCGAACCCCTTCTCCCACGAATACATATTGTAAAACTCGTGGCTTCCTCAGGAACCGAACACATTGCCAATGGAAATGTTAAAAATATCAGGACCTTCACGGCAACCGGCGTCCCTAAGGGCACGTTCAACAGCTCCATAGTTCCACGCAGCCGGCAAATTAGCCCCTATCGGAGTACTTCGAAAAAAATACGAGGCATCGAGGTTAGTTTGCACAGAATAAACCCACCACGTAACAAACACACCAACAAACCAGCTCACCAACGAGTAAGAGAGAGGTGGGCTTGTTGCTCTTACCTAAAAACAGTTTCCTCGGCTGACATATGAAAGTGAGGAAGTTAGGGGGGAGGGGGAGATTATAATACAAGGCGTCCCTCGTTGTGAGGGTGACGTATAGTACATATCCCGCCATTTTATAGAGCACCATTACAGGAGCACAATAGCGAATTTTTCCCGCGCAGACTTGTGCAACTGCTAAATGTTTCGCGCGCATCTGGACTGGACATGATTGGTCAAAAAAAAACAAAAAAAGAGTGGTTCTCGGCTTTGCTCGCACAGACATTAATGTCACAGGTGCTGTCCTGTTAGCAGACAATGACACCAGCTGCCACTGCTGCCATGTCGTCGCTTGGTCACATCAATAAACTGACAACGTATCGAAAACCGTATGCATGCAGCATGTAAGCGTCACACAGTCTGCCAAAAAGTATGTGCCCTATCCCACACGATTTGGTAGCATAGCCTTCCACTCCCATGCACAGCTACTAACTGCAAGCCTTCCCATGCACAGCTACTAACTGCAAGCCTCCCCCATGCGCACAGCTACTACTTCCCATGCACAGCTACTAACTGCAACCCTCCCCCCTCCCCCTCTTATCATAGCACTCGATGGTGCATGCATGGTACTTGCTAGTCATCGCACGGATGGTGCATGCATGGTAGCTACATGGCACTTGCTAATCGGTAGCCAGTGCTAATGCTACTAATTGGTACTCCATCCATTTAGAAAAAAAAGACATTTTAATTTTGAAAATGAATGTATCTGCTTTTTAGTGTTTAGGTTTAGATTAAACCTATATAAAACTATACACTAAAACACGTCTAGATATTCAAAAAGCTATAACGACGTATATATTTTAACGGAGGAAGTATAAACCGTTATAGCTCTCAAGAGCAAAGGTGGCGCTCAACCTACCGGGATTACCCACCATCAAATCTTTCTTTCCAGAAACGATTAGAATTACTCCCTCCGATCCAAATTAGTTGCCCCAGTTTTGTCTAGCTTCGAGTGTATTTAGACTTATTTTATAACTAGATAATCCGAATAAAGATAAAATCAAGTCAAATAATGTAGATCGGATGGAGTACCTTTTTAAACTTCTTGCTCGTTGTACGGCGGCCAGTACAATACATCAGTGGGTGTTTTTTTACAGCTTTTAAGTACGAGGGCAAGAAGGATTCTTACAGACTTGGCGAGCTGATCTGACGCATATTTTATGAAACTGCACAAAAACATAGTTTCTTCTCTAGTTGAACAAGGACATTTACATAGTTACTCCTCAGCGATGCTTACAAACCGCGAGTTTAAACTTGAGCGGCCGAGTGCACGGATGCCGTGTGGCAACTAAATTCCATGAACATCCCACGGAAAAACAAAAAGATCTCCATTGATATATAGAAGAAAGAAATCATAAGCAACGGCATGTTCTGGAGACCGCATCGTATCTGGCCGCAGCGCATCATCGAGAGGAGTGCGATCAACGCCGCCATGAGCCAAGCAACCCGCCTGGCAACCTTCCTCGACGGCGTGGGGACGGCTGAATCCCATGCCCGTGAGGCGTACACAAACAGCAGAAACGATGCTGAGATGGACGCGGTCGAGTTCAACAGCTCGAACGCCGTCACCCTTACCGAACAATAGCCGAAAGCGAAAGCAAGAAGATGGGCGATCCAGAGAAACCATCGCGGTATAGACTCTCAGCCTGCAGCAATGTACGTAAGGTTGGAGTAAGGGAAAAAAGGGATGAAACCAAGGAGACGGGGATGAAACACTGACCAGCAAATTTAACCGAGAAGATTTCTGTGATGACCCCGACGGTAGCAACTAGTTAGCAGGGAAGCTCGCGTGTAACAAGAGGGTCGTCGCTCGTCGGATATTCAAGTTAATATGCAGACAACAATGATCGAAATTTAGGGCTACTCACGTGGTCTGGCCGACATATGCTTATTACTTGCTAGTGCTAGCTAACGCTTACTCGTCTCTGGCGTCTTTAGATTGCCAAGTATGCCAACCGACAAGACCAAGTCTTATCCATGTGCAGCTAGCACACTGTATACACTGACAACAAATTTGCATGCACTATTTAACTGCCATAAGCCAACAAACAAGCCAGTACACGCGTTGCAGAGTATTGACAGACCTGGCAGCCAAAGCGCTGTGTAATCAGTGATTAACACCACTTCAATACCACCACATCAAAAGACAGCAAGATGCAAGTGCAAATCTTGACAAGAATCGTACGGTGCTGCTAGGGGGGCAGCTATCCCCCTGGGCATCAAATCCACACTCTAAACCTGATCATACAAAGATGCA
This sequence comes from Avena insularis, assembly GCA_023614405.1. Classification (NCBI taxonomy): domain Eukaryota; kingdom Viridiplantae; phylum Streptophyta; class Magnoliopsida; order Poales; family Poaceae; genus Avena; species Avena insularis. The sequence goes on along the minus strand of CM042688.1, from coordinate 282,563,620 downwards.
TAGACTTAGGTAGTATAAAGTTCTCATTAAGTAAAACATCAGGTTCAATTAGGAATGAATTCACCTGATAGTCATTATTGATTTGACTCAATATTTCCTTCCAGTTCAGGCAGTGAGAATCATCATAATCCCTGTATATACCCTCATCATCCTCCCTTTCTTCATGAAAAGCCGTCCTCGACTTTAGGTAAGCTGAAAGTGGGAGAAACAAAAAGAACAACGTGTACGCAAAGTATATGTATATATAACATGTTGTATTATTGTTGTTCACATGAAAAGTATGTCCAGTATACATCAAGCAACTTAAATTGCAGGTATAACTGAAGTACAAAGAATCATGATCATGGTGAAAAACAACTAAATAGATAGTCTTGTTCTTCAATATTAAATTCAGTTTTCTTAAAGAAGATCTATGATCAAATTTGTGGACAAGATCTAACCAATTCAATATGTGTGAAAACCAAATTGATTCACACCATGCTTCAACTGCGCTACTCTGATTAATATAAACATGATCATGTTGTCCAGTATGGAAGATGCAACTCAATTTGCAAATATAAGTGAAGTATAGAGCAGTAGCACAGCTAGACAAAGACTTTTGGGACAAACACAAAGGATATGAAAACTTGGGTTCTATTGTAGCAAGATTACAACGATCAAACATAGGTAAAATTACTTGTGTTGGCTGTATTATATCAACTAGATCTGACTTTAGTTTCATACTATCACAAATTTCAGCATATGTCCCACAACAAGTCATCGACACACAACAAGTATGGCTGAAAACAGCATGTTTCAGTTCAGCGATTCTATCACAAGTAATGCATATGTGATCCACAAGAAAATTTTCATGCATGCTATATTCACCATTTAGATTGAAAGTGAAACAAGGAGAATATGTGCTAGAATTTAGACATGAAATTTCAGAAATCTTGTCCATAGCACAACTCATACTCATAGGTTCATTTAGCATGATGGAAAACACAATATCAGCAGGTGGTATTCGAGCAAGTATTTCTTTATGTGTAATCAGTACCACATGATCAAAATTGGAATTTGGTAAACTATCACATGGTGCTGAAACAATAGTGTAAGGCAAATCACAAGGAGGCTTCAGTAAAGGAATGGACTCACAATATGTCGCACATGTTGGCTGAAGCTCCAAATTAGTACCAATGTCATCAACAATCTTCTCAGCTGTAGTAGGTACTACGACATCCTCCTCAAGTGACAATACCAGATCGTATGATGCAGGTTGTAAAATAGGCGGCTCCCTTTCTTCAAAAGCAACCTGTACATCACAAGATACAACACTAGGAGTAGACATGATTACGTTAGTAGACAACTCACATGTCTCATTAGTGTCCACTCTCAAAATTTTTGGAATAGGCCATTTGTAGTTGTTCAAAAACATAGAACGTAGAAATTGCTTGAAATCTTCCCAAAGGATTTTTTTACCCATGACACCATACACAATCCTTGCGTCCTTCCACCAACGAGCTACCTCTTCATCCACACGTCGGTGAGCAAGAATGTATTCTATATGGCTATTAAACTTGCTATCGAAAGTACGACATCTCGCAAAACCAAATCCCATATCAATTTCCCAAATCTGATATTCTGCGGGTGTGGCTGAACTTTCCAATCGCCACTTGATTGTAGTTGGATCATATGCCTTGCCAACCACAATAGCTAAGTAGTCATGGTAAACATCATCTGATTTCTGCATCACATCAACACTAGTAGAAGTCATGATTAGTACATTAGTGGAAAAACACAAAATTGTTTTGGTGGCACACTCACAACTCACTCAAAAACTGACAAGAAAGCAGATCTTACCGTTCCAAAGTGAATAGTGATGCTTACCAATTCGAAATCAAAGACTGATGCACTGATGTGATGAAGTGAATACCAAAGGTATAGAGAACGGCATGCACAGGTTATTTATGGTGGAGCTGTAGGTTTGGTATCCTAACTACACCGCAAACAAGTCCTAGTGCTGATCGTATGACAAAGACCCACGGAAACACACACGGTGGAGATAAATAGGGCAATTGCAACTATGAAAATGATCTCAGTAAAGTGAGGTATGTCGGAGGAACGCTCGTGTTGCAATGCACAAGGAGAGACGCTAGCAATGTCTCAACGAAACTGGCACAAGATTGCTAAACCGAAGCGACCCAGAGCACTAAGCACGCTAGTCTCGTAGGATAGTTTTAGACACAAAGAAAGGTTTACTAAGGCTCACAAGGATAGGTACGCTATGTGGACTCAGTAAAAAAATAAAGAAAAAAGAAAAATTTTTGACCTGAGAATTGGTCTCTGCCACGGCAGAAAAACGGCCTAAAATCCTGCCGCGGCAGGAGGTCGGCAGACTCAAAAAAAATTCTCGTATGAGGGCAGACCGGTCTGTGGTAAGGCGACGGTCCAATTTTTTTTTTACGCTCTAGCACGGACCTGTCTGCGGTCAGGCGTGAGGCAGCGAGGCATATATATTTTTTTATTCCGACTTGCCAAGTAGTACACAACTAGGACTCTTTACTTGGGTCGGATCTGACTTGATGGTAGCGAAAAAGATGGTGGAAAACAACTAGAACAACTAGAAAACAAGTCTACGATGAACAGATCTAAATCTAATCTAATAGAGGAACTCGACCAGCAACTATTACTCGATTACGATGTAATCTTGGCTATGGCAACTCGTTTTGTGGGGATTTTTCTGTATAGGATGAAAAACACTCTCTAATCTATGGATGGATTGTGGATTGCTTACCGAGGCAACGAGGAAATCTGATACCAAGATGATATGGGGTGGCCCGATCTTCTCAGTAAGCGGATGGCGATGATGATGGTGGATGATAGATAACTAGTGCATAGCTATGATCTCTCCCGCTCGATCCCTGATGCCAAGTATAGCGGATCTCGAACCTTGTAGGATATTCACAACACCACACTCTTGCGCACGCAGCCGTGACCACGAACGGTAGTCTGCAATCTACTAATTCCCAATGGAACAACAAATCACACTCAATTATAGTTGGTAGATTCGAACACAGGGTAATTCCAGAGGTTCTATGAAAGAAACAACTTCAAAATATTTTAACGTGGTCTTCACCCTAACTTGTGACGGCTACGGAGGTTTATATGAGGGCTGGGGCGTCCTCCCTCTAAACGGGCCTAAAAACAACCATAACTTGGCCGAAACTGACTCGGTTCAACTCAAACTAATACATACCGACCCATATATGGGTTCGGCCTTATTGGCACGCAGTCCAAATGTCGTGGAACACCTCAAACATGTAATTCTGGGTGCGCCATCTCTCTCTCTTGCTCATACGTGATTTCCTCATTGCCTCCTAGTGCGCATGCCTCCCGCCCCTCCCTCGCGCACTTGTTGATATTGGAAATCAGCGCTTGTCCTTCTTGCTACAACTCTCCTCCTCCTCGCGCAACGCTTGTGTTATCAATAAACCTGATCATACAAAGATGCATAGACTTAGGTAGTATAAAGTTCTCATTAAGTAAAACATCAGGTTCAATTAGGAATGAATTCACCTGATAGTCATTATTGATTTGACTCAATATTTCCTTCCAGTTCAGGCAGTCAGAATCATCATAATCCCTGTATATATCCTCATCAACAATGGCCTCCGTCTTGGGTTCAGACTCGCTGCGCCCTGGTTGGATGACTTCGATCGCCCAGCATCCTTCCTTGTGCATCTTCCTCAACTCTCTTCCCTTGATTGACGGCATGGGCAACTCCAACGTCTTGATGATGTCCAGAAGGCATTCCCCAAAGCGCAGGTACTTGATGTCTTCGGCGGTGTTGTAGTAGAAGGTCGTCATCTTTAAGTTAAGAGAATGAAGATTAGACACAAAGTGATAAGGGAGAGAGTTACTATAAGAGCATAATTAACTTAGAAGAATATAGAAAGCAAAAAACACACAATGGTAAAGGTGGTTTCCAATCCTAGGGGTCACGTCCTACAGGCAACTTTGTGCTCTGATACCATCTGTTGTGACCTGGGATCCGGTAAGGATCCTAAGTCCCTGTGATTAGCATGCTAGTCCCTGGATCAATAGCTAGCACTTCACAGTCGATGAATATCATGTAAAACACAAGTCATTATTACACGAATAATCTAGAGTATAATTATTACAACTTGCATAGCTTATAGATAGCTCAAATAAAACAACGGAAACTAAGTAAATCTTGAGTCCATCAATGCCTCAGGCTAGTTGCGTGAAGACCCGTGATCCCTACGCACCTTTCAGTCTTCGGATTCTGCACATAAGACGTGCAACCAACAAGTTGGGTCAATACTTTGAATGTATTGGCAAATTACACCAAGGAAAGAATAAGACTATCTCTACATGCAAGGCTAAGTGTAGGCTTTGGGGTTCTTTTGCATAAGGCCAATTTTCTCTAAGTAAGAAGAAAAGAGGAAGAGTTTACCCTGCTTTGTAAACATTGATAAGTAGTATAGGGTCGAATTGAACACGTGGATATTACTCACCAAGTGTCCAATCGACCTAGCGCTTGGATATTACGCACCAAGTCCCCAAGATCCCACCCAATGGAGATATTACTCACGCCTTGGGGTTTATAAAACTTTAAGTTAGGAAAAGAGAGAGGAAGATCTTTTAGAGGCTCCATCCTTCAGATGCTCAAAGTGTTCTTTTCCATGAACTCGGCTGATCGATCAGTTTGCAATACTCTTGAGAGGTTGTGCACTTTCCCCACAATCCACGATCAAGTCCTTTTACAGACAAGACCATGGCGAAGCCTTCCCTTAGTAGCCCCTCTACCAGCTGGATCCAACCGTGCCAAGAACCTCCAAATGTTGGTACCCCGGTGAGGTTTCCCACTACATACTAAGCCAAGACAGAGCCCATATGTATTGTGGTTGCACTGGAAGCTTCTGAATTCTGAAACATGGCAGACTTCTTTGATTCCTGGGCGGCCATCCTCCACCAAATATCCACTCGTTGACCCGACAACCATTCCGCCCAGAAGAAAACTTAGTTTTATTTTGAAGGGGGTTTTGAGGAGAAAAGTTCGCTCGAGAGGGCTTTCATACTTAGAAATTTTTTGAGTCTTTCGAACCCCCCAACGGTACTTAGTATATATATAGCATAGCAAGCAATACTTAGCAAAAACAGGGGAAACCTATTAGGACGGAAATTCCTAAGTATAAAGCTACTCATGGCATACTACAAAACCGTACTTGCAAAAATAGTAATAAGAAAATCTACTAAAGACCTACACATGCATACTACAAGATTTGAAGAGTAAAACATGCATAGTCAAAAACTAGGACATAATATGTACAAGTGGTGTAACTTGCCTTGATCCGAGCAGCACTCTACACAACAGTACTCCTTAGCACACTCCGAACAATCTAACAAAACACAAACATAGATCCAATCACAAATTGCACAAAACAATGCCACCAAGGTAAATATGCATGCATGCAACATGGTAATATGCAAGGATGGATTCAATTTCGACCAAGGGTTTCCCACAGATTTTAAGTATTTTGGATTAATACTTAATTAAACATGCTCATAAATATATATACACTTCCAATCTACCTCGAAACAGATCTAAACACTCTAAGCATGATATAACAATTTTCCACAGAATATCTCGTAGATAAAAAACCAATGCAACAAGAATCAACTAAAACGGAGTTACGGATATTTTTCTAGAATTAAAATACTCCAATCTAAACTTTAAGTCCTTCCACAAGATTACTGCAGTAAACTAGCAATATTATTACAAATCTGTGTTCTACTCAATTTTGCGAATCTAACGGTATATTATACGCAATTTTTGGAGAAGTACTCGATTTACTATGAATTAAACAAGATTAAAACGATTTCTGCCTATTTAAAAACAAAATAGATCGGCGGCCAGCTACGCGGCGCCAAGTGGCGGCTCAGGATTGGGTCGGCGGGCCGACGCGATGCTGACTCAGCGCGATGACGCAGCACTGCCACGCGGCGCGAGGGGATTGGCCGATACCCCTTCGGCCTGGCCATCTAATCCTAGGCGTTAGAATAAAATAGGACGGCTGGGGGGGTGGCCGGCGACTTACCGGTGGCAGAGCGGACGCGGACGACGGCGGGCGGTGGCGGCGCGTCGGTGGTGGTCGGCGGTCGTTGGCGTCGTCGCTGCGGTGCTCCCCCGGCTCGACGGAGAAGATGACGGCGGCGACCTCCTCGCGTTCCGTTCTAGGGACAAGGTCGCCATCTCCGCTCGGCGAGGCAAGCGGTGGCGTTCTTCAGGATTCGGCGAGACTCCGAGAAATCGTGGAGGCTGTGGTGCGCTACAAAGAGGGGAAAAGGTGTGAGAAGAACCGGTACAGCAAGGGGATACCGAGAAGGGAAAGAGGAGGGGCAGAGGGCGCTGGAACCTTGCCGTCGAGCGTCGGCGGTGGCGTACCCCGGCGAGGTCTATGGCGGCAGCCCGGTGGCGATTTGTGTAAATAGGGTTAGGGTTTTTGGGAGGCGTGCCAAGGGATACTTGTAGGCGGCCTGGCTTGCCGCGGGGGTCGCGGAAATCCTCTCCGATTCGGCCAGAGTTGGTTCCAGAAGCGGCGGCGAGGCGAGTTCGTTCCGAACTCGTCGGAACGACGATGACAGGGTGGGACCGGGGTGTCAGTGGCTGCGGGGGCGCGGTGCGGGCTGCGCGGTGCTGGGCCAGCCCACGCGCTATGCGCCGCACACTCTCTAGGTGGGGCGGTGGTTAGGCCACGGGCTGGTCTAGCCGGCCGCTAGGCTAGATCCCCTTTTTTTGTATTTATTCTTTTTATTTTTCTGTTTCACTATTTGTCTTATATCTTTTGCAAACGGACTCCAAATTAAGTGAAATTGGTCTCTAAAATTTTGTAAAAAGAAGGAGATTAGTATGGGGTTAAAAGATAACACTTTTGCAAGGGTTTAGAAGGTTAGTTTTTGTATAACCCCTTTTTGTCTTTATATGACAATAGGGTTTGGAAAAGTATCTGATGTAGCTTTTATTGTGTGATGCCATGATGCATAAGATATGATGCATGCTTCTAGTAACATCTGCAATCGTAAAATTTGGGATGTTACACATATACCGGGCCACGTTAGCCCTAGATGTACCCTGGCCACCCCTTTATAAGGTGAGCCACGACGTCCAAGGGAGGGGTCGATCTTTTTTGCGTAAGGGAAGAACCCTACATAGAGTAGAGAGCATGAGCACTTCATCTCCTTCCTCTCTACGATATAGCTTAAGGAGCATCTGTAATAGCTTTTGGATGATAATACAAGATCTGTGAGTGGTTCATCATGTATGTGTTGCCCTATCTTTTTTGTGTAGATTCACTACATCATCCCTCCCCGGATACCACTAGTACACATTGGCCCCATCTTTAGCCTACCCATGACATCTGCCATGACACCACCACGACAGTAGACTGAGAAGAGGAAATATAAGAAGAAACATGTCATCATGACAAGGATGGCTGCTGGTGGTGGATCAGCTGCTCAAAAGTGCGTCTTGGCTAGCATGGCTGCCTCGACATAAAGTACGAGACATACCAGGTCCAAGGGGAATCCGCTAGAAGTACTTCCACCTCCAAGTTCTCCATAGTGCCCACCAAGACCGCCAAGTGTTGCGATATCTTCGCAAGAAACTCAGAGTCCTACAGATCCTAATGCTTAAGGAGAGAAGGTAGCAACCCAAATCGAGATGGCAGCACTGCATGGCAGGAAGACAATAGTCCAAGACGAGCAGATAGCTGCCTCAGGCAAGCAACCAACTCCCCAAGGAAAGCACATTATATTGTTTAAATGGCACTTATCATATGGTAGAACACTAACTCCACATTATATGTTTGTAGATGATTTTGGCCATCATCCTTGTGAAGACACTATTACACATGATGATCCTCAAATTGTATTGAGGGAAAAATCATGGGGAAGCAGCATGAGAACATGTCCAAAGGAGGAAAGCTTCCATTTGTCATTCCTCCAGGAAGAACTATTGCTTCCAAGTTCACCACTGAGTATGCAAAAATAGTCTGGACTGGTATGCCTATCTTCCCCCACTAGAAAGAGTACAAGGAGAGGCCAGATATCAGAGCAGAGTTCCATGACAGAGTTTCCGTATGTTCTGTGGCTCAACTGCCCTTTTCTTGTCATTATTGTTCATGCAAAGGCTCATGCACAATGTTTTATTTCAGCAAAAGTTTGACATGGATGCATCACAACCAGAGGTGTAAGTTGCTTGCAACTAGCACTTAATGAGGCACACAAGAATTCAAAGGCATCTCCTGAAGAAGCAGTTTTTGACCCCTTCCGAGTGAATGAAGTAACAAGGATATCTCATGTTGAACACATGAACAATGCAGAGTGGTGCAAGCTTGTTGATTCTTGGACTGACCCTAGGAACCAGGTCAAGTCTTGTCTACTCAACTTCCCCCTGTTTCTGTTTAACCAGGACTGCCTCTTATACTCTATGATCTCTCTTTGTGTAGGCCCGTTGTCTAATAAACATGCAAACAAGAAATAAACAACCTTATCGTAGTGATGTCTTTTTCTGTGACAACTGAGGCTTCTCCCATCACAGTGTGAAAAAAGCAATAGTAAACCCTCCAGAATACTTTTCATTCTCATCTTCCAAAATTTCAATGCCATATTTGTCTCTAAGATGAGTATGATCAACTTGTAATTTACTGGCTATTTTTGTAATGTTCGATTCTATTCCTAAAAATCATAGGCAACCATGGAAAGCAAGATGGCGCCTAATGTTACAGAAGATATCACTAAAGCTGAACAACCTCCTTCCACTGACATGGTGCACTATGCGTTGACGCAGGACATCAGCATCCATTCTTCAAGACCAACTAAGACTCTTCTTGAAGTGCAACTCGGGGCTTAGAGAGCAGGGAATGCGATACTACGCATTGCCATTATGGGGTTGCAGACGGAGAAACCAGATGGTGAGGCAGAAGCCCTGAAGGAAGCGCGGGAAGTGTGGAAGAAACTATACCAGTTCCATCTTTGTCATCTTCGTATAATTCAGTAAACTGTTTGTCCATGAATATGTGCTTGGAATTTGCTTGCTAGTTTTCTAACATTTGCTTCTATAACTGTCAGGCACTCATTGGAAGCACGGGTGCGCCATATGCAGCAGAAAATGGCATTGAGGATCAACCCCTTGCTTCCACTAATAAAAGCATCCATCCTTCAAGACGAACCAACTCTCTTCTTGAAGCCCAACTTGGGGTTGAGAGAGCAGTGAATGAGGCATGGGGCAGACACATTGTAGCATTGCTGAAGGAGAAATAAGCGGAGAAAGAAGCGTGGAAAGCACTTGTGAACTTCACAGACCATGTAAATGCATTATTTTGGCAATTCTTAGCTTTGTTGCGTAGGTAAGTGAACTGTTGGTGTGACTGAAAGCTTGTTAGGCTGTTTTCTTTATTTTGATGGAAACATATGTGCAAACCTATTTATGTCTCCTGAAACATGTGGCCTGCAATTTCTATCATTTTGACCATGCAATCTAGCAAAGTTGCTAGCACTCAACTCCGACATAAACGAAAATGTCATTGTTGTTTAGTTGACGAAAATATTTCCATCACCGATAGACGCCAATGTGGCGCACTTTCACTCGTCAACATCCTCGAAAAAACAAAAACATCATCTCTTCTGCCCTAATGAAATGAGATCGTCATGCGTTGGAGATACGAGTCCAGATCTGATTGGTCCATGATCCGTGCTCCAAATGGACCACATGTTTCCTTCCTATTGGTCCATGTGTCGCCCAGATGGTCGGCCATGCGTAAGCTGGCCATCTTATTGCGATGACAAAAACAAAATTCGACTCCACCAGCATGACAAAAAGGGAAGGATGACATAAGCAACTAAATAGATGACGTCAGCAAATGGAGGTAGCAAAATCTAGTCGTGATGGAAAAAATGTCAGGAAGTCAATGATGTCATAGCCGACAACCATAACGTCAGCAAACATCGTTGATGGCAGCTCGCGGTGTCGTCTACCACGTGGCGTATACCATGACGAAACAAAAATGTCACGAACGATCGGTCCTGGGCTGGCCGGGCCAGTTGGCCGCGATGAAATTGGAGGAACGTCACGGACAGCCCATGACGTTTTTAGACAGAAAAAACGTCACGGATCCAATTATGACGTGAGGTTCATGACGTTTTTTCATCATAGAATTCATCGCGGATGGCCATCTATGATGTTTTTTCCTCTTACCAATGACGATATCAGAACATCATGAACTGTCCAGATTCTTGTCGTGACATCAGCCTCCCCTACAATATCATCTGGGCTACCCCGCACTAGCCAAATTCATGGCTGCCACCCACCATGCCTACAACATTGCCAAGATGGCGGGTGGCAATGGCGATATCATCACCATCCACTGAGACGAGAAGGAGGCCCTGCGCTCCCTCGAATACACCTAGAAGGCCACAGCCACTACATACCCAGATGATGTGGACGCCCTCGACTACATCGGAGGTACCAAGAGGAAGAAGCAGATGGTGGCTCAGGAGAATGACAAGGCAAAGAGATCAGTCGTTGCATCATGTCTCCTCGCCGAGGATCGTATCATAAACAGCACCCAAGGCACCAGGAGGAGGCCAAATCCACCCACCTGAGGCGTCTCGGCCACTGGCAGGGCCCAATGGGATGGCGAGGATTTCTGCCATTTCGACACCCTATGAGTTGCTCCTAGCACCCATTCGATGCGGAGCACCTTTCGCCCACCATCTGACGGCCACTGGATCATGGAGCAGCACTAGGCACCTATAAGGTGGACAAGCATATCCAAGCAGCATAGCCTACCTTCCCTACCTCTCTCTTTTAAAGGTGACACCCGACCCTCGCCATCCTCAGACTTACCTCATGTAAGGCCCCGTGCCCACTCATGTCGACATTGTAATAAGTATGGACCTCCCGAGCATTTTTTGGATCTTGCGCCATGTGCTAGCTTTGATATTTGTGCTTTCTCCCCTTGCTTTTGCTACTTCCCTCTGCATGCATAAGTTTTCCTATATGCACTGTACGAGAAGGGGCTAGGCATGGTGTCTACCACTAAGCCATCCCCCGTCAACACTAAGGCCTAAAGAGTCGCACTCTGACTGGCGTACTAGATCCAGTGGTCACCTCACCCACGGTTCTGGATGCTTGAATTCCTCGCACAACACACACACGGAAACTAATAAGTACACAAGAAGTAGCCTAAGATAATGTTGAACCTATGGTTTCCTCCTCGAGGAGCCTACGGGGAAAACATTGCCCTACAGTCTCCTCCACAAGGGACCTACGAGGCGTCTCACGAGGCAACTCACCCTCAAGTAGCCTAAGTTTATGTTGAACCTAAGGTTTCCTCCTCAAGGAACCTATAGGTAAAACATTTCCCTACGATCTCTGATACGTTGCAAACGTATCTATAATTTTTGATGTTCCATGCTTGTTTTATATCTACTTTCTTATGTTTTGTTCACACTTTGGAGTACTTTTACACATTTTCTAGGACTAACCTATTAACAAGATGCCATAGTGCCAGCTGCCTGTTTTCTTCTGTTTTTGGTTCCAGAAAAGCTAGAAAATGAATATTCTCGGAATTGGACGGGAGAAAAGCCAAAGTCGATATTTTACCGGAAGACTCACGGAGCCAGAAGACGATACAGAGAGGGGCTAGGGGCTGGCCACACCATGTGGTGGCATGGGTCCCCCTAGCCGTGCCACCAGGTTGTGTCGGCCCCTGGTCCACCCTCTGACATCGCCCCTTCGCCTATAAGAAGCCTCCCGATGAGAAAACCCTAAATCATCCAGCCTCCAGCCACGAAAAGTTCCACAGCACCGCTGCCACCGAAGGGGAGATTCGGGGGACATAAAGTCTCTGTTCCAGCACCCTGCCGGGACGGGGAAGTGCCCCCGGATCCATCTCCATCGACTCCACCGACATCTCCATCACCGTTGCTGACTCCCATGATAAGGAGGGAGTATTTCTTCCTCGACGCTAAGGGTTCTACCGGTAGCTATGTGTTCATCTCTCTCTATGCATGATCATATTGTGATCATGAGCTTTGTAATCAAGTAGATCTACCTTGCTACTCAAGTGCTTTAATAGATCTCTGGCTCTCCCCATGTGTGTGAAAGTGATAGCGTGCAGACCATGGTGGCACTTAGGCTAGAGATTACAAATACTTGTTATGAGTTATATTTGGAGTTCGATGTCTCTATGAAATTGTGGTGTTTGTTGGAACAATCTAGCGCTCAAGGTGATAGTGAGGGGTTATCTAGATGGGGAAAGCGAACTTTGAGGAGTGCTGTTATAGCCCTACCATGGATTAGAGTGTCCAACCGGAGAGTAGTTCAGAGTAGTATCATGAAGAGAAGATATTTATATGAGAGTGTTCACTAGCGAAAGTATGATCCCTAGGCCTTGTTTCTAAACATTGAAACACTGTTTGCAACTAGATCTATAACATGTTTGCTTTCTTCCATCTTTATTTCAGATTGCCTTTAGTCTCTTCCTACCCGTCAAGCTCTTTTCTAGCACTGTTACCACTTATAATTATCCATACCACTTGCATTTCACTATCTCTTCGCCGAACTAGTGCACCTATACACCTGACAAGTGTATTGGGTGTGTTGGGGACACAAGAGACTTCTTGTATCTTGATTGCAGGGTTGCTTGAGAGGGATACCTTTGACCACTTCATCCCTGAGTTCGATAAACCTTGGGTAATCCACTTAAGAGAAACTTGCTGCTATTCTACAAACCTTTGCACTTGGAGGCCCAACAACTGTCTACAAGAATAGAAGTGTGTAGACATCAAGCTATTTTCTAGCGCTATTGTCAGGGATTAAAGAAGAAGAAGCTCCCACATCAACCACGCGCCATCAAAGCTAATTTCTGGCATTGTTGTCGGGGAGGTAAGGTAAAAGGTACTCACATCTTCTGGCTACTAAGTTATCTTATAGTACTGTTGCTGGTGTGTGAGTGCTCGAAGTTATTTCCTTTAGATTCTGCAATTATATCTTTTTGTTTCTTGTTTTTATTTTCACTAGTTAGGCTTAATGGAAAACAACAAAAAAATTAGAGAGCTTTATAGTATTTATCATGAGTTAGGACATGAAGTGTTTGAAGAGAAAATTAAAAAACCTATGGAACTTTATTTGCATGCTAATAGCAATGTTATTAGTATGAATTATTTGAACACCATTATTGCTAATGCTATGGAAAAGTCTAATCTTGGGGAAGCTGGTTTTGATGAGCATGATATTTTTAGTCCCCCAAGCACGAAGGAGAAAATTTATTTTGATGATACTAAACCTCCAATATATGATGATTACAATGATGAATATGATATTTTCAGTCCACCTATTATTGAGGAGAAAATTAATGATTACAATATGCCTCCTATATTTGAGGATTATGGTGATGAGAATAATAATGATAGCTATTTTGTTGAATTTGCTCCCACTATGATTAATAAGAATGACAATTCTTATAGGGAGAGTAATAATTGTTTTATGCATGTGGCTCATGATAAGAATGTTTTATGTGATAGTTATATTGTTAATTTTATTCATGATGCTACTGAAAGTTATTATGAGAGAGGGAAACATGGTTTTATGTATCTGAACAATATTAGGTTTCCCCTCTTTATGTTGAAAATTTTAAAGTTGCACTTGTTTTGCTTTCCTATGCTTGTTGCTTTGTGCTTTCATGACTTTTTTCTTTACAAGATTATTTTTCACAGGAAGTGGGTTAGACTTAAATGTGCTTTGAATTTGCTTCTTGATGCTCTCTTTTACTTCAATTCATATTTCTTATGTGAGCATCTTCTCAAACTATCATGCCTAACTTAAAGGCGTTAAAGAAAAGTACTTCTTGGGAGATAACCCAATAGTTTCCTTGAGTCTTGGAAGTTATTACTTTTGTAATAACTTCTCCTTATCTTTTTTTATTTTTGTGACAAGAGTAACCTCTAATGAGAGAGAAGTAAGACTTGGGAAAGTTGCTGTCCCGAAACAGATTTTTGTGCTTCGCTCTAAAAATTCGTGAAAATATCTCTATGTCGGATTAAGCTGTAATTTTCTGAATAAATCCCCGAGCTTGTTAGCTAACTTTCATTAGTTCAACACATTTTGATTTGAGCAACATAAGGTCTTCGAAAAAATCGGTTTTCACCTGCTGGTCTGTTTTGACAGATTTCTGCCATTATTTGCATTTGCCTCTTTATCGATTTCTTTTTGGGTTCTTTTTGGTGAATTGAGCTTTTTGAGGGAATTGCTACAGTAGCTTGTGTTTTTAATGAAAGTTTTGCTGTTTCAAAACTAAAACCTAAAGGTTTATTATCTTTTGAATGCACTAATGTTGCTAATGAAGATTGTGTGAAGGAAATTTTCAGGTGTAGGGAAAGAATGATGTAATGAGATGAAAAATGGACAAAAGCTCAAGCTTGGGGATGCCACCCCGTGTCACCCCAAGAAATATTTAAGAGGTACAAGCGTCAAAGCTTGGTGATGCCCAAGGCATCCCCTTCTTCTTCAATAAAAATCTTAGGTATTTCTAGACACTTTATTATTTCATGCACTATTGTGTTGTTCTTGGAGCATCTTTGTTTTTGTTTTTAGTTTTCTTTTGCTTTGTTTACTGCAATATGTTGGTTGGATCCCAGCACTTCTTTTGGAGAGAGACAGACGCTGCTTTCATTGTTTAGAACACTCTAGTTTTCATTCTTATTGTTTTGTGAGTTTTCTCTTTTGCTAGCACTGTGTTTAGCCTTAGTTTTCTTGTGCTTTCAGCTTAGAAATTTTTAGTTCTTCTTTTTGGATTTGTGAGACAAGCTCACTGACCTTTATTTATTATTATCTTTGTGAGTTCTTTCAAATAAGTCGATTGGATTGGAAAAGAGTAGGAAAAGTTCATGCTTAAGTGGTATAAAAGGAGTTTGTTTTTGACTGTGACTTAGACTTTATCATGCCATGCTTGATATTGCTTTGGCTTTATGCTTAGTGATTTTTGTTGTAGTATGACATGTTATAAACAATTGAGATTGCTTAATGTGCCTTTAAAGAATCATGCGTTGTTTTAGCATATAAATGCATAATATTATGGTATTCTCCTTTAATGCTTTATTTGGGTTGACTTGGCGCATGCTCACACCATGTAAGACTATCCCAAGTCACCATAGCCTCTATGATCATTTAGTTTTTGACTTGTAATATCACTTTATGCTTTAATTAATAATTTTTTGTTGCTTTGCATGATTATGGCCATTATTGCTCTCTTAGTTGGTCGCCCCCAGTCTTTTGCTAGCCTCCATACCAAATATGAGTTCCACTCATGCATCCAACTCCAAATAAAACCAAGTTATTCCAAAGAGTCCACCATACCTACCTATTAGCATTTGCTATTCCAAGTATATTCATGATTTTATCTATCTTCCGAATTAAACTTGTTATGTCAAAATTAGTGATTAAAGCTCTCACGAACTTGATGACACACTTTACTTTATTGCACTTAATAATCTTGAACCATTGTGTCCATCTTTGTTGCGTATATGCTTGCGCTTTATAAGTTGAAGTTAGCAGAACCATGTATCATGGGGAATGCTTTCAACATTGCACTTATTATTCTGTTGATATCATGATTCTTTTGCTTATGGATCCCGGTGGTGTGAAATAAAACGGGAACTTGTAAGATCATGGAGTTTGTATGTGTGTTAGAGAAACGCCTGGGACGCTAGCCTAAGCCATGCCTAATCATGGTGGAAACTTGCAGCATAACCATAATGAGCATTCTATAAAGCATCCTCAATAAAAACCTATTCAAATAGCAAATAAAAAGATCGTTGAGATGCTCATTGTCTATTGCCTTGTCATTTTGATATGGGATAGCTCCTGTGTCATGGGGCAAGGGGTACCCCGTTGGCGGTTCTCTATGGTACATATGTACTTACAATGACAAGATCTTACTTGTGACTAAAGTTGAGTAGCATGAGGTTCGGTACTCGTAAGCAAGGGGCATGAGATTTCAACTTATAACTTGTCAAGCATATCCTCTTAGTTGTGTCACTTTAACCTTAATCACCTAAAGATGCTTATGATAGGGGCAATGAGAGCTGAAAGCTAATAAGTACCATAATTTTTGGAAGCTCTTTATGAGACTTGAATCCCTGCTTCCTTTATGAAGGGCCTTTCTTCCACTTTTATATTGAGTCTCCACCTTCTATCCTTAGGCACCAATTAAGAGAGCATAGTTATCATTCTTAGTTCTATGTGCATTATCCCAAAACTTATTGATTGATTCGTAGTGTTGATATTGCTTGTTCTTAAACTATTTGTATCTAGTCACCCTTATGAACTTTGAAGGTGTCCTATGCATTTCTGTTTTGCTACACTATGAGGGACAAGCTGAATACCATTCTCATTATGTTTTCTTTATGTGAAACAAACAAACATCTTGCAAAGCATTGTTATTCATGAATCTTTTGTTTGTACCTTTTCATGTTATAACATAGTTGCTATGTCTTATTGATAGAACTATATCTTTCATGCTATGTTAAAGTACTATAGTTCCGGCTATCAATGTTCTACAAATGCCTTGATCAAGATTATGATGGTGCATGTCACCTCAAAAAACATTCTTTCTTTTTATCACTTACCTACTCGAGGACGAGCAGGAGTTAAGCTTGGGGATGTTGATACGTTGCAAACGTATCTATAATTTTTGATGTTCCATGCTTGTTTTATATCTACTTTCTTAAGTTTTGTCCACTCTTTGGAGTACTTTTACACATTTTCTGGGACTAACCTATTAACAAGATGCCATAGTGCCAGTTGCTTGTTTTATTCTATTTTTGGTTCCAGAAAAGCCAGAAAATGAATATTCTCGGAATTGGATGGGAGAAAAGCCAAAGTCGATATTTTACCGGAAGACTCACGGAGCCAGAAGACGATACGGAGAGGGGCCAGGGGCTGGCCACACCATGTGGTGGCGCGGGTCTCCCTGGCCACGCCACCAGGTGGTGTGGGCCCCTGGTCCACCCTCTGACATCGCCCTTCGCCTATAAGAAGCCTCCCGATGAGAAAACCGTAAATCATCCAGCCTCCAGCCACGAAAAGTTCCGCAGCGCCGCCGCCACCGAAGGGGAGATTCGGGGGACAGAAAGTCTCTGTTCTGGCACCATGCCGGGACGGGGAAGTGCCCCCGGATCCATCTCCATCAACTCCACCAACATCTCCCATCACCGTTGCTGACTCCCATGATGAGGAGGGAGTAGTTCTTCCTCGAGGCTAAGGGTTCTACCGGTAGCTATGTGTTCATCCCTCTCTCTATGCATGATCATATTGTGATCATGAGCTTTGTAATCAAGTAGATCTACCTTGCTACTCAAGTGCTTTAATAGATCTCTGGCTCTCCCCACGTGTGTGAAAGTGATAGCGTGCACACCATGGTGGCACTTAGGCTAGAGATTACAAACACTTGTTATGAGTTATATTTGGAGTTGGATGTCTCTATGAAATTGTGGTGTTTGTTGGAACCATCTAGCGCTCAAGGTGATAGTGAGGGGTTATCTAGATGGGGAAAGCAAACTTTGAGGAGTGCTGTTATAGCCTTACCATGGATTAGAGTGTACAACCGGAGAGTAGTTCAGAGTAGTATCATGAAGAGAAGATATTTATATGAGAGTGTTCACTAGCGAAAGTATGATCCCTAGGCCTTGTTTCTAAACATTGAAACACTGTTTGCAACTAGATCTATAACATGTTTGCTTTCTTCCATCTTTATTTCAGATTGCCGTTAGTCTTTTCCTACCCGTCAAGCTCTTTTCTGGCACCGTTACCACTTATAATTATCCATACCACTTGTATTTCACTATCTCTTCGCCGAACTAGTGCACCTATACACCTGAAAAGTGTATTGGATGTGTTGGGGACACAAGAGACTTCTTGTATCTTGATTGTAGGGTTGCTTGAGAGGGATACGTTTGACCACTTCCTCCCTGAGTTCAATAAACCTTGGGTGATCCACTTAAGGGAAACTTGCTGCTGTTCTACAAACCTCTGCACTTGGAGGCCCAACAACTGTCTACAAGAATAGAAGTGCGTAGACATCAGTCTCCTCCATGAGGGGCCTACGGGGTTGCTCACGGGGCACTCACCCTCAAGCAGCCTAAATTCATGTTGAACCTACGGTTTCCTCCTCGAGGAGCCTACAGGGAGAACATTGCCCTATGGTCTCCTCCACAAGGGACCTACGGGGCGGCTCAAGAGGACAATCACCCTCAAGTAGCCTAACTTCATGTTGAACCTATGGTTTCCTCCTCGAGGAGCCTATAGGGAAAACATTGCCCTACGGTCTCGTCCATGAGGGACCTACGGGGCGGCTCACGAGGGCGCTCACCCTCATGTAGCCTAACTTCATGTTGATCCTATGGTTTCCTCCTCGGGGAGCCTACAGGAAAAACATTTTCCTATGGTCTCCTCCATGAGGGATCTACGGGGAGGCTCACGAGGTCACTCACCCTCAAGCAGCCTAACTTCACGTTAAACCTACGGTTTCATCCTCGAGGAGCCTATAGGTATAACATTGCCCTACGGTATCCTCCATGAGGGACCTATGAGGCGGCTCATGAGGGCACTCACCCTCAAGCATCCTAACTTCATGTTGAACCTATGATTTCCTCCTCGAGGAGCCTACATGGAAAACATTGCCCTACGGTCTCCTCCATGAGGGACCTACGAGGCGGCTCACGAGGGCACTCACCCTCAAGTAGCCTAACTTCATATTGAACCTATGGTTTCCTCCTCCAGGAGCCTACAAGGAAAACATCGCCCAACGGTCTCCTACACGAGGGACCTACGGGATGGCTCACGAGGGCACTCACTGTCAAGCAGCCTAACTTCATGTTGATCCTATGATTTCCTCCTCGAGGAGCCTACAGGGAAAACATTGCCCTACGGGTCTCCTCCACAAGGGACCTATCGGGTGGCTCACGAGGGCACTCACCCTCAAGTAGCCTAAGTTCATGTTGAACGTAAGGTTGCCTCATCGAGCATCCAATAGGGAAAACATTGCCCTACGGTCTCCTCCATGAGGGACCTACGGGGTGGCTCATGAGGGCACTCACCCTCAAGTAGCCTAAGATCATGTTGAACCTACGGTTTCCTCCTCGAAGAGCCTACAGGGAAAACATTACCTTATGTTCTTCTGCATGAGGGACCTATGGGGTGGCTCACGATGGCACTCACCCTCAAGCATCCTAAGTTCATGTTAAACCTATGGTTTCCTCCTCGAGGAGCCTACAGGGAAAACATCTCCCTATGATCTCCTCGACGAGGGACCTACAAGGCGGCTCACGGGGGCACTCACCCTCAATCAGCTTAAGTTCATGTTGGACGTACGGGTTCCTCCTCAAGGAGCCTACAAGGAAAGGATTACCTTATGGTATCCTCCATGAGGGACCTACAAGGCGGCTCACAAGGGCACTCCCCCTCAAATGGCCCAAGTTCATGTTGAACCTACGGTTCCCTCCTTGAGAAGCTTACAGGGAAGACATGGCCCTATGGGTTTCCCTTCTAAGGTCCTACAGGGTAGCTCACAAGGATGCTTCCCCTCAAGAAGCCTAGAATCCCGAGAGCGAGGCAGCCCCTGGGAGCGGACGGGGGTGGATGGAATAGGAAGACAAAGCACAAACTTGCGAGGGTGTTAAAGTCACCACACAAGGGATCGATGGTCCTGACCTTCCCCGAGGAAGAACCTCCACATGAGGCCAAGGAAAGAGGGGCTCCTCCGTGAGGGTGCATGCGATAGAGCCAAGTTCGGGTGTCTTGGTATCGTTCCCTCGCCATGCTCCTTCCATTACTTAGCACCCCGCCAGAGGCTCTTCTCCTACTTCGTGGACTCCCCTAACACGCTAGGAGGAACCTCGGGGAACAATATCGCAACCGTCTTGCCCAGATCGCAACCCTCTCTATGTCGAGGCGGCCCAGCAGGTGGCACCACGGTGCCCGGAGGTGGATTCCTATGTGCGCCCTACGAAAGGATACACAGAGGAAAACAAGCTACACGAAGGATAAGAAATGGATCAACTAAAGAGGATTTACTGACAATAAGTCCACTACAATCATGCCCACAAGGAAAAAGGCAGGAACATTGCCACCCACTAATGGTCAGAAAATACACGCGCCGCCTTACAGGGCGCGGTATCAGAAATGTCGGGAGAAGCTGCCTACAGGCACCAAAGGTGGCACGGGTAATTGACGCGGCACCAGAATGTGTCAAACACAGACACAAAGAGGTCCCCACCACCATGGTAGCGGAACCACAGCACGAAGCCTCGCCCAATGGCATGGTTGTGGATGAAGTGCTCCTAGCCAATAGTACAGAACATGGCTCCAGGCATCAGGGGCTCGATGTTCATGCTCTAGCTGTCGCCACCGCCAGAGTGCTTCAGCCGAGTGCCCCCCAGCATGGAGCTCGTGACCCCAAGCGCGAAGCGCTCGGGAAGACTCACCCTCCTGGACCAATCCGCATCATGGAGGATGAGGACAAAGTCGATGACCCTCTCAAGCTCGTTCTCAATCTGCATCATGATGATCAGAGGGGACGGAGATGAGGGAGATACCGGTTCTAGAATGCTACCTCAACCTCTGCCATGGCCCCCGCGTTGCCCGCGGGTGCTTCCACGAGGACGGATGTGGCCTCTCTTCGCTAGCGTGCCCCTAGCGGCCATTACAGCCGCTGCAAACAAAGACGTACCGCCGCGACTGGCGCCACGTCTGCGGCCGCTTCTGCATGGTCACCCTCGGCCATGCTTTATTGGCGGGGTTTCCACCACCTCCTCCATCACGACTTCGCCTTCTCGGCAACGAAGGCTCGCTTTGGTGCCATGAGAGGGAGCAACGCACCGGCCTAAGAGTTTGGGGAGAAAGGAGAGGAAGCAGAGTAAGTGGCAACTGAGGGAGAAGGACCTCGAATCTTTTCCCTCCTTTATCAAAGAGGAAGGACACTTCGTTGCCTCGGGTGAAGGGCACTAACCGCTGGTCTATCACACGTACCATCAATCGTGGGGGAACAACTCTAGAGGCACGGCATGCCATGCGGGGTTTCCCAATCTGATGGTGAGAAGTGCGCAACCGCTTGGTGTGCACGGCAAGGATGCGGCATGGAGGCAACCCCACACTGGAGCAGGCAGAGGCAGTGGCCCCACGACCATTTGTGCCCTTGCCCTGTCGTGTTCGTCAAAGGACATGTGCAAAGAAAGTGCTTGGTGGCTAATGTCGGGTCACTGACAACTGGGGTACGCTGACCCATCGGTCACTAGGTCCTCTGCCGAAGCAATGTAAGCCTCGTGAAGTCACCTCACCTTGCCATAATCCCTCAGGAGCCAGAAGAGGAGCGAGGGGCCCTTCGTCAGGGATGCCTCCAAGAGGGAGGCCCCATGAAGAGGCATCCTCCCTATTGAGAGAGCCTTGGATTCTCTCCTTATGTGTCATGAGGGCACTTCCGTAATCTAGTCATGAAGGAAGGAAGGCGACAATACCAACAGGAAGTCCATGGGCACACAAACTACATGGTCTGCCTTGTAAACGAAGAAGTGTTGTCAGCCTCCTTCCGTGATAAGGAAGGGCTGGCCGTACCAGTGCCACCACCGCTCTTTCTTTGCTACTTTGGTGTAAGAGAGCACTGGCCAGCCCAGCACATTGGGCAGATGTCAACGATGGCCTCATCTTTATGGTGGATTGGAGACGGGGGAGATCCTAGACCTGGACCATGTAAAGCAGCCTTGTAGACCGGTTCTCTCCTTGGGCGGCAATGTGGTGACCTTTCCCGCCCATCGATTTGGGGAAGAGGCCCATGACCCATATAAAAGGAGAGCTTCTCCTATCTTAGAAAGGAGATCCCGGCGATCTAAAACCCTAATCATACGCCCACCATTGTACCCTCGTGAAGCACCACGAGCAATACAACAAAGCAGGAGTAGGGACTTTACCTCCTCACAAGGGTCCTGAACCTGGGTAAAAAAACCGTGTCCATTCTCTATCATGTGCAAGCTCCACAACAACTATCATCACCGAGAAGGTCTGAACGTGTGTTCAGCCCCTATCAAACTTAGGGATCGTTGGACCCCCTATTACTTCATGAGACACAAGTCCCCGACATGCTGTGTGTGAAAATTTTTGCGGCGTTCCTTGTAAGCCTGGTACTGCTCCTTGTGGACATCCACCCTCATGCAAAGGACATTGCGCTCAAACCAACTCAGCTTATTCACGTCTCTAGAAATAGATGGAGTTGGAGGCTTCCTTGCACGGGTACTGCTACTCATACGAGCATCTCTCATGAAAGTATCCAAAGGTTCTGAGCTAAAGGAGTGGCAACATTCTTCTTCTTGACATAGGGATTTTTGACCTTGTGTGTCTCACAATCATCACTAAGTTCCTCATCCAGAAGGGTGCGCTTGATGAGCATCATAATATAGGGAGCATACATAATAGAGGTCTTATTTACCATGGCATCATAAATCTTGTTGAAGATAAAGTCCATCACATCCACAGAGAAATCCACATTGAGGTCATAATTTCCATAGCATTCACTAGCAAAGAAAAGGAGGTTGATAATACCGGTGCGGATGGCATCATACTTGCCACCACTTGAGGTAATATTCTCACAAAAGATACGCACAAGCTGGTCATAGAGAGGCAGAAGACCGGTGATAGTACCAATAACTCCACCACAACCATAAAATTTAGCAAGCTTGTTCTTGTTGGGCTGCTCCGGATCATGAATGCATTGCCCAACAGGAGTATGTCCATTGAAACTATACCCAATTACATCACCAAACTTGTAGAAGTCAGACTCACTAAGTGTACCTCCTGTCATCCACTTCATCGTGTGAGCATCATCACCTTTGATCACAAGAGTAGAGCAAAACTGCTGAACAAGGGCCACATTGCAGTCGCACTGAATCTCCATGAGGTGGTGCAACCCCAACCTCTCAGTCACATAATATGCATCATAAAAATTAGTCTTGGTCCTGAGGTGAGCAAGGTCAATCGGGTGCATTGGACACAACTTGAAAGTGGCATAGATATCCTTGTAGATGTACAACTGCTCCAAGCACTAGAAATGGCAATCTTCAATCTCTTCATCATGCTCAATTGTCTCATACTAGTTTCCTTGCCTTATACTAGCATATGAGACGATGTCCATGTCCTTATAGTTGATGCTAGCTTGCCTGCCCTTCTTCCTCATGGCAGACCTTTTTCTTTTCTTGATCAGTCATCCTCTATGCTTCAATAGCTTGTAGTCAGGACACACCTTGATCAACAAGCACACCTTCTTCATTTCTACGGAAGTATCATGGACGAGGACACCTCTTCCTTGTAATACCACTACAACCACCTATGAAGAAGAGAAATAGAGGGAGAGCACAAGATAAGTGCACACAAGTCTCAAGAAAAGCTATGTTGGAAATAGTAGAGATTCATCCTAGTGTCCATCAAACTTTGACCGAGGTGAATCAAGAAATCTAAAATAAGATTAAGTTACCAGGCCGGATAATTCGGCCCTTCACTAAGGGCGATTATTCTCCCCTCTCGTAGAAATTTCAGCACAACTCAATTCATCAAGGTCACAAGGTAGATAAACAATAGGAGATGACAAACTAGTGTAAAAGGCATGAAATAGAGAACAATGGGAATCAAATACTCCAAGATTTCAACAAAATAACTCCACATTGAATAAAAATATGACAAGCACCTAGGATCTGAAAAATATGGAGTTACCCTCATCCATTGGAGGAACCACTAGGAGGAGAAGGTTGCCAGGCCCAAGGGGAAGCAGAACATAGGGATTATGGTGGCCAGGATGGCTCAGGTGGGGAGGGGAGGGTGTAGGTGGTGGCGGGTAGAGAGCAAGGGGGCCGACGGTGGAAGGGTGGTTCAAGTGAAGCCACCCACCCCGACAGCCCCCTACTTATTTTTGATGTACCACCTGTGACACCCCCGGGATCAGGGTTAAACAAATCCAGACATTAACTTGACATAAGCTTAACCTCGAGCTCGAGGATATCTAGTGAGGAAATCGGTAACACAATAGTAACCTTGCGACACAAAAATTATTATAGCAAGCTCATAGTTGAGCAAAGAACCAATATATTACAAGCAGAGGTCACTGACCACAAACATCAAACAACGGAAGGCAAATTATGCTATTAAGTATAGCAAACTTAACAAGAGGGAGTTTTCCATAAAGCTAGTTTTGTTTATAAAACAAGAGGGAGAAGAAGCTCATCTAATCAAAATATTTTAAAAGGGGATAAGAGAGCGACATCTTTGAAGAATTGATCATCATCTTGATATCCACCAAAGTAATCCTCATCTCAAAACTAGGATCACCCCCTCGTACCCAAGAGGAAGCATCCTTAAGCACACATTGAACTGCCAAGTTTTACAATTAGGTTAACGTTCTCTATGATCTTAGAATCTGGTCACCAAGCGTTCATAACCGTGAACACGGCTTTTTGAAAAGATTTAACCCTGTAGGGGTGTACAACTTTACCCACACGTACCAACCGACTCTTAATGCTAGAACATTAGCCCTCTTCCTTGGAAAGCCGACAGAGGGTGGTTGGCCATGACATTTACCTTGCTTTCGTCGAGACCATGAGTCACACCCTAAGGATGGTTCCGCCGTAATGGGTAAAATCCCAAAGCCGGTCCTTAGAGATGTGGGCGAGGTTGGTTTACCAGAGGAACCGCCTCAAGCAACCCCGACCACGCTTACCTACCTGTTATGATGCACCTTCACCTGCCAAATCTTTCAGAACATTTTCTATGCATATGTCGAATGGAATGCCCCAACTAGGTGACTCATGGAATCTACTAGGCAAGTTAATTAGCAGAGGGATTCCCAAGCCCCGCGTGACTGTACGCTCGTCTTGGTTCCAAAGGCAAGAACTCGGTTCTTAGTGGTGGCGAGCATGTAACTACAAAAACCACATCCCACTTTGGCCTCCCATACAAGCCTTAGCATGTTTAACCTTTACCACTGATCTTACCTCATCAGTATACCTCGTTCTCATGTCATACTAGATTCGCTGGATCTGATACATCTCTGGATGAACCAGCACTGACAGCTAAGCATGGCTAAGCAAGACAAAGATATAAGCTCTAGGAGTGCACACACAAGCCAAATCTAGTTATGCTAGGAGCAGTGGATTAGGTATTATAAGCTCATAGGGAGTAATGCATAGATAGGATACTCTACCTATCGATAAAAGACCACAGTAGAACGTATGCATCATGGCAAGCATTGAAATGCTTTTGAAACCATAGGAGTATAATGGTGGGGCTATGCTTGCCTTTGCCTGTTGATAACCAATAAGCGGGTCTTCGGACATCTAGTACTTGACTTGATTGTAGTTGATCAAGTATTATTCGTCGGTCTTCGAGGGGTTGATCTCAGTCTTCAATCTCGATCTTGATATCGTATTCTACCGGGAAGAAGCAAACACCAGAAAGAAATGGGATACAACAATCAACACGTGGCATCGATGCAATGCTCAAGCAAGGATGATGATATGACAAGTTGAATTGTATTGAAATATAACCCTAAGGCATGATCGACCATTTCAAACAAGGTCCGAGGGTTGCAAACCCTAGAACAGGGGAAACCCTGGAACACCTATGAGGGGTTGATTTGTTCTTCTAATTAAACTTGTAATAAAAGTTGCTTAACAATGCATGATTATGAGTCTATTGTGTAGATCTCATTTTTTGGACATTTTGATATATTATACACATTTTTCTGATAAACAGATAATTAGATATTCAATTTACAAGATTATATCAAATTCTGAAATTATTAAACCATTTAAGAAATTATAACAAAACTGGGAGAAACCTTTTTACACCGAGGCTAACATAGCCACAGTGACTGACAGAAGGGCCCCATGGCCACCTCAGCTACCATGTGGGCAGTGTGGGACCTAGCTCGGGTTTGACTGGGTCTAACCCGTGCCGCTGACATCAGCATGACGTCGGCATGACATCATGCTGGCGGTGGCTCACAGGACGATGACGGGGACGGCGAAAAACAGGGAGCGGGGCTGCATGGGTATGCGCGTTGGAGAGAGGAGGTCAAGGTGGACCTACTAGAGGTGGCGCCACAGGTTTTTGGCAACCGAAGCGACGACATGACGAAGTCTGACGGTGGCGTACGGTAGCCTGCGAGGGGAGGACGAACCAGAGAGAGGGAGGAAGGGGAAAGGTCCAGGTGGACCAGCGGCTCACCCTGAGCGTGATGGACATGACGGCGAGGCCGAGTATGGATAGGGTCGATGGTGAGGGCCGCGGCCGCGGTCATCAGAGGCGGGGAAGACGGTGATGTTGGCGGCGATTCATAGCGTCCCTTCTCGATTCCTTTGTCGAGGAAGATCGGCATGGCGAGGCAGTGCTTCCTGCATGCTCGAGCAGTCTCGGGGAGATGCGGAGCGGCGGAGATTTGTCGGCGAGCTCTACTAGGGTTCGAGCTCGCTCGCGGGAGAAGGAAGAGGAGAGCTAGGGGAAAAGGGGAGCCAGGGGAGGAGAGAGGCATGCTCAAGGAGGCTCTTATCCTCCCTAAGATGGTGGCGGGGATCTCCAGGCACGACGAGGCGACGGATGGCGGCGCGGCAGCCACTGAGTTGCTTCGCGCCATCATCCAGGCTGAAGGTCAGCGTGGTCTTCAAATGGGCTACAAAGCTTCTTTGGCAGGTAGCATTGTTGATGGGTGGCAGAGAAGGGAGAGGAAGAGTGGGCCGGCCTATTGCGGCTCTGATGCTATTTTTATTTGCAAAACACTTTTTCCTTTTTAGTTTTTGTTTTCTCTTTTGTAATACAAGTTCTTTTACTGATTTGAATCATTTGAAAAAATATCATAGACTTTTTGTAAACTATAGAAAATATTGCAGGGGCCCTTTAATCAATTTGGGCTCCATGTATTTGTGTTTTTCAAATATTTTCAAAACCACCTTTTGAATAAGTTTAAAAGAGAGAGAAGGAAATTTAGAGTTTAGGGTTTGGCATTATTTTTTCTTTGCATGCATTATTAAATATGATGCTCATGAATGCACAATCAACCCTAATTAAGGATTAACTAAAACTGGGGTTTTACAGTTCTATCCCCCTTAACAGAATCTCGTCCCGAGATTCCTAGGTAGGAAGATAGAAGAGACAAGGTTACACTAAACTTCGACTATCTTCTCGGAGAGGTTGATCCATGCCACCATTATTGAATGAATGAAGTGCTTCATTTCTTAGAGGTTGATGCACACACTAAGGAAGGGAGGGAATGCCATAGAACCACAAAAAGAGTATCTTATGATCAACTCATGAAGGAGTGTTCATAAACAACTCTGAGATGACGAACATGAAAAACGTCAAGGTATCAAAGGAAACAAAAGGAGATGGGTTTCATGTTGTTAGATAGCTGGTCTTCATAAGTGTTGAGGGAAAACCTCTAGGGTGGCCCGATCTTTCACGATTCCCTTTCAAATCGAGGATGGAGTGCGGGGAGAGGAGGGGAGGATGAACACGACGAACGCACGCATGAAGAACGCGATGAGCACACTCACACAAAACCACGATACACACCAATAGCTCACGCCGGCGGTGACCGGTCCGGTGCAATCCCTATTGTGTCAGATAGTTGAAAAATCAAAAAAAGAGAAAGAAGAGAAAAAAAAAGTTGTTAAAAAAAGGGAAAAGAAAAGAGATACAAAAGTAAACAACAAAAGGGAGATATCAAGGTTGATTGGAGGACTAGTTTTATAATATCACTAGTAGATTGAGCAATCTTGTGCCTGTTCTATTTGAGCTATTACTAGCGTCTCTCTTGTGCATTGCAATATTCCTTTTCATAAGTTGCTTTGCCACATTTATCTCCACTGTGTGTGTTTCTTGGGTATTTGTACGATCAGCACTAGGACTTGTTTGCGGTGTAGATAGGGTACCATACCTATAGCTCCACCTTACATAACCTGTGTGCCCTGTGATCATTCTCTATACCTTTGATATTCACTTCATCACATCAAGTGCATCAGTCTTTGATTTCGTTTGGTAGAGCATCTCTATTCACTTTGGAACGGTAAGATCTCCTTTCTTATTAGTTGTGAGTGAGTTGTGAGAGTTTCCACCATACATATTTTGATTTTGCACTAACCTACTAATCATGTCTTCTAGTGATGATGATGTTGTGATGCAGAAAAAGAAGGATGAGGAGCTTGTTAATTGGCGTGAATATGAGGCTTTGAAGTCCCACTTGACACGTGTGTTTACTAACACGACAGATGCCATTGACAAGAATCTCCAAGATATGAATATGAGATTGGATCAGCATGTTGGGACGGTTGATAATATCCAAACGCAAGTGGCTACGCTCAATGTCAATGTCACCACTTTGCAGCGTTCCATTGAGGGTTTGACAGCCGCCTTACATAGAAGGGAAGATCCTCAACATGATGATGCCTTTGATGATTTCGATGAGGGTAGCGTCGTGGATGTTGCTCCACATGTTGGCAGGGGACGTGCTATTCCCCCTGTCCATGCACCTGCTCATGGTCGTGGGTTTTCCCCTCTTGGGCGTGGTCAACGTGTGCCCAACCAAGCTGTTGATGATGGTTTAGGCAAGCCAAAATTCTCAATTCCTAAGTTTGATGGTTCCATTGATCCTGAAAACTACCTTACATGGGAGTTGAAGATTGAGAAACTCTGGCGTTTATTTGACTATCCAGAAGACAAGAAGGTCAAGCTTGCAGCATCTGAATTTGATGGTTATGCTTTGCGTTGGTGGGATGCTCTTGTGCAGCATAGAAGGGAGGACAATGAACTTCCTGTGATGGATTGGCGCGAGATGAAGCAAATCATGAAAGCTCGTTTCATACCAACCAACTACTTGCGATCAGTTTTTGATAAATTGACGCAATTGAAGCAAGGCACCATGACAGTTGATGAGTACTACATGGAGATGGAGATGCTTATGCAGCATGCTAGAATTCGTGAGTCCATTGAGATGACCATGCAGCGATTCCTAAACAATTTGAAGTTACCGATCAAGAGCATTGTTCGTCATCACAAGTATGAGACCATGAATGAGTTGTTGCATCATGCTAGAGAGGCTGAATCCTAGTTGGCAGAAGAGGCGAAGTCACGTGCTCGTTTTCCGTCCTCCAGCAGATTTTCGACCAGGTCTACACCTCCTACAGTCACGCCACCAGTTGCTGCTCCTTTTACACCATCGGCCAAGCCAGCAAGTACACCTTTGTTTGGTTCTAATGCTCGGAAACCCGCTGCTCCTGCTGCTAGCTCGGGTTCCAACATGTCTACGGCACGTACTCGTGATGTGGTGTGCCATACTTGTGGAGGTAGAGGTCACTACAAGAAAGATTGTCCAAACAGCAAGGTTATGTTTGTTAATGAACAAGGTGAAGTAGAAAGTGGAGATGAAGCTTCTGATGATGATATTGATGACGGCAAGGATGGTGCTGATGCATATGCTGAGCGTGCACCCACTATTGTAGTATCTTCACGTGTACTTAGTGTGCAGCCGGTTGAGGAATCCTAGCGTTGCAACTTGTTCCAAACAAAAGCTCTAGTTGGACCAAACAAAGCTTGCAAGGTAATTATTGATGGAGGTAGCTGCAGAAATCTTGCAAATAAGGAACTATGTGCCAAACTGAATTTGACATATTTACCTCATCCCAAGCCATACTACATACAATGGTTGAGCAACAATGGTGAGATGAAGGTAAATCATATGGTACGTGTGAATTTTCAAATAGGGCCATACAAAGATTCTATTGATTTTGATGTGGTTCCTATGACTGTTTGTCACCTACTATTGGGTCGGCCTTGGCTCTATGATCGCCATGTGCAACACAATGGCCGATCCAACACATATCACTTGGAATTCAAAGGAAAGAAGATTACTATGCAGCCAATGACACCACAAGAAATTGTGAATGATTCTCGCTAGAAGATAGAGGTGAACTTGAAGGAAGATACTACCACTCGGCGAGACTGTGTAACAGCTGTTCCTGATGTAATTGAGCCTACATTGAGTGATATAACGAAAAGTGAGAGAGTGCTTGGGTTATTAATACTAACCACCAAGGAGGATATGAGAGAGTTTCGTGAGGATCCTACAGCCATGCCACTTGTGCTCATGTATAAGGGCGAGGTATTGGTTTCTAACGACATGACCCCTATTTCTCTTGGTGTCTCTTCTGTGTTGCAGGACTTTGGGGATGTGTTTCCAGAAGACGTACCCACAGGTTTACCTCCATTGCGTGGTATAGAACATCAAGTGGACCTGATTCCTGGCGCCACACTTCCCAACCGTGCACCTTACAGGACCAATCTTGATGTTAAAATTCCTGGATTAGAAGCTATTTGTGCACTTTATGCAACTGACCATGATTTTCCTGAACCATATCATGTACGTGCTCTTAGAAACGCATGGGATAAGTATCATATACATGATGGATATTTGTTTCGAGTTAACAAACTATGTATTCTAGAATCGTCGTTGCGTTTGTTCTTAGTGCAGGAATCACATGTTGGTGGTTTGATGGGTCACTTTGGGCGTGAGAAGACGTTGCTCATGCTTACTGATCATTTTTATTGGCCCAAGATGAGGCATGATGTGTACAGATTTGTGAGCAGATGCATTACTTGGCTCAAGTCGAAATCCAAGCTGAAGCCTCACGATTTGTATACACCTCTCTCTGCACCTACTACTCGATGGGAAGACATTAGTATGGATTTTGTGCTAGGTCTACCTAAAACTCAGAGAGGTCATGATTCTATATTGTGGTAGTGGATAGGTTCTCTAAGATGGCTCATTTTATTGCCTGCCACAAAAGCGACGATGCGTCGCATGTTGCTAACCTGTTTTTCAGGGACATCGTGAGATTACATGGAGTACCAAAAACGATTGTTTCTGACCGTGATGTGAAGTTCATGAGCTACTTTTGGAAGACCTTATGGGGGAAGCTAGGAACGAAGCTGATGTTCAGTACTACATGTCATCCCCAAACAGATGGTCAAACGGAGGTGGTGAATCGAACATTGTCACAGCTGCTAAGGACCATGATTAAAAAGAATATGCGGGAGTGGGAAGAGTGTTTGCCACATGTTGAGTTTGCTTACAACAGGGCGGTGCATTCAACTACTCAGCTTTGTCCTTTTGAGGTGGTGTATGGTTTCAAGCCATTGACGCCACTTGATATGTTGCCTCTGCCATTACATGAGAGAGTTGATATGGAGGCATCAAAACGTGCTGATTATGTGAAGAAAATACATGAGAAGACTCGAGAGGCTATTGAGAAGAAAGGCAAGAACATTGCTGCTGCAAGGAATCAAGCAAGGAAAGAAGTGTTGTTCGAGCCTGGAGATATGGTTTGGGTGCATCTACACAAGGATAGGTTCCCACTACTTCGAAAGTCAAAATTGAAGCCACGTGGTGCTGGTCCTTACAAGGTGTTAGCCAAGATTAATGATAACGCCTACTCGGTTGATATACCTATTGAGGAGTTTGGTGGAGTTAGCAACAACTTCAACGTTGCTGATTTGGCACCATATGCTGGAGAAGACCTTGGAGCGTCGAGGTCGACGCCGTTTGAAGGGGGGAGATGATGAGGACATCCCTACAATTACACCTACCCCAATGACTACTGAAGATGCTACAATTGTTGCAAGAAAGGATCAGTCCAATGAGATTAGAATTGGACCTATTACAAGAGCTCGTGCTAAGCTACTTGAACAACAGGTGAATTTGCTCCTAAACGAATCTGGTACTTTGATTGATGAGAACTTTATACTGCCTAAGTCTATGCATTTATGTATGATCAGGTTCGTTGGAGAAACAAGCATGGCGCGAGGAGGAGAAGGGCTACAATAGAATCCCAACGTGATGATCGCCCAAGGATGCGCGAGGGAGGAGCGGGAGGAAGGCGCAATACAAGCAAGGGAGATCATCGAAGAGAAGGAACGTTCAATTCGGACAGACAGAAGTCCTGAAATTCAAACGGACGTGGATTCTTCATACGAACTCCAAATCAAGCAAATAAGCACTTGTTGGATAGATAATTCCAAGATCTTTCCAATGAGTACTTCCACGCCTAAAAGACCCTGGATAATCCGGCCCCCACACCCCGGATAATCCGGCCCTGCTTTGGAGATTCTGCAAAGGACTTCGTGCGCGACGTTCAGTACCGGGGCGGATATTTAACCGGACTTTCCCCCGGAAAATCCGGCCACCGGATAATCCATCCCTCTTAGACCGGATAATCCGGCCCAAAAAGTTCCCATCAGATCCAGACGGATCTGATTGTATCAGACACGTTTTCGTTTCGCGTTTTTCGGACGTTCTAGCGGCCATATAAGCCTGGGAATGCCCTCTAGTTTAGGTGAGACCACGTTAAAACAATTTTGGAGTTGTTTCTTTCATAGAACCTCTAGAATTACCCTGTGTTCGAATCTACCAACTATAATTGAGTGTGATCTGTTGTTCCATTGGGAATTAGTAGATTGCATACTATCGTTCGTGGTCATGGCTGCGTTCGCAAGAGCGTGGTGTTGTGAATATCCTACAAGGTTCGAGAGCTGTTGCATTGGCATCAGGGATCGAGCGGGAGAGTTCATAGCTACAGGCTAGTTATCTATCATCCACCATCATCACCGCCATCCGCTTACTGAGAAGATCGGGCCACCCCATATCAACGGCACTTGGACTAGTGCTAACTTGGATCAAACCTTTGGAGACGAGTTGGTTGATTTGACGTTCAATCTCCTTTGTCTCCTCCGGGTTCGTGCGGTAGGCGGCACGGTTGGGAAGTGGTGCATCGGGGATGAGGTCAATGCGATGTTCGATGCCACGAAGAGGAGGTAGTCCATGTGGAAGCTCTTCGGGGAACACATCCTTGAATTCCTGCAAAACACTCATCAAAGATGGAGGAACATTGGTTAATTCGTTAGTTCCTTGCGCAAGTCCCTTGCAAAGGAGGACATAGTGCAAGATGGATGGGTTGTTCCGAACATCTCTCATCTCACTTTTGGTGGCAAGGAGAACACTCTTAGTTTTTCCACTCGAATTTGGCAAGGAGAACACTCCATGCGCTCATCAATGTTAGAGCGAATCAAGTTGAGTTCCATTTCCTTGAAGTATTCTTCCACACTCTATGTCCCTTGACAAAGCACTTGAAGGTTGTTGAAGAGGTCACGCATGTAGTGCGCGGGGACGAACCGGGATCTCATCTGAGCCTTCATGTCATGCCAAGTTGTGATTGGCGGCTCTTGTCTTGCATCACGAGCAACTTTAACTTGTTCCCACCAAAGGTTGGCGTAATCATCAAACTCAAGCAAAGCCATGGCGACCATCTTCTCGTTGCTATAGTTGTGCATGCGGAAGATCTTGTCGACTTTGAGTGCCCACGAGAGGTATTCTTCGGGGTCATTGGATCCGGTGAACTTGGGCATTGTGAACTTGAGCTTGCCAAAAGTTTCTTCATCGTTGCGGTCCTTGCGACGAGCTTGGTGACCTTGTTGATGATCTTGTAGTTGGGGAGGTGGAACTTGGTTCTCGCGTCCTTGTTGCGGAGCTTGCTCTTGGTATTGTTGTTGAGGAGCTTGCTCTTGCTCTTGGCGCGGTTGTTGACGTGGTTGAGGCACTTGGGCCTCATGGTGGCGAGGGTGTGGAGCCTCTTGACACGGTTGATGACTAAGAGGAGGCTCGTTCCTCGGTTGGTGATGTTGGTTAGGCACATGGGCCTCACGGCGAAGAACATGGTCATGAGCCTCTTGACGTGGTGGGCGTCGCTCAACTTGTATCACTTGACGCTCCAAGTTTTGTTGATGTGGAGGAGGCTCCTCGTGATGACCATGGTGTCGTTGTTGACGTTCATTACGGCGATGACGAGGAGGAGGATCTTGGAGAGCTTCACGTCGATGACGAGCTTGATTCTCCAAATTGGAGTCATCACTCCTTGTGTCAAGTATGTGCCACAGTCGATGGTGGTAGACTTGCGGTTGCACTTGCGGTTCCTCTTGTGGTTTCTCTTGTTGGATCACTAGTGCCCTTGCGTTATGACGGCATGCTTCTTGCCTTGCTCGTGGCCTTGAAGAGAGGTCACCATCATAGCTTGATGTTGCGGCGTGCCGTGGGGAAGGTACATAGTTCGAAGAGGTTCCATCTTCAACCACGGGGGCATCATTGCGTCTTAGAGCACTGGGAGGTAGATCTTGTTGCTGAGGTGCATGATGACGCGAAGAACTTGAAGAGCTTGAAGCACGTGAACGCGGTCTTGCCATTCCGTCGATGAGGCGTCGAAGGTTGTCATTTGTTTCGGTGACGGAGCATTGAAGCGACTCATTTTGGTGGCCGAAGTTGTGATGCATTGCTTGCATTTGCCTTTCGAGGCCATCGAAGCGGTTGTCGATGTTCTTGAACTCGGCTTGCGTCTCGCCAAATTGTTCATCTTTTCGTGTCTCAAGGGCTTGGCAACGTTCACGGAACTCTTGGCGGACGATGAAGTGACTTGCACGCGTCATGTACGGACCTTGATCTTCTTCTTGGGGAGGTGGTTGGCTCGTCTCACTGTGCCTATCCATCATGCAAAACACACAAGTATTGTATATGGAATTGGAATATGGTGGTGTTAGCCTTGTACCTCACCTTGGGGATTGCACCAAACTAGAAACCACAAGTGAGAGCTATAAGCGTGCAAAGTGGAAATGCAAAGAAAACTCACACTAAAGAAAGAACTAACTCTCAAAAGCTTGTTGGTGGTATGTTAGGATTGTGGAAAGCCAAAGAACCAACCAAAAGAAAAGGGATAGTCAAAAGTGGGTAAAATCCAACAAAACTCAAGTCAAAGGCAAAGGTTAACAACTGAAAAGGGTGACGGGAACCTACGACTATATACACACACGTGGAGAAAGTTGGGATTGACACGACTATGAAAATGAGCAAACAAAATGTCCTAACGAAGACTAAGTTCGTTGTCGTGCCAATGCAAGGAGAGACCGTGGCTCGTTTGCAAAGAGGAAAAGTGAGCAACGGATTTGTGCACTTGCCTTGGGCGCTCTTATTTCTCTCTTGCTTACAAGCTTTGAGACTCTCTTTGGCAAAGGGATACTATGTTTCTTTTGCTTTTTCTTTGTATCTTTTTTTTTGCTCTCCCTTGATGCTACCTAGTCACACTTGATATTGCTCTTGCACACTCACTATCCAAGGACAAATGCACAATGCTCAAGAAAACACAAGATGAGCCACTCTCATGGGATAGGTACACATAAAGGAAGATAGGGGTTAACAAGGTGACGCAAGTTATACCTTCTTTGATGATGATGAACTTGGCGTCGGTGGTGCGGGATGATGTTCGTGGGCCGTGGTGTTGATGAGCGTGGGGGTTGTCGATGCGGAATCTTGTTGTTAGTTGACGACACACACACGAGCACAAACAAACTAGAAGAAATTAGCCAATGCAAGATTAGAGGTAAAACTGTCAAAATCAGGCGTCAGGCCGGAGACTCCGGGGTTTCAGGCCAGAAACTCCGGTGCAGGCCGGAGACTCCGGTGTGGGTAGGCCGGAGACTCCGGTGTGCAGGCCGGAGACTCCGGTCTAGAGTCAGATCGTGAACTGCTCGTGTTCTTGAGCAGAAATCCACGCCTTGGGTCCTCAAATCCGCGAAAAAATGGCCAAATTGGGCTGGGAAAACGCAGGATAAAGCTGGACCAACACCTAAGACAAGGTTTGGTCGGATCAAAACCACAAATAACACTCCAAATCAAGAGATCGATCCAAAGGCAAATATGGGCTGTTTTTTGGGGATTTTCGAATTTTTGGTGGATAGAAGAAAAATATGTGGGGGAAATCGTGAGCAACGAAGCTCTTGATACCAATATGTTGAGGGCAAACCTCTAGGGTGGCCCGATCTTTCACGATTCCCTTTCAAATCGAGGATGGAGTGCGGGGAGAGGAGGGGAGGATGAACACGATGAACGCACGCATGAAGAACGCGATGAACGCACTCACACAAAACCACGATACACACCAATAGCTCACGCCAGCTGATATGGGGTGGCCCGATCTTCTGAGTAAGCGGATGGCGGTGATCATGGTGGATGATAGATAACTAGCCTGTAGCTATGAACTCTCCCGCTCGATCCCTGATGCTAATGCAACAGCTCTCGAACCTTGTAGGATATTCACAACACCACGCTCATGCGCACGCAGCCGTGACCACGAACGGTAGTATGCAATCTACTAATTCCCAATGGAACAACAGATCACACTCAATTATAGTTGGTAGATTCAAACACAGGGTAATTCTAGAGGTTCTATGAAAGAAACAACTCCAAAATATTTTAACGTGGTCTAAACCCTAACTAGGGGTCGCCCCATAGCTTATAAGGGCGGCTGGGGCGGCCAGAAACCGAAACTAAATGCAAATGACTCAAACTGATACAAACCGACTCGGACCAGATTCGGTCGGCGGGCGGACACTCCGGTCGAATTCGGCCGGACAGTCCTGTGAGGCCGGACACTCCGGGTGAAGTGTGCCGGACAGTCCGGTCTGGCCGGAAACTTTGAAGTGTCCGGGTGGCGTCTGTGTAGTGTCCAAACTGGCATACTGAATGTCCACGCCAGTTTGCTCCAAAGTGGATCTGGCCGGATAGTCTGGTCGTGGCAGATCTTTTTACCTTTGTCTTGATTATCTTCTCTTGCGCCTTCCTCCCGCTCCTCCCTCGCGCATCCTTGGGCGATCATCATGTTGGGCGTCTCTTCTAGCCCTTCTCCTCCTCGCTCCATGCTTGTTTCTCCAACGAACCTGATCATACATAAATGCATAGACTTAGGCAGTATAAAGTTCTCATCAATCAAAGTACCAGATTCGTTTAGGAGCAAATTCACCTGTTGTTCAAGTAGCTTAGCACGAGCTCTTGTAATAGGTCCAATTCTAATCTCATTGGACTGATCCTTTCTTGCAACAGTTGTAGCATCTTCAGTAGTCATTGGGGTAGGTGTAATTGTAGGGATGTCCTCATCATCTCCCCCCCTTCAAAAGGCGTCGACCTCGACGCTCCAAGGTCTTCTCCAGCATATGGTGCCAAATCAGCAACGTTGAAGTTGTTGCTAACTCCACCAAACTCCTCAATAGGTATATCAACCGAGTAGGCGTTATCATTAATCTTGGCTAACACCTTGTAAGGACCAGCACCACGTGGCTTCAATTTTGACTTTCGAAGTAGTGGGAACCTATCCTTGTGTAGATGCACCCAAACCATATCTCCAGGCTCGAACAACACTTCTTTCCTTGCTTGATTCCTTGCAGCAGCAATGTTCTTGCCTTTCTTCTCAATAGCCTCTCGAGTCTTCTCATGTATTTTCTTCACATAATCACGCTTTGATGCCTCCATATCAACTCTCTCATGTAATGGCAGAGGCAACATATCAAGTGGCGTCAATGGCTTGAAACCATACACCACCTCAAAAGGACAAAGCTGAGTAGTTGAATGCACAACCCTGTTGTAAGCAAACTCAACATGTGGCAAACACTCTTCCCACTCCTCCAGATTCTTTTTAATCATGGTCCTTAGCAGCTGTGACAATGTTCGATTCACCACCTCCGTTTGACCATCTATTTGGGGATGACATGTAGTACTGAACATCAACTTCGTTCCTAGCTTTCCCCATAAGGTCTTCCAAAAGTAGCTCATGAACTTCACATCACGGTCAGAAACAATCGTCTTTGGTACTCCATGTAATCTCACGGTGTCCCCTGAAAAAGGTTAGCAACATGCAATGCATCGCCGCTTTTGTGGTGCAATAAAATGAGCCATCTTAGAGAACCTATCCACTACCACAAATATAGAATCATGACCTCTCTGAGTTTTAGGTAGACCTAGCACAAAATCCATACTAATGTCTTCCCATGGAGTAGTCGGTGCAGAGAGAGGTGTATACAAACCATGAGGCTTCAGCTTAGATTTCGACTTGTGGCATGTAATACATCGGCTCACAAATCTGTACACATCACGCCTCATCTTGGGCCAATAAAAGTGATCAGCAAGCATGAGCAACGTCTTCTCACGCCCAAAGTGACCCATCAAACTACCAAGATGTGATTCTGCACTAAGAACAAGCATACGACGATTCTGGAATACATAGTTTGCTAGCTCGAAACAAATATCCATCATGTATATGATACTTATCCCATGCGTTTCTAAGAGCACACAAACGATATGGTTCAGCAAAATCATGGTCAGTTGCATAAAGTGCACAAATAGCTTCTAATCCAGGAATTTTAACATCAAGATTGGTTAATAGCATGTTCTTCCTAGATAGAGCATCAACAACAACGTTCTCTTTTCCCTTCTTATAGTTAATGATGTAAGGAAAAGACTCAATGAACTCAACCCATTTAGCTAATCTTCTATGCAAGTTTGATTGAGCTTTCAAGTATTTCAATGCTTCATGATCAGAATGTATGATGAATTATTTTGGCCATAACTAATGTTGTCAAACCTCAAGTACTCTAACAAGTGCATATAATTCTTTATCATAGATTGAATAATTCAAATGAGCACCAGTCAATTTCTCAGAAAAATAAGCTATAGGCCGACCCTCTTGCATCAAAACGCCACCTATGCCTATACCACTAGCATCACATTCAACTTCAAATTGCTTCGAAAAATCAGGTAATGCAAGTAATGGTGCAGAAGTAAGCAAACGTTTTAATGTATCAAATGCAATGTCTTGAGCCACGCCCCATACAAAAGGAACACCTTTCTTTGTCAAATCATTTAATGGTGCAGCAATGGTGCTAAAATCTTTCACAAAGCGCCTATAGAAACCAGCAAGACCGTGGAAACTACGCACTTGACTAACATTCATTGGAGTAGGCCAATTCTGAATTGATTCAATTTTAGATTGATCTACCTCTACTCCATGTTTAGAAACAACAAATCCTAGGAATATGACCTTATCTTTTGCAAATGTACACTTCTCAAGATTAGCATACAGTTTATTATAACGTAACACTTGCAAAACTTGTCTAATATGAGTGCAATGTTCAGATTCGGTGTGGCTGTATATGAGTATATCATCAAAGTAAAAAACCACGAAACGACCAATAAACTCTCTCAGAACATGATTCATCAAACGCATGAAAGTACGAGGTGCATTAGTAAGACCAAACGGCATATCTAACCACTCATACAAACCGAATTTAGTTTTGAAAGCAGTTTTCCATTCATCCCCTTCTTTCATCCTAATTTGATGATAACCACTACGCAAGTCAATTTTAGAGAAAACAGCAGCACCACTCAATTCATCTAGCATATCCTCTAAGTGTGGAATAGGATGACGATATCGAATAGTGATGTTATTAATCACTCTACAATCAACACACATGCGC
Source organism: Avena insularis (assembly GCA_023614405.1). NCBI lineage: Eukaryota > Viridiplantae > Streptophyta > Magnoliopsida > Poales > Poaceae > Avena > Avena insularis. The sequence goes on along the minus strand of CM042688.1, from coordinate 282,524,127 downwards.
CATGTACCATCTTTCTTAGGAACTAAAATAACAGGAACAGCACAAGGGCTAAGAGAGACACAAATGTACCCTTTATCCAGTAACACTTGTACTTGCTTCTGAATTTCCTTAGTTTCTTCGGGATTAGTCCTGTAAGGTGCACGGTTGGGAAGTGTGGCGCCAGGAATCAGGTCCACTTGATGTTCTATACCACGCAATGGAGGCAAACCTGCGGGTACGTCTTCTGGAAACACATCCCCAAAGTCCTGCAAAACAGAAGAGACACCAAGAGAAATAGGGGCCATGTCGTTAGAAACCAATACCTCGCCCTTATACATGAGCACAAGTGGCATGGCTGTAGGATCCTCACGAAACTCTCTCATATCCTCCTTGGTGGCTAATATCAATAACCCAGGCACTCTCTCACTTTTCGTTATATCACTCAATGTAGGCTCAATTACATCAGGAATAGCTGTTACACAGTCTCGCCGAGTGGTAGTATCTTCCTTCAAGTTCACCTCTATCTTTTGGCGAGAATCATTCACAATTTCTTGTGGTGTCATTGGCTGCATAGTAATCTTCTTCCCTTTGAATTCCAAGTGATATGTATTGGCTCGGCCATTGTGTTGCACATGGCGATCATAGAGCCAAGGCCGACCCAATAGTAGGTGACAAACAGTCATAGGAACCACATCAAAATCAATAGAATCTTTGTATGGCCCTATTTGAAAATTCACACGTACCATATGATTTACCTTCATCTCACCATTGTTGCTCAACCATTGTATGTAGTATGGCTTGGGATGAGGTAAATATGTCAAATTCAGTTTGGCACATAGTTCCTTACTTGCAAGATTTCTGCAGCTACCTCCATCAATAATTACCTTGCAAGCTTTGTTTGGTCCAACTAGAGCTTTTGTTTGGAACAAGTTGCAACGCTGGGATTCCTCAACCGGTTGCACACTAAGTACACGTGAAGATATGACAATAGTTGGTGCACGCTCAGCATATGCATCAGCACCTTCCTCGCCGTCATCAATATCATCATCAGAAGCTTCATCTCCACTTTCTACTTCACCTTGTTCATTAACAAACATAACCTTGCTGTTTGGACAATCCTTCTTGTAGTGACCTCTACCTCCACAAGTATGGCACACCACATCACGAGTACGTGTAGTAGACATGTTGGAACCCGAGCTAGCAGCAGGAACAGCGGGTTTCTGAGCATTAGAACCAAAACGAAGGTGTACTTGCTGGTTTGGCCGACGGTGTAAATGGAGCAGCAGCTGGTGGCGCGGCTGTAGGAGGAGTAGGTCTGGCCAAAAATCTGCTGGAGGATGGAAAACGAGCGCGTGACTTCGCCTCTTCTGCCAACTAGGATTCTGCCTCTCTAGCATGATGCAACAACTCATTCATGGTCTCATACTTGTGATGACGAACAATGCTCTTGATCGGTAACTTCAGATTGTTTAGGAATCGCTGCATGGTCATCTCAATGGACTCACGAACTCGAGCACGATGCATAAGCCTCTCCATCTCCATGTAGTACTCATCAACGGTCATGGTGTCTTGCTTCAATTGCGTCAATTTATCAAAAACTGATCGCAAGTAGTTGGTTGGTACGAAACGAGCTTTCATGATTTGCTTCATCTCGCGCCAATCCATCACAGGAAGTTCATTGTCCTCCCTCCTATGTTGCACAAGAGCATCCCACCAATGCAAAGCATAACCATCAAATTCAGATGCTGCAAGCTTGACCTTCTTATCTTCTGGATAGTCAAATAAGCGCCATAGTTTCTCAATCTTCAACTCCCATGTGAGGTAGTCTTTAGGATCAATGGAACCATCAAACTTAGGAATCGAGAATTTTGGCTTGCCCAAACCGTCATCAGCAGCTTGGTTGGGCACACGTGGACCACGCCCAAGATGGGGAAACCCACGACCATGAGCAGGTGCATGGACAGGGGGAATAGCACGTCCCCTGCCAACATGTGGAGCAGCATCAACAGCGCTACCCTCATCGAAATCATCAAAGGCATCATCATGTTGAGGATCTTCCCTTCTATGCAAGTCGGCTGTCAAACCCTCAATGGACTGCTGCAAAGTGGTGACATTGATATTGAGCGTAGCCACTTGCGTTTGGATAGTATCAACTGTCCCAACATGCTGATCCAATCTCATATTCATATCTTGAAGATTCTTGTCAATGGCATCTGTCGTGTTAGTAAACACACGTGTCAAGTGGGATTTCAAAGCCTCATATTCACGCCAATTGACGAGCTCCTCATCCTTCTTTTTCTGCAACACAACATCATCATCACTAGTAGACATGATTAGTAGGTTAGTGCAAAAATCAGAATCTGTATGGTGGAAACTCTCACAACTCACTCACAACTAATAAGAAAGGAGATCTTACCGTTCCAAAGTGAATAGAGATGCTCTACCAAAACAAAATCAAAGACTGATGCACTTGATGTGATGAAGTGAATATGAAAGGTATAGAGAACGATCGCAGGGTACACAGGTTATTTAAAGTGGAGCTATAGGTATGGTATCCTATCTACACCGCAAACAAGTCCTAGTGCTAATCGTACAAATACCCAAGAAACACACACAGTGGAGATAAATGTGGCAAAGCAACTTATGAAAAGGAATATTGCAATGCACAAGAGAGACGCTAGTTATAGCTCAAATAGAACAGGCACAAGATTGCTCAATCTACTAGTGCTATACACAACAATGCCTCCAATATTGCAAACTTCTATATCTCCTTTTTTGTTTTTTTATATACTGATTCTCTTTTCTTTTCTCTTTTTTTTGATTTTTCAACTATATTACTCAATGCAAACGAGTACAGCAACCTCTAATAGAACTGGGCCGGATAGTCCGGTTGATATGCCCCGGAGACTCCGGATGTGCCGGATAGTCCGGTGTGATTCAGCCTGATAGTCCGGTTTTGCCTGTCGAAAATTTTTGCACTTCAAAAACCTAATGAGCAGCTTGTCGGAGCAAAGCAACTAGTCTCGTGGGTACGTTCCTAGGCACAGATGTTGTAGATAGGCTGTGTCTATGGTATGCAAACAAAAGTACGCTATGTGGACTCGGAAAAAACGATAAATACTTGTGGAAACGGTAATGGTGGGAACAGAGGAGAACAAGATCAAACACTAAACCTAGACACAAACGGAAACTAGACTCCTACGAGGAAAACCTGCAGATCGGATCTACGAGAAGATACAATCAACAACTAAAACTTGAAAACGATGCAATCTAGTCTATGGCAAATCTTTTTGTAAGGCTTTTTCTGTATAGAACGAAAACACTCTCTAATCTATGAATGGATTTGTGGATGCTTACCGAGGCAACACTGGAAATCTGATACCAAGATGATATGGGGTGGCCCGATCTTCTGAGTAAGCGGATGGCGGTGATGATGGTGGATGATAGATAACTAGCCTGTAGCTATGAACTCTCCCGCTCGATCCCTGATGCCAATCTAACAGCTCTCGAACCTTGTAGGATATTCACAACACCACGCTCTTGCGCACGCAGCCGTGACCACGAACGGTAGTATGCAATCTACTAATTCCCAATGGAACAACAGATCACACTCAATTATAGTTGGTAGATTCGAACACAGGGTAATTCCAGAGGTTCTATGAAAGAAACAACTCCAAAATATTTTAACGTGGTCTAAACCCTAACTAGGGGTCGTCCCATAGCTTATAAGGGCAGCTGGGGCGGCCAGAAACCGAAACTAAACGCAAACGACTCAAACTGATACAAACCGACTCGGACCAGATTCGGTCGGCGGGCGGACACTCCGGTCGAATTTGGCCAGACACTACGGGTGAAGTGTGCCGGACAGTCCGGTCTGGCCGGATACTTTGAAGTGTCCGGGTGGCGTCCGTGTAGTGTCTGAACTGGCATACTGAATGTCCACGCCAGTTTGCCTCTCGACCAGGCCGGACAGTCCGGTTGTGGCAGATCTTTTTGCCTTCGTCTTGATGATCTTCTCTTGCGCCTTCCTCCCGCTCCTCCCTCGCGCATCCTTGGGCGATCATCATGTTGGGCTTCTCTTCTAGCCCTTCTCCTCCTCGCGCCATGCTTGTTTCTCCAACTAACCTGATCATACATAAATGCATAGACTTAGGCAGTATAAAGTTCTCATCAATCAAAGTACCAGATTCGTTTAGGAGTAAATTCACCTGTTGTTCCAGTAGCTTAGCACGAGCTCTTGTAATAGGTCCAATTCTAATCTCATTGGACTGATCCTTTCTTGCAACAGTTGTAGCATCTTCAGTAGTTATTGGGGTAGGTGTAATTGTAGGGATGTCCTCATCACCAGCGGTGACCGGTTCGGCGCAATCCCTAGGATTGGCGTCGGGCGGAGGACTCTCTCTCGAACCGGCACGGCGAGATGGGAGACTCAGTGAGATCTTGACGTCTAGGCAAAGGGACACCGATGCCTAGGCCTTGTACAACGCAGAGGCACGATGCAAACTCCAACGAGGTTTGGGGATATTGGTGCTCCTTAGTCAAGGAGCATGAGGCAAGAATTAGATAGATCCACAAAGGGGTTTCCACTAATTCCAATATCATGCCTAGGGTTTACAATGGAGGTGGGGTTCTATATATAGGTCAGCCACTTAGACAGGGGTACTTTAGGAATAAAAGATAAGTTCTGGACGGACTAAGGGGTACATGGGCCGCAGGCCCAAAGGCCTTTTCATGCCTGGCAACGGTCGGACCGGAGACTTCGGTGTGGTGGACCGGAGACTCTAGTCTAGGCCAGAGATTCCGGTGTAGTCTCCGGACCAGCCTCTGGAGGGGTCATCAGACTGTCCCAGGGCCTGGTGTAGGGGGCCAGACCGGAGAGAGGACCGGAGACTCCGGTGTCTTCAGGCCGGAGACTTTGGTGTACTGGAGACTCCGGTGTGCGCAGACCGGAGACTCCGGTCTGAGCAGCTCCAGCGTCTTCTGCTTCACGATCTGCTCCTTGTTCTCCATCTTGGGGTGCTTGGTGATGTGTCGAAGCTTCATACCTAATGATACATAGTGTAGATGCATGAAGTAGCACACCATCCAAGGAGGTATCAAATTGGCACGAGGAAAGGAGTGAGTTCACCTTAGCTTGTAGGAGTTTGGCTCGGGCATGAGTCATGGTTCCACTTGGGGGACATGTTGGTGTAGATGTAGGAGCGTCCGTAGGACGGGCCGCATCAATAAGGATTGAGACCATGGAGTTCCAGAAGAGTTTAAGCTTCTAAAAAGGTAGGCTTACAAAAGAAAGGACATGACCATAGACTTCGAGAGATAAAACTCTACTAGACGGCTTGAGTAGATCTTCCAGGGAGACAGAGATACAGATAACCAAGTTGTTGAACTAATTTTGATACAGAAGGGTCACTCTTCATTCAACAGAAGGTCAAGATAGAAAGGTTGTTGTGTCGACAGGACTCATAAGAGTCATAAGGAACATGTAATAAGAGGAACTTCTGATTGTCAAAATCATAGTCACTCTTCGAACATGTTAGAGAGACCGAAGGAAACTATTTATTCCAGGTTTATCAAAATCTTTGCCAAAGATCATGATATCACCTTACACCACTAGATGAATACATAGGAAGATTCCTGATGACACGAGGAAAAAGAAACTTCATTTTCAGACTTCAATTACTTGGCACAACAAGATGCTTTCCAATATGAAAGGGTCTAGAGAATCAATCGAGAGACATTTAGCAACTCTACTTTAAATGTTCTCCTTGATGTTCGAGAAAACAAACATCAAGTAAAGGTCGGACTTCGGATACAAAAGAAACCATGAGCACAATTCCTATAACAAATCATAGAATATGCCTCACGAAGAGTGGTTATTATTGCTGATTCAATAGAATGTGACAAGAGGTCTACGGATAATTGTGTCAACCATCACATCAATCTTACTGGACTTACAAAGAGACCTACGTCAAAAACCTTGGAGAACACCAACCATCGTTGCTGCTTGAGATTCAGCTCTAGTTAGGTGGAATGATACTTCAGACTCAGCATATCCGAATAGAAGACTTGCAACATTTACCACAGAGGTAAAGTTACTAGATTCTTAAGACATGGACTACAATGTGATGAGGATATATACAGGGATTATGATGATTCTGACTGCCTGAACTGGAAGGAAATATTGAGTTAAATCAATAATGACTATCAGGTGAATTCATTCCTAGTTGACCATGATGCTTTAATTGATGAAAACTTTATACTACCTAAGTCTATGCATTTATGTATGATCAGGTTCGTTGGAGAAACAAGCATGGCGCGAGGAGGAGAAGGGCTACAAGAGGAGCCCAGCATGATGATCGCCCGAGGATGCGCGAGGGAGGAGCGGGAGGAAGGCGCAAGAGAAGATCATCAAAACAAAGGCGACCGAGAGTTAGAAGGTGACCAAGAAGGAAGGTTCAATTCGGACAGACAGAAGTTCTGAAATTGAAACGGATGTGGTTTCCACACACCAACTCCGAATTAAGCAAATAAGTACCTGTTGGAAAGATAATTCTGAGATCTTTCCGATGGGTACTTGCACGTCTCCCGGTTCATTACAAGCTGTGCGCGGCAACCAAAACAAGTCGACAGATGTTTTCTGTGAGTTTACAAATAGAGTCCTTTTAAGTTAGGAAAGTTAGAGATATGTTTGGTTTTGACACCAACTCTATGTTGGACGTCCAGCAGCCTTTATATAGGCCTGTAAATCATGGTTTTTAAGGTGAGACCACGTTAAAATATTTTGGAGTTGTTTCTTTCATAAAAACTCTGGAATTTCCCTGTGTTCGAATTCTACAACTATAATTGAGTGTGATCTGTTGTTCCATTGGGAATTAGTAGATTGCATACTACCGTTCGTGGTCACGGCTGCGTGCGCAAGAGTGTGGTGTTGTGAATATCCTACAAGGTTCGAGATATGTTGCACTGGCATCAGGGATCGAGCGGGAGAGATCACAGCTACACACTAGTTATCTATCATCCACCATATCATCGACAAGAGCTTGCTGAGAAGATCGGGCCAGCCATATCATCTTGGTATCAGAGCGCTGGGTTTACTCGGTGAGCAATATCATCTTGGTATCAGATTTCCTCGTTGCCTCGGTAAGCAATTCACAATCCATCCATTGATTAGAGAGTGTTTTCGTCCTATACAGAAAAAGCCCCACAAAAAGAGTTGCCATAGCCTAGATTACATCGTATTCGAGTAATAGTTGCTGGTTGTGTTCCTCTTTTAGTCTAGATCTAGATCTGTTCTTCGTAGATTTGTTTTTGCTTTCTAGTTGTTCTAGTCGAGTACCCCATCAATTGTTTCCGCCACCATCAAGTCAGATCCGATCCAAGCAAAGAGTCCTAGTTGTGTACTACTTGGCAAGTCGGAATTGCAAAAAAAAAAATTTGCCGACTTCTGCCGCGGCACAGAAACAGCCTGTTTCTCTGCCACGAGTCCTTCTCTGCCACGACTCGGTTTCCTGCCACGGCACGTTTTCGGCCGTTTTTTCAGCCGCGGCAGGATTTTTTTTTGCCACGGCATGTTTTTGCGCTGTTTTTCTTCCACGGCATCCAGACTTACAAAGTGTAAAAATTGCACTTTTCCTTAACTTCAGCCACAGCCATTCTATTTCAAAGGTGTAGGAACTTTCCCATTGAGACTAGTTTCCGCTCCTATAGGCTGCTCCTAGGATTTTGGTGCTGTGCTTTGTAATTTGGCCGTGTGTGACATATATTCAAAAAAAAGAGAAAAAACAACATAGCAAAAGAAAAAAAGCAAAAAGAGAAAGAAGCTAAACAAAAGAAAAAGAAAAAAGAAAAGGAGAAATTGAGCAAGAGGCCTAGTGATATCTTTGTGCACCGGTAGATTGAGCAATCTTGTGCCTGTTTACTTTGAGCTTTGCTAGTGTCTCTCCGGCATAGTGCAACACCCTTCATAGTTGCATTGCCATGTTTATCTCCACGTGTGTGTTTCTTGGGTTGTTATACGATCAACACTAGGACTTGTTTGCGGTGTATTAGGATACCATACCTAGAGCTCCACCATACATAACATGTGTGCCATTTGATCGTTCTCTATACCCTGGATATTCACTTCATCACATTTGTGCATAAGTTGTTGATTCGAATTGGTAAGCATCACTATTCACTTTGGAACGGTAAGATCTGCTTTCTTGTCAGTTTTGAGTGAGTTGTGAGAGCTCCACCACCAGATTTTGTTTTGTGCACTAATGTACTAATCATGTCTTCTAGTAGTGTTGATGTGATGCAGAAAAAGGATGCAGATGATTATCCCTTTCCATTACAATCCTACTGCAGCAAGACATTTTGGGAAGAGGAGTCAGGAGTGGTGCCTCCTTCGGGTTTGTTCCACTTTATCACAGAAATTAGTGGTAGACAAGTTGCTACTACCATTGATACTTGTTCTTACATAAATTTGGTTAGTGTTGGGGTTGTTGAAAAGCTACAATTATATACAAGTGCATTAAAAAACCATTTATGTTAGCAACTTCTGGTCATGCACTACCAGTTACTCAGATCGCATCTGTTCCACTCACCATTTATGGCCCTAGCAGGACTATTTCTTGTTTTGTCGTTCCTAGAGCGTTTAACTCCTGCCATATCATGTTGGGAACAAAGTGGTGTAAGTCATTCTAGGTTGTGTTTGGTAGTGAGTGTTCTGATCCTACTATATTTTGGAATGATAAGCACACGTGGTTAGCACGTTCAAATCTTAAGCACTTTCAGGAAATTAGGCGTCAAAACCTATGTGCACCTGTAACCACCGACATAAAACCACATGTTGATCCTGTCGTAGAAGAACCGAGAGTGAGAGTTGATGAGACAAATGAGGTTTCTACTAATGTAATCACCTCTACTCCTAGTGTTGTTTCTTGTGATATCCAGGTTGTTTTTGAAGAAAGGGAGCCGTCTATTTTACAACCTGTATCACTAGACTATGCATTATCACTTGTGGAGGACATGTTAGTACCTACTACAACTGAGGAGATTGTTGATGACATAGATACTGATTTGGAGCTTCAGCCAACATGTGCGACATATTGTGAGTCTTTTCCTTTACTAAAGCCTCCTTGTGATTTGCCTTGCACTAATGTTTCAACGTCATGTGATAGTTTACCCAATTCAAATTTTGATCATGTGATACTGATTACACATAAAGAAATACTAGCTCGAATGCCACCTACTGATATTGTGTATTCCATCATGCTAAATGAACCTATGAGTATGAGTTGTGCTATGGACAAAATGAAATTTCATGTCTAAATTCTAGCACATATTCTCCTTGTTTCACTTTCAATCTAATTGGTGAATATAGCATGGATGAAAATTTTCTTGTGGATCACATATGCATTACTTGTGATAGAATCGCTGAACTGAAACATGCTGTTTTCAGCCATACATGTTGTGTGTCGACGACTTTGTGTTGTGGGACATATGCTAAAATTTGTGATAGTATGAAACCAAAGTCAGATCTAGTTAATATAATGCAGCCAACACAAGTAATTTTACCTATGTTGCATCTTGTAATCTTGCTGGAATAGAATCCAAGTTTTCATATCCATTGTGTTTGTCCCAAAAGTCTTTGTATGGCTGTGCTACTGCTCTATACTTCACTTATATTTGCAAATTGAGTTGCATCTTCCATACTGGACAACATTATCATGTTCATAATAATCAGAGTAGCGCAGTTGAAGCATGGTGTGAATCAATTTGGTTTTCACACATTTTGAATTGGCTTGATCTTGTTCACAATTTTGATCATAGGTCTTCTTTGAGAAAACTGAATTTAATATTGAAGAACAAGACTATCTATTTAGTTGTTTTTCAACATGATCATGATTCTTTGTACTTCACTTATACCTGCAATTTAAGTTGCTTGATGTATACTAGACATACTTTTCATGTGAGCAATAATAGTACAACATGTTATATGTACATATACTTTGCATACTCATTGTCCTTTTTGTTTCTTCCACTTTCAGCTTACCCAAAGTCGTGGACGGATTTTCATGAAGAAAGGGAGGATGATGAGGATATATACAGGGATTATGATGATTCTGACTGCCTGAACTTGAAGGAATTATTGAGTCAAATCAACAATGACTATCAGGTGAATTCATTCCTAGTTGACCATGATGCTTTAATTGATGAGAACTTTATACTACCTAAGTCTATGCATTTATGTATGATTAGGTTCGTTGGAGAAACAAGCATGGCGCGAGGAGGAGAAGGGCTACAAGAGGAGCCCAGCATGATGATCACCCGAGGATGCGCGAGGGAGGAGCGGGAGGAAGGCGCAAGAGAAGATCATCAAAACAAAGGCGACCGAGAGTTAGTAGGTGACCAAGAAGGAAGGTTCAATTCGGATAGACAGAAGTTCTGAAATTGAAACGGATGTGGTTTCCACACACCAACTCCGAATTAAGCAAATAAGTACCTGTTGGAAAGATAATTCCGTGATCTTTCCAATGGGTACTTGCACGTCTCCGGTTCGTTACAAGCTATGCGCGGCAACCAAAACAAGTCGACAGATGTTTTCTGTCAGTTTACAAATAGAGTCCTTTTAAGTTAGGAACGTTAGAGATATGTTTGGTTTTGACCCCAACTCTATGTTGGACGTCCAGCAGTCTTTATATAGGCCTGTAAATCATGGTTTTTAGGGTGGTATCACGTTAAAATATTTTGGAGTTGTTTCTTTTATAGAACCTCTGGAATTTCCCTGTGTTTGAATTCTACAACTATAATTGAGTGTGATATGTTGTTCCATTGGGAATTAGTAGATTGCATACTACCGTTCGTGGTCATGGCTGCATGTGCAAGAGTGTGGTGTTGTGAATATCCTACAAGGTTTGAGATCTGTTGCACTGGCATCAGGGATCGAGCGAGAGAGATCATAGCTACGCACTAGTTATCTATCATCCACCATATCATCGACAAGAGCTTGCTGAGAAGATCGGTCCACCCCATATCACAATGTCAAGCTCCAAATGAATTAGCTTGGTTGTGAAACCCATGCATTAACAAGTTATCAAAAGATAATTACTCCTATATGAATTGATTGCAACAGAGCACAAATGCATCCTTATTGGGAAACATTTAGGAAGACATTGAAGTGTTTCAGGAACTTCTTCTCTTCCATGACAAATCATCAGTGGCTTAGCGTGCTTAAAGAATCTTCTCAAGATGTAAAGGTATCAACCTACCATATCAAGAATACTTCGCCCATGCTTGACTGACTTGATATGATTCCCAAAGAAATAAAAATAACTCTACTCGGATCCATGGTGACACCTTTCAACTATTGCACGTGAATCGGAGATGGTCACTTCTAACATCCAGAACACATACTTCAAGATAACACAAAGTCGGTTCTCAAAAGTTTCCAACATTAATGCCAAATTGATGTGGCCCGACCTTCGGTCGTTCCCACATCATGGTCTCCAACTTATGCCAAGTCGTCATGGACTCCAAAGGTGAATCGGTTCCTCTATGCGAGCCCACTTCCTACCCTCATAAATGGTATACTACTTCATACTCCGTCCCATATCCATGATAGGTTCACACCAACAAGTACGGAGGCATGGGAGGAAGCCTAGAGCACCAAGCCCGACAAGACGGAGGCTTGGAAGAGAAGACAGAAGAAGTAGCAGCTAGAGCACCGGAGTCTCCGGCCTGCGCACACCGGAGTCTCCGGCCATACCGGAGTCTCCGGCCTGCAGACCCCGGAGTCTGCGGACCCATCTCTGGACTGACCCCAGATCGAGCTCGAGGACAGCCAGAAGGCCCCTCCGGAGATGACACCGGAGACAGACCGGAGTCTCCGGCCCACACCGGAGTCTCCAGACCCCACACCGGAGTCTCCGTCCTGAGCGTATGGGCCTACGCGCCGCTAGCTGGGCCTTCGGCCCATGTACCCCTTAATCCACCCAGACTTTCCCCTTTTATTCCTAAAGTACCCTTAAACTAGTGGCTGGCCTATATATAGTGCCCCCACCCCCTCATGTAACCAGAGGCATAGATGATAGACTAAAGAAAAACCCCTTTGTAGAATCTCTAGTTTTGCCTCATCCCCTTCTACCAAAGGAGATCGACTATCGTCACCACCTCGTTGGAGTTTGCATCGCGCCTCCCTCGTTGTACAAGGCCTTGGCATCGGTGTCCCTTTGCCAAGACGTCAAGACCCTCTCCAAGGTGTTCTTCCCTCTCCGCATGGGATCGAGGGAGCATGTGGACCGATCTTTCCTTGCGAGGATTCTATCGGACCGGTGGCCACCGGTTTGAGCAATTGGCCTTGTATCGTGTGAGTTTTGCGTGTGTTCATCGTGTTCTTCGCGAGGTGTGCGTCCTCTTCCACTACCTTCTCCCTTTCCCCTCGCTTTCCTATCGATTTGACCACAAGATCCGTGAAGATCGGGCCACCCATGGGGTTACCCCATAACATCTGGTATCAGCAGCTTTTGGTTGCCACGGATTTCTCCTCGATTTGGTCTTTTTCCCCATAAATTCGAAAATTCCACCAAAAACAGCCCCAATTTGTGTTTTGGATCGATCTGTGATTTGAGTGCGTTTTGGTAGGTTTTGATTCGTGGATTACTTGCTAAACTTGTTGATCTACCTTCCCCTGCGTTTCCATGGCCTAATTCCTTATTTTCCCATACCAATTTGAGGTTTTGGGTCGAGTTTTTCCGCCAAAACTCGTCCCGTTCGTGTTCTGGAACGTCCTGGAACCTTCGGACCGGAGATTTCGGCCCCTAGACCGGAGACTCCGGCCCAGACAGGAGTTTCTGGCAAAGTCTCCACCCCCCACTGCTGACAGCAAATCTGTTTCACCGTTTTGAGCATAACTTTTGCATATGAAATCGGATTTTGGTGTTCTTTAGCTCGTTTTGAAGAGGAGAAAGAGATCTACATCATCATCTCCGTGGTTCATGCTATCTACTCCATCCAAATTCCGTGAGCAAGGCGGAATCCACCAATAAATGGTGAAGATCGGCGACGAAAGGTATAAAATTCCGCGACTTCTCCCCACTTCCTTTACCTTGTGAGCCACACTATCTTTGCGAACAATAAACACCTATTTAGACTAGTTCCTCCTATGATTTCTTGGGCTATGCACATTTGATACCTTGTAGAATTCCGAGCAAAAGTTGTGAGCGTCCTATCTCATATAGTTATCTTGTATAGTTGTTGGCACAAGGAAGAGGGAAGTGAAAAAGAAAAGAAAAGTGAAAAAAATATAAAAAGAAAAAGAAGAAAAAGAAAGATACAAACAAGTGCCTCATAGAATAGGAAGCGCAAGCTCGATGAACATCAAATAGGTGGTACTTATTGTGCATATCTTGTAGCCCACCAATTTATTGCAATCGAACTAGCGTCTCTCCTTGCACTTGTGTGACACGAGCTTATAGTCTTCGCTAGGTAATCTTTTGGTTCTTAGCTCACTTTCTCCGCCGCACAAGTCCCATTTATCCCACCGTGTGTGTTTCCTTGTATATATTCCTATCTTGTGGATTGACTTGTTTTGCTTTGTGATCATCGTGGTTCTTTACTTGCCATTACAATATCTTGATTTCGGATTGTTCTTGGACACGCCACCTTCCATACCCATCCACCATAAGCTTTGTGTTTTTTTTGTGGTTAGTTGGTTTTGGTGTTCCGCGTGAACTTCATTTTTCTTGGTTTTGATTGCTCTCAAGTGTTGCCACTTGCACGATACTATCTTCCAAGGTAAAGTAAGGTTTGACGTTGCATCCCTAACCCCCCTACCACTTCCATATACACCACTTGGTCTTGTGAATCATGTCTAGGGACTCTGGAACCGAGGATGATATCTATGAAGAATCCATGACGAGCCACCAGGACTACGACTCCACAAGTATAGAGGACATGATGGAGCACTACACCGACAATGGCTCCAGCTTTGAGGACCCGGAGCATTGCACCTATGATGGCTCCACATGCATGGAAGACATGGAGCACGTCATCAACTATGGCTCCTCAAGCATGGAGGACTTGGAGCTCTACATCGACAATGGCTCCTCATGCATGGAGTACATGGAGCACTACACCGACAATGGCTCCACATGCTTGGGTGATATGGAGTACTACATCAACAACGACTCCCCAAGCATGGACGACTTCGAGTGCTTCAACGACGACGCCTCACCAAGCATGGAGGACATGGTGAGCTTCACCAACTTCGAGGGATCTTCCATGAGCCATGAAGAATACCTCCACCGCTTAGACATGGAGGACTACTATGCCAAGCTAGCGGAGACGCATCATCAAGAAACCATGACCTTCAAGGCCAAGCATGCCACACCAAAGGGCACCACCTACTTCGATGATCCACCTCCAAGGCGTCAAGCCCCACCACCTACATGGCGTCATGCACCACCATCTCCAAGGCGGCGAGCGCCATCACCTCCAAGCCACCAAGCACCACCATCTCCAAGGCGCCAAGCACCACAACCTCGAAGGCGTCAAGTGCATCTACCTCCAAGGCATCAAGTGCCATCTACTCCAAGAAGAGTGGCGCCCAAACATCATCTTCCACACAAGGCGCCACGAAGCAAGAATCTTCATCGACATACATCCTCTAGAGATCATCGCCAACATCAAGAGGATACAAGACGTCGTTCAAGGCATCTTCGCCATGAAGACGGAGAATACATGTTGAGCACCATCCATAACGCTCAACCTAGGTCAAGAAGGCACCACCATAAAGAGAAGAGTGCCAAAGACAAGGAGCATCGTCGCGAGCGTCATGTGGATGACCAAGTGCGCCATCTACATCAACCTTTGGCAAGGCACGCCAATGACCTTCGTCAACACCATCATAAGTCACCTTCAACTACTCGTGCCACCACCAAAATGGCACCAAAAGCAAGCTCTCCTCCATGCCATCAAGCTTCAACGCCAAGACTTGACATCCTAGATGACGCATGTAACCTCATGGATGAGGAGGACGAAGACCTCTACTTCGCCAAGGTAGATGAGTACATCAAGAGGACTACACAAGCCAAGGTGCAAGATGGTGACGACAAGGTCAAGATTGGTGAGCATGGGACTTTCCCTTCACCAAAGGAGGCGCAAGGAGTTGAGAGAACCGATCCTACCCCCATATGCTTGAGTGATGATGTGGTACCAATCCCACGTGAGTATGAGAGCCACTTAGCCCACTTGAGTGAAAGTAAGAGTGAGATGAGCGACTCCACCATACGTGAGATTGAGTGCTTCCACTTGGAGGGCATGAGTGATACACCTAGTGAATTGAGAGTGGTAGTTGATAGGCCATGTGAGACCACTTTGATTTCTCACAACTTACCCTCTACCTCTAGTGTATTTTCTCATGATGTGCTAGGTTCCATGGATCAAGAAGCGCCAAGCTTGGAGATGACGATGCCTCCAACCAAGAAGATGAACATGGTGGATGAAGATGATGCCATCCCCATACATGATGAAGAAGTCGCCCACATGGAGGCCAATGCTACCACATCACCCACTTCATATGAGAGGTATGAACAAGGTAAGAATACAGGTGTTGATGATGCCATGATCCCACTAGTGGACATGATGATTTGTGATGATTTGCATGCTATGGATAATATTTGTGACATGACATATGCTCCACTCTTATTCCCGTGTGTTGATCTTGCTTTGCATAAGGATGACTGATGTAGCCCGTCCTACGGACGCTCCTACATCTAAACCACCAAGTCTCCCAAGTGGACCCATGACTCGTGATCGAGCCAAGCTTCTCCAAGCTAAGGTGAATTCGCTCTTGTACTCATGTGACTTTGATACACCCCTGGATGGCTTGCTACTTCATGCCCCGACACTATGCATCATCAGGTATGAAGACACGAGCCAAAGAAGAAGATGCTAAAACGCTAACAAGTAGGAGACCACCACTACCAGGCCCTGTGAAGCGGTATCAGCCTACTGCAGATTACCGAGGACAGCTGCGCCCTAAGGAGAGATGGACCGCCCCAGATCCAACCCAAGACTCCGCACTCAACAAGCGGTACTACCGCGCGCACCTGAAGACTCACACCAAAGCTTCTGCCTGCCCCGGTACTACCGCACCATTCAAGCGGTACTACCGCGTTTGACCGGTACTATCGCTCAACCGAGCGGTACTACCGGGCATCCCAGGGCTTGCACGCTCCAGCTCGGCCCTTTGGCCTTGTAACGCCCCTTTTTGATACTTTAGTTGCCTAAACTACCCCTGAACTTGTGGCTGGCCTATATATAGCCCCCACCTCTATTGTAAACCCTAGGCATGATATTTGGAATTAGTGGAAACCCCTTGTGGATCTATCTAATTCTTGCCTCATGCTCCTTTGACAAAGGAGCACCAAATATCCCAAACCTCGTTGGAGTTTGCATCGTGCCTCCACGTTGTACAAGGCCTTGGCATCGGTGTCCCTTTGCCAAGACGTCAAGATCTCACCAAGTCTCCCATCTCGCCGTGCCGGTTCGAGAGAGAGTCCTCTGCCCGACACCGATCCTAGGGATTGCGCCGGACCGGTCACCGCCTGCGTGAGCTATTGGTGTTTATCGTGGTTTTGCATGTGTGTGTTCATCGCGTTCTTCATGCGTGCGTCCGTCGTGTTCATCCTTCTCTCCTTCCCTCGCACTCCACCCTCGATTTGAGTGGGATTCCTAAAAGATCGGGCCACCCTAGAGGTTTGCCCTCAACATATTGGTATCAAGAGCTTCGTTGCTCACGAATTCCCCCACAAATTTTTCTTCTATCCACCAAAAATTCGAAAATCCCCAAAAAAGAGCCCCAAATTTGCCTTCAGATCGATCTCTGGATTTGGTGCGTTTTTCATGGTTTTGGTCCATAGATCTATTGCTTAGGTTATCGATCTACCTTCTTTGTGTGTTCCTAGCCCCAATTTTGTTCAGTTTTCCGCCAATTTGAGGATTTTTGGGCCGTTTGTGCGTTCAATTTCAAGATCCACGCGCCCAGGAATCTGCGAAGCGGTACTACCGCCAAAACAAGCGGTACTACCGGCGAGCGGTACTACCGGCTGTTCACAGTGGTACTACCGGAAACCGGTACTACCGGAATTTTTGAGCGGTACTACCGCACCTATCAGACAAGAAATTTTTCACCCCCATTTTTCTTCGTTGATTTTAATTTTGGCTTGTTCATGTTTCGCGTGCGTGTCGCCCAACTAACTTCAAGCTTCCGCAACAATATTCCCATCCCGCGCTCATTGACACCGCGACACCGAACACCATCCCAACTACTGGTAGCAAGTCGTCAACAATACCGAAGGTATAACTTGCTCCAACTTGTTAACCCTTCTTCCTTGTGTGTATCTATCCTATGAGAGCAGCTCATTTTGTGTTTGCCTAAGCATTGTGCACTTGCCCTTGGAAAGTGAGAGTGTGAGAGCAAATACACGAGTTAACATAGTAGCATAGAAAGGGAGAAAAAGAATCAAAAAAAGAATCAAAAAAAAGAGAAAAATAAAAAGCAAAAGAAAAATAGAAAGATACAAAGTCTCCCAATACAAAGAGAGTCTCAAGCTTGTAAGCAAAGAGAGAAAAAGAGCGCGACCGAGGCAAGTGCACAAATCGGTTGCTTATTTCTCTTTTGGCGAACGAGTTGTGGTCTCTCCTTGCGTTGGCACGACACCGAGCGTAATCTTCGTTAGGACCTTTTGTGCTCATTTTATAGTCGTGCTAACCACATCCGTCTCCACGTGTGTGTATCTTTGTGTTTTGTAGGTCGTTCCTTTTTGCTTTGGTCTTTTGGTTCTCTACCACGTTTGGCAATAACCTTTTCTTTGGATCGTTTCGTTTGGTTTTCCACAACCCTAACCTTCCACCCACAGCTTTTGAGAGTTAGTTCTTCCTTCAGTGTGAGTTTTCTTTGATTTCCACTTTGCACGCTTATAGCTCTCACTAGTGGTTTCTAGTTTGGCGCAATCCCCAAGGTGAGGTACAAAGCTAACACCACCATATTCCACTTCCATATACAATACTTGTGTGTTTTGCATGATGGATAGGCATGGTGAGACGAGCCAACCACCTCCCCAAGAAGAAGATCAAGGTCCGTACATGACGCGCGCAAGCCACTTCATCGTTCGACAAGAGTTCCGTGAATGTTGCCAAGCTCTTGAGACGCGACAAGATGAACAATTTGGCGAGATGCAAGCCGAGTTCAAGAACATCGACAACCGCTTCGATGGCCTCGAAAGGCAAATGCAAGCAATGCAACACAACTTCGGCCACCAAAATGAGTCGCTTCAACGCTTTGTCGCTGAAACAAATGACAACCTTCGACGCCTCATCGACGGAATGGCAAGACCACGTTCACGTGCTTCAATCTCTTCAAGTTCTTCGCATCGTCATGCTCCTCCTCAACAAGATCTTCAACCAAGTGCTCCAAGACGCAATGATGCCCCCGTGGTTGAAGATGGAAGTTCTTCCAACTACATAACTTCGCCACGGCACGCCGCAATGTCAAGCTATAACGGTGACCTCTCTTCAAGGCCACGAGCAAGGCAAGAAGCACGCTGTCATCACGCAAGGGCATTAGTGATACAACAAGAGCAACCACAAGAAGAACCGCAAGTGCAACCGCAAGTCTACCACCATCGACCGCGACACATACTCGACACAACAAGTGATGACTCCAATTTGGAGAATCAAGCTCGTCATCAACGTGAAGCTCTCTAAGATCCTCCTCCTCGTCATCAACGTCATGCACGTCCACACCGACACTATGGTCATCACGAGGCGCCTCCTCCACCACAACAAAACTTGGAGCATCAAGTGATACAAGTTGAGCGACGCCCACCACGTCAAGAGGCTCATGACCATGATCTTCGCCGTGAGGCCCATGTGCCTAATCAACATCACCAACCGAGGAACGAGCCTCCTCTTCGTCATCAACCACGTCATGAGGCTCCACATCCTCAATAACCTCATGGGGCCCAAGTGCCTCAGCACCGTCAACAACCGCGCCAAGAGCAAGAGCAAGCGCCTCAACAACAATATCAAGAGCAAGCTCCGCAACAAGGACGCGAGAACCAAGTTCCACCTCCCCAACTACAAGATCATCAACAAGGTCATCAAGCTCGTCGCAATGACCGCAACGATGAAGAAACTCTTGGCAAGCTCAAGTTCACAATGCCCAAGTTCACCGGATCCAATGACCCCGAAGAATACCTCTCGTGGGCACTCAAAGTCGACAAGATCTTCCGCATGCACAATTATAGCAACGAGAAGATGGTCGCCATGGCTTCGCTTGAGTTTGATGATTACGCCAACCTTTGGTGGGAACAAGTTAAAGTTGCTCGTGATGCAAGACAAGAGCCGCCAATCACAACTTGGCATGACATGAAGGCTCAGATGAGATCCCGGTTCGTCCCCGCGCACTACATGCGTGACCTCTTCAACAACCTTCAAGTGCTTTGTCAAGGGACATAGAGTGTGGAAGAATACTTCAAGGAAATGGAACTCAACTTGATTCGCTCTAACATTGATGAGCGCATGGAGCAAACTATGGCACGCTTCCTTATTGTATTGAACCACCCAATCAAGCGCATCGTCGAGTTCCAAACATACAACGACATGGTTGAGCTTGTGCAGATAGCAACAAAGGCTGAACGTCAAGTGCAAGAGGATATCAAGTACAACAAGCCCAAGACGTACTTCAGCTACAAGCAAGCTTCAACCGCTACACCAACAACTTTCAATGGAATCTCCTCAAGTACCTCCAAGCCTTCCTTCAAGCCCACACTTCCTCAAGGAAAATTGCCCCCAAGTGGCAAACAAGCAAAGAGTGATACACCTTTCAATGGTGAATGCTACAAGTGTGGAGGCAAAGGACACAAGTCGGCCGAATATGGAAACAAAAAGTATTGTTCATCCACGATAATGGCGAAGAAGAGTACTTGAGTAAAGATGAATTTGATGCCCGAGTCAAGGAAGCAATGGCAAGGCAACGAGTGGAAGATGATCAAGAACTCATGTGTGAGCATGACGCAAGTCCATCGCTTGTCGTCACAAGGATCTTGACCACTCAAGCACAAGAGCATGAAGACCAACGCTCCAATATCTTCCAAACACGAGTCGGCATCAATGGCAAATCTATCAAGGTGATTATTGACAGAGGGAGTTGCCACAACCTTGCTAGCACCGAGTTGTGTGACAAGCTCAACCTCACCCTCCATCCGCACAAGCACCCCTACCACGTGCAATGGCTAAGTGACCAAGGTTCCGTAAAGATCAAGCATACCGTATCGGTCTCCTTCGCCATTGGCCCTTACAAAGACACGGTTGAGTGTGATGTGGTACCTATGACAGTTTGCCACATGCTTCTTGGTCGACCATGGCAATTTGACAAGGCTGCTCAACATGATGGTCGCACCAATGTATACACCTTCAAATGGCTCAACAAAACATGTGTTTTGCAACCAATGACGCCTAGCCAAATAATTGCGGACAATGCAAAGGCTTTAGCGAGGGTGCAAAGCACAACACCTACTTGTGAGAAGAGTGGTGAGAGAGAGAACCACCTCATAGTGAGTGAGAGCCACAAGCCAAACTCGAGTGGAAAAACTAAGAGTGTTCTCCTTGCCACCAAAAGTGAGATGAGAGAAGTGCGGAAGAACCCATCCATCTTACACTAAGTCCTCATTTGCAAGGGCCTAGCGCAAGGAACAAATGAATTAACAAATGTTCCTCCATCTTTGATTATTGTCTTGCAGGAATTCGAGGATGTGTTCCCCGAAGAGCTCCCACATGGTCTACCTCCTCTTCGCGGCATCGAACATCGCATCGACCTTATCCCCGGTGCACCACTTCCCAACCGCGCCGCTTACCGCATGAACCCGGAGGATACAAAGGAGATTGAACGTCAAATCAACCAACTCGTCTCCAAAGGTTTGATCCAAGTTAGCACTAGTCCAAGTGTCGTACCCGTGATTCTTGTTCGAAAGACGGATGATACGTTACGGTTATGCATGGACTGCCATCCAATTAATGCTATCACCGTGCGTTATCGACATCCCATACCGCATCACGATGACATGCTTGATGCGTTTTGTGGAGCCACTATTTTTTCAAAAATTGATCTTCGTAGTGGTTACCATCAAATACGCATGGCGGAAGGTGATGAGTGGAAAACTGCCTTCAAGACCAAACTTGGTCTCTATGAATGGTTGGTTATTCCCTTTGGTTTATCTAATGCCCCATCCACCTTCATGCGCCTAATGAATCATATTTTGTGTTCTCTCATTGGAAAAAGTGTTGTTGTCTATTTCGATGATATTCTTGTTTATAGCAAATCACTTGAGGACCATATAACACATGTCAAGGAAGTTTTGCAAATCCTTCGACATGAAAAGCTTTATGCAAATCTTCCCAAGTGCACTTTTGCTAAAGACAAGTTGATCTTTCTTGGATTTGTCGTTTCTTCGAAAGGCATTGAAGTTGATGTTTCCGAGGTAAAGGACATACGAGATTGGCCCATCCCAACAAATGTGAGTGAACTCCGAAGTTTTCATGGGTTGGCCGGTTTCTATCGTTGCTTTGTGAAAGGTTTTTCCACCATTGCTTGTCCTCTCAACGAGTTGACGAAAAAGAATGTCACCTTCGTGTGGGGCAAAGCACAACAAAAAGCTTTTGACGAACTTAAAAAGAGGCTCACCGAAGCACCTCTTCTTGCTTTACCGGATTTCACAAAAACTTTTGAGATAGAGTGTGATGCTAGTGGTATTGGCATTGGAGGAGTCCTTATGCAAAACGGATGTCCTATAGCCTACCATAGCGAGAAACTTGATGGTGCTTGCCTTAACTATCCAATTTACGACAAAGAGCTTTTTGCCTTAGTTCGTGTCCTTCCAGTTTGGCAACACTACCTATGGCCCAAGGAATTTATCATACATTCCGACCATGAGTCCTTGAAATATCTTAAAGGCCAAGCCAACTTGTGTAAGAGATACGCTAAGTGGGTTGAATTTATGGAGTCTTTTCCGTACATTGTCAAGTATAAGAATGGTAAAGATAATGTAGTGGCGGACACTTTGTCTCGCAAACATACAAGCCTTCTTACGAGACTTGAAATCAACGTGTTGGGTCTTGAGGAAATAAAATCTTTGTATGCTTCCGACCCGTTCTTTTAACCAATTTTCGCAAAGTGCTCCAATGACAAAGGAGTTGATGATTTTTATTTGCATAAGGGCTTTCTATTTAAACAAAAAAAGCTTTGCATTCCGAAGTCGTCGCTTCAACTTTTGCTTCTCCAAGAATCTCATGGTGGAGGCCTCATGGGTCACTTTGGCCGCGACAAGACGTTGGACATGCTCTCCAATCACTACTTTTGGCCCAAGATGAAGCGTGACGTGGAGCGCTATGTTCAACGATGCACGACATGTGTTCAAGCTAAGTCGTAAGCTAACCCTTATGGTCTTTATATGCCATTGCCTATTCCTCATACACCTTGGTCCGACATTAGCATGGATTTCGTGTTAGGATTGCCTAGATCTAAGCATGGTCATGATTCTATATTTGTTGTTGTGGATTGTTTTTCCAAAATGGCACACTTCATACCATGCCATAAGACCGGCGATGCTTCACATGTTGCAAATCTATTTTTCAGGGAAATCGTCCGTCTTCACGGTGTGCCAAGAACAATCGTCTCCGACCGCGACGTCAAATTCATGAGCTACTTATGGAAGACCCTCTTGGCCAAGCTCGGCGTCAATCTACTCTTTTCATCCGCATCGCATCCCCAAACCGATGGCCAAACTGAAGTTGTCAACCGAAGCCTAGGGACCCTCCTTCGTGTGTTAATCAAGAAGAACTTGAAGGATTGGGAGGAATGCATCCCCCACGCCGAGTTCGCCTACAATCGAGCCAAGCACTCAACAACCAAGATGAGTCCATTCATGATCGTCTATGGTTTCGAGCCCCTAATCGCGCTCGACATCCTACCACTACCTCTCCGTGAGCGCACAAACATGGACGTCGAGAAGCGCGCACAAGCTATGAAGAAACTTCATGAAGAAACAAGAGCTACTATCGAACAACAAGTCCTTCGCCAAGCTTTAAGGTTAAACAAGGACAAGAAGGAGATGATCTTTGAAGAGGGTGACCTTGTGTGGATACACCTAAGCAAAGACCGCTTCCCCAAGGAACGCGACTCCAAGCTCAAGCCGAGAGGAGATGGTCCCTTCAAGGTCCTCAAAAGAATCAACAACAACGCCTACATCATCGACATACCAATCTCCAAGCACCTTGCAAGCAATACATTCAACGTCAAGGACCTTTCACCATACCATGGGGATGCTCACGATGACAACCGTGAAGAGTCGAGGACGACTCTTTCCCAAAGGGGGGGAGCTGATGCAGCCCGTCCTACGGACGCTCCTACATCTACACCACCAAGTCCCCCAAGTGGACCCATGACTCGTGCTCGAGCCAAGCTTCTCCAAGCTAAGGTGAATTCGCTCTTGTACTCATGTGACTTCGATACACCCTTGGATGGCTTGCTACTTCATGCCCTGACACTATGCATAATCAGGTATGAAGACACGAGCCAAAGGAGCGACGCAGCAGCCAACAGCTGCCAGGAGACCACGGTACTACCGGCCCCAGGAAGCGGTACTACCGCCCAAGCGGTACTACCGCTCGAGGACAGCGGTACTACCGCCCCAGGCAGAGAGATGGACCCGAAGCCCCAGATCCAACCGGTACTACTGCACTCAACAAGCGGTACTACCGCGCGCACCTGAAGACTCACGCCAAAGCTTCTGTCCGCCCCGGTACTACCGCACCATTCAAGCGGTACTACCGCGTTTGACTGGTACTACCGCTCAACCGAGGGGTACTACAAGACACCCCAGGGCCTACGTGCTCCAGCTCGGCCCTTTGGCCTTGTAACGCCCCTTTTTGATACTTTAGTTGCCTAAACTACCCCTGAACTTGTGGCTGGCCTATATATAGCCCCCCCACCTCTATTGTAAACTCTAGGCATGATATTTGGAATTAGTGGAAACCCCTTGTGGATCTATCTAATTCTTGCCTCATGCTCCTTTGACAAAGGAGCACCAAATATCCCAAACCTCGTTGGAGTTTGCATCGTGCCTCCACGTTGTACAAGGCCTTGGCATCGGTGTCCCTTTGCCAAGACGTCAAGATCTCACCGAGTCTCCCATCTCTCCGTGCCAGATCAAGAGAGAGTCCTCCGCCCGACACCGATCCTAGGGATTGAGCCGGACCGGTCACCGCCGGCGTGAGCTATTGGTGTTTATCGTGGTTTTGCGTGTGTGCGTTCTTCACGTTCTTCGTGCATGCGTTCGTCGTGTTCATCCTTCTCTCCTTCCCCCGCACTCCACCCTCGATTTGAGTGGGATTCGTGAAAGATCGGGCCACCCTAGAGGTTTGCCCTCAACAATGACCATGTGAATTCCCTTTATTGCCATGATATTGCCATAGACATGATATGCTCTAAACATTACGTTGATGATATCATTGCTTGCACTTTGTTGAACAATTGCTCTTTCCAATGTTTTGCTTGCAATGATGTTACCAATGGTACCCCTCGAACCATGCTTTGTCATGAATGTTTTACAATCTCTCATGTTGCTTGCTATAAGTTGAATAATTGCTCTTTCACTTGTTTTGCTTGCAACAATAATTCTCATATGTATTCTATTGAGATGGCCCCCATAGCTTTCTCAAATTTTGGAGATTTTGGTAAATGCCATGATAAGCATGTTCCCCACTTGCATACTCACCATGCACCTATGTTACGCTTGATTGGCACTAATGGTGATGTGCACAAGAAGAGATATGTCATGATGGATGATGTATTTCTCTACCATGCACACACGTTCTTCCTTTTGTGTTTGATGTATGTAGGTACCCGCATGATCATTTCAACCTCGGTTGAGCACGAGTTGACAATAAGAGCTCTAGAGAGCATCCCCCAAGTGAGTTCAAGATCGAACCCAGCTTTGATACCTTTCGCATGTTTTTCATCTTTCATGTTGACAAATTGCTCTTTCCTATGGTTTGGTTGAAAGCATGTTGATGGTATTCTTTCACCTTGTGACAATTATGTCTCGCTGCTATTGGATATTGATGCTTTGTGTGTTGCCACAAAAATGTTGAACAATTTCTCTTTCTGATGTTTTGTGTGCAACCATAATGCCATTATGAGCATGTATTGTCGTGAGAGCTTCCAAGTCTCTCGTATTATTGTTGCAACAAACATAAGGACCACTTGCTCTTTCATATGCTTTGTTTGCAAACATGTTGTCTTTACTTCCGCTTGTGATACTCCAATGCCCATGATCTTTGATTATGATGATATGTGTATGGCATCCAACATATTGAACAATTGTTCTTTCCAATGGTTGGTTTGCACACATAATGATGTTGTTTTGGATAACTTTCCTCATGTGTTTTTGCCGAATTCTCCTATCCTTGCATCAAAGATGTTGACCAATATTTTAGTCCATTGCTTTGAGTGCCACACTAAGACGTTATATGGAGTTTTCGAGTTCCCACATTTGGATGATGTTCAAGCAACTTCCATGCACTTTGACCTTGCATATGCATTTCGTTTGCGATACTTGAGTTGTGCTAATAGTGTTGTGAACAAGAATGGACATGCCACAAATGACATGCTCCTCTATCACACACAAACATATGTTGCTTGGTCTTTGTTGTGTGAAGGTACAATTGCGTACGCGTCAACCTCTATGGACAAAGAGTTGACAAGACAAACCGTAGAGAGTTACCTATGGCTGCCCTTTAACGAGTCATCACTACATCCTAAGGTGACTTCACTCTACTTGAGGACTCATGCTATAATCTCATGAATTGGCTACGCTTTGAGTGTTGCTTTGCTTTTGTGGTGAGCTTTGTAGGCTTCATTCAAGGTGAAGGAACATTGATGTGTTGTCAATTTAATCTTCCTGAGGACGACTATATGGTGAACCCCAGGATCAAGAAGGTCTCTCGACATCTTCTACTTTGTGATGAGCATGTAGAGTCGAGGACGCCTCTTTTTGAAGGGAGGGGAGATGATGTGGCCCGACCTTCGGTTGTTACCACATCATGGTCTCCAACTTATGCCAAGTCGTCATGGACTCTAAAGGTGAATCCGTTCCTCTATGCGAGCCCACTTCCTACCCTCATGAATGGTATACTACTTCATACTCCGTCCCATATCCATGATAGGTTCACACCAACAAGTACGAAGGCATGGGAGGAAGCCTGGAGCACCAAGCCCGACAAGACGGAGGCTTGGAAGAAAAGACAGAAGAAGTAGCAGCTAGAGCACCGGAGTCTCCGGCCTGCGCTGCCGGAGTCTCGGCCATCTGAGTCTCGACTGCATTCAGTCTGCGGACCCATCTGGGTGACCCCGGATCGAGCTCGAGGGCAGCCGGAAGGCCCCTCCGGAGATGACAGGAGAGGCAGGAGTCTCCGGCCCACGAAGTCTTGACTGAGCCTAAGGGCCCGCCGCCTAGACTTTCCCCTTTTATTCCTAAAGTATCCTTGAACTAGTGGCTGGCCTATATATAGTGCCCCCACCCCCTCATGTAACCGGAGGCATAGATGATAGACTAAAGAAAACCCCATTTTAGATAGACTATATATAGTGCATAGCATTCATTATGCCGAAGACTACAAATAGAATCTTCTAGATGCTAGAATGGAAAATAAGATCCAATGGCTAGAAATGCTGGGATTCACGAATCTTGATCCAACGGTCAACATTCAAAGTTATTCGTAAACTATATAGTGGTAAGATAATTGTATATAGTGATGATGATATGTCATACGTCTATTATCTGAGTCTCACGTGCAACTTACTAGTAGCTAATAATCGCTGACTTCTACATGATCTTACCACTATATAGTGTACAAAAAACTTTGAATATTGACCATTGGATCAAGACTCGCAACCCAACATTTCCGGCCGTTGGATCTTCTTTTCCATTCTAGCATCTTGAAGATTCTATTGATAGTCTTTATTACAAACCACTATATAGTGTATGAATAACTTTGAATATTGACTATTGGATCAAGACTCGTGAATCCCAGCTTTTCGAGCCATTGGATCTTCTTTTCCATCCTATCATCTAGAAGATTCTATTGATAGTATACGGCATAATGAATGCTATGAACAACCTCAAAACACACTTCTCCATCATACTAGAATCTTCCCCCTTGTTTCTCTAGACCATGTTATCAAAAATTTCATGTGTTAGGTAGCTAATAATCTTTGACTTCTACATGATGATACAAAGTATAAGGACCAAATATATACACTCATACTTTATAGATGTTGATCAAATTTATATTTTTTTGTGCTTTACCAATTATAATTATATATAGATATGTCATACGTCTACTATCCGAGTCTCACGTGCAAGGCACGTGCAACTTACTAGTAGCTAATAATCGTTGACTTCTACAAGATCTTACCACTATATAGTGTACGAACAACTTTGAATATTGACTGTTGGATCAAGACTCGCGAATCCCAACATTTCCAGGCGTTTGATCTTCTTTTCCATTCTAGCATCTTGAAGATTCTATTGGTAATATTCATTAAAATGAATGCTATGCACAAAACTCACTTCTCCATCATTCTAGAATCTTCTCCCTCGTTTCTCTAGACCATGTTACCAAAATTTTAAAGTTTTAGATAGCTAATAATCATTGACGTACTTCTACATGATATACAAAGTAAAAGAACCAAATATATATACACCCATATTTTATAGATGTTAATCAAATTTATATTTTTTCTGCTTTACCTATTATAATCTCAGCACTATATAGTGTCCAAATAACTTTAAATATTGACCATTGGATCAAGACTCGTGAATCCCAACATTTCCAGCCATTGGATCTTCTTTTCCATTCTAGCATCTAGAAGATTCTATTTTTTAACGGTCTAGAAGATTCTATTGATAGTCTTAATCACAATGAATGATATGCACAAAACTCAAAACACACTTTCCTCATCATTAGAATCTTCTCCCTCGTTTATCTAGACCATGTTACCAAAAAAATCATGTTTTAGATAGCTAATAATCGTTAACTTCTACATGATCTTACCACTATATACTGTACGAACAACTTTGAATATTGATCGTTGGATCAAGACTCGTGAATCCCATCATTTCAAGCCATTGGATCTTCTTTTCCATTCAAGCATCTAGAAGATTCTATTGATAGTCTACATCACAATGAATGTTATGCACAAAACTCAAATAACACTTATCATTCTAGAATATTCTCCCCCGTTTCTCTAGACCATGTTACCAAAATTTTAAAGTTTTATATATCTAATAATCATTGACCTCTACATGATATCCAATAGCTAGAAATGATGGGATTCGCGAATCTTGATCCAACGGTCAACATTCAAAGTTATTCGTACACTATATAGTGGTAAGATAAGATAACATAAGATCATGTAGAAGTCAACGATTATTAGCTACGAGGGAGAAGATTCTAGTATGATGGAGAAGTGTGTTTTGAGGTTTGTCATAACATTCATTATGCTGAAGACTATCAATAGAATCTTCTAGATGCTAGAATGGAAAAGAAGATCCAATAGCTGGAAATGTTGGGATTCATGAGTCTTGATCCAATGGTCAATATTAAAAGTTATTCGTACACTATATAGTGGTAAATATCTCTATCTCTACTATTATAATGGAGCAGTTTTGAATTGGATCCATAGCACCAATCCTAACCGTTGGGCTGTTAGATCCAATAATGGTTTAGAGAAGTTGGATTCGTGTTGAATAGTACCTAGAGCAAACTCCACCATGCATGTTCTAGAACCATCATGCCACCACCCCCAAAATTTCATAGCACAGTAGGCTGTATTCTCTCTACTACTGTAGTGGACCAGTTTTGAATTGGATCCATAGCACCAATCTTGACCATTGGGCTATTAGATCCAATGGTTCAGAGCAACTGGTTTCGTGTTGAATATATAGTACAGACCTAGAGCAAACTCCACCATGTTCTAGAACCATCATGTCACCACCCCCAAAATGCATAAATTAAGTCTATTAATAATAACTATCTACACATATTGAGAATACAACCTACTGTGCTATGAAATTTGGGGGGGTGAAATGATGGTTCTAGAACATGGTGGAGTTTGCTCTAGGTACTATTTAACATGAATCTAGCTGCTTCGAACCATTGGATCTAACAGCCCAACGGTCAGGATTGGTCCTATGGATCCAATTCAAAACTGCTCAATTATATTAGTAGAGATAATTTTATATAGTGATGATATGTCAGACGTCTATTATCTGAGTCTCACGTGCAGAGCATGTGCAATTTACTAATAGTGGTAAGATACGAATAACTTTGAATGATGACCATTGGATCAATACTCGTGAATCCCAATATTTCCATCCGTTGGATCTTCTTTTACATTCGAGCATTTAGAAGATTCTATAGATAGTCTTCAGCATAATGAATGCTATGCACAAACCTCAAAACACACTTCTCCATCATACTCCTAGAATCCTCTCCCTCGTTTCTCTAGACCATGTCACCAAAAATTTCAAGTGTTAGGTAGCTAATAATCTTTGACTCCTACATGATGATACAAAGTACAAGAACCAAATATACACCCATACTTTATATATGTTGATCAAATTTATAATTTTTTGTGCTTTACCTATTATAATTTTATATAATGATGATATGACATATGTCTATTATCTGAGTCTTACGTGCATGGCACGTGCAATTTACTAGTAGCCTACAATGTATGAACATTCTTGGGTTTCAGTCCCAAGGACCAATAAGGTCATGGCCATATATATCGATACCCTAGCTACACTTTATGATACGGTTCTCACATCGGGTAGATGGGTGCGTCTTGGCGTAGTAAACAATGTTGACCGTGGGAGTTTCAGACAATTATGAAAGAACATTTTTCACTTTTCCAAGTAATTACGAGGATGTTTCGTACTAGTAAAGAAAATCAGAAGAATTTGGCGACAAGCACGCCATGTTTCCGGACATTGCGGAGCATGCATGTTTGCCTTGTGATTCCTAGGTCTGTCTGCCTAAATTAGTTCAAATGAGTTGGCATATGCATATGCGCACCGTTTAGCTAAGAAACCCAAGTTCACTCAGCCATTTCGCTCACTGTAGTATATGGGCCCCATTCATACAAATAACTTTGAATGCTGACCATTGGATCAATTATTTGATGTATTTACACGAATTTGAAATATTTATTTATTTTTTATAAGGGCCACGGCTGGCAGCCAGCACCACCCCAATTTTCTTTTTCATCTATCCACCACCGTACTAGACTCCGACTTTTCTTCACAAGCTACACACGCCACCGTCCCATCGCATTCGATGCGTGCTGCTTTGTGAGCCTTTCTTTTAATACTACTCGGGAGGTGAGCCAAGCGCGATTCAGCACTAAATTTTCGTGTGATATTGGCGGGATCTTCTAGTTCAAAATTTTAGAGGATTATTGGCGGGACCCTCCCTTCTACCTTTCCCAAAATTTAACCCTTCCTTCACTTCTCAGTTCTCGGCAAACGCTAGCTACCTCCATACTGACGGGGCCTCTCGCTTGCTTGCCCACCGACTCCACAATCTATACTCACATCATCCTCTATCCCATACCTCCTTAGCCGACTTCCAGGTCGCCGTAGTCCACAATCCATACTCATATCATCCTCTATCCCATCCCTCCTTAGCCGACTTCCAGGTCGCCAGAGTCTACTCAGCGATGTTATCATCCATGCTATCGTCGTTGCTTCGTCGCATCTGCTTCCCCCACTCAGAGTGTCAGCTTCCCCACCACCCCAACCGACAGATGCGTACGCCACGCGGACCCCTCACCAGGGCGATGGTTAGAACTCCGTACAACACTTACTATGCCCGCTTTCCTTGCACTTTACTACTACTTCCGAATGTAGTTCATCGCTTCCTTGTTGTGCCTTCTCGTTACCAATTATTTCTAATGCATGCTAGTTGCAGTACTGCGGGATCGGTTCAAAGAGAAAAGAAGGCAACTGCTAGTCGTCAAGCCAAATTGGTTATCTCGCACTAGTACGAAGCCTTGCCAGCCCAATGATACCCCCCAACAATCCTCCCTAGACAATGGTTTGCCTCCATTTTGCATATACACGCGCTATCGTTATGCATTTTATTTTTGAGAGTAGTTCAGCCTTTGCTTGCCCTGTCTTGTCATACTAGTATATATTTTTTGTAAGGCATGAAAGATGATGTACTGCCGAAACATTCCCGGTCTTGCCAAGGAATCCTGAAGAGTTTTGGACATGCGGATCTAGCCTCGCTCGGCACAACACAACTTGTACAGAAACATGGCCTGGTCGAGTACCCTAAACATGGCTATTTGTTGCATCTTGCGTGTTATTTACTGATTGATTTGCTCCATTGCAATTTTCAGAAGTAAGTGCATTATCATGTCCCTGCCAAGGAGGTTCGCAGCACAGATATTCATCGTGCCAGTGATACATCCATTTCTACGAATCAAACCGAAGTATGGTGCATGGCCGAAGCTAAGATTAGGCTTCTCCAAAAGTATTTGGACATAGCCACTCGGCGGATCAAAGAATTGAACCGAGGATGGATTTCTACTATTGAAGATGGCCTTGATGCTGCCGCTGATCTTCAGAAGTTAGTCGCTGAAAATCGTGTTCCCAATTCGGCGATGCAGATGTCAATGAGATCAACGTGACGATTTTGGAACAGGTGAAAGCACGAGCAGAGATTCTCCGCGCATCTTTGTAGGCAGATGATTTTTGAAGGGTGATGAAAGATCCGCCATGCCAATAGATTGTTATTTCGAATAATGAGGATGACTTTCGTTGTGTTGTCAGCCATGCGAAGTTCCGGAGAAGACCGAAGTGTTCAAGAACATCGATCACCGAGCCATAGATATCAACCAGGATCTAATGTATCGGGAAGTACCCATTCGTATTTTGGAAAAAGCCTTCAGAACCACCAGGACCCAGAGTATCAAGTTTCTCAAGATCTAGTGGAGCAACCATACTAAAGAAGAAGCTACTTGGGAGCAAGAAGATTACATTAGGACTGAGTTTCCAAATCTCTTTAGTTCCTAGTTTTTCTTAAATCTCGGGACGAGATTTTGTTTAAGGAGGGAAGGTTTGTAACACCCCAAAAATATTAATCAAGATTATCAAGTTCTAATTACCCAAGTTTAGGGTTAACAAAAAAAATTATTACTAAATTGAATATGAATGTATGTGTGATTTTGCATTAATGTATGATTGAGTGAAATTGCCACGTGTGTTCGCTACAAATGATAAGAAATGGTTTAAAGATGAATACCACATCATCTAGGCCAATTACAAACAAAATCCAAAGAAAAGGAAATCAAATATAAGGCATATGATCAAATGGTCATTTTGACCAAAATTAACCACTAGGCCACTTTGTGAGTTCCTAGTAAAGAATTTCTAACAGAAACATTTCCATTTCTTTTCACCTCTTTCCTAGACCAAGTAAAAGTGAACCCAAGCCCACTTTACAAGCTCACAGAAACTATTTTCAAATCTATTTAAAGGACAATTCAAAATTGAATCAAGTATATGTACTAAGATCACCATTTTGCAAAAACCACTCAAATCAATTCACCTTGACTTTTCCAAGCAACCATAGACACTCAAGCAAGTGCTCAGAATACTCATCAAATTTCATTCAAAAATTTCAAATTTGAATTCATGTGGCCATTTGGTCGAGCACCTGGCAGACACAGATCAAACCCTGCCTAACTCTACTGTTTGGAGCAGTGATCACCCAACCATTTGTCCCCTCTTCATTCCCCGGGTCTACCCCAGCACCTAGCAGCGCAGCAGACCACTTCCCCCTTTGTCGTTGCGCCAGAGCAGCGCCGCCCGAAACTTGCCGCAACGGCCGACCATGGACAGCTCGCCACAGATCGTGCTGCCCTCTCCCACGCCGACCAGGAGATAGGCGACCGTCCACCGCCACCCCCTGTCCAACCCTCGACGGCAGGCCAGCCGTGGACCACCCAGAATCGCCACGCCCAATTTGTCTATGCCATGCCGAGAGCACGCCAGAGCGTCGTAGCCGACCAGCATGCACACGTCCTGCCTCGCCCTCTCCGCGCGTGCACACACTCGCCATGACCCTAGCTACCTCCCAGACATCCCCGTTCGCCGCCGCGCAACCAGTAGCCCCCGTGCATTGTCTCGAACGCTGCTAGTTCCGCGCAGAGCACCGCCCGCACCCGACCATTCTCGACCGTCCCGTGCCGCGCCTTTAAGCCGGTGATGACCACCAAGAAGCATCACGTCGCCCCTACCCTCAGCCACGCCAATAGCTCGTTGTACCACCGTCGCCGGAGGAGCCAGCCCATGCCGCAGTGTCCCCCTCGCCGGTATATAAATAGAGGCCACCTCCGCCTCAATTCACCACACCATCCCACTCCCCACTCCTCCCAGAACCTCCCACGCCTCTCCCCGGAGCAAGGTGAGCACCGCATCGCCGGAATTTGGCCGGAGCCCACCGCTGCAGAAGAAGAAGGGAGCCATTGATTGGAGCCGTCCCAGGAGCCGCCGCGACCACTGTTCGAACCGCCGTCATCTACAACATTGTTCGCCCCCATCACCGACCCTAGATGGAGCCTTGGTGAGCCTCACACGACCCCCACCGTCGCTGTTAGGGTTCAGTTCTCGCCGGAGCTGTTCGACGTAGGAGATGAACCTCAGCCGTTAGATCGCATTCTAATCGTAGGGCTCAGATTGAAACATATAGTTTCGGGTTAGATGAGCCACTGACTAGTGGGACCCCCTGTCAGCAGCCTACTGCGACAATGCAGTGCAGCTAGGCCAGCCCGTTTACTTTCCCGCGCAGAGCCCGGTGATTCAAATATTTCTTTTCCATTTTAGTTGAAACCAGATTCTGTCAGTAGATTCAAAAATCAATTCAAAGAGATTCACTGAACCAAATTCCATGACTCCAATTTTGTTAGAAAGATATTCAAGTTATCTATCCATGCCCGTTGGATTAAAACCATTTGAAATTATAGATCACCTATACCAAAAATAACAAGATAGAGACTTTCCAACTTCAAACATTTTTCAAAAATCAACCATAAATGCTTTTGAGTTGATTCCAACTTAACTCACATTTGAAAAGATCTATCTGAATATGTAAAAATATTTAGGTTTACATGTAGTGACATTGGACTAGTATCAAAAGAATGCTATATACGCATTTCTAGTCAATTTAATTCTATTAAATGATAATCTTAAACTTTATAAAATATGACCACCACTTTAAATCACATTTCCAAGTATTAGAATATGTGGTGATGACATGTGTCAACATGATCCCATATTTTAATTGGAGAATATTAAATCTTAAGTATTTTCAATGAGTAGAAATTACTTTTCTAAAATAAGATAAATAAGACTAAGTCTTTATTTCATGTGATGTTTGTGATGATGCTAGATCATCAAGTATGAGCCTTAGTGTGCTAAATAGAAATAGTTAAGTATTGTTTGGTGATTGTGTACCTTGTATTCAATTAGAGACGATAGTACTGACCCGGGATAGGAGGAGGAGTACTGCCAAGAAGAAGAAGAGGAGAACTTCAATCACTGCACTAGTCAAGGCAAGCTAACATTTGCAAGTTTCTTAACCATGCAAGCTAACACTTGCAAGTTTCATACCTATGCAAGCTATCCTTGCAAGATAACCTATGCAAGATGCCTTAGGCATGCTTGGTTATGCAACTTTGAATACCAATCCCAAGTTCTACTTGCAAGCTTTATTCTTTTTACTTTACCAAAGTTATTTACTTTTAGTTAGTGCTTTGTGAGTATTGGAACAATAGTATAGATACCATAAAGAGTATAAAACTAGGCCTAACTAGTTATACTTAGATGTCATCAAAAGGCATAACACTAGAGTTGGATAGTTACACTTGATTAGCACCCCTCATTAGTGAATACCCTAAACTTTAGTGGCTAGTGCTAAGCATAAAAGTTGATCACTTTAGATGGGAATACTGGGTGAAAATGATTATGAAAACCTTGGAATGAAGATGCATTCTATTGAAATGTTTTGAAATGTGTTGAGAAACACAAAAGAATTTGATGATGAAAATGTTGAGGCATGAGCCTTAGCCCTTTATAAAAACTGATGGTTGGGTACAGATGCGATACCATTCCAATTTTACCGTACAACCACAATACCCAAATTGGGTAGGGCTTAACTGGAAGTTTATATGCCTTAGTATGGGTTCCCTCGCGGAAAGAGGTTGAGCTGAGGCTACCTTGTGAGTGTGAATGTCCACCTATGCAGTGCCCAGGATGGCAGATGGCCATGGCTGGGAGGCCAAGCTCATAGGGGAGGTGCCTATACTAGAGTGTGTAATTGAAAGGTTATGATTGATTACCCGCATACTAAGTATGATGATTCGGGGTTATACCTGACGGATGTATCGAATTTTGTGGTGAAAGTGTACCACCTCTGCAGAGTGTCAAACTATTGAATAACGCATCCAGTCATGGACAGTTGGAGTGGCCATACTGTTCCGTCGTCAGATGTTTTCAAAAAGGACTTGTGAATTGAACTATGACTTTGACTTGACCACAACAGGATTGTGGACATGAAAATTAGGTTCCCACTTAAGTGATTTAGAACATTAACTTAGTTTTCTTTACTTCTAAACTCGGTATGAGATAAACCTGGCTTTTTGCAAATAAACCTAGAGCTTAAGATTCCTACTAGAACTACCTTACTTGTTAGTGATAGTTTGCGAGTACTTAAAGAGTACTCATGGCTTTGTCCCTGGCTATTCCTGTGGCCAGACTATGAGAAGGACTACCAGGATGATGGACAGCAGGAGGTCTATGACAACTAGGATCATCTCCCATCGTCAGGATTGCCTGTGACCCTAAAGATGGAGCCCCTACTATGTTTATTTTCAGCTGCTTGATTTGTATTAAGACTGGATCATGAGATCCTTTATTTGTAAGACCTTATTATGGTTTGTAATGGATGATGTACTATGGTACCAATTCTGTTACGTCTCGCAAAAATGGTAATCCTAGGATTGCGAGGTATGGCATAATAGGCATCTGGGATTAAAAATCCGGGTGTTGACAAGTTGGTATCAGAGCCATCCTGACCATAGGAGACCCTAGTTAAAATGGACATCCGAACAAAAACTTAGTTTCAAAACAAAAGAATTGAGTATTTATGAAAACCTATTCCCACTCTTATCCTTGATTCTTTCCAAAAAAATCATGTCCCTCAAAAATTCTTGCATTCGTACATAAAATTTGACACACTTGATCACCTCACTAACTTACTCACCCTAAATTCTTATAGATGGGAGTCCAGTATTGCAAGTTCTACCAGCTGGGCAACGGAGGCCACCTGATCTTTGAGAGGGATCTAGATGCAATGTCAGAGTATCTTGAGCGCCCGCACCCAGAATTCTTCGGGGCACAACTCAACGATCACGTAGGAGGAGATCTACAATGGCCGATAGTTGCAGATATCAGAGGCAAGATGGAAGCACCCACTTCAGAGAAGATCCAATTCAGTTTGAGGGAAAAATAACTGGCTAGATGGATTAGCCAGGGCTATGCATGAAGCTCTTGCCTGTCTATGTGGGCAAAACATCAACCAGATCTAGGGAACTTGCTTTGCTCACTACGCAAGGCGTGATTCTATGGGAATGCCCTTGGAGATGCCAGGACACCCAGAGCTGAAGCACCAGGTGGACAATCTTGACTTCATGTTGTATGATATGCAGAAGGAGTTGGGCAACGCCCGTGCCTATGCCAACCACAACCATGCAATTGCAGTCAAGAAGGACCAGACCCTCGCCATTCTCGCCAAGGAGCGCCAATCACTTCGTCGTCAGTGTGACAAGAAGGATCGCACCATCGATCATCTTCGCAAGAAGGTGGCCACTCTCGAGAAGACCATCCGTGAACAGGAAATCCAGTTTGAAGCAAAGGAGGAGGAAGGTGAAGATATCCAGGGAGATCTTTACTCCTACCTCAGCGATGACAACGACTACCTGGAGGATGATGCCATGGAGTTCCACACTGATGATAATGATTCCGACTTCATTGATGATGATTAGATGCACTTGAGCACTACCGTAGGAGTGAGTTGTATCGGTCCCACTTTATTGTAGCTTCACAGAATGGTTCTTAAAACCATATGTTTTCTATTTGAGTTGTGGTGTGTGTTTGTATGGTGTGCTTTGAATGAATGAATGAGAGTTGTTAGTTTGCAAAACCTGAGTCAAACTCAAAGTTTAAAGCTTTTGAAACAAAATCATGAACCGTAGAGATTTCCCTCTTATCTCATTATCTATCTCCATCTTTAGATGACTCGTGGAAATCCCGGAGGAAGCAGTTCATCTCGGGACCCGATGCTACAGATTCTGCAAATGCTAGTTTCTGACTGTGAAGCTAGTAGAGCCGAACATCAAGTCAACCTAGCCACTCTTCAACAGATAGCTCAGATGGCCCACAATAATCAAGGCCACGGAAACCAGGATCACCATGGATCCAAGCTCAAGAACTTTCAGAATACCAACCCACCTATCTTTAGTAAGTCTGAGGATCCCTTAGATGCTGATGACTGGCTGCAAACCATGGAGAACAACTTGGAGGTCGCAGGACTTGAAGCCAATGAAAAAGTACTGTTTGCCACCCATTATCTGGCAGGAGATGCAAGAGCCTGGTGGAATAGCACCCGTACCATGAACGAAGGTCAGATGATGACTTGGGAAGCATTCAAGCTAAAGTTTAGCCGGACCCATGTGCCCCAAGGTTTGGTCACCAGGATGAGGGATGAGTTCAGGGAACTGAAGCAAGGAAGGATGACGGTAGTTGAGTATCGTGACAAATTTCTGCCACTATCTAGATATGCCCCTGATGATATTAACACCGAAGCAAAGAAGAAGGAAAGGTTCCTGAATGGATTACATGATGAGATGCAGACTGTGTTAGTCAACATGCGTTTTACAGATCTAGAAGAGCTCGTAGATTCTGCCATTCAGATGGAAGGGAAGATCAACCAAGCCAATGACAACCGTAAGTGTCGCATGATGCACCAGCCTGGATCCACCATACCCAGAAGTATCGCCCCAACCCGTCTACAGGATATGCCCCAAGAAACAATAGACCCCCTATGTCCTGTCCAAACTATCCCAATCATAGCGGAGGAAACCTGAAGTCTGGAGGAAACCACAACAACAACCCCGGCAACTCCAATAACTTCAATCGTGCACCGCCCAAGTCCAACAACAACAACAATACTGCCCCAAGGACTGGAAGCAATGATGTTCCTGTTGCAGGAAAGGACAAGTCCCAGATTACATGCTTTGAATGTGGAGTCAAGGGTCACTACTCCAATGAGTGCCCCCAAGAAGCTTGCAGCAGTCACCAATGTGAATGCACCCGCTCAGCAGCAACGCCGTGTTCATCCTGGAAGGAGATTTGCCCCAGGGAATTCGCTCAACCGCAACGGCTGTCTGTTCCACATGAATGCTGAAGAAGCTCAGGAAGCGCCAGATGTCGTGTTGGGTATGTTTTCTGTTAACTCAATACTTGCAAGAGTGTTGTTTGATTCTGGAGCATCGCACTTGTTTGTTACAGAAGAATTTGCATGCACTAGTAAGATTCAACCAACAAAATTGAAGCATGTTATAATAGTTCAAATACCTGGTTCAACCACCAAAGCTAGAAAATTTTGCAAGGCTGTACCTATCAGAATCCATGGAATAGATTTTTATGCTAATCTAATAGTACTTGGAACCAAAGGTTTGGAAGTAGTACTAGGAATGGATTGGATGTCGAAACATAAAGGATTGATCGACTGTGCCAAGAAAGCCACAACCATGACCAGTAGCACTGGAGTATCAGTAGAACATGTATTTGAGACACTGTCCCGTCAATTCAAATGCAACAAGAGTCTAGCCCAACCAACCCTTGACCAAGTCAGAGTAGTCTGTGAATACCCCGACGTATTCCCGGATGAATTGCCTGGTATGCCCCCAGATCGGGATATCGAGTTCATCATTGAACTA
Source organism: Avena insularis (assembly GCA_023614405.1). Lineage (NCBI taxonomy): Eukaryota > Viridiplantae > Streptophyta > Magnoliopsida > Poales > Poaceae > Avena > Avena insularis. The sequence continues at coordinate 282,484,976 of CM042688.1, read as the reverse complement.
ATTCCTGGAACTGGACCCATAGCTTAGAGACCTTATAGTATGAACCCATCTGAATTAGTGGAGCTAAAGAAACAACTGGATGCTATGCTAGAGAAAGGTCTGATTCAACCAAGCGCATCGCCATGGAGATCGCCTGTTTTGTTTGTGGATAAGAAAGATGGAGGTAACCGTTTATGCTTGGATTACCGGAAGCTGAATGATGTCACCATCAAAAACAAGTACCCACTACCGTAGATAGAGGATCTGTTTGACCAGTTGACTGGTGCTGGAGTGTTTTCTAAGATTGATCTTAGAACTGGTTATCATCAACAAAGATTCATACAACGGATATTCCAAAGACTGCCTTTACCACCAGATATGGATTGTATGAGTATACGGTCATGTCTTTCGGATTAATCAATGCCCCCGCTTATTTCATGAATCTCATGAATAAGATTTTTACGAACTTCCTAGATAAGTTTGTCGTTGTTTTTATCGATGATATTCTGATCTATTCCAAGTCAGAAGAAGACCATGAGCTACACCTAAGAACCATCCTTGAAACCCTTGGAGAACATCAGTTGTATGCCAAGTTTAGCAAATGCGAGTTCTAGTTAAAGGAAGTAGGATTCCTAGGACATATTGTGTCGGCAGGAGGAGTCGATGTCGATCCCGCCAAGATCAAAGATATTGAAGACTGGAAAGCCCCAACCACTCAAACCCAAGTCCGCGCATTTCTCGGATTTGCGGGATACTACCGCAAGTTCATTGAAGGATTTTCGAGCATCGCAAGACTGATGACCCAGTTGTTGAAGAAAGATAAGAAGTTTGAATGGACAGATAAATGTGAAGCAAGTTTTCAAGCGCTCAAGAAGAGATTGATTTCAGCCCCAATTCTGATTATGTCGGATATCAAGAAGCCTTTTGATGTGTATTGTGATGCATCCAAGATTGGTCTCAGATGTGTGTTGATGCAGGAAGGAAAAGTCATAGCATGTATGTCCTGACAACTGAAGCAACATGAGCAAAAATACCCTACCCATGATCTTGAACTAGCAGCCGTAGTTTTAGCATTGAAGACATGGCATCATTACCTTATGGGTAACCGCTGTGAGATTTATTCGGATCACAAGAGTCTGAAGTATATTTTCACCCAGAAGGAACTGAATATGAGGCAAAGGAGATGGATAGAGTTAATCAAGGATTATGACCTTGACATTCACTATCACCCCAGCAAAGCCAATGTGGTAGTGGATGCTCTTAGCAGATTGCCATGTAGATTAAACACCATGATTAAAGAAGCCTAGCCAAGTTTGCATGAAGAGTTGGAGCAGTTTAGAACGGAGCTAGTTAGCAAAGGATTTTTAGCTAGCATTGAACTTCAACCCACTTTGATCAATCAGATTAACGAGGCGTAGAAAGAAAATGCAAGCATCGACAAAATCAAGCGTCGTATCGGTATAGGGAAGGTACCCGGATTCACCAAAGATGAAGAAGGAGTTTTGTGGTACAAAGGACATATTTGTGTGCCAGCAGATTCCGAACTAAAGCAAGTTATCATGCAGGAAGCTCATGATACTCTTTATTCTATCCACCCCGGAGGAACGAAGATGTATCAGGATTTGAAGGAGCAATTTTGGTGGCATAAGATGAAGAGAGAAATCGGAAGCTACATAGCTAAGTGTGATATCTGTCGAAGAGTCAAAGCGGAACATCAGAGACCCGCTGGACTTTTGCAACCATTGCACATTCCAGAATGGAAATGGGATTCTTTCGGAATGGATTTCATCCCCGGTTTGCCTACTTCTAGTAGGGGAAATGACTCTATTTGGGTCATAGTTGATAGACTGTCCAAGGTAGCCCATTTTATACCTGTCAAGACCACCTACCAGAGTTCAAAGCTAGCAGAGCTGTACATTTCTAGAATCTTCAGTTTGCATGGAACCCCTAAGACCATAGTGTCGGATCGAGGAACCCAGTTAACCTCAAGATTTTGGCAGAAAGTCCAAGAAGGATTAGGAACCAAGCTAAACTTCAGCACAGCTTATCACCCGCAAACTGATGGACAAAACGAAAGAGTCAACCAAATCTTAGAAGATATGTTGAGAGCTTGTGTGTTAGAATATGGATCAAAATGGGAAGATTGTCTGCCTTTCACAGAATTCTCATACAACAATAGTTATCAAGCTAGTTTGCAAATGGCCCCATTTGAATTTCTGTATGGAAGGAAGTGTCGTACCCCCTTGAATTGGTCACAAGTAGGAGAGAGTCGGATTTTCAGACCCGACATCCTACGAGAAGCTGAAGAGAAAGTTCACAAAGTCTGTCAACACCTCAAGACCGCCCAATCCAGACAAAAGAGTTATGCTGACAAGAGACGTAGAGACCTGACCTTCAATGTAGGAGATTTTGTGTATCTCAAAGTATCACCATTGAAGGGAATGCAGCGTTTTCGTCTGAAGGGAAAGTTAGCCCCCCAGATATATTGGACCCTTCAAGATTTTGAATCACCGAGGAGAAGTATCATATCAACTAGAACTGCCATGGGACATGTCAGCCATACATAATGTGTTCCATATCTCGTTCCTTCGCAAATGCCTAGAAGTTCCGAAGAAGACCGAAATGTTCAAGAACATTGATCACCGAGCCATAGATATCAACCAGGATCTAACGTATCGGGAAGTACACATTCGTATTTTGGAAGAAGCCTTCAGAACCACCAGGACCCGGAGTATCAAGTTTCTCAAGATCTAGTGGAGTAACCATACTGAAGAAGAAGCTACTTGGGAGCGAGAAGATTACATTAGGACTGAGTTTCCAAATCTCTTTAGTTCCTAGTTTTTCTTAAATCTCGGGACGAGATTTTGTTCAAGGAGAGAAGGTTTGTAACACCCCAAAAATATTAATCAAGATTATCAAGTTCTAATTACCCAAGTTTAGGGTTAACAAAAACTTTTATTACTAAATTGAATATGAATGGATGTGTGATTTTGCATTAGTGTATGATTGAGTGAAAGTGCCATGTGTGTTTGCTACAAATGATAAGAACTGGTTTAAAGATGAATACCACATCATCTAGGCCAATTACAAACAAAACCCAAAGAAAAGGAAATCAAATATAAGGCATATGATCAAATGGTCATTTTGACCAAAATTAACCACTAGGCCACTTTGTGAGTTCCTAGTAAAGAATTTCTAACAAAAACATTTCCATTTATTTTCACCTATTTCTAGACCAAGTAAAAGTGAACCCAACCCACTTTACAAGCTCACATAAACTATTTTCAAATCTATTTAAAGGACAATTCAAAATTGAATCAAGTGTATGTACTAAGATCACCATTTTGCAAAAACCACTCAAATCAATTCACCTTGACTTTTCCAAGCAGCCATAGACACTCAAGCAAGTGCTCAGAACACTCACCAAATTTCATTCAAAAAATTCAAATTTGAATTCATGCGGCCATTTGGTCGAGCACCTGGAAGACAGAGATCAAACCCTACCTAACTCTATTGTTTGGAGCAGGATCACCACCATTTGTCCCTCTTCTCACTCCTGGTCTCCCCAGACCTAGCAACAAGCAGACCACTTCCCTCTTTGCGTTGTGCAAAGACCGCCTTGAAACTTAGCGCATGGACCATGGACAGCTCGCCATAGACCGCACTGCCCTCTCCCACGACGACCAGGAGACAGGCGACCGTCCACCGCTACCCCCTGTCCAACCCTCGACTGCAGGCCAGCCGTGGACCACCCAGAATCGCCGCGCCCATTTTCTCTGCGCCATGCCGAGAGCACGCCAGAGTGTCGCAGTCGACCAGCACGCACACACCGCGCCTCGCCCTCTCCGCGCGTGCACACACTCGCCATGACCCTAGCTACCTCCTAGACATCCCTGTTCGCCGCCACGCGACCAGGAAGCACCACGTCGCCCCCTACCCTCATCCACGCCAATAGCTCGCTGTACCGCCGTCGCCGGAGGAGCCAACCCATGCCGCAATGTCCCCCTCACCGGTGTATAAATAGAGGCCACCTCCGCCTCAATTAACCAAACCATCCCACTCCCCACTCCTCCTAGAACCTCCCACACCTCTCCCTGGAGCAGGGCGAGCACCGCATCGCTAGAATTTGGCTGGAGCCTGCTGCTGTAGAAGAAGAAGGGAGCCATTGATTGGAGCCGCCCTAGGAGCCGCCGTGACCACCGTTCGAACCGCCGTCGTCTACCACGTCGTTCGCCCCCATCGCGACCCTAGATGGAGCCCTGGTGAGCCTCACACGACCCCCATTGTCACTGTTAGGGTTTAGTTCTCGCCGGAGCTGTTCGACGTAGGAGATGAACCTCAGTTGTTAGATCGCATTCTAATCATAGGGCTCAGATTGAAACATACTGTTTCGGGTTAGATGAGCCACTGACTAGTGGGACCCCCTGTTAGCAGCCCGCTGCTCCAGCGTAATGCAGCTGGGCCGGCCCGTTTACTTTCCCGCGCAGAGCCTAGTGATTCAAATAGTTCTTTTCCATTTTAGTTAAAACCAGATTCTATCAGTAGATTCAAAATTCAATTCAAAAAGATTCACTAAACCAAATTGCATGGTTCCAATTTTGTTATAAAGATATTCGAGTTATCTATCCAAGCCCGTTGGATTAAAACCATTTGAAATTATAGATCAACTATACCAAAAATAACAAGACAGCGACTTTTCCAACTTCAAACATTTTTCAAAAATCAACCATAAATGTTTTTGAGTTGATTCCAACTCTCAAAAATCACATTTGACAATATCTATCTAAATATGTAAAAATATTTAGGTTTACATGCAGTGACATTGGACTAGTACCAAAAGAATGCTATATAGGCATTTCTAGTCACTTTAATTCTATTAAATGATAATCTTAAACTTTATAAAATGTGACCGCCACTTTAAATCACATTCCCAAGTATTAGAATATGTGGTGATAACATGTGTCAACATGATCCCATATTTTAATTGGAGAATATTAAATCTTAAATATTTTCAATGAGTAGAAATTACTTTTCTAAAATAAGATAAATAAGACTAAGTCTTTATTTAATGTGATGTTTGTGATGATGCTAGATCATCAAGTGTGAGCCTTAGTGTGCTAAATAGAAAGAGTTAAGTATTGTTTGGTGATTGTGTACATCGTATTCATTTATAGACGATAGTACCGACCCGGGATACGAGGAGGAGGAGTACTACCAAGAAGAAGAAGAGGAGAACTTCAAACACTGCACTACTCAAGGCAAGCTAACATTTGCAAGTTTCTTAACCATGCAAGCTAACACTTGCAAGTTTCTTAACCATGCAAGCTAACACTTGCAAGTCTCATACCTATGCAAGCTATCCTTGCAAGATAACCTATGCAAGATGCCTTAGGCATGCTTGGTTATGCAACTTTGATTATACCAATCCCAAGTTTTACTTGCAAGCTTTATTCTTTTTACTTTACCAAAGTTCTTTACTTTTAGTTAGTGCTTTGTGAGTATTGGAACAATAATATAGATACCATAAAGAGTATAAAACTAGGCCTAACTAGTTATACTTAGATGTCATCAAAAGGCATAACACTAGAGTTGGATAGTTACACTTGATTAGCACCCCTCATTAGTAAATACCCTCTAATTTAGTGTCTAGTGCTAAGCATAAAACTTGATCACTTTAGATGGGAATACTTGGTGAAAATGATTATGAAAACCTTGGAATGAAGATGCATTCTATTGAAATGTTTTGACATGTGTTGAGAAACACAAAAGGATTTGATGATGAAAATGTTGAGGCATGAGCCTTAGCCCTTTATAAAAACTGATGGTTGGGTTCGGATGCGATACCATTCCAATTTTACTGTACAACCACAATACCCGAATTGGGTAGGGCTTAACTGGAAGTTTATATGCCTTAGTATGGGTTGCCTCACGGAAAGAGGTTGAGCTGAGGCTACCTTGTGAGTGTGAATGTCCACCTATGCAGTGCCTAGGATGGCAGATGGCCATGGCTAGGAGGCCAAGCTCATAGGGGAAGTGCCTATACTAGAGTGTGTAATTGAAAGGTTATGATTGATTATCCGCATACTAAGTATGATGATTCGGGTTATCCCTGACGGATGTATCGAATTTTGTGGTGAAAGTGTACCACCTCTGCAGAGTGTCAAACTATTCGAATAGCCGCGTCCGCGGTCATGGACAGTTGGAGTGGCCATACTGTTCCGTCGTCAGATGTTTTCAAAAAGGACTTGTGAATTGAACTATGACTTTGACTTGACCACAACAGGATTGTGGACATGAAAATTAGGTTCCCACTTAAGTGATTTAGAACATTAACTTAGTTTTCTTTACTTCTAAACTCAGTATGAGATAAACCTGGCTTTTTGCAAATAAACCTAGAGCTTAAGATTCCTACTAGAACTACCTTACTTGTTAGTGATAGTTTGCGAGTACTTAAAGAGTACTCATGGCTTTGTCCCTGGCTATTCCCGTGGCCAGACTATGAGGAGCACTACCAGGATGATGGACAGCAGGAGGTCTACGACAACTAGGATCATCTCCCATCGCAGCATTGCCTGTGACCCTGAAGATGGAGCCCCTGCTACCTTTATTTTCCATTGCTTGATTTGTATTAAGACTGGATCATGAGATCCTTTATTTGTAAGACCTTATTATGGTTTGTAATGGATGATGTACTGTGGTACCAATTCTGCTATGTCTCACAAAAATGGTAATCCTGGGATTGCGAGGTATGGCATAATAGGCATCTGGGATTAAAAATCCGGGTGTTGACACATACTAGTACCACCCGTGCCCTTCGGGCCGAATCCCTCGAGATCACCTTGCATGACCACGGTCGTGCTCCTTCCGTCCCATCTCCCCTTCACAGCCTCTCCAACGGCAGGCCACCGTAGCGAATGCGAAGACGTTTTCTAGCTCCCGACGCCGGCCCGCACCAGATCAGCTCCTCTGTACACGAGGTCCATGGCGCCGGAGCCGGCTCAGCAACACCATCGCAGCTTTGTTGGATCTACTTCCCCGACTCCACGGCATCGGATCTAGTTCCTCGACCTTATCCACGGTGCCGGAGAGCTGGGGAGGCAAACCCGCTCAAGGGCGAACAACGAGGTCGTAGATCACCATAAGTCCGGCAAAGGCACAGGAAGGAAATCGCATAATCACGGTCACAAAGGTTGCTGCCATACACTTCATATGCTCTTTATGCATTTGATGCCTAAAAGTAGTTCACCGCTTGTTTCACTGCATTCTCGCACTGAGTTTTTTATCTTGTACTCCGACATTTCTTGTCGAGGCATCGTATAAGCATATGTCTGTCATTGTTCCTTTAGATCTTTCAACTGCTTGCTAGCATTGTACTAACTTGCTCTTCTACACACACCTCGCTCTTAAATCTCATAAGATATATTTTTTGCTGATGCATGTAAGGTGATTTGCGGCCGCCTGACGAGGAAGAACGGAAGATTAGGGAAGATATATTATTAAGGAATTCCAAATATGCAAGGTCGCTCGGCCCGCAGAGAGTTAGATCTTTCCTAGCTACCACCACCAATCATGAAGTCCAGGATTCTGATGCAGAATTTTATCCTCCAGATCAACAAAACCCCGAGGGAGACCTGACTCAGGAAGATGGACCAGTCGATAACCCCCTCCCTAATCCGCATGCTTGTCCACTGCCCAAGGTGCTTGCTCTGTCTTGTCATTGCGATATTTGTTTCATCTTCCATGTTTCGTACCTCAATTCCCACCAAATGTTATGCAATGTCATCTGCTTAGTTCATGCATCATATATGTTCAGCATATCTTACCTTACTGTTCTTATGTTCTATCCGCGTCTCATTTTACATAGGACTTTGATAGATTAATGTATCGCTTATGTGTGTCAGGAATCAGCTGGTTCACCTAAGACCCTTCTAGGTACCAGCAGGGAGAAAAACTATGATTAGCAAGTGTCTGATTCAGCATTAGTTTCTGTTGATGAACAATATTTCGAGGGAGACCTGACTCAGGAAGTTGGACCCGTCGAGGACCTCCATGCTAGTCCACTAGCTTGTCCACCCCCCAAGGTGCTTGCTCTATTTTTTAATTGTGATATTTGTTGCATTTTCCATGTTTTTTATTTCAATCCCACCAAATATTTTGCAATGCCCTCTGCCTAGTTCATGCATCATATATAGAGCACATTTTGCCTTACTATTCTTCTATTCCATGTGCATCTCATTACATATAGAACTATAACAGATTAAAGTATTGTTTATGTGTGTCAGGAATCAGCTGGTTCATGTAAGACACGTTCAGGTACCAAACGCGAAGCGTCGACAAGCCGTCCTGCTAATGCTACCGGTGGAACACAAACACACGCCATGAAATACAATAAACGAAAATCAGGAAACTCACATACAGCTAAAAAGTGTCATCTTGGCGGCACACCACAGGTTCCAACAGTAGTAGACGTAGCAAATACCATCCCACACATTTCACAATCACCAATTGCCAATCAAGATACCCAGCAACAATTGACAGTCAAACCAGTTTTGACCTCTACTTGCCTAACACTGCTGGCACAACACCAACAAGCTAGCGATGATCACCAACCTGTTGATCAGCCCATTGCCAAACAAGGTATGTGTTCCAAGGATTATCGATGCATGCTTCCTTATAAATACCGTGCAAGCTTGATGTAATGGTTGAATTGGCAGCTACACGAAGATTTAAGAAAAGGGGGCCGACGATAGGAAAAAAGCTTGAAGCTAAAATTTCCGGAACGCAGTCTAGATATTGCTATTGTCGGATTGATGACAAGTACGCCATGAGGGGGTCCTCGAGGCGTGTGGAAGAGAGGGGTGTGAGACGTACGGTGTTCCGGGACGGTGAGCACACAAGTTTATCTAGGTTCAAATCCGCCGGCTTTGGACGGATCTTACTCCTGCTAGCAATCCAATAATACGGCAGTGCCGGAATATGGGTTACAAGGGTTTCGCTTGTGCGAGGGTTGAGATTGTAGACTATTGTGAGAGTGCCCTAAAGGCTCTCCCTAGGTTGGCTTATATAGATATCCGACCTAGGGTTTACACGAGAGATCTATCCGGCTACGACTAAAAGTCAGTTACAGAGTATATCTTGAACTACAAGTAACACTATGGGTCTATGTCGGTAAGTCTTTTGGGCCTTCCCGTAGCCGGGCTGGACTCCGTCTCTTCTTCCTGACTGGGTCGCTTGTGAAGAAAATCTCTAACCCGAAGTAGGCCACCCTGATCAGTGAGGTACAATAAGGATACCCGGAAAGTATATCCCCAACAACAGCCCCCAGAGGCCTCCAAGATCCAAAGTCGGATTCATCATCATCTAGCTTGATCTTCAGCTTGCAGAATCTTGAAGGGTTCCTGAAATTTCAAAAGAAAAGATACGATCCGGGTCTCAAAAATGAGTTGGACCTATGAATACGTTTATTCGGATTTCCAGCTCGAAATTCAAACTAAGCCAGAACTAAGTCTCTGATGTCATCTGACACCAGTCATGGTCAAGTCACGTCACTGACAGACATTTCCTATCAGCACGACCATTGGTGGGTCCGCCTTTCGCGGAACCGAGGCACCGTTTCAATGCGTGCGTGGACATCGAGGCGACGTAATCATCGCGCAAGGGGTTTCCCAGTTCTTTCCATGATGCGTGGCATGTTTTACTATAGCATTTACACGAATCTTGACGTGGCCTATGGATATAGGTGGTGAGGATCCTATTCCTCATATCCTCTCACCAGCACTTTGCGCCGTTTCCTTCTCCCCTACACCTCCCATGAACCCAGAACTCCCCCACTCCCCAGAAATCTCCAGCGCCGCCCATCCAAGGTCATCGACGCACCGGAAAAATGGCTTCTGCATCATCTTCTGGCACGGCGGCGATGGCAGCGATGGCAACAACGGCGGAGAAGGAGAGAAATTGCGGGGTTTGGATCCCGTGCGTCCTTGATGACGCCAAGCTCCATGGCATGGAAGAATAAGGGCTCCTCCATGCCGGTGACTGGCGGAGCGGCTTCGTCGAAACCATCCCCAACCCTCGCAACGACGAGCGAGTGCACTTCGACACTCACCTTGACAGAGGTCTGAGCTTTCCTCCCTCAGATTTCTTTTTCGAGGTCATAGATCATTACGGAGTTCATCTCCATCATTTCCCCCTGAACTCCATCTTAGAGATGAGCGCGTACGCATCTTTGTGCGAGGGGTATCTCGGCATTAGGCCGAGCCTTACTCTCTTCCGATATTATTTCCATGTCCAGAGAAATTCCATTACCGCCGGTAATCCTTATATTACCGGTACTATTAGTTTTTCGGTTAGGCGAGAGCGCGCCTATCCTCGAATTATGGCCAGTGAGTCGGTCAAGCAATGGCCGTCCACTTTTTTCTATCACAAGGATATTCTGGCTCCCGGCAAAGAATCCTGGGATGAGGTTGCTCTGGCTCTCAGTGATGATCTTCTCCTCGCCAAGATGCGGATCGAGTATTTGATGAAACACAAGGGCCTGAGAGGGTCTGACTTAGTTCACTGCTGGGTGGCATGCCGGATCCAGCCTCTTCAACATCATGGAGATCGACTGATGCACTCCATCACGTCGTCGAAGAAGGATTCCCTCTGCATCAGCCCCAAAGCCTACACGGCAAAAGATTATGTATGCCAGATCAAATGGTTGATAAGGGAGCGGATTGAGAGGAAGATTTCGGAGCTGTCCCTGATCATGCATACAACAGAAAATCCCGTTGTGCTGGTAAGCTTCAGCAGCAACTCTTTTTATGTGCTCATCTTTATATTATTTTGCAATACTGAGATACTTCTTCTTTTCAGCTTGCCGACCTCCCCGAGTCAGAGTTTTCTCCTATCAAGGGATATCCTCCTGAGTTTTCTTAGGATGAGGGAGAATTGGTTCCACTGCCGGATGTTGTTCCTCGGAAGCGCAAAGCTCCGACAGTGGCCATTGGCACAAAGGAAGTTCCCGTTGTGAAGAGGTAATCTTTCCTCACAAGGTCTTTGTATTATAAGTCTTAATTCTTTCCGAGATGTAATGTTCAGCTCACCAAGGGCAAAGGGAAAGGGGTTACCTCGAAACCTCTATGCGAGTCGAAACTAAACTTGGTTTCTCCTGCCGAAGCTCCTCCGACTCCTGCCCCTCAGCCTTCTGCAGCGCCGGAGATTACTCCATCTCCGACCGTTGCAGAAGATCTGGCTCAACCAGCAGAGCTAGTGATCCTCGGATCACAGACTGGTCACCATGGGTGACTCAAGTTTTGATAAGGGTGAACCCTCTTCAGGTAATGATCGCTCGGCAGAGGTCTTCGCCGATAATCTCCTGAGCAATCCGGGACTTGCCAAATTTGGCTTATCTCGGAAATCTGTAGAGGAGATCCAACGGCTGGCCTGGCAATGCCTAGAAAGCCGGACTATCTCTGCCGAAGAAGAAGCACAAGAAGCAGAGGACATCAAGCACTCTGATCTTCTTGAACAAGTCCGTCTCTGCGACGAGAAGCTGAGGACCGGCGAGCTTCCAACTGCGCCAGTGGTCCCCCTAACCCTCGCCGAGAAGGTTACCACCGAAGTGAATGCGAGCTTGAACAAACTCGCTCATGAGCAATATGTAAGTCAGAATTCCAACTCTCTTTTTTCCTTATTTCATATCATATCCTCTAGCCCCCAAGCATGAAGCTGGACAGTCAAATTCGGTTAGGATGCCAAAGAATGAACTAGTGTAGCCCCTAAGGCTCGTGCTGATATTAGTAAAAATATTAGCCCAAGTCTTTTGTAGACTTCCAACTCTGGGTATTCTGACTTACAGAAAGTATATTCCTATAACCAGGATTTATTGAAGAATGTTTGCAACAAGCGGAAAGAAATCAAAGCTCTCCGACTTGAAAATGCTCAATTGAAAGTTTCCAAGGATGAGGCTGAAGGTAAACATTCCAGAACTCAAACCTTATTTTTGTATTTCGTAGTCGAATTTTTTGTTCAACTTTTGTTCTTTTGACTACAGCACTGGTAAAGCAGTCCTGTGCTATGATTGAAGAGGCCGAGAATCTTAAACCCGTTGTGGTGGAAAACAAGGATCTCCGCCAAGAGCTAGATAAACTTAAGGCGGATCATGAGAAGAGCATTGCTCAAATTCTCGAATCCTCTTCCATGGCCACTGAGGAGCGCGATCGTAAGATTACGCTCCAAGATAAGAAAATCTCGGATCTCAGCAACAATTTGTTCAGAGAGAGGGACATCACCGAGGCACTCCGGGCTGAACTCCAGAGTCTTCGGGAAGAGAAGGCCAAAGTCGACGATGTCATATTTGGTATGTTTCCCTTTTTCTGACTTATCTGCATCTTCCAACTCTTTGGAGTCCGGATTTATTTGATTAACCCCTTTGCATTACATGCGCAGGTCCTCTGAACTTACTAGACTCAGCCTCTACCGAATCTCGCACCAGCCGGCTTACCCAAGTCGGTGATTTGCTGCATGGCTTCTGCCAATTCATCGAAGATATTGGCGACGTTCTCAAGGTTTCAGATATGCATAGCATGTCCGGATTTGAAGTGCAAGATAAGGCCAAGGAGATGCCGCAGCTTGTCTAGGACTAGAACATGTCCTACGCGCGAACCACAGCGCAGAACGCTCTCACCATGGTTATGAGCCACCATGGAAACATGGAAATCTAGCAAGTAACCAGAGGGTACTGCAAAGTTGATGAAGATGGACAGGAGCAAGACATCAAGGCTATCATGGACTCCTGTGCCGGATATGGGTGTCACGTAGCTGACTTGACCAGCTACGACACTCCTTTCTTCACCCGTGTGGGCACACCACCCCCGCCTTCCGAAGAAACAGCAGAAGTTTCTGACGATGATCAAACTGTATCAGATTTGAATATCTCGGAACATTATCAAAGCGAGGCTGATGTATCCAGCGAGCCGGCAGCTCCTACCTCTCCCCCTGCATCATAGAGTATCAGAAAGAACAATGTGTTATTCTGAAAACAATTTGGATATGTAAATAAGTAGTATGATACTTTTGCTAGTGTTAAGCTTTATTTTATCTATTCAGCACTTTTGGCTTTAATGTTATGTGCCTGAGATGTTTGCATAAGCACTTGTATTTTTTGTCTGCACTTATCATTTATCTGGCTTTCCGCCTCGTCCCTTTTGTGAGCCGGCCAACTTTTAGCACGAAAACTTTGCCGAGCAACGGAGCTCAATTGCTAAACCAGTTTAAACTCGGAAACAAAGCTGGCTTCCAGTACCAACAATTCACTACGCGGAAAATGCTCGCATCCGGCAATCAGACAAATAACCAAAGCACAGACTACAAAATTTAACTTTATACCCGAAGGTAGCAATTTTAGAGGAAATCTAAACCAGAACAAACATGAGCATAAAGTACTTTCAAGTATTCTGGGATTTTCGACTGTGACATGGTCATTCAGAAATAAGATGGAAAAAACTTCTCAGAAAGATTTTGAGGCAACCAAAACTTTACTCATTGAACATGTACACATATATGATTACAAAGAAAAATAAACTAAGAATAAAAGGGACGTAGCTGAGCAATATTCCATGGTCTGTCTAATTCATCCGGGTTTGTACTGTCTCCAGCTCTCTTTCTTTTCTTAGTAGCAGGTCTTTCTTTGACTGGCTGCATATCAGTTAGGTAGTATGAACCATTGTGCAATACTCGACTAACTAAAAATGTCCCTTCCATATTAGGGAAAGTTTGTGCTTTCTTTGCTGCACAAGCCGGAGAACCAAATCACCTTTATTAAAAGAACGGTTTCTGACTCTCTAGCTATGATACTTGCATCACTTCTGCTGATAGGCTGTTGATCTCATCTCAGCAACGACGCGAACTTCTTCGACTAAGCCGAGATCATTTTGTCGAGAAATTTCGGCATCCTCTTCAATACACGCGGCCACTCTAGGAGAAGTGTGAATAAAATCACTAGGAAGAACTGCTTCTGTGCCATAGACCAAGAAGAAAGGTGTGTATCCGGTTGACCTGTTTGGAGTTGTTCGCAAACTCCATATTACAGAAGGTAATTCCTCTACCGAAGCCCCTGCAGCACGTCGTAGTGGTGATTCGAGTCTTGGTTTTAGGCCTTGTAGGATTAAACCATTTGCCCTTTCGACTTGTCCATTAGCTTGCAGATGTGCGACTGACGCAATGTCAAGCTGGATATTTTGTTCATTGCAGAATTCAGCAAGTTCTCCCATAGAGAAGTTACTCCTGTTGTCCGTGATAATGCCATGCGGATAACCGTATTGGATTATGACATCCTCGACAAATCTTCTGGTTGTTGCTCCATCACAACTAGTGACGGGTTTAGCCTCAATCCATTTGGTGAATTTATCCACCATCACTAAGAGGTGAGTAAATCCACTTGGAGCCCGTTTAAACGGTCCTACCATGGCAAGCCCCCTAGACCGCAAAAGGCCATGTTATAGGTATTGTTCACAGCTGATCAGCCGGAACGTGAGCTTGTTTGGCGTATTTTTGGCAGCCCTTGCACATCTTGACCAGTCGTTCGGCATCTGCCTTGGCTGTAAGCCAGAAAAAACCGTGTCGGAAAGCTTTTGCCACTAGAGATTTGGCTGCAGCGTGGTGACCACACTTGCCTTCGTGGATCTCTCATAAGATTTGTGCTCCTTCTTCCAGAGATACACAGCGCTGAAAACCCCCAGATGCACTCCGCTGATAGAGCTCATCACTAATTATAGTGTAGGCTTTTGCTCATCGAACGATCTGCCGGCTCAGAACTTCGTCTTCGGGTAATTTTCCATCTACCAAGTAGTCAAGGTAGGGTTGAGTCCAGCTGGGAATCACAGCCAGAACTGCTACTAAAGGTGAGTTGGATTTGGTCGGATATTCCTCGTCCACTCCTTTTATAGAGGGAACTTTGAGGTGCTCTAAAAATGCGCCATCCGGGACCTTTTTCCGGGCAGAGCCTATTCGAGATAGTGCATCTGCTTCCTCATTTTCTGTTCGAGGGATGTGTTGAACTTCAAACCCTTCAAACGATTTAGATAGTTCATCCACGATGACCCTATATCGCCATGTGCTTGTTTGCCTTACAGAAATCCGACACTTGTTGGGCAATAAGATCCGAATCTCCATAACACATTAAACGTCGGATGCCGATGTCCTTAGCAATCCGGATTCCATGTAGTAATGCTTCATTATTTGTCGCCATGAAGTGTATCTTCAATACATAGAAAAGTTTTTCTCCTTGGGGTGATTTGAGCACCACGCCAGCCCCTGAGCCCCGAGCGCTTTAGACCCGTCAAAATGCAAGGTCCAGTATTCCGACTCTGGCAGGGTCATATTCTCCGTTGTCTCTGTCCAATCAGCGACAAAGTCAGCGAGGATTTGGGATTTGATTGCTATACGAGGTTTGTACTCAATGTCGAAAGCTGAAAGCTCTATGCCCCATTTGGCGACGCGTCCTGTGGGGTCACTATTGTTGATTATATCTCTCATGGGAGCTGTGCTCACCATGGTAATTGGATGTTCCTGAAAATAATGCCTCAACTTACGAGATGCTAAGAACACACTATAAGCCAGCTTTTGATAGTGCGGATACCGCTGCTTTGATTCAGTTAAGACGTCGCTGAGATAGTAAGTAGGACGTTGCACCAGGTGTTCCTGATTTTCCTCCGGTCTCTCCACCACCATGACGATACTGACGACCTTGTTTGTCGCAGCGAGATAGACCAACATCGGTTCCCGTGGTTCCGGTGCTGCAAGGATGGGAGCAGATGAAATCGCTTTCAGTCTTGTAGCGCAGCTTCAGCTTCGTCGGTCCAAACGAATTTCTTGGTCTTTTTTAGGAGCTTGTATAGTGGTGTGGCTCTTTCACCGAGCCGGCTTACAAACCGACTGCTGCGGCAGTGCAACCAGTTAGTCTTTGAACGTCCTTCAGGCGAGTTGGCCTGGAAATATTGAGTATAGCCTTGATTTTGTCCCGGTTTACCTTTATGCCTCTTTGAGACACGATAAAACCTAACAATTTTCCGGCTGGGATCCCAAAGAAACATTTCTTCGAGTTAAGCATTATGATGTATTTTCGTAGATTGGCGAATGTTTCCTCCAAGTCGGAAATCAAGGTTTCCTTCTTTTTGGAAATCACCGCAATATCGTCCACATATGCATGTACATTGCGTCCGATTTGATCGTGGAGGCAACGTTGTGTAGTGCGTTGGTACGTAGCTCCTGCGTTTTTGAGCCCAAAGGGCATCGTAACGAAACAGAAGGTTCTAAAGGGGGTTATGAATGAATTTTTGACTTTGTCAGATTCCTTCATCCGGATTTGGTGATAATCGGAATATGCGTCGAGAAAACATAAGAGCTCCGAGCCTGCTGTAGAATCGATAACTTGAACAATCCTAGGCAGAGCAAACGGATCTTTGGGGCAAGCCTTGTTCAAGGCAGTATAATCAACACACATCCTTAAATCAGTGGTGTCCTTTTTAGGGACCATTATAGGATTGGCCGACCACTCAGTATGGATGACCTCTTCTATGAATCCGGCTAACTCGAGCCGGGCTAGTTCCTTAGCTATTGCCTTACGCTTTTCATCGCCAAAACATCGTAGGGACTGTTTGACGGGTTTAGCATTCGGGTGTACATTTAGAGAGTGCTCGGCAAGTTCCCTAGGTACTCCGGTCATGTCAGATGGCTACCATGCGAAGATATCTTGATTTGCTTGGAGGAACTTGACGAGCTCGCTTTCCTAAGCGCTATCTAGGCCTATGCCTATTTGGGTCACCTTGGAGGGGTCGTCATCCTTCAACAGTGTCTTCTTCGTCTCTTCCGATGCCTTGAACTCCGGATTCAGCTTTGTCACCTCCTTCTTTGTCGCGGGCATCTCAGACGGATCTATGGTCTTTTTGATCTCCTAGTACTCCTGGGCATGTAGCATGGCTTCAGCAAAGGCGGCATTTCCGTCCTTGCACTCTCGTGCTTTCTTCGGGTCTCCTCTGATGGTGATCACGCTGTTGGGACCTAGAATTTTCATCATATTGTAAATGTAACATGGACGATCCATAAAATCCCAGTAAGCCGGACGTCCGAATATAGCTTGGTACGCGCTCTTGAATGGGACCACTTTGAAGGAAAGTGCTTCCGTCCGATAGTTCTTTGGACTTCCAAAGGTCACATCCAAAGTGATTTCTCCCAGGGAATTTGCTTGTCTTCCTGGGACAACTCCGTGAAAGATCACAAAGTTGTAATTCAGCTGGGTCTCCGAGATCTTCATTCGGCGTAGCGTTTCGACATATAGGATGTTAATGCTGCTGCCGCCATCCATGAGAGTCTTAGAGAAACCATAGCCATCAATAAGTGGATTAATGACTAAGGTGTATTTTCCTCGCCTGTGCAACTTAGGCGGATGATCAGCACGGTCAAAGGTTATTGCCACTTCCGACCAGTCCAAGAATTGGGGGACAGCCGGAATAGTCGCGTTGAGCTCATGTAGAACTGCTTTCTTGACCTTAGCTGGTTGAGATCCGAGGAAGGTGACGTAAGTGTCCTTCTTTGTAGGGAAGTTTTTCTTTCCCTCCGGCTTGGGATTTGAAGCATCGGCTTCCTCCATGTCGGAATCTTCCTTGGTCTCTTTACCTTTTTCGGGATTCTTCTTTCCCTTCTTCCACTTAGCCCTGTAGCCAGCGGTATCGTCTTTATTGATGTCGTCATTAAAACAACACTCGGTGTTTGTGTGGGACGAGCCCCCATTGGCATCTAAGTGATGCACACACGGGTTATTGGCAATGTTGGCCCAAGAGTAGGTTCTTTTAGGTTGCTGGTCTCCTCTACCCTGGACTCTTGATGAACCACGACTGTGTCCACGGCCTCCGCCGTGCCCTCCTCGTCCTCCATACCCGAAAGTAACAGTGACCACTGTCGTTTCCATGTTGGGCTTTTCTTCCGAGGTGTTCTTGCGCTTCTGAGCTTGCTGCTTTGGTTGTTTTGCCGACTGTGGCACAGCTAGGGCGTTAAGTAATCCCTCTGCGTCGTCGCCAGCATCTGCATACTTGCTCGCTGTTTCTATCATCTCTCCCAAATCAGTGACCTTGTCACACTTCAAGCGATGACGTAGTAAACCAATTGGAAGTCCTGCAATGAAAGCTTCAATCGCAGTTTGGTCATTTACTCCCTCACAGGAGTTCTTGGTGTCGATCCATCTTCCGAGATAATCTCGGCAAGTTTCTCCGGCTTTCTGGGTGCAACACTGTAGGTCTCCTATGGTACAGGGCCTCCGATATGTGCCTTTGAAATTCCGAAAGAACGCGCTTTGCATGTCATACCAGTTGTGGATGGTGTTCTCCGGAAGTTCATTGAGCCATGATCGTGCCGTCTTCCGCAACATGAGTGGGAGATATCGGGTCGTGACCAGGCTGTTTTCGCCTTTGACGATACAACAAGCCTGGAAGAAATCCTGGAGCCAAGTATCTGGCCGAGCTATACCGTCGTAGGCTTGGATGTGTCTTGAGATAGCAAATCCTTCCGGGAATTTTGTTGCTCTTATGCATGGTCCGAAGCATTTTGGGCCCACGTATATATCATCGTTTTCGTAGCGTCGCGCCTCTATGTTGGAATTAATCATGTGCCTCGCGTCACTTGGGGACAGAGATCGCCCTGATTGACGACTATGGCTGTGGTGCCTTAGAGACGGACTTCGGCTTCTGCCACCACCTCCTCCTCCACGACGCCCTCCTTGGCCTCCTTGGGAGCCATTGTGATGGCTTCTTGGTGGAGAGGGTGGAGCAACTGGATTGTTTCCGGTTGATCGTCGGCCTCCATCTGGAGCGTCATTATTCCGATTCCGGGGAGGGTCTTCATTACGATGAGCCCCCTGCCGGCTTGACTCGGCATGGTGTCCGTCGTTCCTTCGTCCGTCACTCCCACCACAGCGAGGCTCAGTCGGACGTCTTGTATGTCTAGGAGGTGGCATTCTTTGATGGTCCTCCTCCCGATGTTTCTCTTTGTCTTCTTCCCTGCGATCGTTTGACTCTCGCCGGGGAGGATTCTTCGGATACAGTGCAGCAATTGCCTCTTGCTCAGCAGCTGGAGCAACATTATGCCCGTCACGTGCAGTTCTGTGATGTTGTCCTGAAGATCCAGTTCTTGAGTAGTTGTCTTCCCGACGGTCGGAACGGTGATGCTGTTCCGGAACATGTTGGGGTCTTACATCATTCCAGGCCAGATCCGTGCGACATTGGTCGGATTGGGAGACCAGTTTTCCACTTCCGAATTTCACGGCCTTCTGTTGCTCCGGACCCTTGGTGAGTAGCTTAATGCCCAATCGAACCTATTCTGGGCCTGTATTATTTGCCAGGATGTCTCGAGCAGCAGCAGTGTTTTGCACTGGTGTTGGGTACACCAGATCTCCCTTGCTGTCAAGCCGAGGCATCCCCGGATCTCCCTCAAAGACATCCTTACACGTTTCCGAAAATTGATTGTCATGTGTATGTCGTTTCCAGTTCTTCTGATGTTGCAGAGAGATAAGCTTCTCCGCCTTGGCCATGCGTTTCTTTTCTTCCTCGATGTTTTTAGCTTCATCCAGGAGTACTTCGCGACGCGCTTCTAGGGCTTGGGCCCTTTCATCCAGTTCGTCAGTAGTAAGTTCTGCAGTTGTAGGAATAGGTGTAGTTAACGCAGCATCGATGAATTTACGCGCACCTGCGGTGACCACGTGTCCATCCACCAATTCTTCTTTGGGCTCGTCTGAGATAAGTGTTGCATTTGAGTCTTTCTCATATTCCTCAGAAATCACTTCCTTTGGCGGAAGATCTTTTGTCGGGGTCTTGTTCTTCTTCTTTGCCTTCTTCTTCTTCTTTGCATTTGCTTTAGGTCCGTTTCTCGGAGTCAAGCTCTGATCGGTACTTTCGGACATCTGGACCTTAGGATTATCTCCGATATCCATGTCATCCTGCGCTTTGGGAGAGTTTTCCCCGGATCCTTCATCCATGGCTTCTCCTTCTTCTGCGGCTTTGGAGTTGTACTCCTCTTCATATTCCATAAAGAACTTTCAGAAATCCATCGATGTCATCGAGTCATTTGAGGATGCGGGTAAGTCGGTGTTTGTTCCGATCGCCTCCAGCACTGAGTCAGTGTTGTCTCTAGCATCGGCAGAGTCAGATCCGGATCCAACGTATCCGACAAAATGCAATGTGTGGGTCCTGAGGTAGTTGCGGCTTTCCTCGTGGGCTTCCTCGAAGATCTTGATGGTTTCGAGAACCTCATACACGCTTGCGTCTTGCATCATCATGCACCTCAACGTGTGCCTTAGGAACGGTTGATCGGTTTCGGTGTTGGCAGAGCCGGAACCAAGGTTGTTGTTGTGATCCTCCTGGATTTCGATTTCAGCAGGTAGATCGATCTAGGATTCGGCCTTGCTAGGGAGATCCACTCTAGACTCGACTTCAACCGCAAGGTCTGCTTCAGGCTCGGATTTCTCCACTATCTCCGCAATGGGTGAGGGCTGGGTGGGATTAGGGTTATTTGAGATCCGGAACTCCGCCGCCTCCGCGGACAAAGGGGACCCAGAAATTTCTTCTGCCTCTATCATCACCGCTGGGGTGGGTGGGACAGGTTCAACGAATCAGATGTACACATCGATCTCGCCGAAAGACATAATGGTGTAAGCAGTCACGACCTCCCTAGCTGGAATCCAGGTCTCGTCGAGAATGATGAGAGGGACGTCGCCAGGGTAGAGGATGCGACCGACGGTGATAGTCTCGCCGATTCCGATTCTTACAGATTCCGCTCGGAACGCAGATCCGAAGCTCACTTGCCCCACGGTGGGCGCCAACTGTCATCGGATTGATGACAAGTACGCCATGAGGGGGTCCTCGAGTATATCTTGAACTACAAGTAACACTATGGGCCTATGTCGGTAAGTCTTCTGGGCCTTCCCGTAGTCGGGCTGGACTCCGTCTCTTCTCCCTAACTAGGCCACCCGTGAAGCAAATCTCTAAACCGAAGTGGGCCACCCTGGTCAGTGAGGTACAGTGAGGATACCCGAAAAGTATATCCCCAACAATTGCATCAATTCTATTGTGCCTGGCAAGCGAAGGCCAGAAGATCCAGAAGAATCTGCTTTTCTAGCATCCGAAATAGGCGTTTTTGTCAGGAATGATATTCCCATCTTCGCATTGTTCAAGCTCCACCAACAGACCCTTGACCATTACAATTCATTATTGCAGAAGTTACATGTATGTCATGGTGCTCTGTCCCATGCATTCAAGCTTGCTCTTGGTTCTATTCTAAGTCACATAACACATCAAATGTTCCATTCTTGCCGACAGACAAAATTCAACTTCGATTAGGATAATGAGGATGTAGAGTATGTTCTGATGGACATGTTCTCCTATTCTTTGCGCCAGCAGCGCCCTAGGCTAAAGAGTAAATACTTTGATGGTAAGGCAAGTAAGGATATTAAAAGATCGACTCCTATGGAACACACTATGACTGACCAACACTAGATAGATAATCTCGACCACTGGTTTGATCCAAAGATTACGGTATGGTTTGTGAAGACTGATACCATATCACATTCAAAATTCCTATTTGCACATTTGTATCACTAGTCTCCTTTTGCAGATGAATGCTGAGAAAAACAGGAGAAACCGTGCCACACAATGCTTAACAAACCAAACTGGATCTCGTGCATTGGTTGGCCACCTGAGCGCAATAATAAGAATAATTAGTTTTTAATCTTCTACAGACTTTGTGCTTCTTATATTTTGATAATGTGTTCCGCCCACTTTGTAGAAAAGTGCGGTAAGTCTACAGCAAAAATTCTAGGCATGCTAGACGAGCAAAAAAGAAGGGCTCAATCCCTCTGCTGAGAGTGTTATTGTAAGTCTTCTGTTCGATTGATATTTTGTGATGACACACCCGCAGTGATTTATATGTATAGTTAGATGTGCAACACTGCCTGAACTTCTGCCCAGTTTTATTTTTAATTTAAGTACTAGATGATTTCCAACTAGTGTGAGTTTCAGTTTTCAGCTATACAAAGAGTTGTCTTGTGTATATCATGCACCTGGCGATGAAGAAACAGACAGATGCCATGTTGGCATAGTCCTGTTATTGCATGCTAGTGATAAAATTCTTATTAGTATGATCAAATAGCTATACTTTTACTACAATATATATGATGCGTAATTAGCCATGCCAACTTGTAAGATTTGTTCATGGACAGGTTAAATGTGTTGTCTGCATGTTTCTCTGTATTAGCTTTTCTTCTCTCACCCATGTCTACCAACTGATAACCTTACAGATTAAATTGAATGAGGAGATGGCAAAACCTGGGAAAGATGGTCTAGAACAAACCCAAGAAGAATGTCTGGAAACATTTAAAATGGTACTAAAAGGTGAAGGTCATTGTAAAAGCACGTTCCTGTGTAATGCTGGGTTGTGGCAGTGCAAGTCCAAGTCCAAGTCGCCGTATTTGTCTAGTCAAGAAGAAATTGTAGCACTACGGGCTGAATAGGAAGTGCATAGACGAGCAATCGATGATATGAGACAGAAAGCATTAGCATGTGATGCGGAGTTGAAGATGTTACGAGATCAGCAGAATTCTCGAGAGCCCATAGATGAAGAGACTTGTCTAAATTGAAGATGAACCCTGACAATGATAGGTGAGTATAATGGTCCTATGAAATGGTTCCTGCTACAGAGCACGGGTTGTGTTTGGGGCCATGTAACAAAAACGGAAGGAGTATTTGTTTTGCATCATGCTTTTATCTTTTTACCGTATGCTCGATGCACAAAAATCCTGTGCCCCAACCTCACTCTCTCAGCCTTGGATTCATGAACCTCACAAAGGTTTTTTCTTCTTTGGACAACCGCCAAATTCAAAATCTCAGTCCATCGACAAATCCTACCGCCGGTCGTTTGAATCGGAGATTATGTATCCAATTTCTTTGCCCAATATGGTAAGTATTTTGATGATCAGTTGATGTGAATCAGCCTTAAATTCATACTGAGGGAGTACCATTAACGAAATTAAAAATCTCAGTCGAGCGGCAAAACCTGCAGCCAACCTTGTTTGAATCGGAGTTATCCAATTTTCATTATGGATGATAACTTAATGTCACTCTCGGCCTTCAATTCCTGAATAGGGAGTACACCTTTTATCCAAATGTTGCCTAGACGCTAGCCAAATTCAAAATATCAGTTTGCACAATTATTATGCTCATGGATGATTAGTTGATGTGACTCTAGGACTTGAATTCCTGGACAGATAGCGTACGGTCTACTAGCTTTTTTCTATTATTATTTGGCCGGTAGCCAAATTCAAAATCTCAATCGAGCGGCAAAATCACATACTGACCTTGAAGCATTTCCCGCCCCACCGTTTCAAAAAAATTGTGGCAAAATATCCCACCGGGGAGTACCATATTTCTGTTAATATTATTTGGCCGGTAGCCAAATTCAAAATCTCAATCGAGCGGCAAAATCACACACTAACCTTGAAGCATTTCCCGCCCCAACGTTTCAAAAACTTTGTGGCAAAATCTCCCACAGGGGAGTACCATTTTTCTGTTATTATTATCTGGCCGGTAGCCAAATTCAAAATCCCTATCGAGCGGCAAAATCAAACACTGACTTTGAAGCATGTCCTGCCCCACCGTTTCAAAAACTTTGAAGCCAAATCTCCCACCGGGGAGAACCACTTTTCTATTAATTATTATTTGGCCGATAGTCAAATTCAAAATCTCTGTGGAGCGGCAAAGTCAAAAACCGACTTTAAAGCATTTCCCGGCTCACCGTTTCAAAAACTTTGAGGGCAAATCTCCCACCGGGGAGTACCATTTTTCTATTATTATTATTTGGCCGGTAGCCAAATTCAAAATCTCTGTCGAGCGGCAAAATCAAATATTAACTTTGAAGCATTTCCCGCCCCACCGTTTCAAAAACTTTGAGGCCAAATCTCCCACCGGGGAGTACCACTTCTATTAATTATTATTTGGCCAGTAGTCAAATTCAAAACCTCTGTCGAGCGGCAAAGTCAAAAACCGAATTTGAAGCATTTCTTGCCCCACCGTTTCAAAAACTTTGAGGCCAAATATCCCACCGGGGAGTACCATTTTACTATTATTATTATTTGGCCGGTAGCCAAATTCAAAATCTCTGTCGAGCGGCAAAATCAAACACTGACTTAGAAGCATTTCCCGCCCCACTATTTCAAAAACTTTGAGGCCAAATCTCTCACCGAGGAGTACCATTTTTCTATTAATTATTATTTTGATGGTAGACAAATTCAAAATCTCCGTCGAGTGTCAAAATCACACACCGACCTTGAAGCATTTCCCGCCCCACCATTTCAAAAACTTTGAGACCAAATCTCCCACCGGGGAGTACCACTTTTCTATTAATTATTATTTGGTCGGTAGCCAAATTCAAAATCTCTATCGAGTGGCAAAATCAAAAACTGACTTTGAAGCATTTCCTGCCCCACTGTTTCAAAAACTTTGAGGCCAAATCTCCCACCAGGGAGTACCACTTTACTATTAATTATTATTTGGCCGGTAGCCAAATCCAAAATCTCTATCGAGCGGCAAAATCAAACACCGACTTTGAAGCATTTCCCGCCCCACTGTTTCAAAAACTTTGAGCCAAAATCTCCCACCCGGGAGTACCACATTTCTATTATTATTATTTGGCCGGTAGCCAAATTCAAAATCTCTGTCGAGCGACAAAATAACACACCGACTTTGAAGCATTTCGCGCTCCTCCGTTTCAAAAAAAATTGACTTTAAAATTCCCATTCTACCTATTGTTCAGACGCCCTATGGGCACGCTAAAGTCGGTAGCTTGGGGGCACGATCGTAATTATTTTTCTATTCACCTCCATAGTCCCGATTCGTGCAGTTTTTCCAGCTAGCCCTCCCAAAATCCTAGGCTTCTCTCCCACGCCCTCACCTCCATGACCACCGCGCGCACCGCTTGGCGGCAATTCCACGGTTGTCGGAGCCGCTTCATCGATGCCCACCCCATCGGATCTAGTTCATCGGGTCTCTCTGCCACTCCACCAGAGTTGTGGTCTCGCTGACCGCGCCTATGGCATCGTCGATCGCCCACGCTCTGCTTCCCCGCCACCAAAAGCTACCCAACCGTACCGGAGCAGCTTCACCATTGTCCACCAGACGGGATCTAGTTCAAAAAGTTCCATGTCCACTGCTCCAGGCCAGCTACACGGTCAACGTTGTTGACTGCATTGACATCGACCGCCCAATATCTGCTTCCCGACGCAAACAGCCACCACAACCGCAGCACCCTCGGTGACCTAGACGTCACTAGCACGGTACCGATAATGCTTAGACGCCTCTCCGACCAAGGTAACCAAATCTCCAACCCATTTTTGTTTTGTCAGCGGTATAGCTGGTTCAAGCCTGTTAGAGTGAACTGCATTTTTGTAATCGTGCTAGTACATGCAAGTCACTAGGCACGCCTGTTCTTCGTGCTAGTACATACAATGTCATTAGACATGTTGGTTTGCATTCACTGCTATACAAATTTCAAGTCATGCACATGTCCGTTATATTGTCATTCACATGTTCTTATCTTAGCTGCTTCGTACACTAGTAATTGCCTGCTATTGTGTAGTTCTTGCAAAATGTAATGTCCGTGGAAAATATTAGTGTGGATTCCCTGCTCCACGGTTACTGACTCTATCTGGTTATTCCTAAGCTAAGTTCTTGCTATTATTTCCTCCCTGGCGTTGTTCTGCTATCCTATAGTACCCGTTCAAACTCTCCGTACTAGTTCGATTATAATTTTGTTGTTGCCATCTGGTTCTTCAAAAGCTGCAACACTGACTATTTTATTTTTCTTTGCGTAGAGCTCAAAAAGGCAACACTGAACATGTTGATTTTCACAGCCTACAGGTCCACCGGCGATGCCATTATATATTTTTTGTATCTGGTGCTGGTTCATCCTAATCAACGGCATAATTGTTCTTTACTATATAGTTCATTCGTGTTTTCCACTCCTGCTCACAAGTTCTGGTATGCTGTGGTTATAATTTCTATGTGGTTCATTCTTAGCTACGATAGTAACTGCATGCCATTGTGTAGCTCACCGCAAATTCCGAGTCACCCAATGACTCTTGCATTCCAGGAGATACCACTGCTTCCATATATATTTGCTGAAATGACCTGGCTAGTTTATACTGAAATTCTAAGAAACACTTTGTTTGATTGCTCATTTCATTGTTGGCATACTTGTCTAATGTTTGTTTGTCCTGTTCTACAGGTTCACAAGCCACACCATTATATCTCGTATCTGGTTCTGGTTTGTCCTAGGCAACGACATAACTATCCTCTAGTATATAGTTAATTCATGGTTGACATTCCTGCTCTACATGTTCATATTATGCACTTATAATTCCTATCTGGTTCATTCTTAGCTATGAGTACTTTGTCTTCTTTGCTGTATTAACTTGTTATTAGTTAGTTTCAGACTGCAATTATTGCTATCGCCACCAACGAGGGGACTGCAAGATCATGTCTCAAGGTGGTTTTCCAATGTAGCCATCACACTCAAAGGGAGATGCAGTTGATGGATTGAGAAAGCAAATTGAGGACTCTGCTATCAACTTGATTGGCAACTGAAATGCTGAATTTTCTTTCCCTTTTGTTCATATTATGTAATATTTTTAAGAAGTTAGCAGCTAATGTAATATCTAGATAACTCGCATAGGACATGTAGGCATTTAGTTGACGCCGTCCACGAATGGCGGTACCATAATCAAGCGCCACTAGGTCGATCGTAATCAGATAGGGTTTTGTTATTTTCCCTTCTTTTATTGCACCTTCCATGAACAGTAAAAGATGATCGCTAATTATACTCCTTTTATGATATTTGCATGGTATTTAGAATTACCGAAACAAGAATATGTCAAAACAAGAATAAGCCAAAACAAGAATAAAGTAAAACAAAGAATAGTCCGTAATAGAAGATGCCGTAAAGAATAAAGCCATAAAGAAGTTCAAAACAAAGAATAAAGCCAAAAAAAAGAGTGTGTCAAAACACCAAATGACTGAATAAAGAGCAACCCAAAGACAAGAATATGCCAAACAAGAATAGACCGTAAAAGCAACATGCTAGAACAAGAATAAAGTTGAATAGTAGCAGGCCTGAACAGCGGCAACAAGCATAGTAACGGGCCAGAATAGTAAAGGACCGCAACAGTAACGGTCATGAATAGTAGACGGCCAGAATAGTAACAAGTCAGAATAGTAAAAGGCCGTAACGATTTGACCTTCTCAAAGTGGGTCGTGGCGGCGGCCGAGATTAAGCGAATAGTGACATGTTGACCGTGGGCCTTAACAGTATCGGGCCTACTTAATGCAGGCTTTTAACATGTCGTACAGTATTCGAATAGTGTGGGCTTCTGTAGGCCGTAATAGTAACGGGCCTGACATTCTCGGGCCGCTGCTGGTCGCTTCTTTTGGGCCCATTTCAAACAGTGCAGGACGAAACAGTAACGGGCCATAATCTTATTGGGTTCCCCTTATGGGCCGGCCCACTTAATTATTAGCAGGCCTTGGCTAGGCCTGGTTTCTACCACATTTTCTGTGGCTGTTAACGGCGGTAACTGGGCGTTAACGGTGTTTTCCATGTGGCATTTTGCATGACGTCAGCAGTCAACGCGGATGGCGAACAGATCTACAACGGAACATGTTTTCGTGGCCGAAGGGTGCGATCCGCCACGGTCAGGAAAAAAACCGTGGTAGATTCTTTTGTGACGGGGCTTTTACCACGATGGGCATCCGTCATAGAAGACTTTTTAGCCACGAAAAATGGGCCTTCAACCACGAAAATTGTCCGTTGTAAAAGCCAACTTTTCTTGTAGTGAGCACCTAGATCCTCGGCGAAACCTACTTGCCAAGTGCGTCTCTTCTCATCTAGTCAGGAGATGTCGCCACCCGCCGCCTTCACCGAGCCTCAGATGCCATCTCGTCCTATGATCAGCCCTAGCACCCTCCATAGGGCGATCGAGGAGGTAGCGGCGGCTGATGATGCCATAAAGGGCAAGAAGGATCGCAAAAGGAAGCCTAGGGCTGCGAGCCAGAATCTAAAGCCTGCTTTCCAGGCCAGGACGACCCTGTAGAAAATCCAAGGAAGCGGGTGCACGAGGCAGGTACACCGATGCTCAGTGAATCGATGCTCGCGATCGCAGGCTCGCATATGCGTCGTATTCATTATGGTTGTATATTTGTTGAGGAGCGCCACATTCGAGATGGCGAATATTTGTACCTAGTTTACATGGCAAAGGTGCCAAATGTGTCGGGCTTCGTCGCAGTAGCCCTCGGGGATATTTTCTATGTGCGGCATACCGACCTCTTCGACATGTTGTAAGGATTCCGGTTGCATGATACCCTGGTTCGACTATTCTCACTCAATATGGCCATGCAGATCATTAGAGATGGGACCCTAGGTATTGCGATAGTGGATCCCTACTTCATGCATGATGCCATCTTGAGAACACATGAGGGCGTCCTAATGGGGACCGACTACCTCTCATGCTTTCTGCAAACAAACTCGGGCAAGGATGTGATTCTCATTCCCTACCATCCAGAGTCAGAGAGTTTTCACCAAGGCTGCATCATATCCTTGAAGGTGCAACGCTCAAACGCCTTATATCTCGACTCGGGTAGTGCGAAGAGGAAAGACTACTCCACTATAGCATCCCAATTGTCTAATAATTGTAATGCTACTTGCCTAGTTTATATATTGCTACTTTCTACATATGATTTATTGCATCATCATAATATCATGCTCATGTCACCATGCAACATTGCATTTCAGCATCATATTAAAACCTATTTCATTTGGTTGTTCTCCTCATATTGCATTCTCTTATTAATATTTTGCTTCTTGATATAATGCTCGATGCCCAAATTGAGTTGGGGGCATATCTTTTCTACCTTCACCACCTTTCTTTTGGCTCTCTCTAAATTCCACCATCCTAATTATATATGAGCCATTGCATTTATCTTGGTATTTAAATCAAGCTCATGTGTGTTGGGGTGGATCCACTTCTTTATACATGCTTCCATACATGAACCTCTCATGTTTTCACAGAGTGGAGTATGGAAGCCTACATGGCCACCTTTGTATGCTAGGTAGAGTAGAACCCTTCTTTATCTTCTTCACTTGGTTTTGTGGGGGAGTATGAGTTATTTGAATTAAGGAGACTATACGAAACAAATAGTGGAAAATACACACAACCTTGTCCACCTTCATTCAAACATGCTCATAATTTTTCCTATTAGGCCATGTGAAGTGAGATGGCTTCCTTGACCTTTATAGTGTGGGTTAATCAATTTTGAATGCTTGCATATACCAATGGCCATGGGATTCTAATTTTTTTCACAACTAGAAAGAAGTGCATTTATGGCACATGCATGAGCCATGCAAGTATGACCCTTCACATTCCTTCTAGTTTCTCTCTTTGGATTTTAAGTCTTAATATTTTAGTCTTGTCTTAATGCCTAAATTGAGTTGGGGCATATCTTTTATAGACCATGCTATCACTAACATGCCACCACATCTTGATCTTGGTATAGATCTACCACCTAGTACATATGGGCTCTCCTTTTATTTGACTTGTCTTTAATTCCACCCATATGATATTATGTGGATTCTTAAATCTTGCCACATGAAATATAACCCCATATCACCTTACATGAAATGTTGAGCACATCATGTGTCCCCCTCTTAAATAAATCCCTTTTGAATTTTTGGTTCTTATGCTGTGTTTGAGTTGAATCTAACCTATCTTCTCTCCCTAATCTACCCATCTAATCTAAGTCCCTCTCTCTCACACATGCCTACACGTGTGCACACACACTCTACAAACTAACCCTATCTACCAAAACCCACCCACCTAGGTAGTTTTTCTCCCCTCCCCCACCGCCCGCATATGAGAGTTGACCACCGAGATTCGGGCCAAACCCGAGCTGTCTCCTGTGGCGTTGCCGGCCGGAGATGGCAGAGGGGTGGCTCGAGGTAGTTCTTAGGTTTAGATTTAGGTTTTTCGGCGAGATGCCGTGGTTTTGGAGTTGGGCGCCGGAATCTGGCCGGTCTTGGTGCTCTAGAAGGCGGTTCTCACAGCGATTTAGCTCCGGATCTGAGAGGCGGCCGAGCAGCGCTCTTCTGCTTTCTCCGTCAATAAGGTCAAGGCCTGCCCTGCTCATGGAGTTCCTCTCCTTCCTCCTCTCACGGGCCGACCGTGGGCGAGGGGGGTTGGAAGGGCCTGACGTCAGCGGGAGGAGCTGGACGGTCTTCTGGTGCTGCTATGGCGCGGCACCAGCAGTCTCTTTGAGCCTTCTCAGTTGCTCCATGAGGAGGACGGATGGTTGCTTTCGGCGGAGAGCCTCCCAAGAATAAGCGCAAGTTTTCTAGGTCACACTGCCGGCCTCCTTGTTTTTCTTCGACCGGCCGGGCCGTGGTGGCAAGGGGACCAAACGAGGATGCGGGTGGTGTTCGTGGTTCATCACGTGGTGGGTTCCCGCCAAGCAGATCTCTTTCGCCGGTGCCCTCCACCTGCGGTGAGTGGATTGGGGGTGGCGCTTCCCATCGGGCGACTACCGGGATATACCACACGCAATGCTGGAGATGTAGAAGCACTTCTCGCGAGCTCTCTATCTGTGGCGATTTCTCGCCCATGGTCGACACCGGTGAGCTCCGGCAAAGCTCAACCTCCATCGGGAGGCCCTCTTCTGGATCGGCGGTCGCGCTCATCGGCGACATCGAGGCAAGTGGTTCGTCCCCGCAGCGATGCTCGACGGCGGCCTTGCCATTCTTTTTGCTCGGCAGTGGAGAAAGAGGAAGACTCGATTGCAATGGGAAAATCTATAGAAGGGTCTTTTATGCAAATATTGGGGGACCTAAGTGTAATTTTCTTTTCTCATGGGGTTCTCTATGTAATCTTGTACGTCCACTGTTTGCTTTTAATGTGAACTTCCATGTCCTTCGGGGCCTATCCCGTTAAAAAAAAACCACCCGATCCAAGCACCCCTCTCTAAACCTGGTCCAACAGCCCGGCTGCACCCTCTTCCTTGAACCGGCTCGATCTGAACCCTGTTTGTCCCTGCTTCTCTTCCCTCTTCGCAATCACGTGATAAGCCAGCTACCACCTGCCTTGCGTGTTCACTCTATCTCTCCTTGCTTTTTCCTCAGACCACCAAAGCAACAACCCTCCCTCCACTGCTGCCTCCCTCCTTTACCACTTTGCAAAGCTACCAATCCATCTCTATCCTCTCCCTTATCTACCACCTAACCCCGGTCTCACCAGATCGAGATCACCTAGGCGCCCCACTTTTTCCTCCTTCGCCCTTGGCCATGGATGTCCCATGCCTCACCAATACCCTCGCTGATCCATTGCCAAGCCAAAGCCGCCGGGCCACACCCATGTCGCCGCAGATCTTCCCTGCCTCCGGCGAAGCCCATCGCCACCATCGCTCCCACCGCGTCCCGGTCGGTCTCCACCTCTTCTGGTACCTGCTGAAGCCCTGAACGGCCTGGACGTGAGGAGGAGAAGGACCGCGCGCCGTGTCGCATACCTCGCCACACGCTCGCGCCAACGGTCACCACGCCACCATGCAACGGCGCCTCCTGCGTCCCCTTCACCGCCACCTCGGTGAGCTCCACCCTCTACCTCGTTACCCTGTACCCCCTAACGCCTCGCTGTGCCGCGCTGTGGCCGCCTCCCCGCAGTACGCTCGCGCACCACGCTCTATCCGTCGCGCGCCAACAGCAGTAGCAGTAGCTCCGCGCCTCTCTGTTCCTTTGTTTTTGCCGGCAAATCCATACTTCCTCCAGCAAAATCAAAACATGGGATCTCTTCACGGTTGTCCCACCTACCTTTAGCACCAAACCGCAGGCTAAACGGAGCCCTACAGCCGTCGTTCTTGTCGTCGCAAGATCAACCGAGACACTAAGCAGACTGCAACTCAACTCCGACAGTTCGTCAGTTTTGAACACCGCACGGTACCTCTGTTCCTTGCGGTTTTGCCGTCGTACCAGATCATCTCTGGCCAACATCTTCACGGAAAAACCATCTCGGTGACCCCATCTCTCTAAATCCGTAAACCGCACCCAAAACTAAGGTCTGAAGCTCTCGGAATCTTCCGACGAAGTTCGCGGATTATCACCGTTTCGGCGCGACACAAAGTAAGTTCAGTTTCGATAGTCTAGACGCACACACACCCTTGATATTCCTCTGTTTCCCGTCGATATAGTTCAGATATGTTGAAGCGACCTTAACAGATTATGTTCTCAGTAGATCCTTCTTCCTTCTGTCGAAAACCATGCATGAAACCAACGTATACATCTCACTAAATCATCTAACGAATTTCGCGGTAATTTCTGAATCCATCCGTCAGTCTAAATCGCCTCTGTTCATTGTCAGTTTCCGGTGAACACAGACCTCCTCTAGAGAAACAGTAAACACGAAAGTCGTATATCTAAGTGAGGTATCCAACATTCCTTTTCACGCCTATGTCAAATTCGACTCCGTTTTGTCTCGAGCATCCTCGCAAAATGGCTTCAGCTAGCAGATTCTGCGCAGACAAAATTCCGTTCGTCAGCCAAACTCCGAAAACATTTTCTACTTAGCCCCCTGGAGTTTTGTTTTTCCCAACTCACAGTCCCCGTGCAGTCTACTTGTCATACCCTTAGCCCCACTAAGTAAACCACGCATAGTCAATGCGGCGGCCCACCAGTCAGTGACGGCCGCTAGAAACAGTTCGGTACAAAAGCCTCGGAACTTTTTCCCAATAATAATTTGTTTCAGAAAATGTTTATATACAAATTAATTCATATATTTTTATTGGTAAGTCCAAATGCAATGTTTTATATATCAATCTTGATTAGAAAAATATAAAGATTAATAATATGCTATTCAAAATATTACTTGGGCAATTTAAAATTCCAAAAAAAATTAAATACTATTAAATACCTATTTCTTAATAAATTAATAAATTTAATTCCGTAATTCCAAATAATATGTCTAAATCGATCAGCGCGATGAGCCTGTTCTGTTTATGCATTTCATGATATGAATTGAAGCATGCATCATATAAATATTAAATATTCAGAACTGTTATGGGAGCTGTTGGGGATATACTTTCCGGATATCCTCCATGTACCTCGCTGATCAGGATGACGCACTTCAGGTTAGAGCTATACGTCACAGTCGGCCCAGTCAGAGAGAAGAGACGGAGTCCAGTCCGGCTACGGAAAGGCCCAAAAGAATTACTGACGTAGGCCTGTGTAGATACTTCTAATCTAAGATGTAGTATGTAACCAACTCTTAGTCGTAGCCGGATAGGTCTCTCCTGTAAGCCTTATGCCGGATATCTATATAAGCCGTCCTTGGGACCAGCATTTAGGGAACCCACAATAGTCTACAATCTCAACTCGTACTGATGAAATCGTTGTAATCCATATTCCGGCTTTAGTATTCATCGATTGCTAGCGTGAGTAGGATCCGCTTCACGATCGATTCAACTCGGTAAACTTGTGTGCACACTGTCCCGGAACACCATACAACTCACACCCCTCTCTTTCGCACACCACGAGGACCCCCTCATGGTGTAGTTATCCTCAATCCGACGACAATTTACGCCCTCCGTGGAGAAAGTGAGCTTTAAATTTGTGTTCCGAGCGGAATCTGCAAGAATCGGAATAGGCGAGACAATCGTCGTCGGTCGCATCCTCTACGCCAGCGATGTCCCTCTCATTCTTCTCGATGATACCTGGATTCCGACTAGAAAGGCCGTGACTAGCTACACCATCATGTCTTTCGGCAAGATCAATGTTTACCTCGGTTTTGCTAAAACTGCCCTACCCATCCCAGCGGTGATGATAGAGGCAGAAAAAGTTTCGGGGTCCACTTTGTCCACGGAGGCGGTAGAGTTCCGGATCCCAGAAAACCCTTGATATGGGGGTGGCCCGACCTTCTCAGTAAGCGATGGCGGATGATAGATAACTAGTGCGTAGCTATGACCTCTCCCGCTCGATCCCTGATGCCAATGCAACAGATCTCGAACCTTGTAGGATATTCACAACACCACACTCTTTCACCCATGAACGGTAGTATGCAATCTACTAATTCCCAATGGAACAACAGATCACACTCAATTATAGTTGTAGAATTCGAACACAGGGTAATTTTAGAGGTTCTATGAAAGAATCAACTCCAAAATATTTTAACGTGGTCTAAACCCTAACTAGGGGTCGTCCCATAGCTTATAAGGGCGGCTGGGACGGCCAGACACCGAAACTAAACGCAAACGACTCAAACTGATACAAATCGACTCGGACCAGATTCGGATTGTGAGGCGGACACTCGGTCGAAGTGGGCGACGGTCGGTCAGTAGGACATCCGGGTGAAGTGTGTTGGACGATCAGTCGTAAACTTTGAAGTTTCGGGTGGTGTCCGTGAAGTGTCCGAACTAGCATCTTGAATGTCCATGCCGGTTGCCTCTCGACCAGTCGGATAGTCCCAAGGATCTGGCCGGACACTCCGGTCATGGCAGATCTTTTTGCCTTCGTCTTGATGATCTTCTCTTGCGCCTTCCTCCCGCTCCTCCCTCGCGCATCCTTGGGCGATCATCATATTGGGCTTCTCTTCTAGCCCTTCTCCTCCTCGCGCCATGCTTGTTTCTCCGAACACGATCATACATAAATGCATAGACTTAGGCGATAAAGTTCTCATCAATCAAAGTCCCATTCGTTTAGGAGTAAATTCACCGTTGTTCCAAAAGATGGTTTAGCACGAGCTCTTATGTGAGTCCAATTCTAATCTCATTGGACTGATCCTTTCTTGCAACAGTTGTAGCATCTTTAGTAGTCATTGGGGTAGGTGTAATTATAGGGATGTCTTCATCATCCCTAATCCCACCCATCCCGCACCTGAAGTGAAGATAGTGGAGAAAGCTGAGCCTAAAGAAGATCTTCCTGGGAAGGTCGGATCTGAAGTGAATCTCCCTAGCGAGATTGAATGTCAAGATGATCTCCCCGACGAAGTCAAATCTTAGGAGGAGCAAAGCAATAACAACTCTATATCCGGCTCTACCAATGCTCGAGCATGACAATCTTTCCTGAGGCACACGTTGAGGCGTATGATGCTGCATGACGCCAGCATTGAGGAAATCCTTGAGACCAGCAAGTGTTTCGAAGAAGCTAATGAAGAAAGCCGCAACTACCTCAGGGTGCACACATCGCACTTTGTCAGATACATTGGATTTGGATCCGGCTCTGCCAATGCTAGAGAAGACAACGACTCGGTGTTGGAGGCAATAATAACAAACGTCGACTTACCGGCATCCTCGTATGACTCCATGATGTCGGCAGATTTCCGGAAGTTCTCTGCAAAATATGAAGAGGAGTTCAACTCCAAGGCTACAGAAGAAGGAGAAACTATGGATGAAGGATCCGGATAAAACTCTCCCAAAGCATAGGATGACATGGATCTCAGAGAAAATCCCGACACCCAAATGTCCGAAAGTACTGATCGGAGCTTAGCTCTGGGAAACGGACCCAAAGTCGTCTTTGCCACCAGCACTGCCAAGAGGGAAAAGAAGAAGAAGACTCCGATGAAAGACCCTCCGGCTGAGGAGGCAATCGCTGAAGAATACGAAGAGGACTCAGATGGAGCTTTAATCCTAGATGAGCCGAAAACCACTCTGGTGGATGGACACGTGGTTACCCCTGGTGCCCATAAAGTCGAGGCGCACTTACTACATCAATCCCCACTGTTGTAGACCTTATGTAACACCCCTAGTTTTACTAATAGCAATTAGGGTTTGGTTTTGTGCATCATGAGCATAGCATGCATATCATGGCTTGACAAACATTGCATCAAGAGAAATAAGAAACCTTAAACCCTAATATTTTCCCTCTTTCTTGAAACTTATTCAAAAGGGTGGCTTCTATATTTTGAAAAAAAACACAAAATGTATGGAGCCCAATCAGTATCAAGGGCCCCTGAGTGTTTTTGTTATATTTTACAAACCTCTGGTATTTTCAAAATGTTCAAAATAGAAAAGAGTTTGAAAATATAAACAAAGAAATAGAAACAGAAAAAGAAAAATGGTTTTCTGAAATAAAAATAGAGATCCTAGCCTAACAGTCAGGTAACCCAATTAACCATCTCTTGAAT
Source organism: Avena insularis (assembly GCA_023614405.1). Taxonomy (NCBI): domain Eukaryota; kingdom Viridiplantae; phylum Streptophyta; class Magnoliopsida; order Poales; family Poaceae; genus Avena; species Avena insularis. The sequence continues at coordinate 282,448,774 of CM042688.1, read as the reverse complement.
CGCCGTGCTAGTTAGTAATAGCCTCATAACCTTTGCGTGGCCCGTCTTGGCAACCGCAACCTACCGTACCCCTCTGTCGTTCTTCCTCTTTCTTCTTCCTCGGACAGAAGAGCCGCGTAAGCTTATGTGTGTCACCGCCGGCGTCATCCGATGCAGCATCGTGATGCCCGTCTCCTCGCTGTTTCCTAGAGATGGATAAGGACCGCGCCGACCCGTGCCATCTTCCCCTGCTTCACTCTTCCTCTCCCGTTCTCTCTACCTCTCTTCCCCAGCAACTCGAAATCCTAGCCGATGAGCTCCGCCGTGCGGCTCCGTTCCAGCCCTCCCCGAGCCTAGCTATGGATCCTAGGAGGTTCGTCTCGCCGAAGGACGTGCCTGCGGGATCTCAGAGTCGAGCTAATCGAGCCCTCATGTCCGAGGTTCGATCGCCACCTCCATTGTCAATCGCCGCCATTTACGTCCACCTTCGGCCTCGCCGTCGCCGCCAACACACTCAGGGTGAGCCAGCGCCTCCTCCTGACCTTTTCTTTGTCTCGTGCGTGCCCTAGTTCACCGTGTCACGGCTTGCCGCATGGGCTCGGGCTCCACATCATCATGAGAGCTAGTCACTGCGGTGTAAAAAGGTTTAACGCTTGTGATGACGTCAGCCTGAGATCAGTGTGTCGTAATAAACCCTTTAATCTTTTTCAGAAATTGCAGAAAATGAATAAATATTAAAAATTCAATAACTAATTTATTTTATGCCACAAAAATATGTATAATATATCGAAATGTTCAGAAAATGAGATCTATACAATAGACTCATAATCATGTATTGTTCAACAACTTCAATTAGAAGGACAAATGAACCCCTGCAGGTCATTTCGAGGTTCCTCCTGTTTTAGGGTTTGTACCCCTTAGACCTTGTTTAATTTGGCAAAGCATGTATTAGGGTTTCATTGCAATACAACTTAACTTGTCATATCATAATGCTTGCTTGAGCATTGCATCGATTATATGTGTTGATTGTTGCTTTTTTCTTTCCGGTGTTTCTGTTTCTTCTCGGTAGACCTCGGAGTTGATGTGAGCAACGAGATCGAGTCCAACATTGAAGACGGAGATCAACACCATCGAAGGTTAACGACGAACGATGCCAATAAGATGAACCTGAAGTTCTATATCTGAGTATCAACACGCAAAGGCAACCAAAACCCCACACATGATAAAGTCCTATGCTTTCAAAGTATTTCATTCTTGCCATGTGCATATGATTCCAAAGTCTTTTATGGTAGTTAGTTTAATTCTATCTGATGCATGTTTCCTTTGTAGCCTATACTCCCTGACCCACTGCTCCTAGCATAACTAGGGTCTGGCTTATGAGCTTCGCTAGAGCTGCTATATATATTGTGATTAGCCATGCTTAACTATTACCGCTAGTCCATCTGGTTGATGAATCAGAGCTACGAATGAACCTAGTATGACAGGATGACGTGGTATGATCAGAGATGAATGTTAAACAAGTTAAGGCTTGTATAGGAGGCCACGGTGGGTTGTGGTTTTTGCAGTCCCATACTCGCCACCACTAGGATCTGAGTTCTTGCCTCTTGAACCAAGACGAGCGTATAACCACATGGGGGCCTGGAAACCCCCTCGACCAACTAACTTGCCTAGTAGATTCCATGAGTCACATAGTTCGAGCGTTCCATTCGACATGTGTATTCTGGTCGTTCTTGAAGGAGGTGAAGGAGGTGCATTCATACAGGTAGGTAAGCGTGGTAGGGAATGGGAGAGGCACGGCCTCTGTAATCTCAAACCCTGTTCACATCTCAAGGGACCGACTTCGAGACTTGACCCATTACGGCAGCATCTCCTTAGGGCGTGACTCATGGTCTTGGCGAAAGCAAGGTAAAGGTAGTGTCCAACCGCTCTCTGTCGGCCTTCCAAGGAAGAGGGCTAACAATATCTGGCATTAAGAGGAGGTTGGTACGTGTGGGTAAAGTTGTGCACCCCTGCAGGGTAATAATCTTTTCGAAAAGCCATGTCCACAGTTATGGACGACTTGGGAACAGATTCTATGATCATAGAGAAGAATAACCTAATCGTAAAACTTGACAAGAGATGTGAGGTGTGCATAAGGATGCTTCCTCAGGGATCGAGGGGGTGATCCTAGTTAGTAGGTTCAACTGATAAAGACTCTGTGGATATCAAAAGAAGATCAAAGCTAGAGATATCGTTTTCTTATCCCCTTTTAAAAGTTCTATTTAGTCGAGCTTCTCCTGCCTCTTTTACAAAGAAAGCTAGATTTATGCAAAATAGCCCCACCAGCCATAAGTCTTGTGGAGTACACTCTATACTCAGCCGCCTTGCTTTGTTGATACTTTTGCAGCAAGTGTTACCACAGAAGATGAGTTTGTTCCAACATCGACATTGATGAGTAGCTTGGGGTTCCCGGTCGGCACCCTAGAATCTATGGATTGGGAAGTCATCGTTATGCTTCAGGCCTCTTAGACCATTTGTTAAGTTTGCTATACTTAATAGCATAATTTTCCTTCCGGTGTTTGATGTTTGTGGTCAGTGACCTCTGCTGGTAATATTTTGGTTCTTCGCTCAGTTATGAGGTTGCTGTAATAACTTTTGTGTCATAGGGTCACTGTAATGTTACCGATTCTTTCTCTATATGCTTCTGAGATTTAGGTTAGGCTTATATCAGATAGAGGTCTATGATTTGTCTAGCCCTAATCCCGAGGGTGTCACACCTTACACCTACAGAGCTGGAAGATTGGGACGAAGCCCTAGAAGCGCATCGCCAAGTACTCCTGGATGAAGCTAATAAATATCCTCGAGGAGAAAAAGAGCATTGCATCTGTCGGGTAGTTCAACTACCTTCAACAGCAGAAGACCCAGAATGGCCCTATGCGGGATAACAAAAATCCAGAAGTCCACAAGACCCTCTTCGAAGGAGATGACGCTGTTAAAGGAGAACCTCGGCTCGACAGCAAGGGAGACCTGATGTATGGAACACTAGTGGAAAACACTGCTACAGCCCGAGATATCCTGGCGAACAATCCAAACCCAGACCAAATCCGGTTAGGCGTAAAGCTACTTACCAAGGGCCTGGAGCAGCAGAAGGCCGTGAAATCCAGAAGCGGAAAACTGGTCTCTAAATCCGACCAATGTCGCACTGATCCGGCTTGGCAGGACATAAGGCCCTGGCGGGATCCGGAACAACACTACCGTTCCGATCATCGGGAAGACAATTACTCAGGAACCAGATCTTCAGGGCAACGGCATAGAGCCGCACATGACTAGAGTAATGTTTCCCCAGTCGCAGAGTGAGACACAGAATCACATGGAAGATGAAGAAGAGCGACGTCGGGAGGAGCACCGGCCAAGGATGCCACCTCCTAGACATACAAGCCGTCTGGCTGAACCCCGCCACCATGGCAGAAACGATGGACGAAGGAATGACAGATACCATGCCAAGTCAAGCCGGCATGGGGCTCGTCGTAACCAAGACCCTCCCCGGAACAGGAATAATGATGCTCCGGATGGAGGCCGACACTCAGCCAGAAATAATCCACCTGCACGACCCTCTCCACCAAGAAGCCGTCATAGCGGCTCTCGAGGGAGCCATGGAGGGCGTCATGGCGGAGGAGGTGGTGGCGGAAGCAGAAGTCTGGCTCTAAGGCACCGCAGCCACAGTGAACAACCACGACGGCGTTCTCTGCCACCAAGTGATGCGAGGCACCGGATCAACTCTAACATAGAGGCGCGGCGCTATGAGTCAGACAACATCTATGTGGGTCCAAAATGCTTCGAACCGCATATTCGACAAACAAACTTCCCGGAAGGATTCGCCATCTCAAGGCACATCGAGCCCTACGACGGTGTAGCTCGTCCAAACACGTGGCTCTAAGACTTTTTCCAGGCTTGCTACATCGCCAAAGGAGGAAACAGCTTGGTTGTGACCCGGTATCTCCTGCTTATGCCGAGGAAGACGGATCGATCATGCCTCAATGAACTTCCAGAAAACATCATCCACAATTGGTATGACATGCAAAACGTGTTCTTTCGGAATTTCGAAGGCACATACCGGAGGCCCTGTATGGTAGGAGACCTATAGCATTGCACCCAGAAGGCGGGAGAAACTTGCCGGGATTATCTCGGATGATGGATCGACACCAAGAACTCTTGTGAAGGAGTAAATGATCAAACCGCAATTGAAGCTTTCATTGCGAGACTCCCAATTATTCTGCTACATTATCACTTGAAGTGTGACAAAGTTACTGATCTAGGGGAGATGATAGAGACATCAAGCAAGTATGCAGATTCCAACGATGATTCAGAGGGACTGCTGAACATGCTGGCTATACCACAGTCGGCAAAACAGCCAAAGCAGTAGGCCCAGAAGCGCAAGAACACCTCGGAAGAAAATCCCACCACGGAAATAGTTGTAGTCAATGCTACTTCCGGGTTTGGAGGACGAGGAGGGTGCGAAGGCGGCCGCGGACGCGGCCGTGGAACATCTAGAGTCCGGGTAGAGGAGACCAGCAACCTGTCAAAACCTACTCTTGGGCCGATATCGCCAAAAACCATGTGTACATCACTCGGACGACAATGGGGGCTCGTCCCACACAAATGCTGAGTGTCGTTTCAATGAAGACATCAAGAAAGATGAATCCGCTGGCTATAGGGCCAAGCGAAGAAAAGGAAAGAAACATTCTGACAAAAAAAGAGACCAAGGAAGATTCCGACATGGAGGAGGCAAAAGCTTCAAATCCCAAGTCCGATGGAAAGAAGACCTTCCCAACAAAGAAACACACTTATGTCACTTTCCTTGGGTCTCAACCGGCCAAGGTCAAGAAGGAAGTAATGCATGAGCTCAACGCGACTATACTGACTATACCTCAATTTTTGGATTGGTCGGAAGTAACAATCACCTCTGACCATGGCGATCATCCGCCTAAGTTGCACAAGCAAGGAAAGGGCGCTCTAGTTGTCAATCCACTTATTGATGGCTATGGGTTATCCAAGACCTTTATGGACGGCGGCAGCAGTATCAACATCCTCTACGTCGAAACGCTGCGTTAGATGAGGATCTCAGAAACACAACTGAATCACAATTCTATGGTTTTCCATGAAGTTGTCCCCAGAAGACAAGCAAATTCTTTGGGAGAGATCACTTTGGACGTTACCTTTGGAACTCCAAAGAATTATCGGACGGAAGCACTTTCCTTCGAAGTGGTCCCGTTCAAGAGCGCATACCACGCTATCTTCGAACGATCGACTTACAGGGCTTTTATGGCTCGCCCGTGTTACATTTACAATCTGATGAAAATTCCAGGTCCCAAGGGCGTGATCACCATCAGGGGAGACCCAAAGAAATCACGAGAATGCAAATATGGAAACACTGCCTTTGCTGAAGCCGTACTGCACGCCCAGGAGTACCAGGAGATCAAGAAAACCATCGACCCGTCCAAGATGCCCGCGACAAAGAAGGAGGCGACGAAGCCAACTCCGAAGTTCAAGGCATCGGAAGAGACGAAGACGACGCCATTGCAAGAGGGAGATCCCTCCAAGGTGACGTAGATAGGTGTAGGTTTAGATCGCGCATAGGAAAGCGCGCTCGTCGAGTTCCTCAAAGATAATAAAGATATCTTCGCATGGCAACCTTCTGACATGACCGGAGTACCTAGGGAACTTGACGAGCACTCTTTAAATGTACACCCAAATGCTAAACCCGTCGAATAGTCTCTTCGACGGTTCGGTGATGAAAAGCGAAAAGTGATAGCTGAAGAACTAGCCTGGCTCGAGTTAGCTGGATTCATAGAAGAGGTCATCCACACTGAGTGGTCGGCTAAACCTGTAATGATCCCTAAAAAGTACACCATTGATTTAAGGATGTATGTTGATTATACTACCTTGAACAAGGCTTGTCCCAAAGATCCGTTCGCTCTGCTAGGAAATCGATCAAGTAATTGACTTTACGACAGGCTCGGAACTCCTATGCTTTCTCGATGCATATTCCGGTTATCACCAAATCCGGATGAAGGAATCAGACAAAGTAAAAAAATTCATTTATAACCCCTTCGGAACCTTCTGTTTTGTTATGATGCCTTTTGGGCTCAAGAACGCAGGAGCTACGTACCAACGCACTATGCAGCGTTGCCTTCACGATCAAATCGGATGCAATGTACATACATATGTGGATGATATAGAGGTAATGTCCAAAAAGAAGGAAACACTAATTTCCAACTTGGAGGAAACATTTGCCAATCTACGCAAATGCAACATAATGCTTAACCCAAAGAAGTGTTTTTTTAGAATACCAGCCGGCAAATTGTTAGGTTTTATCGTGTCTCAAAGAGGCATAGAAGTGAACCGAGACAAGATTAAGGCCATACTCAACATTTCCAGGCCAACTCGCCTAAAGGACGTACAACGACTAACTGGTTGCATTGCTGTAGTCAGTTGGTTTGTAAGTTGGCTCGGTGAGAGAGCTACACCACTTTACAAGCTCCTGAAAAAGAACAAAAAATGCGTCTAGACTGATGAAGCTGAAGCTACACTACAAGACCTGAAATTAGTACTCTCGTCCTCTCCTATTCGTGCAGCGCTGGAACCTCAGGAACCGATGTTGATCTATCTAGCTGCAACAAATAGGGTTGTCAGTGTCCTTATGGTGGTGGAACGGCCAGAGGAAAAGTAGGAAAACACAGTGCGGCGTCAGGCCTACTACCTCGCCGAGGTCTTGAATCCAATCAAAGCAGTGATATCACTGCTATCAAATGTTAGCCTATGGTGTGTTTTTCGCATCTAGGAAGCTACGACATTATTATCAGGCGGTCAAAGGTGATTGTCACTTCTGACAAATCCAAGAATCGAGGGACATCTGGAATAGTTGCGTTGAGTTCATGCAAAACTGCCTTGTTGACCTTAGCTGGTTGAGACCCAAGGAAAATGACATAAGTGTCTTTCTTTGTTGGGAAGTTCTTCTTTCCACCCGACTTGGGATTTGAAGGCTCTAGTCCATGTCGGAATCTTCTTTGGTCCCTTTTTCTTTTTCGAGATTCTTCTTTCTCTTCTTTTGCTTGGCCCTGTATCTAGCGGATTCGTCTTTCTCGATGTCGTCATTGAAATGACACTCGGTGTTTGTGTGGGACGAGCCCCCGTTGGCATCTAAGTGATGCACATACGGATTGTTGGCAATGTCGGCCCAAGAGTAGGTTTTGCCAGGTTGCTGGTCTCCTCTAACTTGGACTCTTGACGTCCCACGACCGCTTCCGCGGCCACCTCCACGCCCTCCTTGTCCTCTAGACCCGAAAGTAGCGGTGACAACTGCTGTTTCCGCGTTGGGCTTTTCTTCCGAGGTGTTCTTGCGCTTCTGAGCTTGTTGCTTCGACTGTTTTGTCGATTGTGGTATAGCCAGGACGTTTAGTAGTCTCTCTGCATCATTATCGATGTCTGCATATTTTCTCTTCGTCTCAATCATCTCTCCTAGATCACTGACCTTGTCACACTTCAAGCGGTGACGTAGTAAACCAATTGGGAGTCCTGCAATGAAAGCTTCAATCGCAGTTTGATCGTTTACTCCCTCATAGGAGTTCTTGGTGTCGATCCATCTTTCGAGATAATCTCGGCAAGTTTCTCCGGCTTTCTGGGTGCAACGTTGTAGGTCTCCTACCGTACAGGTCCTCCGATATGTGCCTTTGAAATTCTGAAAGAACGCACTTTGCATGTCATACCAGTTATGTATGGTGTTTTTCGGAAGTTCATTGAGCCAGGATCATGCCATGTTCCTCAGCATAAGTGGGAGATACCGGATCGCGACAAAGCTATTTCCGCCTTTAGCGTCAAACCTAGAAAAAAACTCAAGGGTATCTCGCCGCCACACCATCATAGGCTTGGATGTGTCTCGAGATAGCAAATCCCTCCTGGAAGTGTGTTTCTCGAATACGTGGTCAAAAGCATTTTGGACCAACATAAATATCATCGGTCTCGTAGCGCCGCGCCTCTATGTTAGAGTTGATCCGGTGCCTCGCGTCACTTGGTGACAGAGAACACTGTCTTGGTTGCTCGTTGTGGCTGCGGTGCCTTGGAGCCGGACTTTTGCTTCTGCTGCCACCTCCCCCGCCATGACGCCCTCCTTGGCGTCCTCGAGAGCCGGTATGATGGTTGCTTGGCGGAGAGGGTGGCGCAGGTGGGTTGTTTCCGGCTGAGTGCCGGCCTCCATCCGGAGCGTCATTATTTCGGTTCCGGGGAGGGTCTTGATTATGACGAGCCTCCTGCCAGCTTGACACGGCACGGTGTCCGTCGTTCCTTCGTCCGTCGTTTCCCCCATTGTGATGAGGTTCAGCCGGACGGCTTGTATGTCTAGGAGGTGGCATCCTTTTTTTATCTTCCTCCCAACATCGTTCTTCTTCATCTTCCCTACGATTATTTGACTATCGCCGGGGAGGCTGCCTCAGAACCAGTGCTGCAACTGCGTCTCGCTCTGTAGCTGGGGCAACATTACTCCAGTCACGTGCGGCTCTGTGTTGTTACCCTGGAGATCCGGTTCTTCAATAGTTGTCTTCCCGATGGTCGGGACGGTGATGCTATGTCGGGTCCCGTCGGGGCCTAATGTCATTCCAAGACGGATCGGTGCGACATTGGTCAGATTTGGAGACTAGTTTTCCGCTTCCGTATTTCGCGGCCTTTTGTTGCTCCAGACCCTTGGTAAGTAGCTTTACGCCCAACCGAACTTGATCTGCGTTCGGATTGTTCGCCAGGATATCTCGGGCTGCAGCAGTGTTTTCCACTGGCGTTCCATACACTAGATCTCCCTTGCTATCCAGCCGAGGTTCTCCTTTGACGGTGTCATCTCCCTCAAAGAGGGTCTTGTGGAGTTTCGGATTTTTGTTAGCCCGCACGGGGCCATTCCGGGTCTTCTGATGCTGCAGGGAGTTGAACTGCCCCGCAGATGCAATGCGCTTCTTCTCTTCCATAAGGTTGTTAGCCTCATCCAAGAGTACTTGATGGCGCGCTTTTAGGGCTTGGGCCCTATCTTCCAATTCTGCAGGTGTAAGCTCTACAGCAGTAGGGATTGTCGTAGTTAACGCATCTTTGATGAGTTTACGGGCACCGGCTGTAACCACGTATCCATCCACCGGAGTTTCCTTTGGCTCGTCTGGGATTAGGGATCCATCCGAGTCTTCATATTCTTCAGCAACTACTTCCTCAGCAGGAGGGTCTTTGGCCAGAGTTTTCTTCTTGTTCCTCTTCTTTGCCTTCTTGGCAGCACCGGTAGCAAAGACGGCTTTGGGTCCTTTTCTTGGAGTCAAGCTCTGATTGGTACTTTCGGACATCTGGACATCGGGATTATCTCTGAGATCCATGTCATCCTGCGCTTTTAGGAGAGTTTTCTCCGGATCCTTCGCCCATGGATTCTCCTTCTTCTACAGCTTTGGAGTTGTACTCCTCTTCATATTCCATGGAGAACTTTCAGAAATCTGCCGACGTCATCGAATGATCCAAAGATGCCGGTAATTGGTGTTTGTTCTTATCGCCTCTGGCACTGAGTCTCCATTGTTTCCAGCATAGGCAGATCCGGATCCGGATCCAACATATCCGACGAAGTGCGACGCGTGCATCCTGAGGTAGTTGCGACTTTCTTAATGTCTGATGGTATCGGGAATTTCATCCACGCTGGCGTCATGCAGCATCATATGCCTCAACATGTGCCTCAGGAAAGGTTGATCTGTTCCGGTGTTGGCAGAGCCGGGACCAGAGTTGTTGTCTTGCTCCTCCTGGATTTAGACCTCGACGGGGAGATCGGTCTGGGATTCGGCCTCCTGATGAGTGCATATTTGCATCATGTTCTACATTATTATTTTGCATTGTAGATGTTGGATCTTGGTATTTTACAGATCTTGCGCGCACATTTTATGTCTGTTTTCACGAGGATCAGGACATATGATGGGTCCAATGGATACAATTCTTGTAGCAATTGTACTGAGAAAAGGAGTCAAAAACAACGTAAATCGCTTATTTGGAAAATATTAATAATACCATAAGAAAACCAGAAGCGAACAAGGGAGGCAGAAGGTTCAACGACCAACTATACGGCAGGAGCAAATTTTCCGGCCGTATAGTTGGCGCCGCCTTCGCCTCCTCAAATAGTTTTACCCCATGCAACTGGTTCGGGGAGACGACATACAGAACACCCAGAAATCATAGAAACCTCACCTCCGGAAGGCATCTGGAGGGGGAACTCATCCACCAGGGATCCATCTTCGCCCTACGCAGATCCGGGAGGCTAAGGCATCGATCTTCATCATCCACCTCTGCATCACCACCATCTCCATCATCTCATCTACATATTGTCTAGAACTTGTTGTAATTCCCGTACTTCTTGTGGATTTATACAAGTACTATTCATCTATGATGGTTTCTATTACCATTGCCATGATGTTGATTGCCTCCATGTCTGAGTAGATCTCTAGTTCTTGGGGAGATGGAGAAACCCTAGTATGAGATTGAAATAAGATAAAGTCTATTATGATATTCATCGCTGTGACCATGTGAGAGATTTTCTACATCTTGGTGTTAAGAGAAGTCGACCTCTCAATATTTGCCTAGTTGGTAGACTTGATGGAGGGAACTACTAGTTGGTGGACTTGATGGAGGGAACTACTAGTCCAAGAGGTGTGCTAGCACTTACAGTGACTATAAAGCTGTTGGCACCCCTTACGTATCAACTTGGGAAACTGAGGAAACTCACGGAACATTATCTATGACATGGGATACGTCCTACGGGATTACGTCCCTTAATAGCGTAGTAATTCGATTGATGTCGATTGCTGACTGCTGTGGTTATGAGGATGATGAGAGCAGCGGTTGCTGCCTAATTGTCCAAATACGGAGTTCCTCCCACACACACATAGTTGAGAATGTTCATGATGATAATCTTTATCTTAGATCCTAATAATACTTGTGGTGTATCTGCTACTTCCCGAGAACGCCTTTTTCCCTATTGCAGTTCCAATCTCTCTTACATATGCGATACTTACTTTCTGTATTAAGTTATTTTACTTTACTGTATTATTGTTCTTATACCTAAAACACAAAAACACCTTTTTACACAATACTCACATTTTATCTTGTCACTTAGAACTTAATCTAGCATTTCTATCGTAATATTTTTTTCAAGAGTTATTAGTCTTCAGACTCCCTACTCCCTGTGGGATCGATATCTTTATTTTGAAACTAGCTACAAAATTTGTGTGCACTTGCAGTCATCAAGCTATTTTCTGGCGCCATTGTCAAGGAGCTAAGCGTTGTAGGTCTTTTAGTTTTTGCTTATTTATTTTTGTCTTGCTAAGTTTTGTTTTGAGTTACAGGTTTCCACCAACATGATGGAGTTTGAGCATATGTCTAGTGCTAACCCACTTAGCCACTTTGGGAAGCCCTATGATATTTATAAAAGAGACAACTCCAACAAGAAGACAAGGGGGTTTGAAATAAATCCTCTACTACTTCTTATTCTACACAAGAAGCAATTTACTGGAGATGAAGAAGATCCTGATTCATATGAGCATATTGCATGTTTCAAATATATATGTGGCACTTTCCTATTAACGGGATATACCGCTGATGAGGTAAGAGTTAAGCTTTTTAGTCATACTTTGACTAGTACAGCTCTCTCATGGTATAGATCTCTACCACCTGAAGCCACTACTACTTGGGATAATCTAGCATGTGAATTTCTAGCAAAATATTATACATTGTCAAAATCTTTTGGAATCAGGCATCTTATAGTGACTTGGAAAAATCGTTTTAATGAAGGACTAGTAAGAGCTTATATCAGATTTAAAGACTTACTATGACTATGTCCGCATCATGATTTACTTGAATGGTATTTATTGCATATCTTTTATGGCGGTTTAATTGAACCTAATAAAATTGAACTAGACTCTTTCGCGGAAGGAGCCTTTATGAATCTTCCTATACCTAAAGCTTGGGCTTTACTTAATAGAATCCGTGATCATAGAGTTTCATAGAATTTTGGTCTAGGAAGTGAAGGAGGCGTAGAAATAGAACATGATTGCATTCATGACTATAATAAAAAAGGCCATGTTAAACAAATATCTAAAGAACTTTATTTGGATTCAGATCTTGTGTTGCAAGTTGCTAAAGATTTTACAGAACATATTAAAGCTCCAAAACAGGGACCGGTCAAGCATGATCCACCACCGGAACATGAGAAGAAAAGAGAAGATAAAGCAACACTGGCCTCCTTAGAACCAAGAAATGAGGTGCCTTTTCCTAACACTGCACGAAAGCATATTCTTGTATATGAACAAGTCAAAGCAGTACAGGATAAAAAGGAAGAAGAAAGTATGCCAGAAGTCATGGAACATCTGTAAGAAACCAAAGATGAAGAGGTTACCAAGGAAGCAATTTTGGCTATGTACACACATTGTAACATAGTTGAACTTGATGAAGAGACTTCCGTATTGGTTGAAGGTAAAACAAAGGTAAAAGATGTGGGTAAGCCTATTCTTTCCTACATATTTAAAGAAACCTTGCATTACGGTTTATGTGATCTTGGCACCGAAGTTAATGTTATATCTTATGATTTCTACTTAGAAATAAAGAAGAAATAGAACCGGCTACAATTGATAATACCGATATGACAATTATGTTAGCCAATAAAAATCATAGAATTCCAATGGGTGTAGTTGAAGATGCAACTGTCACAATATGCAATAAAAACTTTCCTATCGATTTTTTAGTTGTTGATATGCCAGCTGACACTCTTTGCCCTATTATATTTGGAAGAAACTTTTTGGTTGATATAGGTGCCTATGTTAATTTCAAGACGGAGATTGTGTCTCTTAAGCTTGGGGAACGGAAAATAAATTCCATTTTTCCAAATTTAAAGACAGGCCTCCACAAATACAAGAAGAAGAGGAAGAGAGAACTATTGAACAAATAGTGGCTCTTTTCTTTGGTAATCAAGAAGAAGAAATAAATAAAGATCTAAATTATGAAGAAATAGCTATGGAGGACAAGTCCTTGGAAGAACTAGAAGATGAATTCGATTCACTTCCCATAATGGGACCTCCAACTAATGATGCTTTTGAAGAGCCAGAAAAGAGAGGGGACAAGGAACTACCACCCCCAGCATTGAAGACTACCAGATAATCTCAAATACAGGTTTCTAGATGATACAAATAAATTTCCTATAATTATCAGTGCTAAACTTTCAGGAAAAGAAGAAGAAGAACTTATGGAGATACTTAAGGAGCATTGCAAGGCCTTTGGGTACTCAATGGATAACTTGAAGGGCATAAGTCCCATGATAGTCGTCCATCGAATATTCATAGAGGAAGGTGCTAAACCGGTTGCAGAATTTAATAGAAGATTGAAGCCTAAAATGAAAGAAGTGGTAAGAAAAGAAATTGTACGCCTACTGAACGCAGGTATAATCTATCTTGTTAAAGAAAGTGAATGGGTAAGTCTTGTTCATTGTGTCTCTAAGAAGGGCGGTTTCACTGTTGTTCCTAATGAAAATAATGAATTGATACCTACTAGAACTATTGTTGGGCATAGGATGTGCATAGACTTCAAAAAATTTAATAAAGAAACTAGGAAAGATCACTATCCTTTATCGTTCATAGATCAAACTTTAGAGAGGTTAGCATACCATACTCATTTTTGTTACTTGGACGGATACTCTGGTTTTTCTCAAATAGATGTTCATCTTGATGACCAACTTAAAACAGCTTTCATTAGTCCTTATGGTTTACATGCTTACCGATGTATGCCTTTTGGTTTATGTAATGCTCCAGCTACTTTTCAAAGATGCGTGACTGCTATTTTTGTTGATTTCATAGAACTTATAATGGAAGTATTTATGGATGACTTTTCTGTGTATGGAACTTCGTTTACTAGTTGCTTGGATAATCTCAAGAGAGTTTTGCAGCATTGCAAAGAAACCAATCATGTTCTAAACTGGGAGAAGTGCCATTTTAGGGTCAAAGAAGGTATAGTCCTTGGACACAAGGTATCAGGTAAGGGAATTGAAGTTGATAGAGCTAAGGTTGAGGCAATAGAGAGAATGCCACAACCTAGGGATATTAAAGGTATAAGAAGTTTCCTTCGTCATGTGGGTTTTTATAGAAGGTTCATTAGAAATTTCTCTAGAATATCTAAACCTTTGACTAACCTCCTACAAAAGGGAGTACGATTCAATTTTGATGATAAATGTCGTGAAGCCGTTGATAAACTCAAAAATGATTTATATCGTGCTCCAATCATTAAACCACCTATCTGGGATACAACCTTTGACTTAATATGTGAAGCTAGTGATGATGTCGTAGGAGTAACTCTAGGACAACATACTGGTCACAGATTTAATATTATACATCATGCTAGTAGAACTCTAAATGGTGCTCAGAAGAATATCCAAAGGAAGAAAAGGAATTGTTTGCTGTATTTTTCTCTTGCGATAAATTTCGTTCTTACATAGTTGATGCAAAGGTAAGAGTTCATACGGATCGTGATGGTTTAAAGAACTCCTTGAGAGGAAAGAACATAAGCCAAGACTGATCCGTTGGATTCTATCACTTCAAGAATTTGAGTTGCAGATTATGTAGAGGCAAGAAACAAAAATGTTAGATGCAGTGTCCATGATTGCCCAGCAAGATACCAATCTTGTTGAGAGGAACTTTAGTCCTAGTGATTTTCGTTTACGAGAATTATTCAACGAATTAAGGTTAATTCCTTCAAGGGAGAAGAAGTCTTTGCTATTGGAGGAACTTTCTCATCCCCGAATAAGCAAATGGTAAGTGCAAGGTAAGTGTTCTTACCCAAATAACTGATTTGTTTTCATAAATTTTACTCCTAAAAATTCTTCCTTTGAATTCCTTGTGTTTTTCTGAAGTTTTAGAGGGTTTTTACCAACTATACGGGCAGAACTATACGACCAGGGAGGAAGCTCCCGCTGTATAGTTGGTCGTTAAACTCTCTGTATCATCTTTGTGAAATTGTTTTCGTTACTGAGCCTATACGGTCGCAACTATACGACCGGAGCCAAAATTCCCGTCGTATAGTTGGTCGTTAAACTCTCAGATACTTTTGATTTTTGGTGTTTGTATCTATACGGTCGCAACTATATGACCAGAGACAAAATTCTGCCATACAGTTGGTCGTTAAACTCTTAGACACTTTTGATTTTTGGTGTTTGTATCTATACGGTCGCAACTATATGACCGAAGCCAAAATTCCAGTCATATAGTTGGTCATTAAACTCTCACACACTTTTCGTTTGTCTTTTCGTTTATTCATCTAAAAAAACTTATTGTCGGTTCTGAGTCGTGATTTAATCGACCTGGACTCGAGATATTAGGAAATATCTGCCCAAAACCAACTATATGGCCGGACCTATACGGGTCGTGCCCATATAGTTGGTCGTTACGCGATAGGACTCTTCCAAATCCGTGATTTCTTTCCCTATTTTGTTAAGATTATTTTCTTGGATGACAATTTGGTGTTTCTCGCGAGTTTTACCGACCTCTGACCCCTCTTATATACTGCCATTGTTTCTCTCTCTAATCATAATCTCCAGAAACCAATCTACCTCTTATTTACACATGAGGGCTCTCAAACAAGGGATAGAAGTCAAGAAGAAAAGCTCCTATGGAGATCGGGAGCAATAGCGAGCAAGGCAAGGAGATCAAGACTATCCCTATAGAGTTCCTCAACACCGACCATGGGTGTCAGAAGAGGGATTTGAAGGCCCTGGAGCTGAAGATTGAAGAGTTTGACAAGGAGAAGCCAAGAACACCCAAACACCTTTGCTTGTTGCGACTTTATCTTGATAAACTTGATGAAAATATCAAGCAGACAACCGAAGCGGTTTTTTCTATAAGTCTTAAGGCGCTACAAACACTTCAGGATAACAATGAGTTCATTAAAGAACAAGTGAAAGTGCTAGAGAGGAACAATCTTTTCTACAAGCTGTGTGTTAAAGAATTAGAAGCTGTCAATCAATCCCTCCGCCTCAGGCTGGCCCGTGAGGAGAAGACACCACGTGACATGGCGCCACAATGATCTACAACAATCACGGTATCAAATAATCGCAAGGGATTATTTGATCCTTCCTGGCTTGATTCCAAGCTTGGGGAGATCTTTAAGACCTTGTAATCTATCTTATAAGTTTTTATTATTTTTGCATTAGTCAAACTAGCAATAAAGTTTGCATTATTAGAATTCCCTTCAGGAATAGTCGATCCCTTTAATGAAATTCCGAGTTTATTATTATATATGGAGCAATATTGAGTTTGTGCTTGCTTTAATGATATATGAATGGCTTGAGTATGATTTTACTTGCACTTGATGATAGCAATAGGAGTCGTCCACACCATTGGTATTAATGGAACACATAAAGATAATTTGGTCAATATGTTATAAGTCTACGGTTTGATTTACAAAGAAAATTAAGTTGAAAAAGAAACCTTGAACAAAAGAAAATGAAAGTGCTATCAAAATAGAGTGAGAACAAGTCGAGGTAGAATCTCCAAGTGATAAGAATGCTTCATATACAGTTGGAATTTGATAATTGTGATTGTTGAACTTTGAATTCCTACATAAGGTGGAATATATGGCTAGCTCCTTTGCATAGCACCTAAAACAAAAGTGTGAGCATATATACAAAAGAAAAGAAAAAGAAAGAAGAAAAAGAGCGAGTGTGCAAAGAGCAAATAGGCATATACCATTGTATTGTAGTATGACAAAGAGACACGTTTTGAGATTTTGAATCCCATGTGAATACATTGATCCTTAAACACTTGGGACTACCTCGTTAGCTCATTCGGTTGAACCGGATACTTTTACATTATGTTGAGATTCATCTTTTATGAACTATTAATCACTAAGGTGTCGAAGCCTGCTAAATACTATTCAGATGGTTCGAGTAAGGTACTATTCACGAGATTATTCCTATGTATCATATATGATAAACACATGCTGCAACTACCTCAGTTATTTTAATCGACTCAGCTTCATGAATATGAGGATCACATCCATTAAGCTAAAACTTGCTCGAGAAGATAAAGAGTCTAAGCTTGGGGAAGTTGATGAGTACATATTTGCATCATGTTCTACATTATTATTTTGCATTGTAGATGTAGGATCTTGGTATTTTATGGCGCTCGTGCGCATATTTTATGTCTATTTTCACCAGGATCAGGACAGATGATGGATCCAATGGATACAATTCTTGGAGCAGTTGTACTCTGAAGAAAAGGAGTAAAAAACAATGTAAATCTCTTATTTGCGAAATATTAATAATACCAGAAGAAAACCAGAAGCGAACAAGGGAGGCAGAAGGTTCAATGACCAACTATACGGCAGGAGCAAATTTTCCGGCCGTATAGCTCCGGCCGTATAGTTGGCTAATACATTGCAAATGTATCTATAATTTTTTATGCTCCATGCTTGGTTTTATCCACTTTCTTGTGTTTTGTCCACACTTTAGAGTACTTTTCATATGATTTCTTGGACTAACCTATTAACAAGAGCCACAGTGCAAATTACCGCTTTTCTCGCTGTTTTTGGTTCCGGAAAGTCGAAAATGAATATTCTCGAATTGAATCTGACAAAAGCCAAAGTGCCTATTTTTCCAGAAGACTCGGGAGCGAATACGAGATTGGAGGAGGGAGGCTGGCCACACCCCCAGTGCGCGGGCTGGGCCCGCCGCCAGGCATGGTGTGGTGGCCCCGCACCCTCGGTCTCCCTCTTCACCTATAAGAAACCTTCCGACCTAAAAACTTGACGTTTTCCACAAAAAGTTCCTGCACCGCCACCGAAGGGAGATTCAGTCTGAGAAAGTCTCGTTCGGCACTGCCGACGGGAAGTGCCCCCGGAGCCATCTCCATCGATCTCCACCATCATCTTCATCGACCATCCATGTTTCCTCCATCTATGAGGGAGTAATCCCCCGCTGTAGGCTATAGGTATGGTAGGGATTGGATGAGATCGTTCATGTAATGGCATCAGATTGTTAGGGCATAGTGCCTAGTATCTTTTATTAGTGCTTTATGACTTTGTTGCAACTTGTTGTGCTTAATGCTTGTCACTAGGCACCGAGTGCCATGATTTCAGATCTAAACATGTTATTGATTCATTATGATAGTATTGTTTTGGGTCTTATCTGCAAGTTGTATACACACGTCGTTGTCCAGAACCTATGGCCCCGGCGATGTAAATCGGGATAACCGGAAGGGAAAGGCTTTGATGTGAGGATCACATGTGTTCACGGAGTGTTAATGCTTTGCTCCGGTGCTCTATTAAATGGAGCACCTTAATTGCTAGTAGTTCCCTAGAGGCCCCGCTGCAAACGGGCTGACATGACAAAAGATGTTGTGTAAGTTCTCATTGCGAGCACATATGACTATATATGGAACACATGCCTAGGATTGTCAAGTACTTGGATGCTTTATCTTATTTATCTGCAATTGCCCTATGTGCTGATTGCTATGTGAATTGTCTTGTCCATGCAACGCCCGTTCATCCATCCCTATGCCTACCGCACTCGAATCCCAATTGCCATCGCTTTTGTTACTATAGTCTTTGCTTTACTATCGCTATCGCTTTACTATTCCTACTACAAACTGCCGCCATCTTGATAAACTGCTGTGAGCAAGATTGTTTCAGTGCAGAATTGACAACTCAGTTGTTAAGGCTTATAAATATTCTTTGGCTCCCCTTGTGTTGAATCAATAAATTGGGTTTCACTTCCCTCGAAAATACTGCGGTACACCCCCTATACTTGTGGGTCATCAAGACTATTTTCTGGCGCCGTTGCCGGGGAGCATAGCTTTATTTATCAAGTCCACTTGGAATCACTATTGTTCAAGCTAAGTTTATTTTCGCCTTGTTTGCTTGTTTCTTTATCAAAAATACAAAAAAAAGTAGTTCCTACTCTAGTTGTTATTTTCGTTGGTCTGTTATTGTCTTGCTTTATCATGCTTGTTGTCAATGGTTGGTTTCTTTGAAACTGAAGCTTATTGGCAAGGTGGGTTCTCGGAAGATCAAATATATTATTATAAGGAACACCACTTGACACAAAAAGGGAAACACTTATGGGAACAAATTGATAGATTGTATACCATTGCTAGAAACGTGTGCTCTACTTATAATGTTACTTATTGCTGTGATGAGTCTTGTTGCAGAAAGAGGTATAAACACCTCCCTTTTCAATGTGAGTATAGTGATAACGATACCATATCTTTCTATGCTAAAGGAATTTATGACTTTTATGATGCGGAACAAATTGAAGAATTTATTGCTTGGAAGGGTGCTTTTGAACTTGCTAGTTTGCTTGAAAATATTGATGATTCACCTTATAAGTATGAGGTTTATGGTATACTTAAATTTTTCTTTGATAATTACAAGGATGAAAATAGCTATATCCTTGAATATTTTAATAGATGCTTTCCACAAATGGAAGAGACTAATGCCTTGCAGGACCCTATGGAAGAGACTAATGCCTTGCAGGCTCCTATGGAAGAAGAAATTGATGAACCTGAAATCTCATTAGATGAAAAAGAGGAGGAGAGTGATGAACAAAAGGAGGAAGAATGGATTAGCTACCCATGCCTACCTTCTAATGAGAGTAACTCTTTATCCCTTACATTATTTGATTGTCCTCCATGCTTACTAAAGGAGGATGAATGTTATGTTCCTGAGGTTTCTGTTGAAAATGTTTATAATAAAGCTCTAGTGCTTGTAGATCATGAAGAGCATGCTTTATGTGATAGTTATATTGTTGAGTTTATTCATGAGGCTACTGAAAATTATTATGAGAGAGGAAAATATGGTTGTAGAAGTTTTCATGGTATTGAAACACCTCTCTATGTGCTGAAAGTTTTGAAGTTACTCTTGTTTTATCTTCCTATGCTTGTCACTTTGTTCTTTGTGAATTTATTTGCATACATGATTCCTATGCATAGGAAGTGGGTTAGACTTAAATGTGTTTTGAATTTGCTTCTTGATGCTCTCTTTTACTTCAATTCTTATTTCTTATGAGAGCATCCTCTCAAACTTTTATGCCTGAAGATGATATTATGTCTATTATTCTTGGGAGACCTTTTCTTAAATACTGCAGGAGCTGTTATTAATTATAATCAAGGAAAGGTGACCTTTAATGTTAATGACAAGGAACATACTGTCTATTTCCCCAAGAAGATTGAAAGGACTTATGGTTTGAAATCAATTGAACATGTTGAGGGCTTTCAAGTTGGAGAAATATATTGTCCCATACTAAGAGAAAATTTTGAAACTATTATGATTGGGACCATTGCTATCAAGGTTGAGGTAACATAATCATTAGTGGAATACAAAGTTTTGTATCATATGAAATTGTTTTGGTAACAAGACCTGATCAACCTTGTTAACAAAAGGATTTCATTGAACAAAACAATGCTTCCACCATGATTATCTCCGCTTACTTCCATTTTATCCATTTTCAGTTTTTGCTTTTGCCTAACTTAAAGGCGTTAAAGAAAAGTACTTGTTGGGAGATAACCCAAGAGTTTTAGTTGAGTCTTGGAAGTTATTACCTCTGTAATAACCGCTCCTTATCCTTTTTATTTGCTTTTTTTTGCCAAGAGTAACCCCTAATGAGAGAGAAGTAATGATTGGGAAAGTTGCTGTCTCGAAATAGATTTTTGTGCTTCACTGTAAAAATTCGTGAGAGAGCTCTGTATGTCGGATTGAGCTGTAATTGTTTTTGCTTCTGCCCCAGGTTATTATCTAACTTTCGCTAGTTCAACACTTTTTGATTTGAGCAACAGAAGGTCTTCTAAAAATTCGTCTTTGCCTGCTGGTCTGTTTTGACAGATTTCTGCCATTTTCTGCATTTGCTTCTTGTTGGTTCCTTTTTTAGTTCTTTTGGGGAATTGAGATTTTTGAGGGAAGTGCTACACTAGCTAGTGTCTTAATGGAAGTTTTATTGTTGTTGGAACTGAACCTTAAGACTTATTTATCTTGAGTGCACTAATGTTGCTAATAAAGATTGTGTGAAGTTTTGTATGAAGGAAAATTTTCAAGTGTATGGAAGGAATGAGTAATGAGATGAAAAATGGACTAAAGTTCAAGCTTGGGGATGCCACGCGTGGCACCCCAAGAAATATCCAAGAAGTACAAGTGTCAAAGCTTGGGGATGCCCAAGGCATCCCCTTCTTCATCAATAAAAATTCCAGGTTTCTTCCAAACGCTTCATTTTTATTGTTTCATGCACAGTTGTGTTGTTCTTGGAGTGTCTTCTTTTTCATTTTCGTTTTGGTTTTTAGTTTGCTTGGTTTGCTTAGTTTTCTGAATAAATTGGTTGGACCCCCTCTTTCATACATTGGTTTGCAAATGGTTTGGTTTGGTTTGGAAAAGAGTAGGAAAGTTCATACTTATGTGGTAAAGAGAGCTTGTTTTTGACTGTGGCCTATGCTTTGTCATGTCATGCTTGATATTGTTTTGGCTTTATGCTTAGTATTCTTTGTTGTAGCATGACTTGTTATAAATAATTGAGATTGCTTAATGTGCCTTGGATGAATCATGCGTTGTTTTAGCATATTAAAGCATAGTATTGTGGTATTCTCCTTTGATGCTTTATTTTGGTTGACTTGGCGCATGCTCACACCATGTTATGACTATCTCAAGTCACCTTAAGCCTTTATGATCCTTTAGTTTTCAACTTGTAGTATCACTTTATGCTT
Source organism: Avena insularis (assembly GCA_023614405.1). Lineage (NCBI taxonomy): Eukaryota > Viridiplantae > Streptophyta > Magnoliopsida > Poales > Poaceae > Avena > Avena insularis. The sequence continues at coordinate 282,427,037 of CM042688.1, read as the reverse complement.
TGATCAATGATGTTTTGTCGCTCTGCATGATTATGGCCATTATTGCTCTCTCGTTTGTCGCTCCCTTACTATTGCTAGCCTTCACTTACACTGAGTATGTTTTACTCAAGTTTCCAACTCCCTTAAACCAAATATTGCCAAAGTGTCCACCATACCTACCTATTAGCATCATTTGCTACTTCCGTGCATATTCAATATGCCTTGTTTTCTTCTGAATAAAATGTTTGCTTGTTATGAGAAAGTTAGTTAGTAAAGCTCTCACGAACTTGATGGCACACTTTATTTTCTTGCATTTAATAAACCTGAACCATTGCGTCCTTCTTTGTTGTGCATATGCTTGCGCTTTATGAGTTGAAGTTGGCAGAACCATGTATCATGGGGACCGCTTTCAACGCTTCATAGGTACTTTGTACCTAGTTGATATCATGTTCTTTTTCTTATGGATCCCGGCGGTGTGAAATAAAAGTGGAACTTGTAAGATCATGGAGTTTGTATGTATGTTAGAGAAACGCCTGGGCCGCTAGCCAAAGCCATGCCTAATCATGGTGGAAACTTGCAGCATAACCATAATGAGCATTCTATGAAGCATCCTCAATAAAAATCTATGCACATAGTAAATAAAAAGATCGCTGAGATGCTCATTGTCTGCTTGCCTTGTTATTTTGATTATGGGATAGCTCCCGTGTCATGTGCAAGGGGTACCCCGTTGGCGGTTCTCTATGATACGTATATACTTACAATGACAAGAGCTTACTTGTGACTGAAGTTGAGTAGCATGAGGATCGGTCTTCGTAAGTAAGGGGCATGAGACTTCGATTTATAACTTGTCAAGCATATCCTCTTAGTTGTGTCACTTTAACCTTAACCATTTAAAGATGCTTATGATAGGGGAAATGAGAGCTCAAAGCTAATGAGTACCATACTTTCAGCATTTGGAAGCCTTTCAAACTTTTCAAAACCTGTTCATTTCCTTGTTGAGTCTCCACATATTCTTTGAGCACCTTCTTGAGAGCATAGTGGCCATTCTTAGTTCTATGTGCATTGTCCCAAGACTTGTTGATTGATGCATACCTTGATATTGCTTGTTTTAAACTATTTGTATCTAGTCACTCTTGTAAACTTTGAAGGTGTCCTATGCATTTATGTTTGTTACTCTATGAGGGACAAGCTGAATGCCACTATGCTATGTTTTCTTTATGTGAAACAAACAAACGTCTTGCAAAGCATTGTTATTCATGAACATTTTGTTTGTGCCTTTTCATGTTGCATCATAGTCTCTTTGTCTTATTGCTAGAACTTTGTCTTTCATGTTATGATTGAAGTACTATGATCCCAGCTTTGAATGTTTTACAAATATTTTGATCAAGTCTTTGATGGTGCATGTCACCTCAAAAATTATTCTTTCTTTTTATCACTTACCTACTCGAGCACGAGCAGGAGTTAAGCTTGGGGATGTTGATACATTGCAAATGTATCTATAATTTTTGATGCTCCATGCTTGGTTTTATCCACTTTCTTGTGTTTTGTCCACACTTTGGAGTACTTTTCATATGATTTCTTGGACTGACCTATTAACAAGAGCCACGGTGCCAGCTGCCTATTTTCTGTTGTTTTTGGTTCCAGGAAAGTCAGAAAATGAATATTCTCGGAATTGGACGGGAAAAAAGCCAAAGTGCCTATTTTTCCAGAAGACTCCAGGAGCCAAAATACGAGACGGAGGAGGGCCAGGGGATGGCCACCCCCTAAGCGGGCTGGCCGCCGCCAGGCATGGTGTGGTGGCCCTGCACCCTCGGTCTCCCTCTTCGCCTCTAAGAAGCCTTGACCTAAAAACTTTGGGGTTCGACGTTTTTCCACAAAAAGTTCCGCTGCGCCACCGCCACCGAAGGGGAGATTCGGGGGACAAAAAGTCTCTGTTCCGGCACCTTGCTGGGACGGGGAAGTGCCCTCGGAGCCATCTCCATCGATCTCCACCATCATCTTCATCGACCATCCATGTTTCCTCCATCTATGAGTTAGTAATCCCCCGCTGTAGGCTATGGGGATGGTAGGGATTGGATGAGATCGTTCATGTAATGGCATCAGATTGTTAGGGCATAGTGCCTAGTATCTTTTATTAGTGCTTCATGACTTTGTTGCAACTTGTTGTGCTTAATGCTTGTCACTAGGGCCCGAGTGCCATGATTTCAGATCTGAACATGTTATTGATTCATTATGATAGTATTGTTTTGGGTCTTATCTGCAAGTTGTATACACACGTCGTTGTCCGGAACCTATGGCCCCGGCGATGTAAAATCGGGATAACCGGAAGGGAATGGCTTTGATGTGAGGATCACATGTGTTCACAGAGTGTTAATGCTTTGCTCCGGTGCTCTATTAAAAGGAGCACCTTAATTGCCAGTAGTTCCCTAGAGGCCCCGCTGCAAACGGGCTGGCAGGACAAAAGATGTTGTGCAAGTGCTCATTACGAGCACGTATGACTATATATGGAACACATGCCTAGGATTGTCTAGTACTTGGATGCTTTATCTTATTTATCTGCAATTGCCCTGTTCTGATTGCTATGTGAATTGTCTTGTCCATGCAACGCCCGTTCATCCATCCCTATGCCTACCGCACTCGAATCCCACTGTTTACTGCTTTTGTTACTATTGTCTTTGCTTTACTATTCCTACTACAAAACTGCTACTCTTGATAAAGCTGTGTGAGCAAGATTGTTTCCAGGTGCAGCTGAATTGACAACTCAGTTGTTAAGGCTTATAAATATTCTTTGGCTCCCCTTGTGTCGAATCAATAAATTGGGTTTCACTTCCCTCGAAAATACTGTGATACACCCCCTATACTTGTGGGTCATCATTGGCGTCGCCTCCGCCTCCTCAAATAGTTTCACCCCGTGCAACTGGTTCGGGGAGACGACATACAGAACACCCAGAAATCGCAGAAACCTCACCTCCGGAAGGCATCTAGAGGGGGAACTCATCCACCAGGGATCCATCTTCTCCCTGCGCAGATTCGGGAGGCGAAGGCATCGATCTTCATCATCCACCTATGCATCACCACCATCTCCGTCCATCTCATCTACATATTGTCTAGATCTTGTTGTAATTCCCGTACTTATTGTGGATTTATACAAGTACTATTCATCTATGATTGTTTCTATTACCATTGCCCTGATTTTTATTGCCTCCATGTCTGAGTAGATCTCTAGTTCTTGGGGAGATGGAGAAACCCTAGTATGAGATTGAAATAAGATAAAGTCTATTATGATATTCATCGCTCTGACCATGTGTTAGCTTTTCTACATCTTGATGTTGAGAGAAGTCGACCTCTCAATATTTGCCTCTCATGGGGGCTTGATGGAGGGAACTACTAGTTGGTAGACGGAGGTGTGCTAGCACTTATAGTTACTATAAAGCTATTGGCACCCCTTACGTATCAACTTGGGAAACCGAGGAAACTCACGGAACACTATCCATGCCATGGGATACGTCCTACGGGATTACGTCCCTTAATAGCGCACTAATTCGATTGATGTCGATTGCTGACTGTTGTGGTTATGAGTATGATGAGAGCAGCGGTTGCTGCCTAATTGTCCAAATACGGAGTTCCTCCCACACATACATAGTTGAGAATGTTCATGATGATAATCATTATCTTAGATCATTATAATACTAGTGGTGTATCCGCTACTCCCTGAGAACGCCTTTTTCCCTATTGCAGTTCCAATCTCTCTTACATACGCGATACTTACTTTCTGTATTAAGTTATTTTACTTTACTTTACTATTGCTCTTATACCTAAAACCCCAAAACACCTTTTTACACAATACTCGCATTTTATCTTGTCACTTAGAACTTAATCAAGCATTTCCATCGTAATATTTATTTCAAGATTTATTAGACTTCAGACTCCTGCTCCCTGTGCGATCGATATCTTTATTTCAAAACTAGCTACCAACGATCTGTGCACTTGCAGTCATCACCTCCCTAGGGAAATCCACTCCAGATTTGACTTGCACCGCAAGATCTGCTTCAGGCTCAGCTTTCTCCACTATCTCCGCATTAGGTGCGGGCTGGGTGGGATTAGGGTTTTCCGAGATCCGGAACTCTGCCACCTCCGCAGACAAAGTGGACCTAGAAACTTCTTCTGCCTCTATCATCACCGCTAGGGTGGGTGGGGCAAGTTCAGCGAAACCGATGTAAACATTGATCTTACCAAAAGACATGATGGTGTAGGCAGTCATGGCCTCCCTAGCCGGAATCCAAGTCTCATCGAGAACGATGAGAGGGACATCGCTGGCGTAGAGGATGCGACCGATGATGATTGTCTTGCCGATTCCGATTCTTGCAGATTCTACTTGGAATGCAGATCTGAAGCTCACTTCCCCACGGTGGGCGCCAACTGTCGTTGGATTGATGACAAGTACGCCATGAGGGGGTCCTCGAGGCATGCGGAAGAGAGGGGTATGAGACGTATGGTGTTCCGGGACGGTGAGCACACAAGTTTACCCAGGTTCGAATCCGCTGGCTTTGGACGGATCCTACTCCTGCTAGCAATCCAGTAATATGGTAGAGCCAGAATATGGGTTACAAGGGTTTCGCCTGTGCGGGTTGAGATTGTAGACTATTGTGGGGTGCCCTAAAGGCTGGTCCCTAGGACAGCTTATATAGATATCTGGCCTAGGGTTTACAGGTGAGATCTATCCGGCTACGACTAAGAGTCGGTTACAGAGTACATCTTGAATTACAAGTAACACTACAGGCCTATGTCGGTAAGTCTCTTGGGCCTTCCCGTAGCCGGACTGGACTCCGTCTCTTCTCCCTGACTAGGCCGCCCGTAAAGCAAAGCTCTAACCCAAAGTAGGCCACCCTGGTCAGTGAGGCACAATGTGGATACCCGGAAAGTATATCCCCAACAGTGGTGAGCACAGGACGTGTCGCAAAATGGGGAATCGAGCTCTCAGCTTTCGACATTGAGTATAAACCTTGCACAGCAATCAAATCCCAAATCCTTGCAGACTTTTTTGCTGATTGGATAGAGATAAAGGAGAATATGACCCTACTAGAGTCGGTATACTGAACCTTACACTTCGACGGGTCTAAGGTGCTTAGGGGCTGGCGTGGTTCTCAAATCACCCCAAGGAGATAAGCTTTTCTATGTGTTGCAGATCTACTTCACGACAACAAACAACATTGCCAAATATGAAGCACTGCTGCATGGAACCCGGATTGCTAAAGACATCGGCATACGACGACTTACGTGTTATGGAGACTCAGATCTTGTTGCTCAACAAGTGTCGGATCACTGTAATGCAAACAAACACATGGCAGCGTATAGGGATGTCGTGGATGAACTATCGAAATCGTTCGAAGGGTTACAGATTCAACGCATCCCTAGAACAGAAAATGAGGAAGGAGATGCATTATATCGAATAGGCTCTACATGGAAAAAGGTCCCGGATGGTGCTTTTCTAGAACACCTTAAAGTTCCCTCTATCACAGTAGTTGAAGAGGAGTATCCGACCAAATCCAACTCACCCTTAATAGCAGTTCTGGCTATAATTCCCATCTAGACAAAACCCTACCTTGATTTCTTGGTAGATGGAAAATTACCCGAAGATGAGGTTCTGAGCTGGCAGATCATCCGACGAGCAAAATCCTATATGATAATAAATGGTGAGCTCTATAAGAGGAGTGTGTCTGGGGTCTTTCAGCACCGCGTGTCTCCGGAAGAAGGAGTGGAAATCTTAAGGGAGATCCACGAAGGCGAATGCGGACATCATTTTGCAACCAAATATTTAGTGGCAAAAGCTTTTAGACATGGATTTTTCTGGCTTACGGCCAAGGCAGATGCTGAACTACTTGTCAAGACGTGCAAAGGCTACCAAAAATACGCCAGACAAGCCCATGTTCTGGCTGATCAGCTGCGAACAATTCTGATAACATGGCCCTTCGCGGTCTAGGGGCTAGACATGGTAGGACCGTTTAAACAGGCTCCAAGTGGATTTACCCACCTCTTAGTGATGGTGGATAAGTTCACAAAATGGATTGAGGCTAAACCCGTCACAAGTTGTGATGGAGCAACAGCCAAAAGATTCGTCGAGGATATCATAATCCGATACGGTTATCCGCACAGTATTATTATTAACAATGAGAGCAATCTTTCTATGGGAACTTGCCGAATTCTACAACGATCAAAAAATCTGGCTTGATATTGCATCAGTCGCACATCCAAAAACCAACGAAAAAGTCAAAAGAGCAAATGGTTTAATCCTTCAAAGCCTCAAACCAAGACTCGAAGCACCACTTCACCGTGCCGCAGGGGCTTGGGCGGACGAATTACCGTCTGTGATATGGAGCTTGAGAACAACTCCGAATAGGTCAACGGGGTACACACCTTTCTTCTTAGTCTATGGCGCGGAAGCAGTTCTTTCTAGTGATTTAATCCACACTTCTCCCCGAGTTGCTATGTATATCAAATAGGATGCCGAGGTTTCTCGACAAGATGATCTCGATTTAATCGAGGAAGTTCGCGTCGTTGCTGAATAGAGATCCACAGCCTATCCGCAGAAGTTACGCAAGTATCATAGTCATAGAGTCAAGAATCGATCTTTCAATAAGGGTGACTTGGTTCTCTGGCTTGTGCAAAAAAGAAAGAACAAACTTTCCCCACTATGGGAAGGGCCCTTTTTGGTTAGTCGAGTATTGCACAATGGTTCTTACTACCTAACTGATATGAGGCCAGTCAAAGAAAGACCTGCTACTAAGAAGAGGGCGAGAGCTGGAGGCAGTACAAACCCAGAAGAATTAGACAGACCGTGGAATATTGCTCAGCTACGTCCAATTATTCTTAAAATTTTCTTTATTTGTAACCATATATATGTACATGTTTAATGAGAAATAAAGTATTGGTTGGCTCAATGTTTTTTCTGAGAAGTTTTATAGTACCATCTTATTTCCGAATGATCATGACATAAGTCGAAAATCCCAGAATACTTGAAACTACTTTATGCTCATCTTTGTTCTGGTTAGATTTCCAATTCTAAAAATTCTACCTTCGAGTATAAGTCTAAACCTTTTTCTAGTTTATACTTGGGTTTTTTATCTGATTGCTAGATGCGGGTATTTTTCGAGTAGTGAATTGTTGGTACTAGAAGCCGGCCTTGTTTCCGAGTTTAAACTGGTTTAGCAATTGAGCTCGGTGCTCGGCAAAGTTTTCGTGCTGAAAGTTTGCCGGCTCATGAAAGGGACAAGGCAGAAATCCAGATAAACAATAAGTATAGACAAAACAAACAAGTGCTTATGTACAATTTTAGGCACGTTAAATAAAACCCAAAAGTTCGAAAAGGGAGTAAAGCATCAATTCTTACAAACTTAGCACTAGCAAAATAACTTACTACTTATTACAATCAGACTATTTTAGAATAACACATTGTTTTTTCTGATACACTATGATGCAGGTGGGGAGGCAGGATTTGCCGACTCGCTCGACACATCACCAGTATCACCCCTATACCTTTCTGACATAGGTATGATTACTCGGGTACCTATGATTCGCTACCCAGGCCTGAAGAAAGGCTTACGACCCATGAAGAGTCAAGATGATGGCCCAAATGGAGCAACCGACAAAGGTTGTAGTTGTATTAGGAAAGATGAAAAAGGACCGACATCGTGTTGGTGTTTTAATTACGTATATGAAACCTATCCGCATACAGCTTTGAGACCCGGCCTATTATATATAGGACGGGAGAAGCCCAGGCGAGGATACCGAACAATCCCCAAGCATTATATAATAGTGCGATTCACCAAATATTCAGGCGACTTTGACTCCATTGTTCTCCTAATATCCGACGAAATCCCTAGCGTTCTCTTTTCCGCAAAACCCTAAGTCCTTCTCTATGGACATTGTTGAGGTTACCCCTCATCAATTGGCGCCGTCTGTGGGAAACTTGAATGCTGGAACCATGGATTTGGCGGAACTCTCATTCCTAAATAGCAACCCGACAAAAGAAGTTCCACACCCGCCCACCCCTGTGATAGTACCCGCCGAATTCAACGGCGGATCCGATCTAATCATCGGAAGCTTCCTCTTCCAAGTAGAAGACCCCCAAGAATCATACCCTTCGGCCATGATTACATCAGAATCATCGGTGGAAAAGACTGCTCTTATGGCGATACCAGCATCATTTGTCGGATCCTCCATGGAGGTCACAGCGGAAATCAAAGCACCAGAAGAAAACAAGCAAGATGAGACGGATCTGGGGGGGCCTTGATGGTCTTTACGAAAATCTCTCATTCACATTAGATTCTGCACTAACTCCACCACATGGAACATGCCCAGTAAACTTTGAACCCAAGGAAAGAAGTGATAGCATCGACTTCAGGATAAGGATGGAAGAAACCTACCCAAAGCAGAAACTAACAGACTTCACTGATCCACCCAACAGTGTCTCCCTCAATTCAGATGATGACGACCCTAGACCATGCATGACACGCCACCAAGTGTGCATGGTCAACGAGAATACCTCAACATCGCGCGATTCTAACGGTAACCCTATCCTCGACCCCAATGATATTTTATCGGATGATGATGACCCACAAGTATAGGGGGTGTATCGCGGTGTTTTCGAGGGAAGTGAAACCCAATTTATTGATTCGACACAAGGGGAGCCAAAGAATATTTATAAGCCTTAACAATTGAGTTGTCAATTCAGCTGCACCTCAAAAGGACGTACATAGATTTTACACAAATTTTTACGGTGAAGCACATAAATCTGTTTCAGGACAGCAACTTTCCCAATCATTACTTCTCTCTCATTAGAGGTTATTATTGGCACAAAAAAGCAAATAAAAAGGATAAGGAGCGGTTATTACTGAAGTAATAACTTCCAAGACTCATCTAAAACTTTTGGGTTATCTCCCAATAAGTACTTTTCTTTAACGCCTTTAAGTTAGGCATACGGAAAAACTAAAATGGATAGAATAGAAGTAAGCGGAGATAATCATGGTGAAAACATTGTTTTGTTCAATGAAATCCTTTTGTTAACAAGGTTGATCAGGTCTTGTTACCAAAACAATTTCATATGAGACAAAACTTTGTATTCCACTAATGATTATGTTACCTCAACCTTGATAGCAATGGTCCCAATCATATAGTTTCAAATTTTTCTCTTGGTATGGGACAATATATTTCTCCAACCTGAATGCCCTCAACATGTTCAATTGAATTCAAAACCATGTCCTATCAATCTTCTTGGGGAAATAGATAGTATGTTCCTTGTCATTGACATTGAAGGTCATCTTTCCTTGATTACAATTAATAACAGCTCCTGCAGTATTTAAGAAAAGGTCTCCCAAGAATAATAGACATATTATCATCTTCAGGCATTAAAGTTTTAGAGGATGCTCTCATAAGGAATATGAGTTGAAGTAAAAGAGAGAATCAAGGAGCAAATTCAAAACACATTTAAGTCTAACCCACTTCCTATGCATAGGAATCGTGTAAGCAAATAACAAAGTGACAGGCATAGGAAGATAAAACAAGAATAACTTCAAAACTTTCAGCACATAGAGAGGTGTTTCAATACCATGAAAACTTCTACAACCATATTTTCCTCTCTCATAATAGTTTTCAGTAGCCTCATGAATAAACTCAACAATATAACTATCACAAAAAGCATGCTCTTCATGATCTACAAGCACTAGAGCTTTATCATAAACATCTTCAAAAGAATCCTCAGGAACATAACATTCATCCTTCTTTAGTAAGCATGGGGGACAATCAAATAATGTAAGGGATAAATATTTACTCTCATTAGAAGGTAAGCATGGGTAGCTAATCCATTCTTCCTCCTTTTGTTCATCACTCTCCTTCTCTTTTTCATCTAATGAGATTTCAGGTTCATCAATTTCTTCTTCCATAGGATCCTGCGAGGCATTAGTCTCTTCCATTTGTGGAAAGCATCTATTAGTATATTCAAGGATATAGCCGTTTTCTTCCTTGTAATTCTCAAAGAAAAATTTAAGTATACCATAAACCTCATACTTATAAGGTGAATCATCAATATTTTCAAGCAAACTAGCAAGTTCAAATGCACCCTTCCAAGCAATAAATTCCTCAATTTGTTCCACATCATAAAGATCATAATTTCCCTTAACATAGGAAGATATGGTAACATTATCATTATACTCACATTGAAAAGGGAGGTGTTTGTACCTCCTACAGCAACAAGATTTATCAAAGAAATAAGTAACATTATAAGTAGAGCACACGTTTCTAGCAATGGTATACAATCTATCAATTTGTCCCCATCAGTGTTTCCCTTTTTGTGACAAGCGGTGTTCCTTATAATAATATTTTTCATCTTCCGTGAACCCACCTTGCCAATAAGCTTCAGTTTCAAAGAAACCAACCATTGACAACAAGCATGATAAGGCAAGACAATAACAGACCAACGAAAATAACAACTAGAGTAGGAACTACTTTTTTTTGTATTTTTGATAAAGAAACAAGCAAACAAGGCGAAAATAAACTTAGCTTGAACAATAGTGATTCCAAGTGGACTTGATAAATAAAGCTATGCTCCCGCAACAAATAGCTAGAAAATAGTCTTGATGACCCACAAGTATAGGGGGTGTATCGCAGTATTCTCGAGGGAAGTGAAACCCAATTTATTGATTCGACACAAGGGGAGCCAAAGAATATTTATAAGCCTTAACAACTGAGTTGTCAATTCAGCTGCACCTAGAAACAATCTTGCTCACAACAGGTTATCAGTAGCAACAGTTTTGTAGTAGGAATAGTAAAGTAATGTAGTAGTAAAGCAAAAGCGGTAGTAACAAAAGCAAAGAAATTGGGATTCGAAAAGGTAGGCATAGGGATGGATGGACGGGTGTTGCATGGACAAGACAATTCACATAGCAATCAGAACATAGGGAAATTGCAGATAAATAAGATAAAGCATCCAAGTACTAGACAATCCTAGGCATACGTTCCATATATAGTCATACGTGCTCGCAAAGAGAACTTGCACAACATCTTTTGTCCTGCCAGCCCGTTTGCAGCGGGGCCTCTAGGGAACTACTGGCAATTAAGGTGCTCCTTTTAATAGAGCACCGGAGCAAAGCATTAACACTCCATGAACACATGTGATCCTCACATCAAAGCCATTCCCTTCCGGTTATCCCAATTTCTGTCACTTTGGGGCCATAGGTTCCGGACAACAATGTGTGTATACAACTTGTAGATAAGACCAAAAACAATACTTTCATAATGAATCAATAACATGTTCAGATCTGAAATCATGGCACTCGGGCCCTAGTGACAAGCATTAAGCACAACAAGTCGCAACAAAGTCATAAAGCACTAATAAAAGATACTAGGCACCATGCCCTAACAATCTGATGCCATTACATGAACGATCTCATCCAATCCCTACCATCCCCATAGCCTACATCGGGGGATTACTCACTCATAGATGGGGGAAATATGGATGGTCGATGGAGATGATGGTGGAGATCGATGGGATGGCTCCGGGGGCACTTCCGTCTCAGGTGGTGCCGAACAGACTTTCTGTCCCCCAAATCTCCCCTTCGGTGGTGGCGGCGCTACGGAACTTCTTCTGGAAAAACGTCGAACCCCCCGGAGTTTTTAGGTCAGAAGGCTTCTTATAGGCGAAGAGGGAGACCGAGGGGGTGCCTGGGGCCACCACACCATGCCCTGGCGCGGCCAGGCCTAGCCCACGCCTGGGGTGTGTGGCCAGCCCCTGGCCCTCCTCTGTCTCGTATTCTGGCTCCTGGAGTCTTCTGGAAAAATAGGCACTTTGGCTTTTGTCCCGTCCAATTCCGAGAATATTCATTTTCTGACTTTCCTAGAACCAAAAACAACAGAAAATAGGCAGCTGGCACTGTGGCTCTTGTTAATAGGTTAGTCCAAGAAATCATATGAAAAGTACTCCAAAGTATGGACAAAACACAAGAAAGTGGATAAAACCAAGCATGGAGCATCAAAAATTATAGATACATTTGCAATGTATCAGATGTTAATGCAGGAAATCACAGCAACAAAGGGAACCACAGAAATGGAGGAGAAACAACAAACAATTGCATAGTCTCAGGAGGACGAGCAGAACCAAACGAAGACGAGAGGCGAACTCTTCGGCTACCAGCGACAGCATGGCAAAAGGCCAGGGAAGCAATTTCGGGTGTAGTTCCGATGACATCCGATGCCTCACATGAATATTTATTAGCATATCAATATTTGCTTCGCCACAAGAAGAGAGACCTACTAAGTATGCAAAGGCAACTCGACGAAAGAAAGAGATTAGCCGACAAATCCAGCCTACGACGGGCACATCTGAGCTCTACCCGAGGATCAAGGAGCGTAACAGGAGGAGTACCGCCAATAAGGGGAATATCTCGATTACAGAACATCCCCGAAATAGAAAGGAATGAATTGATCCAAGACCTTGATCTATCGTTTATGTCAGTAGATCAAGTAGGAAACATCAATGCAAAACAGCTCAAGCAGCTATTGTGGACGCACAAACATATATGATCACAACTCAACCTGCACCCGACGATCCTCGTGTAGCTCTCCACCGATCCGCCCTGATGAACCTCGGCATGGTAGGAGCAACTCTTGCACAAGCAGAACAAGGAATTATGCATCAACCCGATAGGTCCCCACGCCGTCGCAATAGCCCTCGGCAAGCAGGGCACACCCAGCGATCGCGGTCACCACATCGGGAACATCTTTTAGGACTGTATCTACGAAGTAACACAAGAGATGAAAACCGCAACCGAAGATACCATGATGGCGACAATGAAGATGACTACGAACTATGCGGAGCCAACTGCTTCACTCAACGGATTCACAAAACCTCAGTACCCAAGGACTTTAAACTTTCGCATGACCGCCAAAAATATGATGGACTTCATGAGCCCCAAGCTTGGTTTGTAGATTATTTGGCCACTTTCAAGTTACAGGGTGGCTCCACAGCTACCGCAATGCAAAGTTTACAATTTAACCTTACCGGCGCTGCATGGTCATGGCTCAGACAACTACTCGAAGATTCTATTGGTAGCTGCAACAATCTTGAAGATAAGTTCATCCGACACTTTCAGACCACATTCAAATGACTCGTGTCTTTAGAGCAATTGCGGACATGCAAATAGAAGCCCAAAGAGTCAATAAGGCATTCATCTAGCAATGGAACATAATCAAAAATACAGCCGAATCCATATCCTATGAAAGAGCCATTGATGCCTTCAATGACGGCCTCCATCACCGAGAATTCATAGAAGAACTGGGGCGAGTCAAACCCAAGACAATTTCACAGTTAATGGACATAGCAAATCGCTGGGCTGATGGAGAAGACGGGATACACAATAAACGAACACGTTCACCCGAAGAAGACAGGGATAAACACGACAATGACAGGAGGCGACAAAACAATGACGGAAACACGGGACCAAGTTACGTTGCAGCTAGTTTTTCGGGTGAAGGCAACAACATGAATAACAACTACAATAGCGACTACCGCCACAACAGGGATGAACGGGGGAAGCCAATCAACACAGTGATATCAGCCAAGAGCTCAGGACTCACCCATGTCCGCAATGCAAATACTAGAAGGGCCCTGTAACATGCACTTTCACGTCGACTCAGTAGGAAAAAGACAATCCAATGACCTCATGAAAGACTGCCGAACGTTCTTAAAAATGTAAGAGCTATGCAATGCAAAATCGACCGAAGCAGCAAGATGAGGATACACATCCATGCCTGGCATGTTAGCAATCAGCATGCCACCTCCGCCAGCATGGCAACCACAAAACACAACTGATCAAAACAACGAATACCCTAGGTCAAAGGGGGCAATTTCAATGATGCAAAAAGGGCCTCCATCCAACAAAATTCAGAAGCTAATCACAAGACAAGTCAACATGGCAGAGGTGGCTCCACCATCCACACCTGAGTATCTCCATTGGTCAGAGCAGGAAATCACATTCAGTAAAACTGATCACCCACATCGAGTACCAAGACCAGGTCATTTGTCCTTGATAGTTGAAGCACAAATTGGCGGGTTCAACATGAGCAAGGACTTCATGGACATAGGAAGCTGCATAAACTTGACCTACGCCAAAAAACTAAGGGCAATGAACTACCCCTTAGCAAATCTGGCACCAACAGAAACATCATTCCACGGCATAGTACTAGGTAAAGCCGAAATTCCTTTAGGTAAAATTTTCGTTGATGTCATTTTTGGATCCAAAGAAAATTTCAGGTGGGAAAAACTCGAGTTCAAAGTCATGGACTAGCCATCGCAGTATCACGCGATCCTGGGACGCCCGGCTTTTGGTCTAGCACTATGACCTAAGATGGGTGGCGCTGTGGAGTTTGGGGAAGGAAAATGGAGCTGGGGAGCATTGCGCTGTTGGAGGAAGGAGACGGCAAAGACAGGTAGAGGAGAAACAAGAAAATCTCAACCACTTATGTACCTGCTCTGCGTCAAGATTCGTGTATGAACACTATGGAGTTAGCCACGTGTCGTGGAAGGAGCTAGGGTAACTTCCTCGAGAAGGTTACGCATAATCGATCTCCGCTCATGCATTAAAATGGTGCCTCGGTTCTGCACGAACCGGGCCCACCAACGGTCCCGTTGACAGGAATGTATGTTAGTGACATGACCAGACCTTGATTGATGTCATATGATGTCAGGAGAATCTTCCGGCTTAGTTTGAAATCAAGCAGGGAAAGTGAAATATTGCCAACTCCGAGTCAACTTGAGATTCGGAATCTACCCTTTGTTTTGGGAAGTTTCAAGAACCCTTCAAGATTCGGCAATACAAAGAGATATCAAGCTAGACGATGAAATTCGACTTTGGATCTTGGAGACTTCCGGAGGCTGTTATTGGGGATATACTTTCCGGGTATCCTCACTGTACCTTGCTGACCAGGGTGGCCTACTTTGGGTTAGAGCTATGCTTCACGGGCGGCCCAGTCAGATAGAAGAGACGGAGTCCAATCCGGCTATGGGAAGGCCCAGAAGATTTATCGACGTAGGCCTGTGTAGTTACTTGTAGTCCAAGATGTACTCTGTAACCGACTCTTAGTCGTAGCCAGATAGGTCTCTCTTGTAACCCTAGGCTGTATAAATATATAACCTGTCCTAGGGACCAGCCTTTAGGGCACCCACAATAGTCTACAATCTCAACTCGCACAGGCGAAACCCTTGTAACCCATATTCCGGCTTTGCCGTATTACTGGATTGCTACCAGGAGTAGGATTGTCCACCGTCGGCAGATTCGAACCTGGGTAAACTTGTGTGCTCACCGTCCCGGAACACCGTACGACTCAGACCCCTCTCCCACGCACGCCCTGAGGACCCCCTCATGGCGTACTTGTCCTCAATCCGATGATAGGAGCGAAATATGACTAAACAACTAATAAAATGCCTTTTCCTTGTACCCCACACCCCACAATGCCATGCTATGTTATACCATGCAATTGTGCATCATTCCATCATGGCATACCTTGTTTGCTTGTCGCATAAATTCATATGATTGCGCACTTTATTTCTTATGGCCCTTTGTGTGTTTGGCTTTTATTCTGGACAAACATTGAACAAAGGAACTATCATGAGAACCAAGAGTACTATTCGGATCCCGGTTACCCTAGTACTGATCTAACAGGCAAGCAATTCTTCATGCTTGCATACATATAGTACCTATGCTTCTATCTTATTCTTGCATCATTGAGTCGCGATTGCATTAAATTGAATCCCAAGTATTGCATAGCCTTTACTTTTAAACCCCATTTGTATCCTCAATCCTATGAGCCATGACTACAGGAGTTGTTTGAGCCATGCGAGTCGTAGAATTGCATGTGTAGGGTTTGTCTGAGTCTTTGGATAATGAGGTACCAAATCAAATTAAACTATATATTAATGGGATAACTAAAGATAGAGGCACCGGTGAGCAATAGTAGTTATTTGGTTCTTCCATGCTCACTTGTGTCCTGTAGGACCCCGAGTACTTGATTCCTATTCCTTGACTATTCGCACTATCCACATACAGGAGACTCTATGGATCCCCCTTCTCCGGAGCTTGATTCACACTTTATTTCTTAGAGCCACAAACTAGTTTGGGGCTTTATTACTATCCTGTACTTATGTCATGTTTTACTGCTTTATTTATGATTGCGCATGGAGCACCTGTACTGTTTAGGAATGCGGAATGTTTATGCGGTATCGACAATCCCAGTCACACTTTCGGGTTCCCAGTCGTTTACAACCATTGTCGCAAACCCTGGGTCCGTCTCGGAGTAGGCCAACTTCGTTGCGGGTAGCTTAATGGAGTGCCCCCCTGAAATAATTTATGAATCCTGTGAATGCATTGTCATGAGGCCTCATTGCGTTTTATTTGGTTCTTCCCAAGGTTGATCGTGTGTGTGTTGCTATTTGTGCACCCCTACAGGGTAAACCTTTCTAAAAGCCATGTCCACGGTTATGAATGACTTGGAGCACAGTTTCTCAATCATAGACAAGCATAACTAAAGTACCACCTTTAAATTCACTAAGACATGATTAGTAAATAGTGCAATACTCATGGAATGGTTAATCAAATTGCCAATGGATGGGATGTTCTTCCACCTTCTCGTCGGTAAGCGAGAAGGAGAGCGAGCGATGGTTATTATGTTGCTTACATAACTGTTGTTATTAATTAATGAGCGTCCGTCCATCTCTGATTGGGCGTATGTGTAGCGTATCTCTATAGAACTTTGTAGCTATTATCTTTTGCTGCAATTGCGTCACCCCCGGACTGTTCCCTTTAGATGCATTAAGACTTGCTGAGTACCCCTAGGGTCTCACATGATAAATATTTGGTTCATATGGACATGTATACTCTCAGGAAGGTTACTGGGTCGAAGAGACTGATGATGGTGGCAATGACTATCAGGTATAGAGATTTTGGGGATGGAGGTCCATGAGATCTGTGGGCAGGATGTGCTTATTTTTATGGCATCTTGTGCTGATTTGCTTCTTAATCCATACTCGGATCTTGTTTTCCGCTTCCGGTTGATACTCTAATGTGTGATGTATGAGGATGTATCCTAAACTATTAGAACTATCTAGCATATTTGGATCTTTTCGTATGGCGTTGAATACTTCTGTTTCTATTATTTTTAGATGGTGTGGCTCTGATGTCTATTATATGTCGCTAACAACATACTCATTTGTGTATGTTTTTAATCCCTTTACTTATCGACTACGCCGCTCGCTCTTGTCCCGATGTTCTTGAAAGTGGGTGGGATGGTTGGCTGGTACCATGCCCTACTCCACGAGGTGGGCCTACTGTGTGTGGTTGCACGGCCCACGGTAGTACGTCCTGTCCACTTTTAGTTCATCCAGGCTTGATCTTAGAGCGTAGGGTCCGAGGTATTACAATTGGTATCAGAGCCATTCCTCCGTCCAGGGTCTCAGCCAAGATGGTCGTTGTCAATCTAGAAAATATTTTGGTAGCTATGTATACTAGGGAGAAACTTAAACGTGAGAGTAGGGCTGCTTCCATTTTTTCTTCTTACCCACCCACCCACCCTTTTTTGGTAAGGAAGTGTATTGTTTGTCTATCCTCTTCTAAAAATTCAAACTAAAATTTACATGTTTGGGGTTTCCATAGTACCATAGGATGTGTGTGTAATTCTTTATCTATCAGTTGCATCCAACCTTGTTGTCGCAATCTGCCTTTGGTTATCAACGGTTGTTACATTCCATACCGATAGGCTTATTTGTAAACCGACGCGATATATCCGACTCTTTGTAAACCGTTGTGATCGTTCTTACTCTTTGTTAACCGACGCAATCTTGTTAGGGGTGTTCGTTCTTTAGTATGCTTTCACGTGATGTGGAGTTTCTAATCTCTATCTGTTAAGTGGTTTTGCGCATCTAGTTGGTATTTTAATGCCGAAAAATGCGGAAAAAATTTATTTGATACATTTGTGTTTCCACACTCCTTTTCAGTCGTGTGTGATACACTATCATCTTCTTTTTTCGGCATGTCCATGCTAACTCGATCTTTTGCTACCGGCGCTTCAATCTGAAGTTTATACTTAATCTTCAATTCTTTTGGGGCTAAATACATAACTTGTGTTGATCCGATGCTTGTGATTGTAATTGGGTTCTCGGTATAGCTATATAACACTTATCATGAGTGGAATATGGTCAATGCTACCAATTTGATCCTCCAAAGGATGGCGGTCATCTCTTGGTATTTTGAGTTATACGGTGATCATATCTATATCATATTCAAGTATCTGTAGCTATTCGGAGGCTCTTAAGGCGCTATGGTGGATTATCATCCGGTTATCATGCTTCACATATTTTTGAACTTCATATCTGAAAGGTTCTCTTTGATACGATAAAATCTCATTCGTTCATCTCTGATAGCTTGCTTAAATGTATGAGTTATCATTGATTCTTTATCCAAAATCTCTTCTCTTTTTCAAGCAATGATCCGATCAACAAGGTGAACAAGTCGGTATCCTTTCTCTTCCAAAGGGTCAGATAATCTATTATGCTAGTGCATCTTTTTCAACATGAACCCTTGCTCTTAATGTTGATCTTGCGAGGAGTTTTGAGCTCAGAAAGTGTTTTGAGCATTTGTCTGTTTCTCTTGCCTCTTGAGCTTGGTATTCTTGGAACATCTCGTTAAATTTGTGGTGGTATATCTTGACGATATTTTCGCCTATTCTATATCAATGGAAGAACATCTTCTTCTTTTTCCCTCAAGCTTCGTGAACATCACATGTGTGCAAAGTTCTCAAAGTGTAAGCTCTGACTTTTTGAAGTCACCTATCTCGGCCATGTCCTTCTGCTAAAGACATCGCTACAATTCTGGAATCATCAAGTCAATTATTAATTCCATCCTCCACCTTCAACCAAATCCAGAGTGTCTCCTTGTGTCGGCAAGTTATCATCGTTGTTCCGCTGAAGTTTTCCTCAAGACAGCTAAATCTCTCTCAGATATTCTCTAGAAGGACAAGAAATTCTTTTGGTCTTCTGCTCGTCAAGAAGTTTTGAAACCCTCACTCTTTATCTCCTATCCTGACTCCTTTGATACCACGAAGATTCCAGATCTTTTGTAATCCTTCTATTCAAGTTGGTGCTATCTTTTCTCTATCTGTTTAATCTATCATCTGTTTTAGTGATGTTCCTTCATATCTTTTCCGGTGAGTTGGGAACTTCCAACGCGATGACAACATCATCATCCTCATCTAATTTGGATCCGACAAACTGTTTGCATCAAATCTTTGTTTCTTACAGAGCTTCATGAATTCTGCTTGTCAAGATGTTCAGTCTGAAATTCGAGAGTTAGGTTGCATGATTTTCTTATTCATATACGGAGTAATGCTTTGGGTGTGGGATGGAGTAGCTACCATACCACTACTCTTATCATTCGCTCTTGTACATTGAATTGGTGGATTAATGCGATTTCACTCATTCCACGGAAGTCAGAAGTGGCCTTTATCCCTTGATACTTTTACTTCCGCCCTTGTTTTCCGAAGTGTTCTCTCGATGAATGTGAACAACAATCTCTTGTGGATGGTCTCGTCTTTTTCAACATGGAGCAAAATCTTCAATGATCTGGTTGAAGCAAATGCAAAATCTTCTCTGTCCTCTTCATTCTACCGGTGCTCAACATCGTCAAACAAGATAGATGGAAGATATATCTGACTTCAATTTGTCTAATTCCTTTCTCTTGGTAAAGCCAATTATGATCGATGCCATCAATCGCAAATCTATCGCAATAACCTCATGGTTAAGGAAAGCAATGGGCATCCCTACAACAACTCTAGATATTAAACGTTCCAGTTCTTCCTAGGTTTCCACCATAAACTAGCATCACCTCCTTCTCTTGAAGTTATAACCGTGCACCTCAATTGTGCGATCCTTTGGTTCTTACCGGTGCAAGAAAAAGCTCATTCGAGAAGTCCTCTATGCTAATCTTTCCATTGATATCAAGGAATTCTATTGTTTGAAGGTAATATTGTTTTCCAAACTTCATTTCTTAAATCTAAGGGAAGAGATAATGTTATTTTCATAGTGGTTGATAACTTCTCCAAAGTCATACTTTCCTTCTGGCAAAACAAGGAATCATCTCCACTTGCAGCTTTTAAGCTTTATTCTGACAATGTGTCTTATCTTTCTCCTTGATATATCGTCCTTTCAAAATTCTTTCCATAAGTCGTTCTTTTCCTTTATCGTGTTCCTCGAGATCACCTAAGCTATGTCCATCCTACCTTTCTTTCAAGACAATCCTCCAATTCTTCAAGCCTTTTGTTTTCAAGAAGTAAAATGCAAAACTCGCAACAAGTCTAGCAAGTTCGCAAAGGTGTAGTGGTCGCACCATTCCATTGATGAATCAACTTGGGAATGCGAGGATCACCTTCGTTACGAACACCCGCCTCTCCTTGTGTATTTTTCTTTTTCTTGGGAATCTCGGGGCGAGATTCTTGTTTAGTGGGGGAGAGTTGTAGCATCCCAATTGTCTAACAATTGTAATGCTACTTGCCTAGTCTATATATTGCTACTTCCTACATATAATTTATTGCATCATCATAATATCATGCTCATGTCACCATGCCACATTGCATTTCAGCATCATATTAAAACCTATTTCATTTGGTTGTTCTCCTCATATTGCATTCTCTTATTAATATTTTGCTTCTTGATATAATGTATTTGCTTCTTGATATAATGCTCGATGCCCAAATTGAGTTGGGGGCATATCTTTTCTACCTCCACCACCTTTCTTTTGGCTCTCTCTGAATTCCACCATCCTAATTATATATGAGCCATTGCATTTCTCTTGGTATTTAAATCTAGCTCATGTGCGTTGGGGTGGATCCACTTCTTTCTACATGCTTCCATACATGAACCTATCTTGTTTTCACAAAGTGGAGTATGGAAGCCTACATGACCACCTTTTTATGCTAGGTACAGTAGAACCCTTCTTTATCTTCTTCACTTGGTTTTGTGGGGGAGCATGAGTTATTTGAATTAAGGAGACTATATGAAACAAATAGTGGAAAATACACACTATCTTGTCCACCTTCATTCAAACATGCTCATAATTTTCCTAATAGGCCATGTGAAGAGAGATGGTTTCCTTGACCTTTCTAGTGCGGGTTAATCAATTTCGAATGCTTGCATATACCAATAGCCATGGGATTATAATTGTTTTCGCAACTAGAAAGAAGTGCATTTATGGCACATGCATGATCCATGTAAGTATGACCATCCACATTCCTTCTAGTTTATCTCTTTGGATTTTAAGTCTTAATATTTTGGTCTTGTCTTAATGGCCTAATTGAGTTGGGGCATATCTTTTATAGACCATGCTATCACTAACATGCCACCACATCTTGATCTTGGTATAGATCTACCACCTAGTACATATGGGCTCTCCTTTTATTTGACTTGTCTGCAATTCCACCCATATGATATTATGTGGATTCTTAAATCTTGCCACATGCAATATAACCCCATATCACCTTACATGAAATGTTGAGCACATCATGTGTCCCCCTCTTAAATAAATCCCTTTTGAATTTTTGGTTCTTATGTTGTGTTTGAGTTGAATCTAACCTATCTTCTCTCCCTAATCTACCCATCTAATCTAAGGCCCTCTCTCTCATGCATGCCTACACGTGTGCACACACACTCTACAAACTAACCCTATCTACCAAAACCCACCCGAGCCTAGCACCCCTCTCTAACCGGGTCCAATAGCCTAACTACACCCTCTTCCTGGAACCGGCTCGATCTAAACCCTGCATGTTGATGACTGCAAGTGCAGATATCGTTTGTAGCTAGTTTCGAAATAAAGATATCGATCCCACAGGGAGCAGGAGTCTGTACTCTAATAACTCTTGAATTAAATACTACAATAGAAATGCTAAATAAAGTTCTGAGTAACAATATAAAATGCGAGTATTGTGTAAAAAAAAGGTGTTTTTGGGTTTTTGGTATAAGAGAACAATAAATAAAGTAAAACAACTGAACAAAGAAAGTAAGTATCGTGTATGTAAAAGAGATTGGAACTGCAATAGGGAAAAGAGCGTTCTCAGGGAGTAGCGGATACACCTCTAGCATTATAAGAAACTAAGGTAAAGATTATTATCATGAACATTCTCAAGTATGTATGTGTGGGAGGAACTCTGTATTTGGACAAATAGGCAGCAACCACTGCTCACATCATCCTCATAACCACAGCAGTCAGCAATCAACATCAATCGAATTACTACGCTATTAAGGGACTTAATCCTGTAGGACGTATCCCATGGCATGGATAGTGTTCCGTGAGTTTCCTTAGTTCCCAAGTTGGCATGTAAGGGGTCCCAACAGCTTTATAGTCACTGTAAGTGCTAACATACCTCCATCTACCAACAAGTAGTTCCCTCCATCAAGTCCCCATAAGAGGCAAATATTGAGAGGTCAACTTCTCCCAACATTAAGATGAAGACAATCTAACACATGGTCACAGTGATGAATATCATAATAAAATTTATCTTATTTCAATCTCATACTAGGATTTCTCCATCTCCCCAAGAACTAATGATCTACTCAGACATGGAGGCAATCAACATCATGGCAATAACAATTGAATCTATCATAGATGAATAGTACTTGTATAAATCCACAACGAGTATGGAAATTACAACAAGATCTAGATAAGATATAGATGGGATGGATGGAGATGGTGGTGATGCAGCGGTTGATGATGAACATCGATGCCTTAGCCTCCCGGATCTGCGTAGGGCGAAGATGGATCCCCGGTGGATGAGTTCCTCCTCCAGATGCCTTCCGGAGGTGAGGTTTTGGCGATTTCTAGTTGTTCTGTATGTCGTCTCTCTTATCCAGTTGCACGGGGTGAAACTATTTGAGGAGGCGGTGGTGACGCCAACTACACGGCGGGAACTATACGGCCGAAAAATTATTCCCGCCGTATAGTTGGTCGTCAAACCCTCTGGATGCCTCGATCTCTTCGGGTTTTCTTCTAGTGTTATTGATATTTCCCAAATAAGCGATTTACGTTGATTTTGACTCCTTTTCTCCCCATTACAACTGCTCCAAGAATTGTGTCCATTGTATCCATCATCTGTCCTGATCCTGGTGAAAACAGACATAAAATGTGCGTGCGAACGCCGTAAAATACCAATATCCTACAACTACAATGCAAAATAATAATATAAAACATGATGCAAATATGCACTCATCAACTTCCCCAAGCTTAGACTCTTGCTCGTCCCGAGCAAGTTTATCTTAATGGATCTGATCCTCATATTCATGAAGCTGAGCCGATAAAATAAATGAGGCAGTTGCAGCATGTGTTTATCATATATGATACATAGGAATAAGTTCATGAGTAGTACCTTACTCGAACCATCTGAATAATATTAGGAGGCTTCCACACCTTAATGATCAATAGTTCACAAAAGATCACTCTCAATATGATGTAAAAGTATTCAGTTCAACCGAATGAGTTAACGAGGTAGTCCCAAGTGTTTTAGGATTAACATGTTCACATGGGATTCAAAATCTCAAAATGTCTCTTTGTCATACTACAATATAGTGGTATATGCCTATTTGCTCTTTGCACATTTGCTCTTTTTCTTCTCTCTTTTCTTCTTCTTTATATATATATATATATGCTCACACTTTTGTTTAAGTGATGTGCAAAGGAGCTAGCCATACATTCCACTTCATGTAGGAATTCAAAGTTCAATTATCTCAATTACCAAATTCCAATTGTATATGAAGCAATCTTTATAGCTTGAATATTCTACCTCATCTTGTTCTCACTCTAATTTGATAGCACTTTTAATTTTCTTTGTTTAAGGTTTTTTTAACTTAACTAATTAGATAATTTTTCTTTCTTTGTAAATCAAACCATGTACTTACAACATATTTACCAAATTATCTTTGTGTGTTCCATTAATACCAATGGTGTGGAAGATTCCTATTGCTATCATCAAGTGCAAGTAAAATTATACTCAAGCCATTCATATATCCAATTGGACAAGCACAAACTCAATATTGCTCCATATATGATAATAAACTCGGAATTTCATAAAAGGGATCGACTATTTCTGAAGGGAATTCTAATGATGCAAACTTTAGTTCTAGTTTGAACTAATGCAAAACTACAATAGTAATGTAAAACTTATAAGATAGATTACAAGGTCTTAAAAGATCTCCCCAAGCTTGGAATCAAGCTAGGCGGGATCAAATAATCCCTTGCGATTATTTGATACCGTGATTATTGTAGATCACTGTGGCGCCATGCCATGTAACACCGCAATGCGTAGCTTCTTGTTGGTATCCTCCAGATCGGTGATGCGGCTATAGCACCTACGCAAATCAGATTGCAAAGTGTACACTTTATCCGCAAGTTTAGTCACCAATGGGAGAAGATCATCCTTCTTCTCTATCCCCTTGAGGCGGTGACAGACTTCGACACGATGGAGTAGCTCCTGCTTCTGATATATCTCCAGTGCTCGCATGCGGTCCTTGGTCCTGGGAGCAGCTTCTTCTTCCTCATACATAATTGATGGATCTGGGAAGTGGAAACCGTTCCTCCACTCTTATTGAGGCTTCACCCTCATACGAGAACCAATGCTAGGCTTCAAGAGTGGCACTGTCGCTCCCTTGCTAGCACCTGCACCAATATTAGGTAATTCCTTACGCTTGTGTGGCCTGGGGTCCGTGGCGATGAACTTGACCGTCTCCACACACCCTTTTCCATGCGGCTTGTGACCTTCTCTCTCTTCTTGAGCTCTCTTCATTCCCGCCTAGTTGATCTCCGGGGGATCATAGACATCACCGCAGATGTAGACGTCACTCCAATCTTCATCAGGATCGTTGTTGTAGAAGCTTGGCTCGACATACTCCTTGTACCCCGGGCTAAACCTCTCCACCTCCTCATTGTCATCCTCCATGGACGGGCTGCGAGAGCGGTCCCTGGAAGGAGCAATGAGACCCAGGGGTTTTCCGTGGCCTGGGACGGGATAGCGCATAGCTGGATTGGTTTCTGGATATTATGATTAGAAAGAGGCACAATGGCAGTATATAAGGGGGTCAGAGGTCGGTAAAACTCGTGAGAAACACCAAATTCATGACCAAGAAAAGAATCTTAACAAAACAGGAAAAGAAATCGCGGATTTGGAGGAGTCCTGCCGCGTAACGACCAACTATACGGGCGCAGACCGTATAGCTCCGGCCATGTAGCATCCCAATTGTCTAACAATTGTAATGCTACTTGGTCTAGTAATATAATGGCTACTTCAAATATATAATTGTTGCATCATCATTATATCATGCTCATGTCATCATGCCACCTTGCATTTGAGCATCATATAAAACCCTTTTGATTTGGTTCTTCTCTCATATGCATTGTTAATTGTATTTGCCTCTTGATATTGTATTTGGCTGTTAATATATTGTTAAATGCCCAAGTTGAGTTGGGGGCATATCTTTTATTTAACTCCACCACCTTTCTTTCACCACCTTATAATTCCACCATCCAACTAAATGTGAGCTTTGCACTTTCTTTGGGTTTTACCTCTAGCTCATGTGGGTTGGGATGGATCCAATTCTTTGCCACATGCTCTCATCTTGGCATCATGTTGTTTTCACCTCATTGATATATGAGAGACACATGGCCACCTTTGCATGCCTTGTGGGTGGAACCCTATTTCTAGCTCTCATATGTGTTGTTTTGGGGGTGATCATCATGTTGGAATATTTTGTGGGCTTATTAACTACCTAGTGGCATATGCACACTAGCAAGTCCCATTGTATATCAAAATGGTCATCTCCATCTACTCCACATGGGACATCCTTGTTAATTCTTTTTGCTTGGCCTTTATTCCAATTTTTGGAATGCATAATAATAATGCCATGTTAATATTATTGTTCTCACAAAATACACATGGCATTGAATATTTTTGCATGGCCCATGCAAGTACCACCTTTTTGCTTGCCTTTTGGATTTTATTTGTTTGAGGGGAGCATCTCTATCTTCCCCTTCTCTTGGTGGGATCTAGTGTGATCTTGCTTAATCCTCACCCTCTCTTTTCCTTGTCTAGTTCTTGCTTGCTCTTTGCTTGATCTTGCTTGAGCTTGACAAAACAATAAACCTCACCCCTCATCTCTCTCTCATCTAAACCTACTCCATCATCACCATACCCATACCCCATCTAAACCTAAACCCTAATCTACACCTAATCTACACCAAACCCTAAGTAACCTCCCTCTTCTCTCCTCTCTCTAGCCGAGCCACCCCACCATGACCTACCTAGCTACCCCACCAAACCTAAACCCTAACCGAGCCTAGCTCCTACACTAGCCCCCACCCGAGCTCCTCCCTCTCTCTTTTCTCTCTATGCCACAAGGGCCCCTCCACCCCGAGCCTCCCTCCTGGCCTCACCCTACCCCACTGGACGCCCCCATCTACCTCCCCTCGCCTCGCCTCCCCGCCTCGACCAGAGCACGTGAGGAGAGGTAGAGAAAAGGGCCGAGCCACCTTTTCATCCACCCACTCCCCCACGGCAGCCTCTCCCTCCCTCTGCTTATCTCCTGCCTCTCTGCCTCGCCAGAGCATCCCCAGATCCACCCCAAGGACGCCCTGCTCCCTCCCCTCTCTCCTCCACCACCTTCTACCCCCTCGCCGGAAAACCCTCGGCCTCCACCGCCCTTACTCAAACCAGCCGGCGTGACGCGCTAGGTGTCGAGGAAGATCGAGGAGGCTCCCCTACAACGTCCAGTAGACGCCAGCAAGGAGGAGTACCAGAACCACCAGGCCGACGAGAAACCCTAGCTCCGGTCCGTCTGCGCCGTCGTTGATCGCCAGCGCCCCGACCCGATCCAACGCCACCAACGCACTCTCGGTGAGCTACTCAACCCCCAGACATCCTCGCTGCCGCCGACCGCCTGCCTCGCCGGATTTTCCGCCGAGCGCCCTCCGTCGCTTCGCTGCTATGTCTGCCGCAAGCAGAAGCCCTAGCTAGGTCCCGTCCGCCTCCTAGCACCAACCCGCCGCTAGCCGCCTTTGGTTGAGACACCCAGTAGCCGCAGATCCTCGGTTCGAGCCTCACAAGGCCATTGTTGCGATCGATCCGACGATTGATTCAGAGGAAGATCTACAAGACGGCCGACGTTTTGCCGAAAACCCCCTGCCTTTCTTTATGCATCAACCCGCACTCCCTCGTGGCCCACTTGTCAGCCTCGTGGCGTTTTTGCAAAAAGGCTCCCCTGCTTTGGTCGCATCAACCCGTAGTCCCCCCTGAGCCGCGTGGCAACCTCGAGCTCACCCGGGCGTGGGTCCGCTTGCCGTGGTCCCACCTGTCATCGCTTGGGCTAGATTAGGCCATGGTGTAAAATGTTTCAAGCCTGTGGAGTCCCAACAGAGAGGCCCACCCGTCAGCGTCTGGGTCATTATCTGCCAGGGTAACAAAAGTATTTGTCTGTGATCTGCTTTAATTCAAATATTTTTCAAATTAAATCAAATTCAAATTTATTTCTGTTTTCAAATAACTTTTCAAAGACAAATCCAAATAATACAAATAATATATGTTTTCAAATCAGAAAAATGTGAGGAATTAAAATATGGCCTTCAAAATATATTTTGAACATTTAAAATTCCAAGTTTATTTAAATTACAATAAATGCCCCTTTTCTTTAATAAATTAATAACTTTTGTTTTATAACTCCAAATTTAACAAATGATATGTCTAAAATGATTAGCTCGACGAGACCTTTCTGTTTATGCATTCCATGGTTTGGTTTGAAGCATGCATCATATAATTATAAAGAGTACAGCAACTAAAATGGGAATAAAATGAGGCTAAAACTCAATAAAATGGTTTATTCTCGTATTCCACACCTCACCCATGCCATGCTACTTTAATGCCATGCAAATTGTGCATCATTCATCATGGCATGATTGTTTGCTTGTCGCATTTATTCATATGCTTACGCACTTTATTTATGTTGGCCTTGTTTGTTTGGTTCTTCTTCGAATAGACGCCGAAAGGTGGGATATATCAAGAGAACCAGAGAACTACCTGATCCATTCCTTGCTTCAACTGAGCTGCCAGTGCAAGCACTACCACATGCTTGCATACATATAGTACCTATTGCCTCTATCTTATTCTTGCATCATTGAGTCGATTGCATTAATCTGAATCCCAAGTATTGCATAGCCTTTACTTTTAAACCCCAATCAAGCTTGTTCCTCCATCCCATGAGCCATTACTACAGGAGTTGCTTGAGCCATGCGAGTCGAGAACAACATGTGTAGGGTATGTGAGTGTCGATGGATAACGAGGTACCCAAACAACTTAACCCGAGTAGTAATGGGATAACTAATGAAAGTGGCATCGGTGAGCCATATTCGCTATTTGGTTTTTCAGCTCACTTGTGTCCCTGAAGACCCCGAGTACTTGATTCCTGTTCCAAGAATATTCGCTATCCACATCCGGAGGCCTTATGGACCCCGAGCCAGAGCTTGATTCATTCTTATTTCTTGGGGCCACAAACTAGTTTGGGGTTTTATTTACTATCCTGCATTATACCATGCTTTATCGCTTTATTTAAGATTGTGCGAGGAGCACACTGATCGCTTAGGAAAGCGGAGTGTTTTCATGTGTCGACAAGCCCAACCACATTTTCGGTTTCCAAATGCTCACAGCCATTGACGCAAACCTTGAGTCCGTCTGAGTCACTAACTTCGCTATGGTAGCTCAATGGGGTGGCCCCTCAAATATTTCTCAACTCGTAATTGCTTTGTCGTGATCGCCTCGTTGGGTTTTGATTTGGTTTTTCCGAGGCATATCGAGTGTGTTGCTATTTGTGCACCCCTAGGTAAAACTTTCAAAGCCGTGTCCGGTTATGGACGACTTGGAGCACGCTTTCGATCATAGACAAGAATAACTAAAGTACCGCTTTTAATTTGACTAGACTAGGTACCGACTAGTAAATAGTGCAATACTCACGGAATGGATAATAAACTGCCAACGGATGGGGGTTGTTAAGCTTCCTCGCCGGTGTTTAGGAGGAGGATGGATCTGTGGATATTACCGTTATAATCGTATAATCATTGTTATTAATTCAGACATCCGCTCATCTCTGGTTAGGCGGATGGTTAGCGAGTATCTATAGAACTGTTAGGGTTTATCTCTTGCTGCAATTGCCACCCCTGTGTTGTGTCCCTTTAGAGGCATAAAGACTGCCGAAAATTCTAGGGTCTCACACGATAAATTATTGGTTCGGATGAACAGTACACTCGCAAGATGGATACCGGGTGGAAGAGACAGACGATGTGGGCAACGATCATTCGGTGTAGAGATTCCGGAACGGGATCCGTGAGATCTGTGGGCGGGATGTGCTTATTTATGGGGCGTCTTATGCCGATTTGCTTCTTATCCGCATCGGATTTTGTCTTCCGCCCGCTTGATGCTCGTTGATTGATGTATGAGGAGATATCCTAAACTATTATATCTATCTAGGATATTTGGATCTTGCCGTATGGCGTTGCTATATTTCCTTTCTTTTTAGATGGAATGGCTCTGATGTACTATTGTATGGTGGCTTGCATACATACTCATTTGTGTATGTAGTTGATCCCTTCGCCTACCGATTACGCCGCCCCTTCTTGTCCCGATGTTTGGAAATGGTTGGGACGGCCGAAAGGTCTACCTGTGAGTGGCATTTGGGCCCCATTACTATTTCAACCATTTCGATCATCCGTGCTTGTACTAGGAGCGTAATTCACCGAGGTAGTTACAATTGGTATCGAGCCATCCCGCCCTTCGTGGTCTCAGCCAAATGGTCGTTCCGCTAGCAAATATTTTTGGTAGTTATGTATACTAGGGAAAAACAAAACGCGAGAGTAGGACTGCTTCCACTTTTCTTCTTACCCACCCACCCTTTTACGGTAAGGAAGTGTAACGTTTTCAATCCTCTTCTTAAAATTCAAACTAGGATTCACGTGTTCTGGGTTTCCGTAGTACCATAGGTTGTGTATCTGTGTGTGTGAGTGTGTGTGTGTGTGTGTAATTCTTTGTCTATCTGTTGCATCCAAGTTGTTATCTTATTGACCTTTTGGTTATCAACTGTTGGTACATTCCATACCGACAGGCTTTTGCAAACCGATGTGATCTATCTGATTCGTTGTATACCGACGCGGTCTGTCTTACTCTTTGTTAACCGACGCTATCTTGTTTGTGGTGTTCGTTTCCGTAGTTGCTAATCTTTAGGTTATCGTGAGAAGAAGGTGTTGAGATATGTGTTTTACTTATTCATGTGCGGAGTAATGATTTGAGTGCGGGATGGAGTCGCGACCATACCACTACTCTTATCATTGCTCTTGTATATTGAGTTGGTAGAGTCACTAATCTTGATTCGTTAAGGGATTTTGCGCATCTATTGGTATTTTAATGCCGAAATTTGTGGGAAATTTTTCTTTGATATATTTGTGTACCACACTCCTTTTCAGTCATGTGCGATATGCTTAATATCTTCTAGGTGCTTTGAACTTCGTTGATATTTTAATATCATCTTAGTAAATTGTATCCTTTAATCTTGAGTAATTCCATCTTGGTACTATTTTGGATTATTATTATTCTCCATCATAAAGTCGACTTGTGTTTTATATCAATCACAGGATGGCACCACCACGCCGTTCTGAGGAGGACATAAAACCTGAACTGGGGGCAGCGTTGTCAAGCATCGCCAATGCCTTGGCAGCAATGCAGCAGAACCAACAACTCTTTGAAGAAAGTGTCAGGAGGAATGAGTTTGTTCCGCTACCTCCACCTCCCAAGCGAGGAGACATCAAAAGCTTTCTGAAGTTCAACCCACGCCAATTTGATGTTTCTGATCAACCACTTGATGCTGATGATTGGTTGCGTGAGATGTCAAGGTTACTGGCAACTGCTGATGTTCCTGAGCAAGAATGGGTAAAGTGTGCTACTCACCTTACGAAGGAGATGCAGCTCTGGTGGGAGAATTACGAAGGCAAATCGCCGGTTTTCAGCCTACTTGGGGACAGTTCCTTTGGAGCTTTCAAAGAGCAGTATCTGTCAGAAATTGTCATGGAGAGGATGAAGGAAGTGTTTCTCAACCTCAAGCAGGGCAATGATAATTTCAATACCTACATCAGGAACTTTATGAACCTTTCTCGTTATGGTGGCGATGAGATCTCGGATGACAAGAAGAAGCAAAAGAGATTCAGGCAAGGGCTCAATGCATCGATCAAGTATGCAATCACACATGCAAGGCCGGCGTCTTTTCTGGAACTTCAGCATATAGCTCTGCAGGAAGAGGCAAGTAGGCAAGTGTTTGAGGAATCAAAGAAACACAGCCGTGATGCAGCAAGCTCTTCACTATGTCTCCCTCTAAGCGTCGTGTCTGGGTTCCTAACACCCCATCGCTCCGGCTCCACCAAGACCTTCAAGCTACTGGCAAGGCCACCAAACTTCCTCACCGCTGCTCCCGAGGCTACAACCACCACTACCCGAGCGCTGGCGGAGTCCACAGCTACGTTGCTCCACGTCCACAGTGCTTGTTACACGTGTGGAGACTCTGGGCATCAAAGCTGGAACTGTTCGATGAAGAACAAGGCTCTTCCTCCACCACCTCCAAGATCTGCGGCAAGCTCTCCTTTGGTTCGTGCACCACCACCTCGGGCTCTCAACATCAACACCAAGCCCGGGTCTGCTATTGCTCGTGCCAACTATGTCAACGCCGCTCAAGCTGAGCATGCACAGGTTGTGATGGGTATGCTTCCCGTTAACTCAGTCCCACACGAGTTTTGTTTGATTCGTGCATCGCATTCTTTTGTGTCTCACAAGTTTGCAAATGAGAATGAGTTAGCTATGGATCCTCTCCTCAAGCGGTTAATGGTCCTTTCTCCGGAGCAACAATGGCGACTTCTAAAGTCACCATGGCAATCAAATTGAGATTGGTGGCTCTTCGTTCTCGGCTTCCTTAATTGTTCGGGCAATTCGACATTGATGTCATCTTGGGCATGGATTGGTTGACAGCAAATGCAGTGATTGATTGTCTTTGAGCGCTCGGTTTCTTTGAAGATTCCTGAAGGCCATATAGTCTATTCTCCAAGTCTGACTCCTGCTATCCAGCTTTTCTCTTTGGCAACTCTGAATGTTGATGCTATGGAAGCTATTCAGAGTGTTCCGGTGGTCTGTGAGTTCCCAGATGTCTTTCCTGAAGAGTTGCCAGGTATGCCTCCGAATCGTCGAGTTGAGTTTGTAATTGAGCTTGAACTGGTACGCTCCTATCTCCAAGCGGCCTTATAAGATGGGTCTGCTGAGTTGGTGAACTCAAGCGTCAACTTGATGAACAAGAGAAGTTGGGTTTCATTCAGCATAGTACTTCTTCTTGGGGTAGCCCAACTCTCTTTGTGAAGAAGCGAGACCATCGATAGACTTTGTGTTGACTATCGGGCTCTCAATGCTAAAACCATCAAGAATAAATATCCCTTCGCGGATTAATGATCTCTTCGATCATTAGTCGAGCTGTGGTATTCTCTAAGCTTGACTTGAGAAGTGGTTATCACCAAATCAAGATTCGCAAGGAAGATGTTCCTAAAACAGCTTTCACCACCGCTATGGCCTATATGAGTACACGGTCATGTCCTTCGTCTCACCAACTTTTTGCCACCTTCTCGAGGCTCATGAACTCGGTTTTCATGGAGTATCTTGACAAGTTCGTTGTGGTCTATCTGGACGACATCCTAATCTATTCTAAGTCACAAGAAGAGCATGAAGAACACCTTCGGTGTGTCCTAAGCAAGCTTCGTGAGAACCGCTTGTATGCAAAGTTCTCCAAGTGTGAGTTTTGGCTGCCTCAAGTAACCTATCTTGGTCACGTCATCTCTGCCAAGGGCATTGCAGTCAACCCGAAACCGTGAAGACAATTGTTGAATGGCTTCCTCTGTCAATGTCAAAGAAGTGCGGAGTTTCCTTGGTTTGGCTAGTTCTGCCGTCGCTCGTTGAACTTTTCAAGATAGCGAAGCCTCTTACCGATCTCCTCAAGAAAGGCAAGAAATACCTTTGGACTCCTGCATGTCAAGCAAGCTTTGAGACACTCAAAGAGAAGCTCACTTCCACACCAGTCTTGGTTCCTCCGGATACATCCAAGCCGTTTCAGATATTCTGTGACGCCTCTTTGCATGGATTGGAGTGCGGTCCTTATGCAAGAAAAACAAGTTGTTGCTTATGCCTCTCGGAGTTGAAGACGCATGAGATCAACTATCCTACACATGACCTCGAGCTCATAGCAGCTTGTATTTGCTTTGAAAGTATGGAGGCACTACTTGCTTGGCAACCGTTGTGAGATCTTTTTACGATCACAAGAGTGAAGTATATCTTTACTCAGCGGATCTCAATCTTGACAAAGGAGATGGATTGAAGCAATCAATGACTTCGATTTGACCATCAACTACACTCGGGCAAAGCTAATGTTATGGCAGATGCTCTCAGCCGCAAAGCTTATGTCAACAACCTCATGATGGAAGAACAACAGCCTCTCTTGTGCGAGGAATTCCGTCAGCTCAACCTGGAAATTGTGGAACAAGGGTATCTCCAGAACCTTCTAGCAACACCTCTCTTGGAAGAAAAGGTTCGCTCTTATCAGCTTTGTGATCTGTACACAAGAAAGATCATCTCCAGGATTCAGCTTCCGAAGTATGAGTCCTTCCACGTCGATGATCAAGGCACGCTTTTCTTTGAACACCGGATGTTTGTTCCGAACTACCCAGGTTTGAGAGAGCAAGTTCTCAAGGAGGCGATGATTCTGCTTCTTTCTATCCACCCCGGCAGACAAAGATGTACATGGACTTGAAAACACAATATTGGTGGCCTGGTTTGAAACGATATTGTGCCAAGTATGTCTCGGAGTGTGATGTCTGCCGCAGAGTGAAAGCTGTTCATCAGAAACCTTCCGGTCTTCTACAGCCATTGATCCACAACGAGTACGGAAACTACAACAAGATCTAGACAATATGTAGATGGATGGATGGAGATGGTGGTGATGCAGC
This sequence comes from Avena insularis, assembly GCA_023614405.1. Taxonomy (NCBI): domain Eukaryota; kingdom Viridiplantae; phylum Streptophyta; class Magnoliopsida; order Poales; family Poaceae; genus Avena; species Avena insularis. The sequence continues at coordinate 282,392,919 of CM042688.1, read as the reverse complement.
GGTTGATGATAAAGATCGGGCGAAGATGCACTACTAGGAAAACGCACGTCTGTGGCGCACCTACTTTCCCCTTCCGTGGCGCACAAGGGGTGCGCCACTTCAACTGGCCACGGCTAAAAGTGCCCAGCGCCTCGCCAAAAGTGATACAGTATCTCGAGTTAGTAGTGGCGCACAACACAGTGCGCTACCATTGTTTTTCCTGTGGCGCATGACAAGTGCGTTAGTATCTAGTTAGTAGTAGCGCACTGGCTGGTGCGCCACTACGGTTATTCCTATGGCGCATGATGTAGTGCGCTACTAGTACCTGACCAGGTGCGCCACCAACGTGGTGCGCCACTAACCACATACATGTGCGCCACGGCTTAGCTTTTCAAAAAACAAAAAAAATACTCAATACAGATGATATTTAATACAGATTTTATACAATACAGCTGATATACACAGATATACAAGATGAAATAAATACATGATATACAATACAGAAATAAATACATGACAAGATAGAAACAAATACATATAGATAAGTCACATACATAAATACACAGATAAGTTATATTATTTCGATCAAGTTACAAAGTAGCTAGTGATGACATGAATACATGTCTCAACAAGTTAGAGCTCATGAAGCTAGACATCTAAAGTAGGAACATGCATGACAGACAACCAAAGACGATAACCATCACCGCGATGGAGGTATAGGTCTTTATCCGGTTCCTCGTCCTAACTCCCGCTAGATAGCGCAGATTCTAGCTTCCGCCCGCCATAGTATTGTACCCTTTGTAGCTATTGTCACTGAATGGTGCACCTGTCTCCGATCTTCCCAATCATCATAGACTCCAGAACCCGTCCCTTGTACACGTACCACGTCATCTAAAAGTTGGCAATAATAATTAAATGATGGTGAAAAACAAGTAAAAGTCGATATAAAGATATACTTATCAAATAAGGTAACAAAGTAAGCAAAAATACCAAGTAGTAGCATGTACATGTCACACACAAGTACACGTGGGGATAAAGAACTACAACTAGACCAACACATCAAGACTTCGGCTCGGCTTAGGAACGGAGGACGCCTTGTTTCACATGAACGCCCTATAGTCACCCTGCATCTTTAGGCGATCTACTACGTCACAGTTATTCGGGGGATTGCCTCCATAGAAGAACCCCCTGAAGTCATGACATCACGGCTGATGATTGCCCCAAACTGTTGCTGGATGCGATACATCTCTTGTCTAATATCTGAATTATTGATCCTGGCCTTGACTTCGGCCCACCGTTTGAGATGATCTGGCAGCGTAGAATTCTGTTGCTCTAGTAGGAACGCCCTCATGTGATGGAGTGCATAGTAGGCTTCCTTCTGACTGCCTGCCGGCTGCTTCACGCAGGGGAATTCCGTCACATGGGTGAAGACGTGCCTACCAAACTTGAGCTTCTTACGCACGAAGGTGGCGCCTTCCGTTGAGGCATAGCCGGTGAGAGCATCATCCAGAACTTCCTTGATCTTGTCATAGTTTTTCTTCTTTTCTTGACTCCCTGAGTCGAAATACGTGGCTTGCGAATGTTTCGGCGACAAGCAGATGAGTGTGAAGTGTTGATCTCTGTGCAAAACAATTCAAACAGAATGTGTTGGAAAAAGAATGATGAAAATCTAATAAAGCATGTTATGGCGGCGAGTGAATAATGACTTACTCGGGAAAGAAAGGCACAAGAATGCATTCCTTTGTCTTGTTCGCCACCAAGATGCCTTGGAGGTACGAGGCCACGAATCGTCGTTCAATGGCGCTTCCCAAGCAGCCATCACGCATGTAGTAGGGGTCCACCATAGCGATGCCCGGGGTGTTCTCTCTAATGATCTGAATGGCCAGGCTGAGAGAAAACAGGCGTACCATGGTATAGTGCAGCAGATACAGGTGGAACATATTGAAGATGTCGTCAAACCGCAGGAAGAACAGATCCGCGGGGACATTATCAACAAAGCCCAAGCCTCGTGGCACCTTAACCACGAATGCCGGGTGCGAGGGATCTTTCTCCGCAAGAAGGCATCTCTCTATCGTCAGCACACCGTCATGCACACTCCTCATTTCTGCAGTGGCGAGCCTGAGCAATTTCTTAGTTAGCATGGGCTCACCCGCCAGATGCATCCTCCACATAATACCCTTTGGTCTTGGTGGCCCGTCCTGAAACCTGATCAAATTCGCAGTTGACACCACCGGCTGGCTCGAGCTACGAGATTTTCTTTTCCTGGTCTTCTTGCCTTTTGGGAAGTGGGTAGGCACCGCAACCTGAGCATCGATCGCCCTATGTAGTGTGTCAGGGCTTAGAACAAAGGGCCGGTTGGATGTATCCGCTGGCTCGGTGAAGGTGCAAGCTGGAGGCGTCTCCTGAGAACCAAAGAGACATTTGTTGCAAGTGGCTTTCTCTGCGGGGCCACCAGCTGGGTCTTCGTTTAGGTCGCCGGGGAAAAGATTAGTGTTGATGAAATCATCGAAGTAATCTTCGTCATCCTTGTTCGGATCCTGCGCCATGGTCATGTCAATATGACCAGCCGAACAATCGCGTGGAGGTGACGGTGTGGGGGTCTTGCCATGGCTTGGCGCCGCACGACGGTGATGTTGTTGTCAGGGGTGATGGCCCCGGCCGTCCCCAAACGAATCATGCTCTTTGGCCATAGCAGGAATAAGCCGAAGTAACTTCTGAGGACAGCCGACTCTTCTTCATCCGCTCCTGGGGGTTGAATGGGAGGTTCCAGGTCATCGCAGCCCCTTAGCACCCGGATAATTTTAATCCTATGCACGCTATCTGGCATCGGCTTTGAGTGGAACGTGCGGTGCAAGGGTTGAATGATGGTACCCTTCGCAACATCCCTCAACTCGCTGTTCACGAAGCTTAAGAGAGTGCATGGAACATCCGTCTGCGAACAACATGTATGGCATTAAAAAGATGCCATAGGAGTAATAAATGGCAAGGCGGTAAAGTATTTGGTTTACCGTGATGGCGTCGAGCTCGGCTAATGTCGAGGCACCGCGACACTGACGACGGGCGGCAAGAGACGGAGGGGTCGCTTGATGGCACGTGCGGCCGCCGATGTATTCTCCCTATCGGTTGCATTAAGCTCGCGCCGGGTGATGGCGGGGAGTCACCAATGCTTCCACGGCCGTTAGCGGGCGGAGTCACCAATGCTTCGCACCGCCCGTGCAAGAAGCGGAGTCACGAACACATAATTCACCGGGATCGCCGGCGCCGCATTGTTTGAGTGGCTAATGACCATGCTTGGAATCGGGCACAGCCCTTGTCGACCACCCGCACTCCAGTTTGCTGTTGACTCCACCAAGGTAGGCAGGATGGAGGTGAGGGTGATTGCCAGGTTGTCTTGGACGATCTGCGGGATTCGCGCCACTTGTTCCTTAAGTTCCTGAACCTCGTGGTTTTCCTCGTCGCTCCTTCCCTCCACACGCGTCCTCGAGAGTGGACCAAAATGATCCACCCAATTCTTAGCCCCGAAGCCGGCCAGACGGCCAGCCGACGATGGCTTCTTTGTAACCGGCGTGATTTTCTTGGCCCGGTTCATCGCCCTATTAAAAGGGTTATCCCACCGGGTGGCCGCCGTCGACCCGTGGGATGAGGAACCATGGGATCCCTGACTAGCAATTTCTTCGTCCTACAGAAGAAGTAACGTGAACCGTTTAGAAATTCGACTTGATCGATTATAATGTAATCGACTTGATCCGCGGTAATTAAATTACTTACCACAAGAACCTCGAAGTCCTTCACCTTAGTTTCCGCGGTGAGTTCTTTGGTTTTGGGGTCCACATGGTAACGAGCCCTGATGAAGTTTCGAAGCTGCTTGTTTTTGAATTTCAAAAAGGGGTTAGGTATCCCCTTAGCTCTATACTCGTCGTCCTCCTTATCCCATTTGGGCTCCGCAGCTCTGTAACCACTAGATCCGAGATGGTGGTGACCTATATTCATCGCCTGCAATTCCTTTCCCCGCTTACTCGAGGCCTTGGCTGCTTCGGAGGTGCACTTGGCCTTGAACTCCTAGAATTGATCTTCGGTGATCTGCGGGTCAATCTTCTGGATCTCCTCGAGACTTTTCTCTTCTTTAAATATCTTCTTCTTTATCCGGGTTCTCCAAATTGGCGGGAGGTGCTCATCCTCGTGAGGGCGGATTTATTTACTTCATTCCCATGATAATGTGGTTCGACATCAAGGGGGAACTTGTATCTTGCGTGCAGCTTCTCGAAGAGGAGTGTGCGCAAATGGCCATTATCTTTATGTCGGAGATTCTCGGCGTTGATCGAGATGGTGGTCCGGGTGATAGCCGCCACTTTCCCACCGTACCCTTTGACCACATGGCTGGGCGCCAAAGGAACCCCTGTTGGGCTCACTTCGGTAATTTCCTCTCTGACGGTGCCGACCGTGTTCGGGCGCCTTTCCTTCTTCTTCTTAAGCGGATTACTACCACTTGTTGTGCCCTCCCTGCCATCAGTGGTTTCATCATCCGACGTTCCTTCGGCCGCTTCTTCTTCCTCCGCGTCTTCCATCTCATCGGCGTCGCTCTCGGAAGGGTTGTATTCTTCATCACCCTCTGTCATTCTTTCTAGACGCTCGACCTCCTCCCAGAATGACAAGGGTCTATTTTGAGGTCTCACTTCTCCTTCAGCATTGATACGCTGAGAAGATCCAGCCTCGTCGTTGTGACACATGTTTGCACTAATAAAAGGCAAATAATGGTTAGTAAAGTGCGCGAAAAAATCCGGCATGACCATTGCTCATTTTTGTTAAACTAGGAGTGCCCGATTTCTGCCGAAACGGAAGTTAATCAACATTTTGGTGAAAATCGAGACTCATTTCATACAAGCACCTGCATACGAATACAACTAGGCAGGGTAATATAGCTACGAATACAACAAAGCACAACAACCACTCTAACTGGTATTTAAAGGAGAGCATAACCAAGAATGGTGGAAGGCAGGAACATATATATCAGCAAGTGCACTTCAATAAAATTACAACAAGTGCACTTCAATAAAATTACAGCAAGTGCATTTCAATGAAAACAAGCAAATTACAGCAAGTGCACTTCAATAAAATGATAGCAAGAACAGTAATTGACAACAAGCAAATTACAGCAAATAAAATTCATTTACTAGGGTAAGATAAACTTGTAGTAAATATGTTGTTACATATAAATATATAATAACATTTGAAGCAAGTGCTTGAACGTATAGTGCTATTCAGTTCTATGTGCCGGGTTATGGTCTCCAGCAAGTGTTTGAACATTTGAAGCAATCTTATGGTAATCCTCCTATCTATATTCATGAGAATGGTAAGTATTTTTCCAACTACCAATAATCTGGTTGAAACTCTAGGGTATATTTTTTCTTTCCCTACATATTCTTCAGTGCTACAGGAACATGTAATTATGAGACAAATTACTAAGGTATACTACTAGCTGATTCATTATGGCTATTCATGCCTAAATACCTCTGTCACATCAAATGAAACTGCACTGAATAAATAGAGAAGCAGCTGACACGGACAAAAATTCTGATGATAATACTTGGAAAATAAGAAGCCACCAATCCTAAGAGAGCAGTACAAACCCACAAAGTATTACTACAAGATTGAGCATTTCACATGTCCTTGGCAATGGCATACTATATGGGGCTACAACATTTACTACAATGCATTATATGTATTGGGGAACACATACAATCTCATCTAAAAAAAGCTTTGTAAACAGGAACATGAAAGAAAAACCATTTACACATTGAAAAACTAACACAATCTGAAATTCCAACATTTGCATATGTTCTCTAATATGTCCCACAACCGAAATGCTGGCAAAGCACATCATACACTCAATTATTTCTGCTAGGGGCGATTAGGTGCAGAAGGAAGGAATGAATGATTAGCTAGACAAATTAAGGGCATGCTATGATGAGGAGTTGAGGCTGTCATGGCCCTCTTCTACAACTACTCTGCTGCACACCAATTGAAAAACAAGTCTCAACTAACTTGGACTACAACCGACGGATCTGCCATGCCTAAACCTAGTTTGTAGCCTAATGAGGAAGTGGAGGTGCATCGTGTGCATGTGGCTATCACAAAGCATCCATGGAAAAGCAAGCCATGTGTGAGGTCGTGACTCCATGACTTACCTGAGCAGAGAGCCCGTGGACGCGTGGACGGAGAGCGGCGGATGGAGAGCGGCGGCCTCCTCCTCCTTGGACGCGCGGACGGAGAGCGGCGGCCTCCTCCTCCTTGGACGCGTGGACGGAGAGCGGCGGCCTCCTCCTCCTTGAACGCGCGGGCGGAGAGCGGCGGCCTCCTCGGCCTCCACGGCCTCCTCCTCCTTGGACGCGCGGCGGCCTCCTCTCCTCTTCCATGGCCTCCTCCTCGGTAGCGGCAAGTGCGGCGATGGGCAGATCGAGCGACGGCGGCGCATCTCCTCTCTCGGCTCGATCTGTGTCTGAGGATGATGGGGAGAGGGACGGGTCCGTGCTCGACAGTTGACCTGTCACGGCACTTAGCCGTAGCGCACCCTAACCTAGTGCGCTACGGTTAATAAGAGGGCGGCGCCCCTGTTGTTGACACTAGCACTACAATATCCCACTGGTTCCGCCCTATGCTCGAAACCTGTGTGAGCACCCAAGTTCAAACCCTGGTGCCCCCCTTTTTTGTTTTTATTTTAAAACTACTTTAAAATGTTAAAAAATATCCCAAAACTATGTAAACTATATAAAATATCTGTTATATGTTTTATATGACAAAAGTGGTACATATATATCATAAAAGTGGTACAAAAGCGATTCAAAGTAGAAAGAAATTAAATAATAATGTGTCCATTAATAATATGCCATCCATATGCATCAGTACAAATTTTTTTTGAGCATGTGTTTTACAAACTTTTTTGAGCTAGCGTTTTACAATCTTTTTTCCCGTCTTTGTCGCGATTGAATAATTTAGCCCTGACACTTTTATGTTTTTTCGCTCGAACGGGCTACCTTTTTTGGGTAAGGTTGTCCTTTTTCTTCTTGTGATGTATGTTTCTTCATCGTAGTCGTCGTCATCTTCAATCTTTGGATCACCGTACTGGTCGAAGTCTTGCTCGTTGGTGACTCCATCCATTCCGATGATGTTTCTTTTTCCTCTCCTCACGACAACACGACTAGGCTTTGTTGGGTCAGTAATAAAAAAACATTGGTCAACTTTGCTAGCCAGTACCCACAGTTCATTTTTCAAGGCGACGCAGACCGCGGCCTTGATTTGGCTGCCGGTATTAACATGGTTGTGAAATACCGGTCTTCTCTTTCGACGCTCTTGGCCCATCTGACACAGAACATCGACACCTTTTCTCCACAGTAGTCGAGCTCCCAGATCTCCTCGATCCTTCCGTAAAATCTTTCCTTTACGTTGTCATCGGTGTAGAATTCCGATGTTACGCCTGAGTTCTGATAGTCACACTTGTTGTCCTTATCCTCCGTGTAGAATGTGTAGCCATTGATATCATACGCCTGATAGGTCACCAGGTTATGCATGGGTCCATGCGACAAGGTGAATATGATGTTTTCCTCCGCAGAATGCGATTGCGGGGGATTATCTAGGAGCGTCTGCCTAAACCAACGCGTGAAATCTGAGTTGTGCTCTTTGATTATTTCTCCCTGCGTCCTCTGTATGCCCCGATCACTATACTTCTTCTCGATTGACCTTTTGTGCTTTTGTACCCAAGGATCGACCAGTTCTAAATGTTGTAGCGTGACTAGGTTTGCTCTATCAAAGTCTGCGCGTCGACAATTGTAGTTCAGATGCGACGCTGCCGACCCTCTCGGTGACCCGATCCATCGAGCTTGCCAAGGTGCCTATTGATGGGAAGACCGACAGGTTCTCGATGCCTAGATAATTCATGCGTAAAGAGATGCACTCTTCGCCGTAAAGCCCTTGGCTATGCTTCCATCCGACGGGACCTGCTATAACGTATCCTTTGATGTGTCCGTTCATCCTTTCGAACGACATCATGCTGCGGAGGAACATCGGCCCGAGTTGGATGATATCCTCCACGATATGGACCAGTGGATGCACCATAATGTCGAAGAATGCGGGCGGAAAGTAGATCTCGAGCTCGCATAGTATCACCACGATCTCCTCTTGTAGCCTCCCGAGCTGTTTCACGCCAATTGACTTTCGAGACGACGAAAAAACTTGCAGCCCAAACAATGTTTCTGACATGCTCGTCCATTATACCTCGTAGTGCAACCGGAAGTATTCAGATCATTAGCACGACATTCGTGAGACTTCATCCCACTAAACCTCCTTAGCCTCATCTAGGTACCGCTTATCTTGCCAACAGAAATGTAAGGAAATTTGACTCCTAGAAGGCACTTGCAAAACTGTTTGATCTCATCCGGCTTAGTGTGAAGCACGAAGCGATAATATTCGTTCTTCTTGACCTTTTTACCCTTTCGACGACCTTGTGTCGCCTCCGACTGATGATCATCGTCATCTTCCTGATCATCAGGAGTAGGGCGTCCTCCATGAAGATCCTTCTGGATGCCCATGAATATCAAGTCGTTCCTTGCTTTAGGATCATCTTTCGTCCTATCTGGCATGTTGATTAGGGTGGCGACTAGACTCTCGCACACGTTCTTCGTGATATGCATGATGTCAAGGCTATGAGGCGTGCGGAGAAACTTCCAAAGATGGCAACTCCCGTAAAATAGACCTTGTTTTCCATACCTTCATCAACGGCTTTGTCTTGCCTCTTTCGCTTCTTTCCGATTTAGGACACTCTTTCTAGTTTTTAGCAATTCATCCACTTCTTCACTACTCCTCCGCTCGATTCCTCGGGTCTCGGATTTTCCATTGAACAGTCTCCACGCTTTTCTCCATGCATCATTCTTTCCAAGCCACCTTCGTGCCCCATGAACACGGTTTTGAAGACCACGGATCTTTCTCTAGTTGGAGATAGGTCGTGTTATCGATGCACCTAACGCATGCGTAGAATCCTTGGATAACCTGCACCGAGAAATATCTGCAACCTGGATAGTCTTGCACCGTAGTGACCAACGCGGCTCTCATAGTGAAATAATCTTGTGCGACAGCGTCATACGTATTGGCTCCGGATTCCCATAACATGGCTAGCTCCTCTTTCAACAGCCCGAGATATAGATTGATGTCGGTACCAGGTTGTTTTGGCCCTTAAATTAGCATACTCATTTGTATGTACTTCTTTTTCATGCACAACCAGGGAGGGAGGTTGTACATCCATACAAACACGGGCCAAGTGTTGTGCGTGCTGCTCTAGCTACCGAACGGATTGAGTCCATCGGTGCTTGCACCTAGCCTGATGTTTCTCGAATCTCCACCGAATTCTGGGAATTCGAGGTCTAATGCTTTCCACTGGCTACCATCTGAAGGGTGCGTCGCCTTTCGTCCTTTTCGTGGTCATCGTCATCCGCCGCTTCTTTCTTTCCGCATGCCAGCGCATGAGATTTGCTTCCTTAGGGTCTACGAAATAGCGCTGCAGACGAGGAGTGATAGGAAAGTACCATACCACTTTTCGAGGAGCTTTCTTCCCTTTCTTGTATCGACTAACGCCGCACACCGTGCATGTGGTTTTCTCCGTGTCCTCGCCCCGATAAATGATGCAATCGTTGATGCAGACGTGGTATCTAATGTGCGGTAGATCAAGAGGACACACGATTTTCTTGGCGTCCTCGATACTAGTTGGACACGTGTTCCCCTCCGAGAGACGATCGTGCCAGAATGCCATCATATCGTCGAAGCTTGCGTCGGTCTATTTGTGTTTTGCCTTCATCTCCATAGCCTTGAGCGTTACAATCAACCGGGTATCATCGGGCTTGCATCATTCATACAATGGAGTAACCGCGTCTTTCTCAAGTTGCGCAAGCTTGGCTTTCTCTCTAGCGGCAGCCCTGGCATTACTCGTTTGCTTGAGAAGTAGTTCTTGAACATAAGGGTCCCGCACCCAGCCTGACGTTGTTCCATCGTATGCTCCGGCATCTAGATCATCATCATCCTGGTCTGCTTCCGCACCTTCACCATCTCTAGGAGACTCTTCTTCATCTCGCCCGTCCTTGCCGTGATCATGATCATGTTGCCCGCCTTCCTCATTTTCCGCCGCCCCATTTACGGCCTCATCGTCTTCGTCATCACTTATCCAGCGAGTGTAGCCATCCATGAAACCATGGCGGAGCAGGTGCGCCTGCAGATTTCCGGAATCTGGGTTAATCAACCAATTGAGTTTGCATCTTCTGCACGAACATCTTATCTCCGTCATGTTATTTCGTATCATGTCGGCCGTCACAAGATTTCAAAATCTAGCCACAATGCCTTCGCTCATTATGCGGACCATGGTTGCTGTCAAGGTGTACAAGGTAGAATTAGAAGTTTATTACAACCACAGAACCAATGCATGCATGCAATAGTCGATGGAAAATTTCGGCATGACCTATCCTAAAATTAGAACCTTTGCGAAATGCCAAAGTCTTGCCAAAATGGAAATGAATCAACATTTTGGCAAAGCAATGCCAATATATGAGAGAGCATACAATGCATGCTCTCCAAACACATGAGACCATCGATCCTCTCCATAGATATGTGACCATATCATCCATACACATAAACACATCCTCTTACATAGACAACTTACCAAGATGAGAGACCGAGAAGATCTCGAAGGAGAGGTAAGAGACCGAGAGGATGGTGGTCGGAAGGAGAGCTTTCCTCTATTATGTATGTAGCATCCAAGGTAAGTTTTACATGCTACAAATGGTGAAAGAGTGGAGAAATTGAGGTGGAAGGAGGAGGGGGACGACATCCAAGGAGGAAGGAGGGGAAAGTGAAGTGTGAGATGGTGAGATCTAGTCAAATGTGCAAAGGTGTATCTGCCAAAAAGTAGTAGCAGAACGCACATCCGTGACGCACATGGGGGGAGGTGCGCCACAGGAGTAAAGAACATCCGTGGCGCACATACCGGCAGTGCGCCACAGACGTGTTTTCCCAGTTACACAGTACGGGTGTCCCGATCTTGCCTGTAGCGCATGGAGGCCATGTGCGCCACGACTACCAGCCACACCTGTAGCACACTTCACAGGGGTGCGCTACGGCTATGTGGTCTATGGTCGATAGTGGCCTGGCCCACACATGACCGTGGCGCACCAACCGCATGTACGCCACTATTATGGTAGATAGCCGTAGGGCACCTGTGGCCAGTGCGCTACACATATTTTAGCCGTGGGGCACCACTAGCACGTGCGCCACGGATGTGCAGATTACCTATAGCCATTTTCCTGGGAGTGATGGATCCCTGGTGGACGAGTTCCTCTTCCAGATGCCTTCCGGTGGTGAGATTTCGGCGATTTTTGGTTGTTCTATATGTCGTCTCTCTAATCCAGTTGCATGGGGTAAAACTATTTGAGGAGGCGGTAGCGGCGCCAACTATACAGCTGGAACTATACGGCCGGAAAATAATTCCTGCCGTATAGTTGGTCGTCAAACTCTCTGAACGCCTCGATCGCTTCGGGTTTTTTCTGGTGTTATTGATATTTCACAAATAAACGATTTACGTTGTTTTTGACTCCTTTTTTTCCCAGTACAACTTCTCCAAGAAGTTTGTCCATTGTATCCATCATTTGTTCTGATCCTGGTGAAAACAGACATAAAATGTGCATACGAACGTCGTAAAATACGAATATTCTACAACTATAATATAAAATAATAATATAAAACATGATGCAAATATGCAATCTATCACCCGTCCCCGCTCCTCTTTCCTCTTGGCCATCACGTGTCGAACCAGCTACCACCTGCCTGTGTTCGCTCTATCTCTCCTTGCTTTTTCCTCAGACCACCGAAGCAACAACCCTCCCTCCTTCACCACTTTTGCAAAGCTACCAATTCATCTCTCTCCTCTCCATTATCTACCACCTAACCCAGGTCTCACCAGATCGAGATCACCCAGGCGCCCCACCTTTTTCCTCCTTCGCCCTTGCCCATGCACACCCCATGCCTCAGCAATACCCTCGCCGATCCACTGCCAAGCCGAAGCTGCCGGGCCACACCCATGTCTCTGCTGATCTTCCCTGCCTCCAGTGAAGCTCATCGCCACCGTCGATCCCACCACATCTCGGTCGGTCTCCACCTCTCCTGGTACCCGCTGAAGCCCTGAATGGCTTGGACGTGAGGAGGAGAAGAAACCCGTGACGTTCCCGCGTACCTCGCCGCACGCTCGCGCCAACGGTCACCACGCCACCGTGCAGCGTCACCTCCTGCGTCCCCTTTGCCGCCACCTTGGTGAGCTCCACCCTCTACCTCGTTACCCTATACCCCCTAACGCCTCGTTGTGCCGTGCCGTGGCCGCCTCCACGCAGTACGCTCGCGAACCGCGCTCTATTCGTCGCACGCCAACAGCAGCAGCAGCTCCGCGCCTCTCTGTGCCTTTGTTTTTGCCGGCGAATCCATACTTCCTCCAGCGAAATCAAAAATTGGGATATCTTCACGTTTGTCCCACCTACCTTTAGCACCAAACCGCAGGTTAAACGGAGCCCTACAGCCGTCGTTCTTGTCATCGCAAGATCAACCGAGACACTTAGCAGACTACAACTCAACTCCGACAGTTCGTTAGTTTTGAACACTGCGCGGTACCTCTGTTCCTCGCGGTTTTCCCATCGTCCTAGATCATCTCCGGCCAATATCTTCGCGGACAAATCATATCGGTAACTCCATCCCTCTAAATCCGGAAACCGCACCCAAAACCAAGGTCTGAAGCTCTCGGAATCATCCGACGAAGTTCGGGTATTATCACTGTCTCGGCGCGACACAAAGTAAGTTCAGTTTCGCCAGTCTGAACGCACACACACCCTTGTTATTCCTCTGTTTCCCGTCGATATAGTTCAGATATGTTGAAGCGACCTTAACAGATTATGTTCTCAGTAGATCCTTCTTCCTTCTGGCGAAAACCATGCATCAAACCAACGCTACATCTCACCAAATCATCTAACGAATTTTACTCGAGCTCGCGGTAATTTCTGAATTCATCTGTCAGTCTGAATCGCTTCTGTTCATCGTCAGTTTTCGGTGAACACAGACCTCCTCTAGAGAAACCGTAAACATGAAAGTCGTAGATCTAAGCGAGGTGTCCAACTTTCCTTTTCACGCCTATGTAAAATTCGACTCCATGTTGTCTCGAGCATCCTCGCAAAATGGCTTCAGCTAGCAGATTCTGCGCAGACAAAATTCCGTTCGTCAGCCAAACTCCGGAAACCTTTTCTACTTAATCCCCTAGAGTTTTATTTTTCCCAACCCACAGTCCCACGCGCAGTCTACTTGTCATACCCTTGGCCCCACCAAGTAAACCACGCTCAGTCAGCGCGGCAGCCCACCAGTCAGTGATGGCAGCTAGAAACAGTTTGGTACAAAAGCCCCAGAACTTTTTCCCAATAATAAAAAAATTCAGAAAATGTTTATATACAAATCAATTCATATCTTTTTATTGGTAAGTCCAAATACAATGTTTTATATATCAATCTTGATCAGAAAAATACAAATATTAATAATATGCTATTCAAAATATTACTTGATCAATTTAAAATTTCGAAATAATTTAAATACTATTAATTACCTATTTCTTAATAACATAATAACTTTAATTCCGTAATTTCAAATTCGACATAAATCGATCAGCGCGACGAGCCCATTCTCTTTATGCATTCCAGCATGCATCATATAAATATTAAATATTCAGAACTGTTATAGGAGTGAAATATGACTAAACAACTAATAAAATACTTTATTCTTGTACCCCACACCCCACCATGACATGCTATGTTATACCATTATGCATTTTATTTATTATGGCCCTTTGTGCGTTTGGCTTTTATTCCGGATAGATGTTGAGCAAAGGAACTATCACGAGAACCAAAGTACTACCTGGATCCCGGTTAACCTACTGCTAATCTGATAGGCAAGCAATTCCCCACTCTTGCATACATATAGTACCTATGCTTCTATCTTATTCTTGCATCATCGAGTCACGATTGCATTAAATTGAATCCTAACTATTGCATAGCATTTACTTTTAAAACCCACCGAAGCTTGTAGCCTCAATCCTATGAGCCATGACTACAAGAGTTGTTTGAGCCATGCGAGTCGTAGAATTGCATGTGTAGGGTTTGTGTGACTCTTTGGATAATGAGGTACCTAAACAACTGAAACTGTATAGTAATGGGATAACTAAAGAAAGAGGCACCAGTGGGCAATAGCAGTTATTTGGTTCTTCCACGCTCACTTGTGTCCTGTAGGACCCCGAGTACTGGATTCATGTTCCTTGACTGTTCACACTATCCACATACGGGAGACTCTATGGATCCCTCTTCGCCTGAGCTTGATTCACACTTTATTTCTTAGAGCCACAAACTAGTTTGGGGCTTTATTACTATCATGTACTTATGCCATGTTTTACTGCTTTATTTACGATTGTGCGTGGAGCCCATGTACTGTTTTGGAATGCAAAATGTTTACGCGGTATCGACAAGCCCAGTCACACTTTCGGTTCCCAGTCGTTTACAACCATTATCGCAAACCCTAGGTCCGTTTTGGAGCCAGCCAACCTCGTTGCGGGTAGCTTAATGGGGTGCCCCCCTGAAATAATTTATGAATCCCATGAATGCATTATCGTGAGGACTCGTTGCGTTTTATTTGGTTCTTCCCGAGGTTGATCGTGTGTGTTGCTATTTGTGCACCCCTGCAGGATAAATCTTTCTGAAAGCCGTGTCCGCGGTTATGGACGACGTGGAGCATAGTTTCTCGATCATAGACAAGAATAACTAAAGTACCGTCTTTCAATTGACTAAGACATGACTAGTAAATAGTGCAATACTAATGAAATGGTTTATAAAATTGCCAACGGATGGGATGTTCTTCCGCATTCTCGTCGGTAAGTGAGGAGGGTGAGCGATGGTTATTATGTGGCTTACATAACTGTTGTTATTAATTAACGAGCGTTTGTCCATCTCTGGTTGGGCGTATGTGTAGCGTATCTCTATAGAACTTTGTAGCTATTATCTTTCGCTGCAATTGCGTCACCCCAGGTTGTTCCCTTTAGATCCATTAAGACTTGTTGAGTACCCCTAGGGTCTCACATGATAAATATTTGGTTCAGATCGACAGGTATGCTCTCAGGAAGGCTACTGGTTCGAAGAGAGTGATGATGGTGGCAATGATTGTTAGGTGTAGAGATTTCGGGGATGGAGATCCATGAGATCTGTGGGCGGGATGTGCTTATTTCTGTGGCATCTTATGCCGATTTGCTTCTTAATCCGTACTCGGATCTTGTTTTTTGCTTCCGCTTGATACTTTGATGTGTGATATATAAGGATGTATCCTAAACTATTAGCACTATCTAGGATATTTGGATCTTGTCGTATGGCGTTGAATACTTCTGTTTCTATTGTTTTTAGATGGTGTGGCTCTGATGTCTATTGTATGTAGCTGACATACATACTTATTTGTGTATGTTTTTGATCTCTTTACTTGTCGACTACGCCGCTCGCTCGTGTCCCAATGTTCTTGAAAGTGGGTGGGATGGTTGGCCGGTACCGTGCCCTGCTCCACGAGTTGGGCCTACTGTGTGTGGCTGTGCGGCCCACAGTAGTACGTCATGTCCTCTTTTGGTTCATCCAGGCTTGATATTAGAGCGTAGGGTCCGAGGTAGTATATCCACTATCAAGAGAGTTCTTGACGTTGCACTCAACAGCTACATCGCAAAGGGAGGCGTCGTCCCTTGTAGGACAGTTAAGAGGCACAACATGCACGTGTTCAACCACATAACAGAGTTCCCCTACGTCAAGCAGGCACCTGACAGCGGGAAGGATGCCTTCTACGCCCTACACCACATGAAGGCATTCGTACAGGACCAGCATAACAGCGCGCTGCCATCTGACCTCCAAAGGTGGGCTGAAGATCTTGAACGTATATAGTATCGCAACCTCAAGATGGATTTCTTCAATATCCAGGAGGAGATCTCAACAATCGTGCTCCAACAAGTCATAAAATCCCGGGGCCTCTTCTACGGAGGAAATCCATCGCACAACAAGGACATAGATGAACACTTAGCGAAGCAGGGTGACAGCAGGACGTTCATGACGTTAGTGAAAGGAGTTAAATGGGGCTTCATCAATATCCCCAAGCAAATCCATTAGCCGAATAAGTCCTGATGTTTGCCTAGCTAGTTGTTAGTTCCGAACTTATGTTGTAAAGTTTATCCCTATGTTAACTTGCCTAGCAACCTCTAGAGTATGTTTCGTAAATCGTTGAACTTGATTGTGAGTGAAGCTAGCTAGTTATTTGTGTTATGAACTATTTTAGCTCTTGGTCATACGTTGCTTCTCATTCGTTATTGCCGCCCTACTTCTTTGTTTGCTTTCCGTCTATCTTCGAAATGTCGATGATCAAAACATGTTGTGGTACTATATATGTGTGTAACTATATCGCTGTTGAATCTGGCACTAGTACAAACGTGTTACTTAGAGACGTCAATTTCCCATGGGCCTCAGCCTGTTTCTCGTTCTGGCTCAAGCGCATAGCTTCTAAGAGCACACCAGCTGAGCCGGTTTTTCTTTGTGGCTCTAAGATACGAGACCTCAAATGGTGCAAAAAGGAAAACGCCTCTAACATGTACGAGATGGAGACGACACGTATTTTGAACCACTTGCAAGAACTCGTCAACCTCAGATGCCCTATACTAGGGACCGTCACCAATAGTCAGGATACCTGAGTCAGATTATAACAAAGACCGTCTCTAGAACTAGTGTGTCTTGAAGCGGCTTTTAAAGTGATTGTTTCCAGTGTGTAATCCATTTTAAGTAATAGCATGCTAATTCGAACTCGATCATAGCTGACATGACACATAATCATGATTTAGCACACAGATAGACACATTATCTAAAGAACTTATTATAGCAGCTCGATCACGATAACAATAGCCACATAGTTTAGGAAATCCATACAAATTTAGCAATTACACATTATAGAAGTACATACAAACTGCAATCCATAAATAAATCAGCTAGCATAATGAGTGCTCTCTAACAAACCAGGATTGCATTTATAATCGGCCGCCCGGTGGAAGTTGCTGAACCAGAATATGTACCTCTCCATTATCTTTTTCATCAAAGCAAAAAAGGACAATGGTATCCTGCTTTAGGTTGAAGCTTCTCACAACCTTGTCCCATCCAGTCGTCAAGATTGCATTTGACCCAGCTCCCATCTTCATCCTAACCATCTTTGGCTTTTTGCTCTTCATTAGCCAAACATGGACATCAATAGGTTCATCAAGACGATTCTTTAGGTATTTTCTTGTGAACTTCGCTCCAAAAGTCTGGGAAAGCATAAAGAATTAAAGAATTAGCATGCTTGTATACTGGGAGTATTTAAATATCACATGGTATCTTGTTGATAACATGATCAAGAATATATCCTTTTTCATGTATATCATCTTACCAGCTTGCACTTCTTTTTCATGACAGATGAATAGGGCAGCATATAGACGTAATACTTGATTTTTGGTGGAAATTTGGGTTAACACCACTCTAAGAGGAAGTATACATGAACTTATTTCAGATACACGTCGTTTCCAAAAAGGCCCTGCTTATCAAAATCAGTGCCCCCCTTGTGTTGAGGCCCTGATGCAACAACACATAAAAATTTCAATGCGGTGGAATATTAATGTTTATCGTCTAAACGCATACAAAACATGACTGCAATTTTGTTGTTCTTTTGATACCTCTAAACTCAATCCTCTCAGTGGACCCTTCATCTGTTGACTGGAATTCAAAACCACCAAAGTTAATGCGAAAACTGTCATTGCTAGACAGCGTGACTGCATCGTAATTACAGGTTCCCATCTGTTAAATAGATACATACATAGAGCATCTTAATACAATCAAGATGCAAGAAGAGTAATAAAGTGATAATCAAAAATAGACCAATGAAGTGAAAATTAAATCTCTATTGCTGGAACTGACAATTAAATCTCTATTGCTGGAAGTGACAACTATAGATTCTGAGATTTATACAAGGGGAAAAGAGTTGGGACAGATGCAGGCCATCTGAGGGAGGCTCTCTAGACGGCTTCGTCAGGTCTTCGCAGCTCGGTAACCCTGAACCTCAAATTCGAGAAGCAAAATGGCAAATCCCCATGGAAAAATTCCTAAATCGAAGCTGCTGATTTAGGGTTTTGGGGGTTTGTTTTCATACATACCTACCTAGACGATGAAGGGGTCCTCGGAGGTGAGGCAAAGCATCCGCACCGCAGGAGACCAGAGGCGGCGATAGTGGAGGGCGATGGCGGTGGATAGTGGTCTAGGAGGGCGAGGAAGAACAAAAGTGGCACATATCTGAAATATTTGGCACCAAGTACTAGCCTCAGACGGCTGCAAGTCTGTAAAAAGTCTCTAAGAACATCCATTCTCCGAATATTTCATATTTTGCCGCCAAGTTCTTAACGACTAGTAATTTGAAAAAGCTAATATTCGGAACTCCGGATATATTCAGAACTCTGGCGTTTGATTTTCTTAAAATTTGAGAATTATTCATAATTTCAAGCAAAGAAAGGTGTGTATACATGCTTGCTGGAGTGAATTTGAGTCACCTAAGACTAAATGAGGTTCATAAATTGAATAAGAAAATTGGTGTAGTACAAACCTTGGATCTTTACCCTGAAAGGCATGATGACTAGTGTTCATGCACTTTGCTGCAGAGAAATAAGGTGCAAGTGTTTTGAATTTGACTAATTCGAATATTTAATAATGAAGTGAGATCATTTGATTACTTAATTATGAATTTTTCACCAATATACCCTTTTTCATGTATTCTTTGAAGGAAATCTCGCCAAGTGAATATTCGAATAGCCGGAAATATTCAGAACTCCGGATTTTGTTAATCCTAAATTTTAAGGAATAATTCATAATTTAAAGGCAAAGGAAGGTGTTTACACATGCTTGCTAGAGTAAAATTGAGTCCTAAGAGCAAATGAGGTTCATACCATGCTATAGAGCAAGTGTTTCGAATTTGACTAATTCAAATGTTTACTGCCGATGTGAGATCATTTAGTTATTTAATTATGAATTTTCCAGCAATTTGAAATCTTATTGATGTATTCCTTAACAATTATAATATAATCGGGCACTAGAAATATTTGGTAGTGTGCATGAGCATGATTAGTAATATAATTGAACACTAGAAATTTTAAGGAACTCCATATAAAGGAGTAGATTAATATATATATATATAGAAGGTTCACCAGAGACCACCACGGACATATTGTCTTACATGCATGCAACCACAGGTAATAATTAACTAAAACAAAATAAAAGCAGGGGCAGCAGCAGGAGGCCCGGATAGCCTACTCGAGGGGAGACAGGCCAGTCCTGACATATTCCTGGAGGAATTTGCTGAAGGCTGCGTGTCGCGCCAAGGTCTTCAGCTGATCCCTTTGGCCTCGGCTTTTGCTAACGTCCACCGCTTGCTGTATCATGATGTCGAGGTCCGTGTCGATGCTCTACCATAGAATGGGCAAAACAGTTTCCCCCTACGGTAGAAAGGGATTTGCCCACACCGCAGCCGCCTCGGCATGTAGCGGCTCTTGTTATCCCTGGAGTACTTGCTATCGTCCGCTTTATCATCATCCTCATGTTGATTTTTAAGAACATAACTTAGAACTCATACATATGATTGAATTGTATTACAACTCAAGAATTAACAACATATATGTAAGACAATATTAAATTGATACAAAAGAGAATGCATCTCAGGAATAGTTTGATCATTTCATATATCATTTCATCTCAACAAAATGACAATTAATTGGATAAGAGTATATGTAGAACAAAGATTGTGGCCTCATAAGTTTCTTCAGGGATGGCATTAGCGAACCAAGTAACAATTTCACAACCTATTGTTCTTGTATATTGCCCCGGGTTCGCTAACTCATCCCTGAAAAAATTTGATAGCATTGTGTCTGCCTCTCTTTTGGGGCAAATTTGAATCATTTCCACAATAAGAAATTGAAATATAATCCTACGAAACAATATTCAGGGATATACATATTAAGGTACAAAAACAATCTTTAGGTACATGTAGAAACAACTTATGACCAAAACCATTCATATACATATGCATCATATAGATCATTCTAAGATCAGAAACAATTCAAAGATCTAGTTCAATATGAGAATAATATAATCAAGGGCCTCATAATTTACTTTAGAGATGGAGTTGGCAAACCAAAGTACCAACAACACAACCTATATTGTTTGTGTACATTGTTGCCTCAGGTTCACCAACCCATCCCTAAAAAAATGACACCATCATTTGTGTCTCCCCTTACACTCTTTTGGGGAAAATTTCAATCATCGGCCTTAGTGAGAAAATGAAATGCAATTCTTATACACTATGAATGCATGCAATAACAATTCAAAGATCATAGTTCTATGAATGTAGAATAAATCTAGGGGCCTCATAAGTTTCTTCAGGGATGGCGTTAGTGAACCAAGTAACAATTGTACAACCTATTGTTCTTGTACATTGCCCCGGGTTCGCTAACTCATCCCTGAAAAATCTGACACCAATGTGTCTGCCTCTCTTTTGGGGCAAATTTGAATCATTAGCCACAATAAGAAATTGAAATGTAATCCTACGAAACAATATTCAGGGATATACATATTCAGGTACATGTAGAAACAACTTATGATCAAAACCATGCATATACATATGCATCATACGAATCATTCAAAGATTAGAAACAATTCAAAGATCTAGTTCCATATGAGAATAATCAAAGGCCTCATAATTTTTTTAGAGATGGAGTTGGAGAACCAAAGTACCAACAACACAACCTATATTGTTTGTGTACATTGCTGCCTCAGGTTCACCAACCCATCCCTAAAAAATGACACCATCATATGTGTCTCCCTTGCACTCTTTGGGGCAAATTTCAATCATCGGCCTCAGTGAGAAATAGTTCAAAGATTAGAGTTGAAAGATCATAATTCATATGTGTAAAATAAATCTAGGGCCTCATAAATTTTTTAGAGATGGAGTTAGCGAACCAAAGTACCAATTGCACAACTTATATTGTTGTACATTGCCTCAGGTTCAGTAACCATCCCTAAGAAAATCTGACACCATCATATATGTGTCTCTCCTTGCACTCTTTTGGGGTAAATTTGAATCATTGGACCCAGTAAGGAATACAAATGTAATGTTATGCATGTTGTAAATTTGTGACTAGACAGGAATATAAATTTACAACACAAAAAGAACCGTATGAACACCAACGAGTTTGTGACTAATAGATTGGGTTTTGTGACTAGACAGATTCGGGTTTTGTGATTAGACAGATTGGGGTTTTGTGACTAGATGGCAGATGTATCAATCGACCGTTCAAACCATATATATACTACCCTACTTAAAGAGCAAAAGAATCTATAGATGATTGAGCAAATCCTACGTATGAATAGTGAAATCTATGGTTGCAACTAGAGAAGCTAGCAAAGTACGTAGTACCTCAAACTCCTCATCGGAGACCTCTGATGCCTACGCACTTCTGTTCTTGTAGACAGTTGTTGGGCCTCCAAGTGCAAAGGTTTATAGAACAGCAGCAAGTTTTCCCTTAAGTGGATCACCCAATGTTTATCGAACTCAGAGAGGAAGTGGTCAAAGTAATTCCCTCTCAAGCAACCCTGCAATCAAGATACAAGAAGTCTCTTGAGTCCCCAACACACCCAATACACTTGTCAGGTGTATAGGTGCACTAGTTCGACGAAGAGATAGTGAAGTACAAGTGGTATGGATAAAAGACAACGGTGCTAGAAAATAGCTTGATGGCGTGGAAGAGACTAAAGGCAAACTGAAATAAAGATGGAAGCAAGCAAACATGTAACAGGTCTAAATGCAAACGGTGTTCTAGTGCTTAGAAACAAGGCCTAGGGATCATAATTTCACTAGTGAACACTCTCATATAAATATATTCTTCTTTATGATACTACGCTGAACTACTCTCCGGTTGGACACTCTAATCCATGGTAGGGCTATAACAACACACCTCAAAGTAAGCCTTTCCCCTCTAGATAACCCCACACTGTCACCTTGAGCACTAGATGGGTCCAACAAACACCACAATTTCATAAAGACATCCAACTCCAAATATAACTCATAACAAGTATTTGAAATCTCTAGCCTAAGTGCCACCATGGTGTGCACACTATCAACTTCACACACATGGGGAGAGCAGAGATCTATTAAAGCACTTGAGTAGCAAGGTAGATCTATAGATTACAAGCTCATGATCTCAATAAGATCATGCATAGAGAGAGAGAGATGAACACATAGCTACCGGTAGAACCCTTGGCCTCGAGAGAGAACTACTCCCTACTCATCATGGGAATCAGCAACAGCGATGGAGATGGTGGTGGAGATCGATGGAGATGGCTCCGGGGGCACTAACCCATCCCGGTAGGGTGCTGGAACAAAGACTTTCTGTCCCCCAAATCTCCCCTTCGGTGGCAGCGGTGTTGCGGAACTTTTCGTGGCTAGAGGCTTGACGATTTAGGGTTTTTGCATCGGGAGGCATCTTATAGGCGGAGAGGCAAGGTCGGTGGGCAGCCAGGGGGCCCACACCATGCCCTGGCGCGGCCTGGGGGGACCCACACCTAGGGGTGGTTTGGCCACACTGTGGCCCCTTTAAATCTCCTTCCGCTCCGTGAATCTTCCGGGAAAATAACGACTTTGGCTTTTGTCCGGTCCAATTCCGAGAATATTCATTTTCTGACTTTTTGGAACCAAAAACAGCAGAAAATAGGCAACTGGCACTATGGCTCTTGTTAATAGGTTATTCCAAGAAATCATATGAAAAGTACTCCAAAGTGTGGACAAAACATAAGAAAGTAGATAAAACCAAGCATGGAACATCACAAATTATGGATACGTTAGCAACGTATCAACATCCCCAAGCTTAACTCTTGCTCGTTCTCGAGTAGGTAAGTGATAAAAAGAAAGAATAATTTTTGAGGTGACATGCACCATCATAAACTTGATCAAAATATTTGTAAAACATTGATAGCTGGGATCATAGTACTTCTATCATAACATGAAAGATAAAGTTCTAACAATAAGACAAAGAAACTATGTTGCAACATGAAAAGGCACAAACAAAAGATTCATGAATAAAAATTCTTTGCAAGACGTTTGTTTGTTTCACGTAAAGAAAACATAGGATAGTAGTATTCATCTTGTCCCTCATAGAGTAGCAAATATAAATGCATAGGACACCTTCAAAGTTTATAAGAGTGACTAGATACAAATAGTTTAAAACAAGCAATATCAAAGTTATACATCAATCAACAAGTCTTGGGACAATGCACATAGAACTAAGAATGGCCACTATGCTCTCAAAGTAAGTGCATAAAGATAGAAGGTGGAGACTCAATATATAAGTGGAAGAAAGGCCTTCATAGAAGGAAGTAGGGATTCAAGTCTCATAAAGAGCTTCCAAAAATTATAGTACTTAATAGCTTTCAGCTCTCATTGCCCCTATCATAAGCATCTTGAAGTGATTAAGGTTAAAGTGAACAAACTATGGTGTATATGCTTGACGAAGTATAAGTTGGAAATCTCATGTCCCTTGAATACGAGGGCCGCTCCTCATGCTACTCAAGTTTAGTTACCGGTAAGTTCTTGTCATAGTAAGTACATGTGTATCATAGAGAACCGCCAACAGGGTACCCCTTGCCCGATGATACGGAAGAATCCCCATATCAAATGACAAGGAAAGCAGACAACGAGCATCTCAGCAATCTTCTTATTTACCATGGGAATATGGTGCTTTTTTCTCTCTTTCCTCTTTTCTCATATTTTTTTCTCTTTTTTCTCAATATCTGACTCTTTTTTTATAAGAAGAATGCTTCAAAGACAACTCATTATGGTTACGCTGCAGGTTTCCACCATGATTAGGCATGGATTAGACCGGTGGCCCAGGCATTTCTCTAACACACATACATAACTCCATGGACTTGCAAGCTCCCCTTTCATTTCACACCGACGACATCCATAGACAAAAGAGCATGATATCAACTGGGTACAATGTACAAGTGCAATGTTGAAAGCGTTCCCCATGACAGCATGGTTCTGCTAATCCCCAACATATAAGTGCAATCATATACAACATAGACGACACAATGGTTCAAGTTTATTAAGGGCAAGAAAACTGAAGTGTGCCATCAAGTTCGTGAGAGCTTTAATCACTAGTTTTCTCATAACAAGTTAAATTTGGAAGGTAGATAAAAACATGAATATACTTGGAATAGAAAATGCTAATAGGTATGTGTGGTGGACTCTTTGGAATAACTTGGTTTTAGGAGTTGGATGCATGAGTGGAACTCATACTTGGTTATGGAGGCAAGCAAAAGACTAGAAGCGACCAACTAAGAGAGCAATAATGGCCATAATCACGCAGAGCGACAAAACATCATTAATTAAAGCATAAAGTGATACTACAAGTTGAAAACTAAAGGATCATAAAGACTATGGTGACCTGGGATAGTCATAACATGGTGTGAGCATGTGCCAAGTCAACCCAAATAAAGCATCAAAGGAGAATACCACAATACTATGCTTTAATATGCTAAAACAACGCATGATCCTTCCAAGGCACATTAAGCAATCTCAATTGTTTATAACAAGTCATGCTACAGCAAAGAATACTAAGCATAAATCCAAAACAATATCAAGCATGGCATGACAAAGCATGGGCCACAGTCAAAAACAAGCTCTCTTTACAACTTAAGCATGAACTTTGCATACTCTTTTCCAATCCAAACCAAACTATTTGAAAACCAATGCATGAAAGAGGGGGTCCAACCAATTTATTCAACAAACTAAGCAAACAAAGCAAACAAAAATGAAAAAGAAGACGCTCCAAGAACAACACAATTGTGCATGAAATAATAAAAATGAAGTGTTTGGAAGAAACCTGGGATTTTTATTGATGAAGAGGGGGATGCCTTGGGCATCCCCAAGCTTTGACGCTTGTACTTCTTGAATATTTCTTGGTTGACACGCGTGGCATCCTCAAGCTTGAGCTTTAGTCCATCCTTCATCTCATTACTCATTCCTTCCATACACCTGGAATTTTTCCTTCATACAAAACTTCACACAATCTTTATTAGCAACATTAGTGAACTTAAGATAATAAGTCTTTAAGTTCAGTTCTAATACCAATAAAACTTCCATTAAAAGCTCAATCCCCCAAAAGAACTCAAAAAGGAACCAACAAGAAGCAAATGCAAATAATGGCAGAAATCTGTCAAAACAGACCAGCAGGTAAAGACGATTTTTTTTGAAGACCTTCTCTTGCTCAAATCGAAAAGTGTTGAGCTAACGAAAGTTTGATAACAACCTGGGGAAGAAGTACAAAAATTCACGCCTCAAAAGGACTTACATATATTTTACATGAATTTTTACGGTGAAACAGAGAAATCTGTTTCGGGATAGCAACTTTTCCAATCATTACTTCTCTCTCATTAGAGGTTACTCTTGGCACAAAAAGCAAATAAAAAGGGTAAGGAGCGGTTATTACAGAGGTAATAACTTCCAAGACTTATCTAAAACTTTTCGGTTATCTCCCAATAAGTACTTTTCTTTAACGCCTTTAAGTTAGGCATGATAGTTTGAGAAGATGCTCACATAAGAAATATGAATTGAAGTAGAAGAGAGCATCAAGAAGCAAATTTAAAGCACATTTAAGTCTAACCCACTTCCTATGCATAGGAATGTTGTAAAGAAACAAGTCATGAAAGCACAAAGCAACAAGCATAGGAAAGCAAAATAAGTGCAACTTCAAGACTTTCAACATAAAGAGGGGAAACTTAATATTGTTGAGACACATAAAACCATGTTTCCCTCTCTCATAATAACTTTCAGTAGCATCATGAATAAAATTAACAATATAACTATCACATGAAACATTCTTATCATGAGCCACATGCATAAAAGAATTAATACTCCCCACATAAACATAGTCATTCTTATTAATTGTAGTGGGAGCAAATTCAACAAAATAACTATCATTATTCTCATCACCATAATCATCAAATATAGGAGGCATATGATAATCATAATTAATTTCCTCCTCAATAGTAGGTGGACTGAAAATATCATAATCATCATTGCAGTCATCATATATTGGAGGTATAGTATCATCATAAGCAATAGAATAGTTATCTTCCATAGTGTGTTCATTTGTAAACATATCATCATTGGAAGGATCATGGATAGTACTAATAGTATAACAACTATTAATATCATCATTTTTAGAATTGGTACCGAAGAGATTTTCAATATCAAAGGTAGTGTGCTTTTCCCAATCATGATCACTACTATAGGTAATAGGCATAGGAACATCATCGAGTTCAGACTCATCAAAAACTATAATAGGAGCAACATGCTTAGGGGAAAATACCGTTTCCTCTCTTCTTTTACTCCTCCTCTTCTTCTTTTTCTTCCTCTCTTTAGGAGGGAGAGGCTTGAAAGGAAGCTTCTCCATATACCCTGGTTTATTGTTAGAGACAATAGAAGAAACTTTGGAGGATTCCTTCTTTTCATTAATAAGATCAAAACACATATTAGTCCTGTCATATTTTGGTAAAATCTCATCTTCTATAATATTTTGTATGTAAGTATTTTGTGTGACAATTATCAACACAATAAAGATGACAACCATGCATGACACTATTCATACCAAAAGCACTCATATCTACTAAAGAAGTTTTTCTTGATAACTCTTCACACCCCAAAAATAATGTAAGTTCATCATGCTGATTAGGAGTGATCATGTCATCACAATACAAACTTGCAGTACTCATTGGATTAGAAGGGCTATTATTATGGCCTGAGCATTGAAAATTGAAATGACCCACTTCAAAGCAAAGTTCACAAATAAAAGGATAGAGGGCACAAACTTTTTTACCAAGATCATTTAGAGCCCTATACCACGTTCTAGTTTTTTCATTCCTGTGGGTGATACACTATTCTTCTTCAATTTGATTATTCTCACAAGGTCTATGTATTCCACAAAAATTAACATCCTTATAAGAAATAGTACTTTCAGAGGTTTGAGCATGTTTATTGCTATCATTAATAACAATTTCATTTTCCATGCAAGTGTCTTTAAAAGGCTCATGATACATGTCCCATTTTTCTTCAGAAGCATTAATATGAGAAGCAAAGGTTCTATAACAATCAACAAGAATTTGAGGATCAAGACCATATTTAGCACTAAGCTCTTGAAAATTAGCAGTTTCAGCGAAAGACTTAATGCAATCATACTCATAGTTTATACCTAGTTCTTTACCTTTGTTGTTATCCCAATCTTCGGTATTGCTTTGAATTGTTTCAAGAAGATCCCACTTAGCTTTGACCTCCTTACTTGTGAAGGATCCCTCTAAACAAGTATCTAGATAGTCCTTGTAATGTCCTGAAAGCCTTGCATAGAAATTATTAATAACAATATTACTAGGGAGCTCATGAATTCAATCTCCCCCATGCTTGGTCAATACTTTCTCCATCACGCGGATGAAAATTATAAATGTAATTCCTATCTTTATGAATTTCATGAGGATGATAAAATTTAGAGTAAAAGAGAGATTCAAGTTCCTTACACTCCAAATGATGAGGATCATCTAGTAGCTCATACCACTCTCTTGCTTTGCCCTTAAGTGAAAAACGGAATAGCTTCCTCTTAACTTGGTTCATTGAAATACCTGCACACTTGAACAACTCACATAATTCGTGTATAAAGAGTAAATGATCACCAGGATGGACAGTTCCATCTCCAAAATAACAGTTGTTCATAACACGTTCAACAATTTGTATAGGTATTTTAAAAGAGATGCTTTCAGTATGTGGATTTAAAATATCACAAGTATCATTAGAATTACCACATATGGGAGATAAAGTATCGTCAAAGCAAATTTTCTTCTTTAAAGCTGGGGAACTAAAAAGATCATTTTCATAAAAACTATCTTCCCCAAGCTTAGACGTTTCCATAGCATTAGTAACAAAGGTGTTCAAAAGATTCATACTAATAACATTGCTATTAGCATACAAAGAAAGTTCCATGGGTTTTTTAATTTTCTTTTCAAACAATTCATGTTCTACATTAGGAAAAATACTAAAAAGCTCTCTAATTTTGTTGTTGTTTTCCATTAAGCCTAACTAGTGAAAACAAGAAACAAAAAGACAAAATTGTAGAATCTAAAGGAAATAACTTCGAGCACTCACACCGGAGGATGTGAGTACCTTTTACCTTACCTCCCCGGCAACGGCGCTAGAAAATAGCTTGATGCCTACGCACTTCTATTCTTGTAGACAGTTGTTGGGCCTCCAAGTGGAGAGGTTTGTAGAACAGCAGCAAGTTTTCCCTTAAGTGGATCACCCAAGGTTTATCGAACTCAGGGAGGAAGTGGTCAAAGGTATTCCCTCTCAAGCAACCCTGCAATCAAGATACAAGAAGTCTCTTGTGTCCCCAACACACCCAATACACTTGTCAGGTGTATAGGTGCACTAGTTCGGCGAAGAGATAGTGAAATACAAGTGGTATGGAAAGAAGACAATGGTGCTAGAAAATAGCTTGATGGCGTGGAAGAGACTAAAGGCAAACTGAAATAAAGATGGAAGCAAGCAAACTTGTAACAGATCTAAATGCAAACGGTGTTCTAGTGCTTAGAAACAAGGCCTAGGGATCATACTTTCACTAGTGAACACTCTCATATAAATATATTCTTCTTTATGATACTACGCTGAACTACTTGATATGTCCATTTTGCATCACTATTCTATGTCATAATTCACTGTTATTCATTGATATATTTTGTATTGGGAGGTGATACTTATGTTATTTCATCTGTTTTTGCATGGTTGATGACTTTTGGAGCATGGACCGCTGCAGTCAGGATTCTGATGGAAAAGGTGTTGTTTAGAGGCAAAATTCGCGAAGATCAGAAAATTCAGGAAAATATACGAAAAATCCTATTTTTCCAAAAGACGAAGGAAGCCAGAAGGGGGGCTGGAGATGGGCCACAGGGGGCCCACACCACCAGCCTTGGGCCACCTAGGCCGTGCCACCAGGTGGTGTGGCCACCCTGGTCCACCCCTGGCACTCCCCTCTGGAGTATATTATCCTCCCGAAACCCTAAGACTCGAGGGGCGACCACAGAAAGATTCCGCCGACTCTGCGGGGCGGAAAATACCGAGAGAGAAAGATCTCTCCAGCAGATAGATTTCTGCCGGGGGAATTCCTTCCCAGAGAGGGGATCGTCGCCATCAACACCACCATCAAGCTGGACTTCATCGGGATCATCATCATCATCATCACCATCATCACCATCAGCACCCTCATCACCATCTCCATATTGCTGTAACAATTGGGTTGAATCTTGCATAGTTCATAGGGGAAACTTTCACGGTGTTGATTACTCTTTGTAGTTGATGCTATTGAGTGAACCGTTGAATTATTGTTTATGTTCAGATTGTTATACATCATTATTTCATCTTTGATCATGATCCATATGATGTCTTGTGAGTAGTTCGTTTTGTTCTTGAGCACATGGGAGAAGTCATGTTGTTAGTAGCGGAGTTGTGTTGAGAAAGATTCAATAGTTTGATATTTAAGTTGTGGTGTATTTCTTCTAGTGGTGTCATGTGAACGTCGACTACATGACACTTCACCTATATGGGCCTAGGGGAATGCATTGTGTATTTGGCTACTAATCGTAGGGGTTGCCGGAGTGACAGAAACCTGAACCCCCGTTAGGAAACCATTGCACAAGGGACGTAAGGGTCTTAGAGTTTAAAGCCGTGGTTAGGTTTCTACCTTAATTACTTTCTTGTACTTACGGATGTTTGCAAGGGGTATAATCACAAGTATGTATTAGTCCTAGGAAGGTCGGTACATTAGCACAGGTTCACCCACACAACACTTAGCAAGCTAAAGAAGATTAATCAACTATATGAAGCGAAAGCACTTGACAGTCTTCCCATGTGTCCTCGAGAACGTTTGGTCATCTTATGTAATACAACCGGCTTGTCCTTTGCTGCATAAAGGATTGGGCCACTTGCTACATTTATTCCTACTGTATTTTATTTACTCGTACTTTGTTTACTTGCCTTATGAAAAAACCCTAAAAATCCGTTTGTTAAGTATTTGCAGAGAATTCATGATCCATACCACTAGCTAGCACCTTCTGCTCCTCGTTGGGTTCGACACTCTTACTTATCGAAAATACTGCGATACACCCCCTATACTTGTGGGTCATCACTACTCTCCGGTTGGATACTCTAATCCATGGTAGGGCTATAACAGCACACCTCAAAGTAAGCCTTTCCCCTCTAGATAACCCCACACTGTCACCTTGAGCACTAGATGGGTCCAACAAACACCACAATTTCATAAAGACATCCAACTCCAAATATAACTCATAACAAGTATTTGAAATCTCTAGCCTAAGTGCCACCATGGTGTGCACACTGTCAACTCACACACATGGGGAGAGCAGAGATCTATTAAAACACTTGAGTAGCAATGTAGATCTATAGATTACAAGCTCATGATCTCAATAAGATCATGCATAGAGAGAGATGAACACATAGCTACCGGTAGAACCCTTGGCCTCGAGAGAGAACTACTCCCTCCTCATCATGGGAATCAGCAACGGCGATGGAGATGGTGGTGGAGATCGATGGAGATGGCTCTGGGGGCACTTCCCTGTCCGGTGCGAACAGAGACTTTCTGTCCCCGATCTCCCCTTCAAGATGGCAATGGCCAAGGAACTTTCGTATGGTGGAGGCTTAACGATTTAGGGTTTTTGCATCGGGAGGCATCTTATAGGCGGAGAGGCAAGGTCGGTGGGCAGCCAGGGGGCCCACACCATGCCCTGGCGTGGCCTGGGGGACCCGCGCCTAGGGGTGGTTTGGCCACCCTGTGGCCCCCCTTCGTCTCTCCTTCTGGCTCCGTGAATCTTCCGGGAAAATAACGAATTTGGCTTTTGTCCGATCCAATTCCGAGAATATTCATTTTCTGACTTTTTGGAACCAAAAACAGCAGAAAACAGGCAACCTTGTGGCTCTTGTTAATAGGTTAGTCCAAGAAATCATATGAGAAGTACTCCAAAGTGTGGACAAAACATAAGAAAGTAGATAAAACCAAGCATGGAACATCAAAAATTATGGATACGTTAGCAACGTATCAACCTCCTCCTCGAATTCATCATTCTCTGCGATTGCATCAATGATTTCTTGGTGGAGGATGGGGTCGTTGATG
This sequence comes from Avena insularis, assembly GCA_023614405.1. Classification (NCBI taxonomy): domain Eukaryota; kingdom Viridiplantae; phylum Streptophyta; class Magnoliopsida; order Poales; family Poaceae; genus Avena; species Avena insularis. The sequence goes on along the minus strand of CM042688.1, from coordinate 282,361,523 downwards.
TAGAGCACCGGGTTGCCTCTGCCTGTCGCATGCCCCCCATCCAGATCTTCTGCTGGCACCATGGCGTTGTCATCCACCTACTGCTCGACGGCGACGCTGACTGGCTGGATGGGTGAGCTCGAAGCCTCGACGGCGTGGCGATGAGCGGCGTGCATGCCCGGAGAAGCCGCCTCTGCCTGCGACGACCGAGCCATCTACTGCTGGGCCTCCAAGTGGCTTCACCTCCGGCTCGTCTCCATGCATACGCTTGATGGTGCAGCTAGGGAGGCCGGTGGTGCGAGCGAAGGAGCTTCGGCACATGTGGAAGGTGCAGATTAGGGATTTGTGACTTGACAGATTGGGGAAAATGACATGAGCTCATGGAAGAAGAAGGTCGAGCGGGTTTATATACGTGGGACCGTTGGTAGTCCTCGAGTGGACGTGTGGGTGTGGACTCGTGTGGGTGGGGGGCTACCACGATCACCACTTTCTAATTTCATTAACAACACACGCATGCTTTCCCTAAAAAACACGCGCATGTTACCTCAGTAAGGAGCACGATGCTAGTTTTTGAGACGGGTGGCATAATGGCCCACCTAGTAGACACCTAGAGGCGTTTAATATTTCTAAACGGCTGTGGTTGAGTGATTTAGAGAGACAACCAATAATTTTCATCGTCTCAGCTTCAGTCTAGAGGCGGTTTGTTTTAACGACCGGCTAAGGGGAACTCGTACTAGAGACGGTGTATATTAAAAACCGTCCGAGATCAAAGTTAGAGGCGGTCAAAAAATTACGACCGCCTGAGGTTCATGAACATAGCCAGTGGTTTGTATTTTTTGGGTAAACCGGCTCTAGACACAGTCTCTAAGTAACGAGTTTGTACTAGTGTGGTGTACCAAGTAGACTTGTAATTTGAGCCTCCTCTACTTGCCGCACCAGATCCGTCAGCAACATTGTTATTTCCGTGCCCAACATAAGTATGAGGCACTAATCCAAGTCATTCTTGGTTTGATTTTTCGTCTTGTAGCCCCAAAGTCGAAAGAGGACAAATATTTTCGAGATTCATATACATTGACATAATATTTCTAGTGGTAAGCTAAGGAAAGGATTATGAGTCCATGACAACGACTCCTTTCGACACACCAAACTCGAAATGAGTCATTGCCATGGAGACCAAATCCTTTCTTTGGCTTACCACTGGACATATCATGCCCATGCTATATGAATCGTAGAATATTTCTCTTCTTTCGTCTTTGGTGATACGAAGAGATTAGATAGCATGAATTAAATGAAATGGTTAATTATGTAGTTTCAAATATCTCATTGTAGCCCCAAAGTCGAAGGGAAATACATTACTTCACTATTCGTATAGCATGGGCAACATTTTTATATGAATCGTGGAATGATTTCTTTTCTTTCGTCTTTGGCGATACAATGAAATGATAAACTATGTAGCCCCAAAGTTGAGAGGGAACAAATAAGTTTGTGATTCGTATAGGATGGTGACTGATGACCCACAAGTATAGGGGGTGTATCGCAGTATTTTCGATAAGTAAGAGTGTCGAACCCAACGAGGAGCAGAAGGTGCTGGCTAGTGGTATGGATCAGGAATTCTCTACAAATACTTCGCAAATGGATTTTTAGGGGTTTTTGATAAAGCAAGTAAATAAAGTACGAGTAAATAAAATACAGTAGGAATAAATGCAGCAAGTGGCCCAATCCTTTATGCAGCAAAGGACAAGCCAGTTGTATTACTTAAGATGACCAAACGTTCTCGAGGACACGGAAGGCATCAAGTGCTTTCGCTTCATATAGTTGATTAATCTTCTTTAGCTTGCTAAGTGTTGCGTGGGTGAACCTGTGCTAATATATCGACCTTCCTAGGACTAATACATACTTGTGATTATACCCCTTGCAAACATCCATAAGTACAAGAAAGTAATTAAGGTAGAAACCTAACCACAACTTTAAACTCTAAGACCCTAACGTCCCTTGTGCAATGGTTTCCTAACGGGGGTTCAAGTTTCTGTCACTCCGGCAACCCCTACGATTAGTAGTCAAATACACAATGCATTCCCCTAGGCCCATATAGGTGAAGTGTCATGTAGTCAACGTTCACATGACACCACTAGAATAAGTACACCACAACTTAAATATCAAACTATTGAATCTTTCTCAACACAACTCCACTACTAACAACATGACTTCTCCCATGTCCTCAAGAACAAAACGAACTACTCACAAGACATCATATGGATCAGGATCAGGATCAGAGATGGAATAATGATGTATAACAATCTAAACATAAACAATAATTCAATGGTTCACTCAGTAGCATCAACTACAAAGAGTAATCAACACCGAGAATGTTTCCCCTAAGAACTATGCAAGATTCAACCCAATTGTTATAGCAATATGGAGATGATGATGAGAGTGCTGATGGTGATGATGGTGGTGATGATGATGATGATCCCGATGAAGTCCAGCTTGATGGTGGTGTTGATGGCGATGATCTCCCCTCTCCGGGAAGGAATTCCCCCGGCAAAAATCTGTCTGCCAGAGAGATCTTTCTCTCTCGGTGTTTTCCGCCCCGCAGAGGCGGCGGAATCTTTCTATGGTCGCTCCCCAAGTCTTAGGGTTTCGGTAGGAATATATACGCCAGAGGGGAGAGCTAAAGGTGGGCCAGGGTGGCCACACCACCTGGTGGTGCAGCCTAGGGTGGCCCGCGCCAGGGGGTGGTGTGGGCCCCCTGTGGCCCATCTCCACTCCTCCTTCTGGCCTCCTTCGTCTTCTAGAAAAATAGGATTTTCCATACATTTTCCCGGATTTTCTGATCTTCGCGAATTTTGCCTCCAAACATCACCTTTTCCATCAGAATCCTGACTGTGGCAGTCCATGCTCCAAAAGTCATCAACCATGCAAAAACAGATGAAATAACATAAGTATCACCTCTTAATATGAAATATACCAATGAATAATAGTAAATTATGATATAGAATAGTGATGCAAAATGGACGTATCAACTCCTCCCAAGCTTAGACTTCGCTTGTCCCCAAGCGAAACTGAGCTCAATAAACATGACCTCAGGTTTATGGAGTGAAGAGTCGATAAAAAAATATGGACAAGAAGCATCACATTCATCAATACATAGATCATAAAATAAGACAACTCACTATCATATAACTTAACTTGCAGTAAGTAAAGGAAACACAATAAAGATACACAAAGTGAATCATAATTGGTAATGGCAAACTTAGCTCGTCGAAGAATAGTTGATAATTTGCTGGAGTTCACAAATAACTGGTTTTCAATGAAATCTTTCAAAGTAGTAATCACCAAGATAAGAGCAATGTGCAAAACAAAGAACATTAGAAACATGATTGAATAAATCATCATATGAATGAATGAAACACAACAACTCAAAATACTTGCTGAGATAGAAGGGAGTAGGTTTACTGACTCAACTAAAAAGTAAAAAAAAAAAGCCCTTCGCAGAGGGAAGAAGGGATTTCAAGTTTCATAAAGAGCTCCCAAAAATATGATACTTATTAGCTTTTAGCTCTCATTGCCCCTATCATAGGCATCTTTAGGTGATTAAGGTTAAAGTGATCAAATATGAGGATATGCTTGACAAGTTGTAAATTGAGAATCTCATGTCCCTTGAATACGAGGGCAGCTCCTCATGCTACTCAAGTTTAGTCACCAGTAAGTTCTTGTCATCGTAAGCACATGTGTATCATAGAGAACCGCCAACGGGGTACCCCTTGCCCGATGATATGGAAAAATCCCCATATCAAAATGACAAGGCAAGCAGACAACAAGCATCTCAGCAATCTTCTTATTTACCATGGGAATATGGTGCTTTTTTCTCTCTTCCTCTTTTCATAATATCTCTTTTTTTCTCTTTTTTCTCAATATCAGACTCTTTTTTATAAGAAGAATGCTTCATAGATCTCATTATGGTTACGCTGCAGGTTTCCACCATGACAGCATGGATTAGACCAGCGGCCCAGGCGTTTCTCTAACACACATGCATAACTCCATGGACTTACAAGCTCCCCTTTCATTTCACACCGACGACATCCATAGACAAAAGAACATGATATCAACTAGGTACAAAGTACCAGTGCAATGTTGAAAGCGTTCCCCATGACAACATGGTTCTGCTAATTCACAACTTACAAAGCGCAAGCATATACGCAACATAGATGAGCACAATGGTTCAAGTTTATTAAATGCAAGAAAGTAAAGTGTGCCATCAAGTTTGTGAGAGCTTTAATCACCAATTTTCACATAACAAGTTTAATTTGGAAGGTAGATAAAAAACAAGAATTTACTTGGAATAGCAATAATGCTAATAGGTAGGTATGGTGGACGCAAATGGCATGGGTTTGGTTTTAAAGGAGGTGGATGCACGAGAAGAATTCCCTCTCGGTATAGGTTTTTGGCTAGCAAGGCTGGGTAGCAAGTATAATAGTTGAAGAAAGCAAACAAACATACAATTGATAAAGACAAACATGCAATCTTCCTTGGAAGCACAAAAGATCTTAACTAGAGAATACTAAACTTATGAGCAAATCAAGAAAGAAAGATGATGAAATTATTTTTCTATAGAGTATTTTTATCTTTCAACTCTCAAAAATAGTGTTGCTACTGACCAAGCTAGGTTTGCCAAAACCAACTAAATTAACTCGATGATCCCAAAGTGATACCAATACTAACAACAAGATCAATCATATAACCACGAATTGAAAACTAGTATAAGATATGAAAATGAGTGAATGATAGAACTTCTCATTAATATTCCATAACGGCAACTCATACCAAGGGATACATATCTAACGAGAGAGGGGACACTTCCATAATGCAAACCATCCAACATGATAACTTCTCTATTCATGATATGACTCTACTAAAAAGGTAAAAAGATAGAACATAGTGATGTGATACCGCGGCACTCCCCCAAGCTTGGAATAAACCAAGGGGATGCCAAACCTGATGACGAATTACTCCTTCGGTGGTGGTATTAGTTTTTCATCATCATCCGACTTCCAGGGCAAGGGCTTCCCATCAACAAAGGACATCGTGGTCTCCAGCATCCTGAAACTTGCAACAGGACTTATGCGTTTAAACCTAACCTCATACTCATAGTTTTGATTTTGAACGTTGTAAAGCTGTGCTTGCAGTTTGTTGGTTGTTTGGCGGAGTGAGAGGACTTCATCCTTGAGCTCAGTAGTCTCTTTTTGGTGCTCGGTGATGAGTTCGGAGCAAATCTTATGGATAATATCCACTTCGCGTTCCTCCATCTTCTTGTACCTAAAGACTTCTTGCTCCAGTGCTTCCATCCTGTCCTCCAGACCTCCTTCACCCTTAGGGCCTTGAATCTCTTTAATCCGGAGCTCCCCATCTTCAAGCAACAACTCCTTGGGATGAATCTTCAACTCTCTCATGTATGGGTTGATGATATCCTCTAAAGATTCTTCCTTGGCTGATCCAGGGGAAGTCATTGTGGCTCCAAATCTGGGACTCTAGCTGTCAGAAACAGATCAAAACGAAAACACGATATACGAACCTCGGGAGATCCAGGGGATTATATATTATGAAGTTTCACATCAAAAGGAAGGTACTGGGAGAAAACGAGTCAGAGGAAGAGTCCGGAGTGGCCACACCACCTGGTGGTGCGGCCAGGGGTGGGCCCGCGCCACAAGGTGGTGTGAGCCACCCTGGCTCCGTTTCCTTCCCTCTTTCGCTTCATAGCTTTCCTTGTTGGATAAAAACTATAAAAATATAATTAGATAGTATTTTCGTGGAGCTTTTCTTACCAGAACTGTTACCTATTCAAAAACGGAATCTGCAGGTCTCTGAATTTGGTCCTTGATAAATTTTTCCGGAGTTATCACTTTAATAACATCAATATCTTCATCTTCATACACTTAATACTTGAGTCATAAAACCTTTCACTTCCTCATTACACCATTTTCTCCACTACCTGGAAATTTCTTTCACACAAAACTTCACACAGTTCTTATTAGCAACATTAGTATAAGTGAAGTGATAAAACCTTTTGAGTCCAAATTCAATTGAAAACCATCAAAACATAAGCTACTGTAGCAACTCCTTCTGAAGACCCAAAAAGAATTAAAAAGGAAATTGAATAAAGAAGCAAATGCAAGTGGCAAAATCTGTCAAAACAGACTAGCAAGGTAAAGATCAATTTTTTCGAAAATCTTCTGTTGCTCAAATCAAAAAGTGCAAAAGTAAAGAAAGTTAAATAACAACCTAGGGCAGAAGCACAAAAAGTTACAGCTCAATCCGACAGACAGATATCTCTCACGAATTTTTACGGTGAAGCACAAAAATCTGTTTCGGGACAGCAACTTTCCCAAATCTTACTTCTCTCTCATTAGAGGTTGATCTTGACACAAAAACCAAACAAAAAGGATAAGGAGAGGTTATTACCGAAGTAATAACTTCCAAGACTCAAAGAAACAAAAACAAACTGAAAGCCAAAAATAAATTGGGTTGTCTCCCAAAAAGCTCTTTCTTTATAGCCATTAAGATGGGCATGATAATTTTGAAGATGCTCACATTGGAATATGAATTGAAGTGAAAGAGAGCATTAAGAAGCAAAAATACACACATTTAAGTCTAACCCACTTCCTATGCAAGAAATTTTGTAAACAAACAAGTTGTTGAAACCAGAGGCTACTAGCATAGGAAGGTAAAAGAAGCACAACATAAAAACTTTCAGCATAAAACGAGGAAACTTGATATTATTGAGATACATAAGAACACTTTTCCCTCTCTCATAGTAACTTTCAGTATCATGCATAAACTTAACAATATAACTATCACAAGGACCATCGTAACAATGATCACTTATTCTAACAGAAAACACAGGAATACTAGCTCTCATAATACTACTTTGTGAAACAATATTAGAGGTATCCTTACAAAGGATAGTGTGTCCCTCTTCTACATATTTAGTAACAAAGTCTTTCACATTTGCTATTATAGGTTCATCAACCATTTGTTTATCAGGTTCAACAGCTTTGCTTATACTTTCATCAACCATACTAGCTATCATAGAATGTTCCTTTATCTTAACTGGGAAAGGCATTTTCTCAATGTAAGGTTCAGGTAAAACATGATTAGCAGTATAAACTTTAGTATTTCTTGCAGGAACACTCTTAGCAATATCTTTATAAGGTTCATGATACTTATTCCACTTCTTCTTAGGCACTTAAATATAGGAAGCAAAAGCCTTAAAATAAGAAGCAATAGCCTGAGAGTCTAGACCATAAGTGTTTTTAATATTTTGAAAGTCATCAGTTCCCATAAAAGATTCAATGCATTCATAATCATAATTTATACCTGACTTTCTACCTTTGTCATTCTCCCAAGCTTCAGCATTATCTTGAATACGGTCCAGAAGATCCCATTTAGCTTCTTCTGCCATGCGAGTGAATGATCCAGCACAAGAAGCATCCAATAAATCCTTGTCATGTAGAGGAAGCCTTGCATAAAAGTTATTGATAATAATATTGTTGGGGAGCTCATGAATGGGACATTTGAGCATTAGTAACTTCAATCTCCCCCAAGCTTGAGTTGTACTCTCTCCATCAAGAGGCCAAAAGTTGTATATTTGATTCCGATCTTTACGAACCTCACTAGGAGGATAAAACTTTGAATAAAAGAGAGGCACTATCTCCTCCCATTCAAGAGCTTGACCATTCTTCAACAGCTTATACCATTCCTCAGCTCTTCCTTTTAGTGATAATGAAAATAACTTCTTGTTAACTTGATCTGTAGTAATACCTGCACACTTGAACAACCCGCATAATTCGTGTATAAAGAGCAAATGATCACCAGGATGGACAATTCCATCCCCAACATACTAGTTATCCATACCACGATCAATAATTCTTGTAGGTATTTTAAAAGCATCATTCTCAGCAGGTGGTGGTTCGTCTACTACCTTAGCAGTGGTAGTAGCTTTACCAAATAAGAAACTCAGCGAATTATCTATAACGAAAATAAAGCAACTAGCAGAAGTAAACAATATTCATAGTAGAAGTTTCCTTTACCAGTTCTACTCTCCAATAGCGCTTCACTCCCCGGCAGCGGCGCCAGAAAATAGTCTTGATGACCCACAAGTATAGGGGGTGTATCGCAGTATTTTTGATAAGTAAGAGTGTCGAACCCAACGAGGAGCAAAAGGTGCTGGCTAGTCGTATGGATTAGGAATCTCTGCAAATACTTAGCAAACGGATTTTTAGGGGTTTTTGATAAAGCAAGTAAATAAAGTACGAGTAAATAAAAGACAGTAGGAATAAATGCAGCAAGTGGCCCAATCCTTTGTGCAGCAAAGGACAAGCCGGTTGTATTACTTAAGATGACCAAACGTTCTCGAGGACACACGGGAAGATTGTCAAGTGATTTCGCTTCATATAGTTGATTAATCTTCTTTAGCTTGCTAAGTGTTGTGTGGGTGAACCTGTGGTAATGTACCGACCTTCCTAGGACTAATACATGCTTGTGATTATACCCCTTGCAAACATCCATAAGTACAAGAAAGTAATTAAGGTAGAAACCTAACCACAGCTTTAAACTCTAAGACCCTGACGTCCCTTGTGCAATGGTTTCTTAACGGGGGTTCAGGTTTCTGTCACTCCGGCAACCCCTATGATTAGTAGCCAAATACACAATGCATTCCCCTAGGCCCATATAGGTGAAGTGTCATGTAGTCGACGTTCACATGACACCACTAGAAGAAGTACACCACAACTTAAATATCAAACTATTGAATCTTTCTCAACACAACTCCACTACTAACAACATGACTTCTCCCATGTCCTCAAGAACAAAACGAACTACTCACAAGACATCATATGGATCATGATCAGAGATGGAATAATGATGTATAACAATCTGAACATAAACAATAATTCAACGGTTCACTCAATAGCATCAACTACAAAGAGTAATCAACCCCGAGAAAGTTTCCCCTAAGAACTATGCAAGATTCAACCCAGTTGTTACAGCAATATGGAGATGATGATGAGGGTGCTGATGGTTATGATGGTGGTGATGATGATAATCCCGATGAAGTCTAGCTTGATGGTGGTGTTGATGGCGACGATCTCCCGTCTCCAGGAAGGAATTCCCCGTGAATCATGCGCGAGAGATCTTTCTCTCTCGGTGTTTTCCGCCCCGCAGAAGCGGCGGAATCTTTCTGTGGTCACTCCCCGAGTCTTAGGGTTTCAGGAGGAATATATACGCCAGAGGGGAGAGCCAGAGGTGGGCCAGGGCGGCCACACCACCTAGTGGCGCGGCCTAGGGTGGCCCGCGCCAGGGGGTGGTGTGGGGCCCCCTGTGGCCCATCTCCACTCCTCCTTCTGGCTTCCTTCGTCTTCTAGAAAAATAGGATTTTTCGTATATTTTCCCGGATTTTCTGATCTTCGCGAATTTTGCCTCCAAACAACACCTTTTCCATTAGAATCCTGACTGCAGCGGTCCATGCTCCCAAAGTCATCAACCATGCAAAAACAGATGAAATAATATAAGTATCACCTCTTAATATGAAATATATCAATGAATAACAGTAAATTATGATATAGAATAGGGATGCAAAATGGACATATCAGTGACATTGTGTTAGTTAATACTATTTCATCTCATAGCCCCAAAGTTGAAAGAGGACAAATATTTTCGAGATTCATATACATAGACATAATATGTCCAGTGGTAAGCCATGGAAAGGGTTCTGGGTCCACGGGAACGACTCCTTTCGACACACCAAACTTGAAATGAGTCATTGCCATGGAGACCGAATCCTTTTTTTGGCTTACCATTGGACATATCATGCCCATGCTATATATGAATCGTGGAAGTAGTTCGCTTCTTTTGTTTTTGGCGATACGAAGAGATTAGATAGTGTGAATTAAATGAAATGGTGAATTATGTAGTTTCAAATATTTCATTGTAGCCCCAAAGTGGAAAGGAAAGACATTACTTCACTATTCGTATAACATGGGCGACATTGTTATATGAATCATGGAATGAATTCTTTCCTTTCGTCTTTGGCGATACAATGAAATGATAAACTATGTATCCCCAAAGTCGAGAGGGGACAAATAAGTTCATGATTTGTATAGGATGGCAACATTTTGTTAGTTAATACTATATCATCTTGTAGCCCCAAAGTTGAAAGAGGACAAATAGTTTTGAGATTCATATACATAGACATAATATGTCCAATGGTAAGCCAAGGAAAGGATTCTGGGTCCACGACACCGACTCCTTTTGACACGCCAAACTTGAAATGAGTCGTTGTCATGGAGACCAAATCCTTTCTTTGGCTTACCACTAGACATATCATGCCCATGCTATATGAATCATGGAAGTATTTCTCTTCTTTTGTCTTTGGCGATACGAAGAGATTAGATAGCAAGAATTAAATGAAATGGTGAATTATGTAGTTTCAAATATCACATTATAGCCCCAAAGTTGAAAGGAAAGACATTACTTCACTATTCGTATTGCATGGGCGACATTGTTATATGAATCGTGGAATGATTCCTTTCCTTTCATCTTTGCCGATACAATGAAATGATAAACTATGTAGCCCCAAAGTCAAGAGGGGACAAATAAGTTCGTGATTCGTATAGGATGGCGACATTGTGTTAGTTAATACTATTTCATCTCGTAGTCCCAAAGTCGAAAGAGCACAAATATTTTCGAGATTCATATACATAGACATAATATGTCCAATGGTAAGCCAAGGAAAGGATTCTGGGACCACGACTCCTTTCGACACACCAAACTCAAAATGAGTCGTTGTCGTGGAGACCGAATCCTTTCTTTGGCTTACCACTGGACATATCATGCCCATGCTATATGAATCATGGAAGTATTTATCTTCTTTTGTATTTGGCAATACGAAGAGGTTAGACAACGTGAATTAAATGAAATGGTGAATTATGTAGTTTCAAATATCTCATTGTAGCCCCAAAGTCGAAAGAAAAGACATTACTTCACTATTCATATAGCATGGACGACATTGTTATATGAATCGTTGAATGATTTATTTCCTTTCGTCTTTGGCGATACAATGAAATGATGAACTATGTAGCCCCAAAGTCGAGAGGGGACAAATAAGTTCGTGATTCATATAGCATGGCGACATTCATATATCATGATCTTATTTTGTGAACTGTTATTGCTTTTCACTAACATATATAGCTAATATCATCTATCTTGTGTACAGGAGATGGCGAAGAAGTGCTATGCCATGTATGTCAGTAGAGTTCCAGGTGTGTACGAGGAGTGGGAAGACTGCTAGAAGCAAGTGAACAACTTCTCGGGCAACAACTACAAAGGCTACAAGAGTAGAGAGGTGGCGGAAGAGAAGTGGAGGAAGCACATAAGGAGGAAGTGGAGGAACTTCATTGTGATCACCACCTTGCTCTTCATGGTAGGTATTGTGCTCTACTTCACCTAGAGAGCTCCGTCGTGTAGTTGTAATGTGATTGTGAACCTGTACTCGGTCCTCGAGAGATGTGAACTTGGTGTTGTGTGTGATGTACTCTAGTTGTTTCATGTGTGAACTCTCGTATGTCGCGGATTGATTCAAGTTGATGTGTGATGTACTTGTATTTGTGTTGGTTATACTATGTTTTGTCCAATTGCAACTTTCTGGAAATTCTGTGTTGTTTATACTGTATTCTAGACTGTATAATAACTGTGTACTATGTATTCTGGACTGTATTGTGGTTCTGTAAAATTAAAATTCGAAAATGCTATTTGGGGGATAGAATTGTCTCCACGAGACATCACATACGAGAAGCGAGATGCGATAAAATCGCAAGTACTCCCGGACTTCCTCGTACACTAGATGGAAAACCAACTCCCCGACAAGCCAGATATGTCCTATCTATGGGCAATGCACTTCGACGGATCCAAACGTAAAGAGGGAGCTGGCGCAGGTGTCATACTGACATCGCCACAGGGCGACAAGATGAGATATGTTCTGCGAATGCAGTTCATAGCCTCCAACAATGAAGCTGAATACGAAGCCTTACTCCACGGGATGCGGATGGAAAAGCTTGTGGCGCAAAGCGACTTGTCATCTACGACGACTCCAAACTAGTGGTGAATCAAACCATGAACCAGTGCGATGCTCTGAGGGACAACATGATCGCCTACCGCGACCTCTACGACGCACTCGAAGGGGACTTTGACGGCTGCGAACTGCGGCACGTCGGTCGCGAGAGCAATGAAGAAGCGGATATACTCGCCAACATTGGCTCCACTTGTGCCCCAGTGCCACCTGGAGTATTTTTAGAGCGCATCTGTGAGCGCTCCATCAAGCCAAAGGCTCCAAATCTTAAAGACAACATGTCAAAAGACTCGGGGGCTACGCCACCCAACGAGCCAAAGGAACTCGAGGATATGGATACAGATACGGGACTCGAAGGCCCCATGGAAGTCATGATGATCGAGCCATCCTGGACACAACCATACATCACGTACTTGCTCAGCAAAAGGTTGCTAGATGACCCGACAGATGTGCGTCATATAGCGCGACGATCAAAAGCTTTCGCCCTCATCAACGGCGAACTATACAAACACAACATCACAGGAGTTCTTCAACGGTGCATCTCCAATGGGGACAGAAGATCCATCCTCCTCGACATACACTAGGCACTTGCGGCCACCACGCTGGCAGTCGCGCCCTCGTCGCCAAAGCTTTGCGAGCTAGGTTCTACTAGCCAACAGCAATGCGCGATGCTAAAGACATCGTCTAGCGATGCAACGCTTGCCAACGATTCGCGGATAAACTGCACGCACCTAGCGCAGAACTCGAGCCAATACCCATGGCCTTGCCCTTCGTGCAATGGGGACTCGACATGGTCGGCAAGCAGCACAAATCTTCACCTGGAGGATGCGTCTACCTCCTCGTCGCAGTTGACAAATTCACGAAGTGGATTGAGGCCATGTCAGTAACAAACCAATTAGGGGCAGCAGCCGTGAAATTCTTCGAGTCCATCGTCTTTCGGTTCGGGGTGCCACATAGCATCATCACGGACAACGGAATGAACTTCACCTCCAAAGGTTCCAGGATTTCTGCGAAAACCTGGGAATCAACATCAGCTACGCCTCGGTGGCACATCCCTAGACCAATGGTCAAGTCAAAAAGGCCAACGGCCTCGTCTGCGGTGGGATCAAGAAAAGGCTCCTCCGGCCACTCAAAAGAGCTGCTGGGTGCTAGACCGAGGAGTTACAGTCAGTACTATGGAGCATGCGCACAACTCCAAATAGCGCCACAGGCTATACTCCGTTCTTCATGGTACACAGTGCCGAGGCGGTATTACCCACAAAGGTGCGCTACAAAGCCCCACGGGTAGTAGCATACAGCGAGGCAGAATCAACACTCGCACTCGATGATTCCGTCGATCTCCTCGACGAAGCACGCGAGATTTCAGCGGAAAGATCTACGATGTACCAGCAAAACCTCCGCAACTACCACAGCAGAAGGTTGTACCCCAGGTCTTTCGTCGAAGGAGACCTGGTCCTACGACTGAAGCAACAAGGGCACCTTAAGTTCGAGCCCTCTTGGGAGGGACCTTATGTGATTACTAAAGTAATCCCAGGTGGCACCTATCGCCTTAAAGATCTAGAAAGTGGAGTCGCATACTCCAACCCCTAGAACGTCGTGCAGCTGCGTTGTTTCTACCCCTAGATGTTTTTACTTTACAAATAAGCCTATCCAGCCAGGCTACTTAGCCATACATTGTACCTCGTGATATTCTGCGAATAAATAAAGCTAAGTGCCCCAAACTTTGTGTTCCTATTTTACTTACAATTACATCACTCGGGGGCTGCGCCACCCTCTCCATCTCGTTACATGAATAGCGCAGTATCCTGAGTAGCTGACGCACTATCAATCGAACCCTTGGTAAAATCAACCCAGCTGCAATGCTCCTGATAGGTTGACAAGGTGCTGAGATGAATATACGTCAGGCTAACGAAAAGGAACTACAGAGTGCAAAATACTCAAAAAATATACAAGCTATCAAGATTCTACATATAAACGGGTAACAAAAACACCCGGCACACTTATATGAACTTTACAACACCTATGCATCTATGTGTAGGGACATGCTACTCTATTGACGTAAAAGGAGAACATTTGCACGTTCTTTGAAGAACTCGACGATATCTTCGGCTGGCTGATCAACCGTCTGATAATGTGGCACCATGTTCCATGCCATCCCTGCTGGCAGGGGCGATGGTCCAGCGGTAATAGCTGTGAAATCCACATCAGGCCGATGCAGGTGAACAAGTGCCAATGCAGCCTTGGCACCCACGACTAACTGCGAACGCATGCATTCACGTACCGCGCTGACATCTTGAAACTTCTTTAATAAAGCTAGCAAGCTTGAAGGCACCACATCCAAGGGGAACATCGCCTGGAAAATATGCTTGAGGCACGAATGCGACTTCTTCAAGTAAAGCAACACCTGCAATGCACGATCCTACAACATCATCGACGCGACTACACGATCGCGATCAACTCAAAAATACCCACTAGCTTCCAGCTGCTCTTGGGTCAAGTAGTTCAGTCGAATGGCAACTCGATCCCTCTCATCCTGCAGTGACGAGCGCTAACAACTGCAAGAAGCAGTGCAAAGCGTAAAGACAAAGCGCTGTCGCGAATGGCTAAGAAATGATAAGAAGCTAGAAGAACTAACACGTAAATTGCTCATTCAACTGAGCCACCTCGCCCAGAAGGTACTTCTCGCGTGCACTTGCTTTTTCATCCTTTGACTTCCACACGTCCGTGCTACCACGGATAATGGGCGCCTCTCGCTCCAAATGTTTTATGCGGTCACACAATCGAGACAACAACGTCAACTCCTCCACCTTTGAATGTGGTTGCGCCATAGGTTCATCAGTGGGAGGTGAGCCAGACGGACCACTCGAAGGACCCTATTACGAGTAGAGTAAGAAGCAAACAAGACCAACTAGTAATAAATAAATACCAGCAGAAGAAACATCAAGGTTCAGCAAGACTTAAAAGGGGAACCCCCACAAGGTACAATTCAAAAGGGAAAGCTAGACTATTACAAAAAGGGGACTAAATAGCAGGCTACAACTAGGCGTTGGCGCTCGGGGGCTTCCTCGAGTCTGTGGTAGTCTCCGACGCCATGATCTTCCCGACTACAGCCTTTGATGCCGTGACTTTCACCGTCTTCAACCGCCTCAGCTCTGTCAAATACTTGGCGAGTGTTTCAGTGAGTTGAGGCCCATATTTATTGCAGCTAGTGGCAAAGGGAGCAAACACTACCTGCTGGCTACCCGCAGTGATCGGCATCGCCGAGGAGATCCTGGTGGGGTCCAGCTCAACGCCATGAGACTACACCATCACGAGTCCCATGGTTGCTCCAACCCCCCTTTGGGCATTCTTGAAGTCCATGGGCACGCCTCCAGCAAAAAACTCCACCAAGCCATTAAGATCCTCGATCATCTTGGCTTTGGGGACCATCTCCTCTCGAAGACGCCCAAGCACGCCCTTGGCCTTCTCAAGTGAGTCCTTGACAGAGACACTGCGGTCTTCAACTGCAGCCACGACATCGGCCAAAGCATCTGAGCGGGCCAAAGCCTGGGCATCGAAGTGTACGCCAGCAGCATCTGTAGAAGAGACACATCAGCATAACAACATACAAGCAACGCATACAGGAAACAAAATGATGCAGCATCATACCCGAAAGTGCCTTAGCAATAGAGAAAAGTTGTTCCACGAACGCTTTTTCTCTGTCAGCTGCGGCGGAACATAAGTTTTCCTCGCACTTCTTCGACTCCTCAAGAGCTTCGAGTGCTTCGTCGCATTTTTTCTCCGCCGCAGCAAGACCCTTCTTGAGGGAGTCAACGCAATGAAGAAGATTATTATGCTCACCTACAAAGGATAAATGGCAAAACTTGAGCTCACCAGCCTCTACACAAGCAGAACGGAGAAATGTATAAAACCAACCTTCGAAGGCACGATGACGGGTTTCCAGCGAAGCATGCTGACGACCCAAGGAAATGATCTGCTCGACGAGCCAACTAGATTCCTTCAAGATAGGCTACAAAAGAAAAAGCGTGAGCATTAACCCAAATTCGACTGCCAGCGACAAGAGAAAACTCACGTGTTCCTCTAGGGACTCCAAAGTTTCCTTCAGAAACAACGTCCGGGAAACCATCTGGTGCCCCCCAGCATGGGGGAACTCGAAGAATTAGCACCGGAGTGGGTCGCCACTGGAGGAGAAGGAGATCGTGTCGCCCTCTCCTTATCTTTGGAGTCCGTGACTCCAGTCTCCTTGACAAAGCGACAGTCATCGGACGATGATGATGCCGTTTGACTACAAAAATATCTAGAAATCCCTCAGAAGAATAGATTTTGGGAGGACAAGACGAATTCGCAAGAATATAAAAACATACCCATCAAAATTGTCGGGGTCGAAGGAGTCCTCAGATGCCTCCTTCGGTATCCTCAACTTCTTCCGTGAAGGAGGAGCCATGGCGCGCATATGCACGGCAGGAATCGGCTCCTCGACTACAATAGGAGGACCCTCTGGCATCGTCGGTGATGAGGCATCTGAGTCCTTGCTTCGGGAGCGCTTGCGAGTCTCACCGGACTCGGGGGCTTCCGTTCCTCCTCCATGGGGACAGTGGAGCCCGACTCGTCCTCCTCTTTGGCTTCACGAGGAATCACTCCCTCGGGCTGAGGAGGCAACACAGCGGTCACCTTCCAATCCTGAAACTAAGACCAAACATCAGTATAAAAGACACCTAGCAGGCAATTGGAAAACAAGAAGTTTAAGAGAAATCCACCTCAGGCGGAGGATGACTCGCACAGAAGGGAGGCACGACTGAGTTGCCCGGGAGTTCCTCCTTGGCGGTGTGCTTGGTCAGTAGTCGAAACCACCTATCTACTTCGCCCGAAGAGATACCCTCTCGTGAGATGCGAGTCACATTGCCAGGACTAGTCCAGTAGTACATTGGATGCACCCTAGCCTACAGCGGCTGCACTCGATGGCGCATCCAAGTGCGAATGAGATCTGCACCACCTATTTCCTTGCCTATGCGGCATTCAAGGTCACCAACACGCTGGTACAGAATCTCTGTTTCCTCGGCTTCATCGGGCATCACAGTGTTTTTCCACGACCGCCTTCTCTTGCATGCTGCCACCGGATCAAAGGGTGTGAGTCTATAGTGTTCTCCATCAACCTTCTGGTTGCAAATGTAGAACCACTTCTCCCTCCACCCTCGGACAGACGCATTGAAGTTGATGGCAAAATATGTGACATTGGAGTCGACATGGATCTCGTAGCCTCCTATATCGTAGACAACCAGAGCCCGACTGGCGTTTGAGTTTGAAAAGTTTTTTGAAGAGACCAAAGTGTGGCTCGATTCCGAGCCAGCACTCGCAGAGGGTAATGAAGCAAGCAATATGAAGGATGGAGTTTGGGGTCAGCTGGTGCAGTTGGAGCCCGTAGAAGCAGAGCAACCCCCTCACAAACTTGTGGAGGGGGGAGAAAGACCGCGAATGATAAACATGAGGAACATCACCCGAAATCTGGTGGGGGGACTAGGGATTACCTCATTGCCGGGAATTTGGCAGTCATCTTCCACAGTGGGGAGCGCACCATCTTGGTGCTGGGTGAAGAGTTATGTGCCCTTGATGGTGGTTGGCTGCCAGGACCCATTTGTGACGCGCCGGAACACCACAACGTAATGGTGTGTCGGAACGTCGTAACCGAACCCTATTGGATAGCGTACGGTCCATGATGTCTTTAACTAATTTGTCTGTGTTTTTTGGGGATATGCGTTAGAAAACGCCACTTTTATTTTAAACAGAGCACCATCCAAATCCGTGGAGATAACCCCATATGAGATGTGGCATGGCAAGAAGCCATTGTTATCATTTCTGAAAGTTTGGGGTTGTGAGGCTTATGTTAAGAAACTGCAGCCTGACAAACTCGAACCTAAATTGGAAAAATGTATCTTTGTAGGATACCCGAGGGAAACCATTGGGTATACCTTCTACAACCAAGCCGAAGGCAAAACGTTTGTCGCTAAAAATGGCACCTTTCTTGAAAAGGAGTTTCTTGCAAAGGGAGTAAGTGGAAGGAAAATAGAGTTAGATGAAATTGTTGACCCTTCTCTCCGTATTTCGAGTAGCGCAGCGGAAACTGTTCCGAAACCGCTCTCCAACATGGAGGAAGAGTCCACTGATGCTGATCAAGACAATGACGTCGAGACTCCTGAGGTTCGCAGGTCTACAAGGGTTTGTGCCACTCCAGATTGATACAGTAGCCTTGTAATGTCTGTCATATTAGATGATCAGGATGAACCAGCAAACTACAAAGAAGCTATGGGTAGTGCTGACTCCGAGAAATGGCTAGAAGCCATGAAATCCAAAATAGGATCCATGTATGAAAACCAAGTTTGGACCTTGGTGGATCTTCTAGAAGGTCGCAAGGCCGTGGAAAACAAATGGATCTTTAAGAAGAAGACAGATGCGAATGTTAATGTAACTGTTCACAAAGATCGACTTGTCGCAAAGGGTTTTCGACAAATCCAAGGAGTTGACTACGACGAGACTTACTCTCCCGTAGTGATGCTTAAGGCTGTCAGGATTTTAATAGCAATTGCTGCACATTTCGACTATGAAATTTGGCAGATGGATGTCAAGGCCGCATTCCTCAATGGTCACATTGATGAAGAGTTGTATATGATGCAACCGGAAGGTTTTGTTGATCCTAAGGATGCTGAAAAGGTATGCAAGCTCCAACGGTCCATTTATGGGTTGAAGCAGGCATCTTGGAGCTAGAACCAACGTTTTGATCAAGTGATCAAAAGTTTTGGATTTATCCAGAACCAACAAGAGTTCTGTGTTTACAAAAAAGTGAGTGGGAGCTCGATAGTTTTCTTAGTAGTATATGTGGATGACATATTACTCATGGGAAACGATGTGGATCTTATGAATAGCGTGAAAGCGTATTTGAGCAACCAATTTTCCATGAAGGATCTAGGTGAAGCTGCATACATATTAGGAATCAAGATCTATAGAGATAGGTCAAGACACCTAATAGCATTAAGTCAGAGTACTTACATAGATAAGATTTTGAAGAGGTTCAAAATGGAAAACACCAAGAGGGGTTTTACACCTATGATGAAGAATTGCAACTTGAGTGTGACTCAATGTCCTGTGACGGACAATGATAGAGAAAAGATGTCTGACGTCCCCTATGCTTCTGCAATAGGATCTATCATGTATGCAATGCTTAGTACTCGACCTGATGTGGCATTGGCTCTTAGTTTGACGAGCCGATATCAGAGTAATCCAGGACCGGATCATTGGACAGCTGTGAAAAATAACCTAAAGTATCTGAGAAGAACAAGGGATATGTTCCTAATCTATGGAGGAAATGATGAAGCTCTAAACGTAACAGGTTACGTAGATGCGAGCTGGAATTCAGATCATGATGACTCGAAGTCTCAGACAGGATTTGTTTTCTTGGTGAATGGTGGGGCGGTAAGCTGGAAGAGCAAGAAGCAGCCAGTGGTGGCACAATCTTCAATGGAGTCTGAATACATTGCTGCAGTAGATGCAGCAAATGAAGTTGTTTGGCTAAGGAATTTCGTCATCGAACTAGGAGTTTTTCCCAATGCACAAGACCCTGTGACAATCTATTGTGATAACACGGGAGCTATTGCAAATGCAAGGGAACCAAGAACTCATTCCACAGCCAAACACATCAAGCTTAGATTTCACGTCACCCGACAGATTGTTGAAGAAGGTGAAGTCAAGATTTGCAAAGTAGATACGAAACTGAATGTAGCAGATCGTTTGACTAAAGCTCTCCAACATGACAAGCATGAACAACACCGAGATTCCATTGGTGTTAGGTTCCTGCCTATTGTAAACTAGTTTTGTATATACTCTAGTGCAAGTGGGAGACTGAAGGAGTTATGCCCTAGAGGCAAATAATAAAGTGTATTATTTGATATACCTCCTGTATGTTCATAATACGTTTCATACTGTGCTATAACTGTGTTAATACGAAATGTTAATACATGTGTGGTATGTAAACAAACTGTGTCTCTAATTACCTCTAGTGAACTAGTTCATTGGTCATGAGGATGGTCTATGTTTCAAGACCATGGGTATTTATGCCAACTGACAATAAGGTCATGTTATTAGTTAAATAACATGATAGACAAACATCCGACCGTTATATCGTAATGAGATCTAGTTACAAAGTTCACCATTGATGATAAAACACAGAGAACCTCGCAACCTGATCCTTTGACTGTGAGGTAATGCAAATCACCATTCTGGAAGAAGCTTAGATGGTTATCAAGAATCATCTCGTAACAGGGTGATCAAAAAGGTGCCACTCAGGTTTTCCGAAGGAATGCGTAGAGGAGTACATATCAAGATCAGGATTTGTCTAGTCCATGTAACGGACAGATACATCTGGCCATCTCGGTGACATTGCATTAATGAAGCTTGCAAGCATGTGACTAGGTCACAGAATGCAATGGCATGATAATGAGTAAAACAAGTTCATCGGTAACGAGATCAAACTAAGGTATACAGACACCGAAGATCAAGTCTCAGATGAATTAGGTATCGTATGACAAAGGGAATGGGGAACGACTATCTCACGGTTCGAGCGATTGTATTCGTGAAACGCACGGGGGTCACATGGCCATCCGGGTCCCTCTGTTGATCATTGATATGAGAATGGTCTCTATCATGTCCAGAGTGTTTCCGAACCGAAGGATGTCACGCTTAAGGGTGGGGACGCTTAGGGTAGATGAGGTATCGTATGAGAAATAGAAAGAGAGAGAAACCGGAATAGTTTCGGTAACATCCGATGGAGATCGGAAGGGGTCCGGAAGATGTTCCGGAGTGAAGGAATAATATAATATGTGTATTTGAATGTTAATTGGAGAATTAATATTAAATATATATTTTATTTTAAAAGGCACTATATTGCTAATGGGCCTCACCCGAGGGGAGGCCCAAGTGGGCAAGGCGCCTAAGGGGTGGGGGCCAGCCGGACTAGGGCTAATGGGCCACCCGAGTGGGGCCTACCTAGGGCTGGCGGCTGCCCCATGGTGGCCGGCGGGTGTGGGCATTAGTCCCATACCGCCTGGCCCCTAGGTGGTGCGCCCCCCCTCCAACTATATATAGGGGTCCCCCCTTCCCCTTGGAACACACCCATTCCTCTCATTCTCTCTCTCTCTTCTACTGAGGACTTCCCCGTAATATTGGGGAGGAACTCATGGTTGAGTTCTCCACCTTCACACTACCGTCGTGTGATCGGCGATCCGGCATCTACTTCTTCCGCTGCTCGGTTGGATTGGAGCCCGGTTGACGTCCACTACACCGGACGTGTGACGAACTTCGGAGGCACCACACTTGGGGTGCTGCTCGTCTTCATCAATATACGCCTTCCTGCGTAAGGCGTGCCTCTCTCTGCAAAGGTATGAATACTGTATTCCCTCTCCGTTAATTATGTCTACATAGTATAGATCCTGGTAGTAGTGTTCGAGTAGGTAGAAATTTTTTGTTTTCTGCTACGGAACCCTTCAGACACGTGGCAGAGAAAAAAGGCGAACTGTCGCTCCACTCCCCCATTACGTGCGAGAATCGAGGAGACGCAGTTAAAATCGAAGATTACGCACGCCTGGTCAAATCCAAGTCATAAATGGGGCCCATTTTTTGTCACGTCCGGTCAAAAACGCTCACGCGGCCAACTGAGATCATCTCATTGTCAGCACTGATGTCATTAACTCTAGCAGGAGCACTTTCTGACTACTCTAGTCCTTAATCGAGTCTTTGACTCGACCAAGCACTTGGGGGCTACTCCTAACAGGAGCGCTGGCCGCACACCCGATGAGCTATAATATACCTCCAAGCATTACGATGATGTATTTTCTCTCAAAACCCTTCACTTGAATTAACGATTCGACTGAGGACTCAGGGTTACTCCCATAGGGAGCGCTGAAGGCATATTCGACTGAAACAAGAAAAAAGACGACAGTAGTCGCAATATACTTATAGTCCCCACTCGAGTCTACGACTCAAATAGGCACTTGGGGGCTACTCCCATAGGGAGCACTGATCGTGCACCCTATGATTTTTCTTATACATAACTGTGTGTTGATTACGTCCACACTCAAAAGGTTTCGTAACTCCGCCTCATATTTTCCCTGCAAAGAGACTGCGTCTTCTGGGCCACCTGAATCATTTTCATGATGACAAAATTCAGATGCCATGCTTGCAACGTGAAGATAAGACCTGAAGAAGGCCTGACAACGCACCTGCTGCGCTCTACCAGACATAATCCTTGCCTACAGGTACAATGAAATAAGTCTTGACAGACACGTCGAGTGCTCACACTTATATACCAGTATTCGACTTTATAAGACCTCCGCGGCCTAAGTCGAATTACGCCAGCACTTTTCCGAATTCAAGTCCGGGGACTCGAGTTTGAGTAGATTGCGTTGTTTTGACCTAAGGAAGTTAACTGATCCCAATACATCGGATGAATCAGGCACGTATATCGACAATCCCTATGATATAAATTTGAGCACTCAAAAACATGCTCGACTATGCACTCGAAGGCTTCATAAGTCTCCACTCGAATCTGCGATCAACCGGACACTCGAGGGCTACTGACATGGGTATACCTTACAGGTATTCGAGCTTGGCATATATAGTCCAGCATTAAAGAAGCCCATGACATTGTTAAGGCCTAGCCAAGATTCGAGTGACCCGGGAGACTCCGACTGCTTCCAGCATAGGACAAACTTAAGAACCCTAACCTATAACTGACTCGGCATGTTATCCCGATACCTAGCCTATCTATATAAAGGCTAGGAGGGGGTGGCGAGGAGGACAACACACAACCCTAGTTTCCACATCATCGCCAGATTGCATCTGCGCACCCCTTGTAACTTTGGACTCCTCGATAATTCCAAAAGCAGACAAGCAGGAGTAGGGTCCTCTACGAGGCCTGAACCTAGATAAACCTTGCGTCCCTTTGTGCTTGTTTGCTAGCCGACCAATGCCTCCAGCGCTCCCTTCTTCGAACCTAAGTCCATCTACGATGGGCATTGATGAGTTAACCCCTCGTCAGACCATCTGTAAACTTATTAGAGGCACATATGCCAGCCATTGTCAAGACGCATCTCTCAGACATACTCGAGTCGCATCACACATGCATCTTGTATAACCTATATATGTGAGGTGCATATCAATATACGCCTCCTATAAATATATACGAGGAGCATATTGATATGTGCCTTGCATATATAAGTTATACAAGGCGCATGTGAGATGCGACTCGGGTAAGAAATACTAGCAGTGTGGCCCTCGAGGCGCATCACATATGCGCCTCTAATGGCTTTTGTGATGCGGCTCGAGTAGGCTTTTCCTTAGTAATGAAAGGCAAAAAGGGAAACCCGGAACTTTCATGTACGTGGTAGAATTTGTACTAATTTTTGTTTAGTGCCTTATATTTCGGCCTAGACCTCACATGGGCCTTGATCCACGATTCTTGTCCACGAAGACCTCTGTGTTCAATACTTAAAGGGCTGCATCCAGAAGCTATCAACCGACCTAACCCGTGGGGATGCAATATGACTCCTTGGAAATTTTCGAAGACCAGACAAACATCTAAGAGAGAGATCAACTTAACATGCAAGACAAGATGAAGACCTATCGTGACTAGGTGAAACTCTTACACCACCAGCGGCTATATATAACCGAAGACATTCACCTGGGGGACATGCCAGAATCATCCAAGTTGTAGCCATTAGCTTTAGTTAAAAACCCTATATTCATATACTCTCGCTGGGTCATGTTACACGTTAAGATCATCTTGTAGCCATATTATATGCACTACTAGGAATACATTTATATATAGGTTGCTAACCTATGGGACACCACTATTGTAATCCACCATGGGTATAGCTGTGGCGCACCACATATAGGTGTGTCACGGGTAGCAACTTAGCCGTGACGCACCGTGAAAAAAAGTCTGCCACGGGTAAGTTTTGGCTTGGCTAGCAAGGTGCTCCTCTTACCCGTGGCCCACCCAATACTGCCACGTGTATATTTGCTACCGATGGTACACTAGTATTGACTTTTCAGTTTTAGAAAAAAAATGATAAATACTTAAAAATTTAAAATATTTCGAGATGTAGTTATGTTACGTGATCTACTTGTTAATAAAATAACAAACATAAATTTTGACATATTTTTTAAAAATATATTATGTCCCATTAAAACGGCAATAATTTTTGTATACATCAGATAAAATGTTTAGTATGTGAAAAATTATCTACACAACCATTACCCTTTTTTGGAATCCTTAATTTCTAAACGAAACATTGAGTTTTTAAAATTGTTAGATTCCGCTGAAAAAATCGGAAGGCCTCACTTCCCCATGGCGCACCCCATAGTGGTGCACAACGAGTATTTTGCTGCCCGTGGCACACCAATATGGGGTGCGCCATGGGTAAGGGGGCAATTGATGCTTAAGCACCACCAACCCCCTTCACTCTAACCCCGCACCCCATTGTCTTCCTCTTCCCAACCACACCGCCACCACACTCGCTTCCCCTAACTCCAACTCCTAGTCAATTCGCGACCCAGTTGCCTCAAGAACTTCCTCGAGCTGGCGCCCCCCAAGTTGCCCTCCTCCCCGTAGGTGCACGCCCAGCGCGCGTCGTGGCCTGCCCTTTGACCGCGCACAACCTATGTAGGCCGTGCCCCTCCTCATGTTGCTTCCCAAAGCGTCGCTTGGCCCCGAGCTGTACTTCCCGCCTTCGCCTCTGATGTCGCCTTCTATAGGATATCGTGCTCTATTTACCTCCTCCCTCTCTGACGACAACACCTTCTGCAAGATCCTAAGCGTCGCCTCCCTCTTCCATCTAGAGCTCTCTCTCCCCGCAAGAATGGGGGCACAAGGAAGAACCGGCGACCACCTGCCCACAATGTTGCTGTCGGCGGTGTCCACATCATCGAGCTGCCACCCCTCTGACCTGCCCACGATGGCGACGGGACTCAATTGCTTTTTATTTTATTTTTAGGGTGTTTTTTTAAAATTTATGTTGTAATTTAAAATTCTTTGGTTACCAAAAAACTTACCTATGGCGTATCATAAACCCTACGTGTGGCGCACCCTCACAGTGTGCCAAGGGCATGTGCACTACCCATAATGCACCACATGGTAGGCCACGGGTAACAAATACTAGTGGTGTGCTACTCGTGACGCACTGGTAGTGGGCAACAGCTAGGTATTTTCCTAGTAGTGATGACCTCTTGATCATCTTATGAATAAAGTCTGAGAAAATCCTCCCTATTATACACATATTTTGTCTTTGAAATTCAAATCTGCTGATTCGAGCCAATTACCGAACAAATAAACTCTGTTTGATCTTCGAAAGTGAGAATGCCATAGGATCGTGAAAACTATCCTTCATCAAGAGCCAATGGCTTGTGCGGAGTCTCTGGTTCTTGCTCTAAATCTGGGTGTGTCAAAGGTCGTGGTTTCGTCAGATTGTTTGGAAGTTATCAACATGCTGAAGAGAAAGAGCCTCCGTAGATATAGTGTTATTCTATCAGAGATCGATATGCGATCTAGTAATTTTATTGATGCCATTTTTATTCATGATAGTAGGGATTCGAATTATGATGTCCATCTTGTTGCGAGAAACTCTATCACACAGAAGTTTAGTCGTAGGTTGTGGTTCATCAAACCTCTAGACAATGTATGCATGTTTGAAATTATTGAATAAAGTCCCTACTTTCCCTCTCAAAAAATCAGAGGTTTTGACGGTGTGTCAAATGCTATCATATTGGTTTGGGTTGTTCATATCGACATCGAGTAAACCAAGTTATACATTCCTAGGGTGAAGATCGGGCGAGAGTCTCCCATATAACTTCTCAAAAGACCCTCCCCTTGGCTCCTCCTCACTCACGAGAGGCGGCCACCGACAAAAATCCCCCTAATCTCCACCGGCCATAGCGTGAGTCCCCTCTCCCTCCATGCCGCTCCGGCGGCGGGAGGGAGGGGGACCTCGTTCCTCCGTTATGTAGTTAGGGTTAGGGTATTTTTTCTGTTGTGTGTCATTGGGATGGTGGGAGCGACGTATGGGCGAATAAATATGCCTCGGATCTTCTCCCACACCGGCGATGTCCTTCACGGCGACGTCTCGGAGTTGTTGGCAACGTGTGCTTGTCGATTCTTTAGATCGGTGGCTCGGTCTTCTCGTGGATCTTCAGATCTTGCGAGATTTGTATCTCGATGTGTCACCAGTGTTCGTCGTTATCCACGGCGACGCTGGGGCCGGGACGAGCCGGATGCTTTGGAGAAAGGATGTTGGTCCGGAGGTGGTGGATTAGCCGTTATTCCTTGACTTCGTCGATGGTATGCGGCGGATCTTGGTTCAAGGTAGCATGAGGACGCCCCCCGGTCGACATGCCACAGCGACATGTGCCTTGCTGCTTGTAGATGGCTTGTTCATCGACTCACAAAGCCTCATTGGCCATGGTGCTCCCTTGGATCCGGCAATGGTGGAGGCTCGACGTCTATTTCAATGCACGTCTAGGTGGCGTTGGTGTTTTGGTGGCGTTGGCTTCGGCAAGTGCAGAAAACCCTAGGGATAGATCTCTACAAAGTTTTCAAAATATTTGTTTTCACCTGGCCAGTCTATTGGTTTTCATGTTTATTTACTCATGTAAGTTGATTTTCTATTAATGAAATACGATGCTTTCTCTAAAAAAATCATGATGTGAACCAACATAATGTTTTTTGAGGATCTTGTGGCTAATTTGGGGCAACACGAAAGGAAAATGATAGGGTTCGTCTGGAGGACCGCACGCGACGCGTCCCCCATCTCGTATGCTCGACACGCGTCCCACCACTCCCACGGGACACCACTGTAAATGGGACCTGTAATACCTTGGACCTTACGCTCTAAACTCAAGCCTGGATGAACCAAAAGTGGACAGGACGTACTACAATGGGGCCACGCAGCCACACACAGTAGGCCTACCTTGTGGAGGAGGGCACGGTACCGGCCAACCATCCCACCCACTTTTTAGAACATCAGAACTAGAGAGAGCGGCGTAATCGACAGGTAAAGTGTTATACACAAATGAGTATGTATATCAGCGACATATAATAGACATTAGAGCCAAACCATCTAAAACAATAGAAACAGAAATGTTCAATGCCATATAGCAAGATCCAAATATCCTAGATAGATATAATAGTTTAGAATACATCATCATACATCACGCAAGTATCGAGTGGAAGCAGAAAACATGATTCGAGTACGGATAAGAAGCAAATTGACATAAGATGCCCTGAAAATAAGCACATCCCGCCCACAGGTCTCATATATCTCCATCCCCGGAATCTCTACACTGGACAGTCATTGCCACCATCATCCGTCTCTTTGACCCAGTAGCCTTCCTAAGAGTATACCTATCCATCTGAACCAAATATTTATCGTGTGAGACCCTAGGGGTACTTAGCAAGTCTTAATGCATCTAAAGGAAACAACCTGGGGTGATGCAACTGCGGCGAAGGATAATAGCTAAACAATTCTATAAAGACACACTACACATTCGCCCAACCAGAGATGAACAGACGCTCGTTAATTATTAACAACAGTTATGTAAGCAACATAAATAACATTGCTCGCCCTCCTTCTCGCTTACCGACGAGAAGCGGAAGAACATCCCATCCGTAGACAATTTTATTAACCATTTCATGAGTATTGCATTATTTACTAGTCATGTCTTAGTCAAATGAAAGGCTATACTTTAGTTATGCTTATCTATGATCGAGAAACTGTGCTTCAAGTCATCCATAACCGCGAACACGGCTTTCCGAAGATTTACCCTGCAGGGGTACACGGATAGCAATACACACGATCAACCTAGGGAAGAACCAAATAAAACGCAACGAGGCCTCACGATAATGCATTCACAGGATTCATAAAATATTTCAGGGGGCCACCCTAATAAGCCAGCCGCAACGAAGTTGGCCGGCTCCAAGACGAACCCAGGGTTTGCAAAAATGGTTGTAAATGACTGGGAATCTGAAAGTGTGAATGGGCTTATCGATAATGCATTCACAAGATTCATAAAATATTTCAGGGGGCCATCCCAATAAGCCAGCCGCAACGAAGTTGGCCGGCTCCGAGACGGACCCAAGGTTTGCAAAAATGGTTGTAAATGACTGGGAATCTGAAAGTGTGACTGGGCTTGTCGATACCGCGAAATCGTGTCACGATCCTAAACAGTACAGGCTCTCCACGCGCAATAGTAAATAAAGCAGTAAAGCATATCATAAATGCATGATAGTAATAAAGCCCCAAACTAGTTTGTGGCCCCAAGAAATAAAGTGCGAATCAAGCTTCGACGAAGAGGGATCCATAGAGTCTCCCGTATGTGGATAGTGCGAATAGTCAAGGAACAAGAATCAAGTACTTGAGGTCCTACGGGACACAAGTGTGCGTAAAGAACCAAATAGCAGATAATACTCACCGATGCCTCTTTATTAGTTATCCCATTACTATTCAGATTAAGTTGTTTAGGTACCTCGTTATCCAAAGACTCGCACAAAATCTAGACATGCAATTCTACGACTCGCATGACCCAAACAACTCCTGCAGTAATGGCTCATGGGATTGAGGTATAAGCTTCGGTGGGGTTTTAAAAGTAAAGGCTATGCAGTACTTGGGATTCAATTTAATGCAATCATGACTCAATGATGCAAGATTAAGATAGAAGCATAGGTACTATATGTATGCAAGCATGGGAAATTGCTTGCCTGGAAGCTCAGCTGCAGAATAGGAAGGATTCGGGTAATACTCCTGAGGTTCCTGGTATTCTCCTTGCTCAGTGTCTATCCGAATAAAAACCAAACACACAAGGGCCAAAAATAAATACATTGCACAATCATATAAATCATATGCAACAAGCAAACAAAGTATGCCATGATGGAATGATGCACAATTGCATGGTAGAACATAGCATGGCATGGGTGAGGTGTGGAAACAATAATAAAGCACTTTATTAATTATTTAGACATGTTTTGCTCTCATAAAAATTGTTGTATTCCTTATATTTACATGATACATGACATGGTGAAGATGCGACGCAACTAGACAGTGTTAAACGAAATCGAGATCCCGACAATTAGTTAGATGGTTCATGTTATTTAGATACCCTGCAATTTAAATATTAGTTTAACAAGGCAAAACATGGCATCTGTTCACTACGCAAATTTAAATGGAGTCAATATAAGACTAGAATAGCCGGCATATGGTCTTCATATTTAATTTAGGTGAATCGTCAAAATACCCCCAAACACCCACAAAATATATATGCAATCATGAACAATTTAATGCATCAAGATATATGTTATATATTATAAAAAATAGGAGGTCTCGGATAGGGTCACACATCGGTTATTGGTGATCTTGGCGTTCTATGGTTCGGGTTTGGCGGGGTTTGGGCTCGTCGGGATCGGTCTCTGGGATCGGGCTTCGGATCCATGAGGTAGACCTCGGCGTCTCGGCGTGGTTCGATATCGATCTTATCATCCTGAAGATCTTGACGTGTCCAGGTACACGGACGCGACACCAATTACGAAGATCTTGAGTCCTGACAGTTCTCGGCACCAAGTGGCAGTACCCATTCCACCAAAAGGCCACAGGTCACAACGCTGCAGGTTCGCATAGGAGCATCACCACATGCCCATCGACCACCTCACCATCCCTTCACCCTCAAAACAACAACACTTCCTAAGGAGAAATGAACCAACATCGGAAAGAGGGGTTCACGACCCTGTGCAGCTGCAGGACGTGGACCGCACGAGGACGAGGAGGTCAGCGAGGAGCACAGCGGCACTGAAGAGGGTCTTGCGGCCGACGGCGCTGGCCTTGGCGGATCGAGGAAGGACGCGGGATCCTGGCACCCAGGAGACGAGTAGAGGCGCGGTAGGGCTCGCTGTAGAGGAGGTGACGCAGCGGTGCAGACCGACGGAGGCGGTGGCACAACAGCGGGATGGTGGTGGCCATGGCGGTGAGGGGAAGCCGCGGTAGGGGTCGCGCGGAGCGGGTCGGTAGCGATGGGGATCGCCGGCGGCTGGGGACGAGCTTGGCAGAGCGGCAGAAGGTAGCGGCGGCGCTGATACCCCGAGAAGCAGAGGTGGACGGCGCGCCAGGCAGGGAGGGGCGATGATGATGGCGGGTCGACGACGACCCAGGACCACAGGTGCGGTGCAGATGACGGGCGAGGGAGAAGCTCGCGAGCGCCGGGCGAGCTCGGGTTGCGGACGTCGGGGTCGCTGGCGGCGAGCGCGGGGCGCGGCCGCCGGAGAGTGAGGCATGGCAGAGAGAGGGGCCGCGAGCAGCGCTGCTGGAGAAGACGCGAGGCGAGAAGGGAGAGGCGTCGAGGACGGCGGCGGCACTGCGCTGGATCGGGGGAGGGAGCGAGGAAGGTGGCTATCGAGGTAGGGTGGGGAGCAGAATTTGCGTCGGCCAGGTAGGGTGGGGCCGGGTCAACGCGAGCGATATGGGGAGAGCGGGGGTGGATCGAGTGGTGCGGCTCAGCGGGGTGTGAGGCGAGCGTGGTGCGTGGGAGCAGGCACCGCGCGGGTGGGTGTGTGCGTGAGGGCGGGTGCGTGTCGGGTGTAGTGTGTGCGGGCCGGGTAGGAAGCTAGGGTCGGTCGGGTGGGTGGCGGCTAGGTAGGTTAGGTTAGTCCAGGTTTTGATCTCGTTAGGGTTAGGGTTTACAAATCTGGGGTGGTAGGCTGGCTGGTTGGGCCTGGCCGGCTGCCTCTCCTGATAAAAAAATATTTTTATTATGAAATATTGAAGTTTTATTTTAAAAGGCTTTTATAAATAGTTTGAGACTATTTAGAAGACTAGAATTTCATAATTTGAAATAAAGGAGTGATGTTTAGAAAACAAAGATAGGCTTGAAAAATAGTTAAAGGCAAAAGATGCATGATGACATGATGATGCTCAAATGCAATGTGGCATGATGATATTAGCATGTTGTCATGATGATGCACTAAATGACATGTAGAAAATAGCAATATATAGACTACGCAAGTAGTATTACAATTGTTAAATTGTAATGCTACAGGACCCACCCACGTTGGCCTTATCTCTTCATTTTCTCCTTTCCTTCATATCCTCACGGAAGCTCACGCGAGCCACAAATTCCATGGATTTTCCTCCACCTCCTCTAGCATTCCTCTCCCTCCTGGACTCCGACGACGCTGCTCTCGCAGTGGAGCTCCACGGTCGTTCCTCTCATCGACGCAGCCTCCACGCCGTATGGCAACCCATCTTGCATCCCCACGACTCAGATCTAGAGGCGGACGATCCAGAGAGCTAGCCACGCGAAGGTGGGTGCCGCAAGGTGTCCTGCCATGATTCTTCCATGAGGCGTGCTCCTCGACATAGACGCCATGGTCACCTTTGACTCCACATCCACCTTGACAATACAAGTGAGGACTCCTATTTGCTACAAGCGCCTGTGCTGGTCTCTACAAGGGGTGGTGGTCACTCGAGACCCATGACGTTGTTATCGGAGCCTCGTGGCCGCCACAAGCGGTCGTCGCCAAGCATAGGGCAAGGCACCGTGCTACAGTCGTGCCGCCACCGCATAAAGGAGAGAGGTCACCGTTGCTACTGAAGAGGGCACCGCCACTACAAGGAAGAGGTGTCATTGCCATAAAGTATAAGGCGCTGCAAGCTACAAGAGGGCGAGCCACAAGGAAGAGGCGCCATAAGGGCGTCATTGCTACAAGATGGGCACCACCGTTGCTACAAGGGCAATGTGTTATTGCTACAAGGGGCACCAGCGCTGCTACAAGCGGGCACCAGGGTTGCTACAAGGGGGCACCACCGTTGTGTGCTGGTTGCAGGCCGCCAGTGCTACAACCTGCCATCGATGTTGCTACAAGCGGGCATCGACATTGCTACATCTGGTAACGGGTGTTGCTGCTGCCATGGGAGATGGGCGCGGTGAGCAAGGTGCTTCCTAGAGATGGCGTGGACATCACCGGACCTAGATGTCGGTCACGGCCAAGCTGACCTTCCCCATGGTGACTGATACGTCCATTTTGCATCACTATTCTATGTCTTAATTCACTATTATTCATTGATATATTCGTATTGAGAGGTGATACTTATGTTATTTTATCTGTTTTTGCATGGTTGATGACTTTTGGAGCATGGACCGTTGCAGTCAGGATTCTGATGGAAAAGGTGCTGTTTGGAGGCAAAATTCGCGAAGATCAGAAAATCCGGAAAAATATACGGAAAATTCTATTTTTCCAGAAGACTCAAGATGCCAGAAGATGGAATGGAGGTGGGCCACAGGGGGCCCACACCACCCCATGGCGCGGGCAGGCCTAGGGCGCGCCAGGGAGTGGTGTGGCCTTGGCCCCTCCCACTCCCTCAGCGTATATCAACCTCCCAAACCCTAAGACTTGGGGCGACCACGGAAAGATTCCGCCGCCTCTAGGCGAAAACACCGAGAGAGAAAGATCTCTCGTGCATGATTTTTTGGGGAATTCCTTCTCGGAGAGGGGAGATCGTCGCCATCAACACACCATTAAGCTGGACTTCATCGGGATCATCATCATCATCACCACCATCATCATCATCAGCACCCTCATCAGCATCTCCATATTGCTGTAACAATTGCGTTGAATCTTGCATAGTTCATAGGGGAAACTTTCCCGGTGTTGATTACTCTTTGTAGTTGATGTTATTGAGTGAACCATTGAATTATTGTTTATGTTCAGATTGTTATACATCATTATTCCATCTCTGATCATTATCCATATGATGTCTCGTGAGTAGTTCGTTTTGTTCTTGAGGACATGGGAGAAGTCTTGTTGTTAGTAGTAGAGTTGCGTTGAGAAAGATTCAATAGATTGTTATTTAAGTTGTGGTGTACTTCTTCTAGTGGTGTCATGTGAACGTCGACTACATGACACTTCACCTATATGGGCCTAGGGGAATGCATTGTGTATTTGGCTACTAATCGTAGGGGTTGCGGAGTGTGAAACCTGAACCCCCGTTAGGAAACCATTGCACAAGGGACGTAAGGGTCTTAGAGTTTAAAGATGTGGTTAGGTTTTACCTTAATTACTTTCTTGTACTTACGGATGTTTGCAAGGGGGTTTAATCACAAGTATGTATTAAGTCTTGGATGGGATGGCACATTAGCACAGGTTCACCCACACAACACTTAGCAAGCTAAAGAAGATTAATTGACTATATGAAGCGAAAGCACTTGACAGTCTTCCCATGTGTCCTCGAGAATGTTTGGTCATCTATATAAATACAACCGGCTTGTCCTTTGCTGCATAAAGGATTGGGCCACTTGCTGCATTTATTCCTATTATCTTTTATTTACTCGTACTTTGTTTACTTGCTTTATCGAAAACCCCTAAAAATCCGTTTGCTAAGTATTTGCAGAGAATTCCTGATCCATACCACTAGCCAACACCTTCTGCTCCTCGTTGGGTTCGACACTCTTACTTATCGAAAATATTGCGATACACCCCCCTATACTTGTGGGTCATCAAGACTATTTTCTGGCGCCGTTGCAGGGGAGTGGAGCGCTATTGGAGAGTGGAACCGGTAAAAGAAACTTCTACTGTGAGTATTGTTTACTTCTGCTAGTTGCTTTATTTTCGTCGCTGAGTTTCTTATTTGGTAATGCTACTACCACTACTAAGGTAGTAGATAAGCCACCACCTGCTGAGAAAGATGTTTTCAAAATACCTACAAGAATTATTGATCGTGTTATGCATAACTACTATATTGGGGATGGAACTATCCATCCCGGTGATCATTTACTCTTTATACACGAATTATGCGGGTTGTTCAAGTGTGCAGGTATTACTACAGATCAAGTTAAGAAGAAGTTATTCTCATTATCATTGAAAGGAAGAAGCTGAGGAATGGTATAAGCTGCTAAAGAATGGTCAAGCTCTGGAAGGGAGGAAATAGTGCCTCTCTTTTATTCAAAGTTTTATCCTCCTACTGAGATTCATAAAGATCGGAATCAAATATACAACTTTTGGCCTCTTGATGGAGAGAGTACAGCTCAAGCTTGGGGGAGAGTGAAGTTACTAATGCTCAAATGTCCCATTCATGAGCTCCCCAACAATATTATTATCAACAACTTTTATGCAAGGATCCCTCTACATGATAAGGATTTATTGGACACTTCTTGTGCTGGATCATTCACTCGTATGGAAGAATAAGCTAAATGGGACCTTCTAGATCGTATTCAAGACAATGCTAAAGTTTGGGAAAATGACAAAGGTAGAAAGTCAGGTATAAATTATGATTATGAATGCATTGAATCTTTTATGAGAACTGATGACTTTCAAAATATTAAAAATGCTTATGGTTTAGACTCTCAGGCTATTGCTTCTTATTTTAAGGCCTTTGCTTCTTATATTGAAGTGCCTAAAAAGAAGTGGAATAAGTATCATGAACCTTATAAAGATATTGCTAAGAGTGTTCCTGCAAGAAATACTGAAGTTTATACTGCTAATCATGTCTTACCCAAACCTTATATTGAGAAAATGCCTTTCCCAGTTAAGGTAAAGGAACATTCTATGATAGCTAGTATGGTTAATGAAAGTACTAGTAAGGCTGCTGAACCTGATAAACAAATGATTGATGAACCTATTGTAGCAAATGTGAAAGACTTTGTTGCTAAATATGAAAAAGAGGGACACACTATCCTTTGTAAGGATACCTCTAATATTGTTTCACATAGTAGTGTTATGATCATTGCTATGATAGTCCTTATGATAGCTATATTGTTAAGTTTATGCATGATACTGAAAGCTATTATGAGAGAGGAAAAAGTATTCTTCTGCATCTCAATAATATCAAGTTTCCTCGTTTTATGCTGAAAGTTTTTATGTTGCACTTCTTTTGCCTTCTTATGCAAGTTGCCTTTGGTTCCAATAACTTGTTTGTTTACAAAATTCCCTTGCATAGGAAGTGGGTTAGACTTAAATGTGCGTGTGTTTTTGCTTCTTAATGCTCTCTTTCACTTCAAATCATATCCCTATGAGAGCTTCTTCAAAATTATCATGCCCATCTTAATGGCTATAAAGAAAGAGCTTTATGGGAGACAACCCAATTTGTTTTTGCTATCAGTTTGTTTTTGTTTTTTTGAGTCTTGGAAGTTATTACTTCGGTAATAACCGCTCCTTATCCGTTTTGTTTGGTTTTTGTGTCAAGATCAACCTCTAATGAGAGAGAAGTAAGATTTGGGAAATTTGCTGTCCCGAAACAGATTTTTGTGCTTCACCGTAAAAATTCGTGAGAGATCTCTGTATATCGGATTGAGCTGTAATTGTTTGTGCTTCTGCCCCAAGTTGTTATTTAACTTTCGTTAGTTTTGCACTTTTTGATTTGAGCAACAGAAGATTTTCGAAAAAATTGATCTTTACCTGTTGGTCTGTTTTGACAGATTTTGCCAATTTTGCATTTGCTTCTTTATTTGATTTCCTTTTTGAATTCTTTTTGGGTTTTCGGAAGGAGTTGCTATAGTAGCTTTTGTTTTGATGGTTTTCAGTTGAAGTTGGACTCAAAAGGTTTTATCACTTCTTATATACTACTGTTGCTAATGAGAACTATGTGAAGTTTTGTGTGAAAGAAATTTCCAGGAAGTGGAGATAATGGTGTAACAAGGAAGAGAAAGGTTATATGACTCGAGTAATAAGTATATGAATATGAAGATATCGATGATATTCAAGTGATGACTCCGGAAGGATCCACTCAATACCAAATTCAGAGACCTGCGGAGTCCGTTTCCAACTAGGTAACAGTTCTGGAAAAGAAGACTCCAAGTGGGAAGAATGGAAGAAGAATCAGAAGAGTTGGGATCCACAAACTGAGATGATTATGGGCCGTATTGAGCATAACTCGGAATTGATTTGCACTCTCACCTTCGAGATTGAGGACTTTGGGAAACTGATCAAGGAGCTCATCAAGAGGATACCACCACCACCGAAGGAGTAATTCGTCATCAGGTTTGGCATCCCCTTGGTTTGTTCCAAGCTTGGGGGAGTGCCACGGTATCATATCACTATCTTCTATCTTTCTACCTTGTTAGTAGAGTCATATCATGAATAGAGGAGTTATTTTGTAGTATGGTTTGCATTATGGAAGTGTCCCCTCTCTCGTTAGATATGTATCCCTTGGTGTGAGTTTCTGTTATGGAATATTAATGAGAAGTTCTATCATTAACTCTTTTGCTTAGCTTATGTTAGTTTTCAATTCGTGGTTATATGATTGATCTTGTTGTTAGTATTGGTAGCACTTTGGGATCATTGAGTTAATTTAGTTGGTTTTGGCAAACCTGGCTCAGTCAGTAGCAACACCCTTTTTGAGAGTTGAAAAGAAAAAGATAGAAGTACTCGAGAGAAAAATTATTTCATCATCTTTCTTTCTTGATTTGCTCATAAGTTTAGTATTCTCTAGTTAAGATCTTTGTGCTTCCAAGGAAAATTGCATGTTTGTTTTTATCATCTGTATGTTTGTTTGTTTCCTTCAACTCTTGTACTTGCTACCCAGCCTTGCTAGCCAAAAACCCGTACCGAGAGGGCATTCTTCTCGTGCATCCACCTCCTTTAAACCAAAACCTTTGCCATTTGTGTCCACCATACCTACCTAGTAGCATTATTGCTGTTCCAAGTAAATTCCTGTTTTATCTACCTCCCAAATTAAACTTGTTATGTGAACATTAGTGATTAAAGCTCTCACGAACTTGATGGCACACTTTATTTTCTTGCATTTAATAAACTTGAACCATTGGGTCCTTCTTTGTTGCGTATATGCTTGCGCTTTATGAGTTGAAGTTAGCCGAACCATGTATCATGGGGACCGCTTTCAACACTTCATTGGTACTTGTACCTAGTTGATATCATGTTCTTTTGCTTATGGATCCCGGCGGTCTGAAATAAAAGTGGAACTTGTAAGATCATGGAGTTTATATGTGTGTTAGAGAAACGCATGGGCCGCTAGCCTAAGCCATGTCTAATCATGGTGGAAACTTGCAGCATAACTATAGTGAGCATTCTATGAAGCATCCTCAATAAAAACCTATGCAAATAGCAAATAAAAAGATCGCTGAGATGCTCACTGTCTGCTTGCCTTGTCATTTTGATTATGGGACAGCTCGTGTCATGTGCAAGGGTACCCGTTGGCGGTTCTCAATGATACGCATGTATTTACAATGACAAGAGCTTGCTCGTGACTGAAGTTGAGTAGCATGAGGATCGGTACTCATAAGTAAGGGGCTTGAGATTTCAACTTATAACTTGTCAAGCATATCCTCTTAGTTGTGTCACTTTAACCTTAATCACCTAAAGATGCCTATGATAGGGGCAATGAGAGCTGAAAGCTAGTAAGTATCATAATTTTTGGGAGCTCTTTATGAGACTTGCAATCCCTGCTTCCCTCTGCGAAGGGCCTTTCTTTTACTTTGTAGTTGAGTCAGTAAACCTATTCCCTTCTATCTCAGCAAGTATTTTGAGTTGTTGTGTTTCATTCATTCGTATGATGATTTATGCAATCATGTTTCTTATGTTCCTTCCTTTGTGCATTGCTCTTATCTTGATGTTTACTACTTTGAAAGCTTTCATTGAAAACCAGCTATTTGTGAACTCCAGCAAATTATCAACTATCCTTCGACCAAGAGCTAAGTTTGCCATTACCATTGATGATTTACTCTATGTATCTTTATTGTGTTTCCTTTACTCATTGCAAGTTGAGTTGTATAATAGTGAGTTCTCTTCTATTATGATCTATGTATTTGATGAATATGATGCTTCTTGTCCGTATCCTTTTATCGACTCTTCACTCCATAAACTTGAGGTCATGTTTATTGAGCTCAGTTTCGCTTGGGGACAAGCGAAGTCTAAGCTTGGGGGGAGTTGATACGTCCATTTTGCATCACTATTCTATGTCTTAATTCACTATTATTCATTGATATATTTCGTATTGAGAGGTGATACTTATGTTATTTCATTTTTTTGCATGGTTTATGACTTTTGGAGCATGGACCCACTGCAATCGAGATTCGATGGAAAAGGTGTTGTTTGGAGGCAAAATTCGCGAAGATCAGAAAATCCGGGAAAATATACGGAAAATTCTATTTTTCCAGAAGACTCAAGATGCTAGAAGATGGAGTGGAGGTGGGCCACAGGGGGCCCACACCACCCCATGGCGCGGGCAGGCCTAGGCCGCACCAGGGAGTGGTGTGGCTGCCCTGGCCCACTCCAGCCTCTCCCCTCTGGCGTATATCAACCTCCCGAAACCCTAAGACTTGGGGAGCGACCATAGAAAGATTCCGCCGCTTCTGCAGGGCGGAAAACACCGAGAGAGAAAGATCTCTCCGGCAGATAGATTTCTGCCGGGGGAATTCCTTCCCGGAGAGGGGAGATCGTCGCCATCAACACCACCATCAAGCTGGACTTCATCGGGATCATCATCATCATCACCACCACCAGCATCATCAGCGGCACCCTCATCACCATCTCCATATTGCTATAACAATTGCGTTGAATCTTGCATAGTTTATAGGGGAAACTTTCTCGGTGTTGATTACTCTTTGTAGTTGATGCTATTGAGTGAACCATTGAATTATTGTTTATGTTCAGATTGTTATACATCATTATTCCATCTCTGATGATGATCTATATGATGTCTCGTGAGTAGTTCGTTTTGTTCTTGAGGACATGGGAGAAGTCTTGTTGTTAGTAGTGGAGTTGCGTTGAGAAAGATTCAATAGATTGATATTTAAGTTGTGGTGTACTTCTTCTAGTGGTGTCATGTGAACGTCGACTACATGACACTTCACCTATATGGGCCTAGGGGAATGCATTGTGTATTTGGCTACTAATCGTAGGGGTTGCCGGAGTGATAGAAACCTGAATCCCCGTTAGGAAACCATTACACAAAGGACGTAAGGGTCTTAGAATTTAAAGCTGTGGTTAGGTTTTATCTTAATTACTTTCTTGTACTTACGGATGTTTGCAAAGGGGTTTAATTACAAGTATATATTAAGTCTTGGATGGGACGGTACATTAGCACAGGTTCACCCACACAACACTTAGCAAGCTAAAGAAGATTAATCGACTATATGAAGCGAAAGCACTTGACAGTCTTTCCATGTGTCCTCGAGAACGTTTGGTCATCTATAGAAATACAACCGGCTTGTACTTTGCTGCATAAAGGATTGGGCCACTTGCTGCATTTATCCTACTGTTTTTTATTTACTCGTACTTTGTTACTTGCTTTATCGAAAACCCCTAAAAATCCGTTTGCTAAGTATTTGCAGAGAATTTCTGATCCATACCACTAGCCAGCACCTTCTGCTCCTCGTTGGGTTCGACACTCTTACTTATCGAAAATACTGCGATACACCTCCTATACTTGTGGGTCATCGGTGAGAAGGTCGGACAACGACTAGGAGACGAGCGAAGCCACGGGGACGAGGCCACAAGGATGGCGCTGTTTTTTTTCCATGTACGTGTGTGGTCTTGGGTGGTCCTAGGTGGACACGTGTCAATCGCAGGAGGCGGGGGATCGGAGCTTCCGATCCGGGGATGCGTAGTACTCTCCAACACGAAATCAAGCTTTCCTCTCCCCGCAAAATTTAAGCTTTCCACCGTTCAGATTCATAGAGAGCGTCTCCTCGAATGCCTCAACGGGCATCTGCGCCAGAAGTCACATATCATTTTTTTTGCGGGGATTATGGAGAGCTTTATTCAACTAAAATAGATCTTGCCTGCTCAGCCATAAGACTGATGACGAGGAACTCAGGAGGACGATCCAGCCAACTACCCGTCTGTAGTAGCGTGCAAGCATGCTTCGCACACAAATGAGCCGAGAGGTTAGCCGCTCTAGATACACGAGTATTCCAAAGGTTTAAAACCTCCAGACAATCCAGCTCCATCACCACACGAGTAAAGCCCCAGAGCCGCGCAAAGATCACCCCATCTCTGAGAGCGAGCGCTTCAGCAATGAGAGGATCCGTCACCCCCGGATATGGCTTGCTCCATGCGCCCAGAAAGGAAGACGATGAGCGAGCAACACCACCAGCTCCACCCATCCGATTATCCAAGGACAGACCACCGTCGGTATTAATTTTAACATCGCCAAAATCAGGAGGGCGCCACCCATGCCCAAGCAGGACCTTCACTGATGTACATGGGAGATCAATCAGTGCAAGGGCCTCCTTCGCCATTTTCAGAGCGTGAGCAGGGTTGAAGGGACCCCTTTCATGAGTCCAATGGTTCCTGGACGTCCAAATCGCCCACATAGTTGTGATGATCTTCGTGCGATCAGTATCCAAGAATCTTGAATCACATAGAATGTCTTTCAATCATGTGTGGGGATGCAATTGAGGTAGCGTAAAATCTAACCAGGACCGCGCCTCTCCCCAGAACTTCTTCGCATGCGCGTAGTGAATGAGAGCAAGCATCATGTCTTCATCTGCCGCAAGGCAGATTTTGCATCTGCCAATCTGGGCAATGTGCCTCTTCTTCAGCGTGATTTCAACCGGAAGAATTCCGCGAAGCACCCTCCACCAGAACACCCGAACCTTAGGAACTACTTTAAGTCTCCACAACAGTTGCCACATCCGTTTTTCAGACATTGAGGTCTCCGTTATCGTCCCTTCATCTAGAGCACCAAGCTCGTTGTGAATCGACTTCTCCCAGTTCCAGGCCCAAAAGTCTTCACTTCCTCCTCTTCTGAGAGGAATATTAAGGATAGCATCAGCCTCAGGAGCCATAAAATTAGCTCTGACAGTGTTGATTTTCCAGCACCCGCTCTCGCTATCCAATAAATCTGACACCATATTCAGAGGATCCGGGTCATCTCCAATCCTTACAGTTGGTTTCATTGATATAAGTCCCGGCATCCAAGCATCATGCCAAATATTCACAGAAGAACCATCTCCAATACGTTTGATTAAGCCCAGACAAAGAGCTTCTCTCCCTGCAATGACAGCTCGCCACGTTGCTGAAGAGTTGGCCGGAGCTGTAGCTGTAGGAAATCAGACTGAGGAAAATACTTTCCTTTAAGCACTCTACTACAGAGGGAATTCGGATCAGTCATCAGATGCCAGCCATGTTTCCCCAGCAGCGGAATATTAAAGGCCTCAATTTCCCTGAAATCCATCCCTCCTTTAACTTTCGGATCGCAGAGATCCTTCCATGGTAGCCAGTGTAGCGATCTCCCATCCAAAGAACCACTCCACCAGAATCTGCTCGTCCCTGACGTGAAGGCAATGCCCACCTTCTTTGTTAGTTTGAAATAGCTCATGCTATATAAAGGGATAGCTTGGATCACAGTCTTGATAAAAATTTCTTTTCCTGCACAAGAAAGCATCCTCGCACACCCTTGAACTTTACTCCTAATCCTTTCAGCAATATAATCAAATAATCCACTGGATATGCGGCCAACCGCAGTGGGCAAACCCAGATAACGTTCAGAGAACGCTTCCACCGATATACCCAAGACTTGCTTTACCAGGAGACGTGCTTGATCAATTGTATTTGAACTGAAAAAGATTGAGCTTTTCTCTCGGTTAACACATTGCCCTGAGCATTCGCCGTAAATACGCAGGATCTTATTCAATCTCTCCCCACTAGCAACACCAGCAATTTCTCCCTCTCTTCCGCCTCCGCATTGCATGCACACTTTCGTACGCAATTAATACATTGTCAGTGATTAGGCGGCCAGGAACAAAAGCACTCTGCTCCTCCCTAATGATATCTCCCAAAAACACTCGGAGTCTATTGGCAATACACTTAGCTCCAATCTTGTATAAAACAGAACATAGAGAAATTAGGCGAAATTGGGAGATTTTCTACGGGTGTGGTACCTTGGGAATTAAAGTGATGGACGTGTCATTCATACCCGCCGGCAAAACCCCGCCATTCAGAAAGTCCAACACTGCTTGGACAATATCCTGCTTAATGAGGTTCCAATGCCGCTGAAAAAATCTAGCAGTAAAGCCATCAACACTAGGAGCCTTGGAAGGAGCCATTTGAAAGAGAGCAGTGTGAATCTCCTCCTCAGTATATGGCCTATCCATTGACTCATTCATCTCCGTAGATACCGTTGGCTCAACAAACATAAGAAGTTCTTCCATATCTCTGTATCCTTGAGATGTGTACAAAGACTGAAAGAAACTCTGAACTTCTTCATGCACCTCTTCCTTTCTTGCACACATCGACCCATCAGACCTCTCCAGGGTATCAATCTTGTTCATTCCTTTTCATTGAGCTGCACAAGAATGGAAGTAGGACGTGTTACGATCACCCTCCCGAAGCCAGGAAACTCGAGAGCACTGCTTCATCCAAATTTCCTCCTGGTGAAGGGCCCGTCTCAATTGCTTGACAACGGCCTTTTCTTGCTCAGTTGGGCCACGACCCACCGAACGAGCTCGCAATCGATTCAATCGCTGTCGCAGCTTCCGAACCGACTTCGTCAGACCACCAAACTCCTTAGACCCCCCAAGAGCTCAATTTTTCCTGGAGGCCCTGTAGAGCCTCCAAAACCCCTATGAGGCCTCGTTGCCCAGCGCCATGCCGCCAACTGTCCATAATAACCTTGTCATAATCGGCATGGGTTTGCCAGACATTCTCGTACCAAAACTGCTTTGCCCCTCTCCCTTGCTGCTCTGACAGCCTCTCTCGTAGTGCAACGAGCACAAAACAATGGTCCGACTCAGTGGAGGCAATGTGTCTCACTCTCGTATGTTCAAAACGGTATGTGAAGGAGCTCTTGGCCAAAGCTCTGTCCAGACGCGCTTTAACATTTGCATCTCCGACTTGTTTATTATCCCAGGTGTATGCAATACCAGACCAACCTAGATTATGCAGTTCACAATCACCAATCACATCACGGAAACCCCTCATTTGCCATTCAGGCCTTGCTGCTCGGGAGAAATGCTCAGAGGCATGAAGAGTTTCATTAAAATCTCCGACGCAGAGCCAGGCTGAATGTCTAATGGCATACAAAGTTCTCATGAAGCGCCAGCCGTGGTGACGGTTCTCAGCTCTCGGCGCTCCATAAAATCCTGTAAAGCGCCACTCCGTAGAATGGCTACCCTTCTTCCGCACCATAGCATCAATATGGTCG
The DNA here is from genome assembly GCA_023614405.1 of Avena insularis. Classification (NCBI taxonomy): domain Eukaryota; kingdom Viridiplantae; phylum Streptophyta; class Magnoliopsida; order Poales; family Poaceae; genus Avena; species Avena insularis. Next base: position 282,318,242 of record CM042688.1, on the reverse strand, counting down.
GAACTAAAGTTCTTCACATCCACATCATACTGCGAGGACCAGTACAAGCCCAGCCCTCCACTAAGCCCTACACTATTGACTGCAAAACAGCCAGCAAAACCCAAGCACGAGCTCAGTTCTTCCACCCTTTTAGCACTGATTTTTGTTTCCATTACAAACACCAGATCAGGCCCTTCTTGCTTCGCAACGCTACGAAGTTCACGAACGGCCTCGGGGTTCCCAAGCCCTCGGCCGTTCCAGCTCAGACAACTCATTGTGGTGGGCAGGGCCATGAACCAGCCTCTGCCGAATTGGTTGAGTTGCTCGGAGTTTTCCTCTTCTTCTTTGGTTCGTTCTCCCCAGATCATTCATGAGTCTGGCCCCCCTTATTGCCAGGAACAGGTTGAGCCAAAAAAAACCACCATTTTATTGTGATTAGCATTTTCAAGCGAGTACCCAACCGGCTGAAGCTGATCCACCTTCCTGTAGACCTGTTTGGGGGGGGGGGGTCATTTTTCCTCTTGCCTCATCTTTTTTCTTCAAAGGGGAAGTTGCCTCAGCACCAGTCTCCTTTGCATTACTGGAAATTTTTCTATCCCACCTACTACCTTGACCAGCAAATTGATCACGCGGTATACTGTCAGCGTATAGGGGAGATTGCCATCTGCATAGGGGAGAAAATTTTGTATCCCACCTACTACCTTCTCTCATCCGGGGCCCTTAAGCCTGCCCCATGGGGGAGATTGCCATCTGCATCTCTCATTCCAGGCGCCGGACAAAGTAAATCCGAGTGACCTATACGGCCACACGAGAAACAAAAATGAGGAATCTGTTCGTACTAAAGATCGTACCAATCCCTCCCTTTCCTAGCCGCAGATTCAATCAGCAGACCCCTCCGCAATGGCTTCGACACATCCACCGAGATACATGTCCTCAGGAAACCTCCAACTGGATCAAACACTGTTTGGGTAGCTTGTTTATCAATTTCCTTTGCAATGGCCTTGCCCCAAGCAGGACTTCTCAGATTGAAGGGTAAGTTCAGAACTCTAGCCCAAAGCTGCAACTTATCGAATTTAAGTTCCGACGGCTGCATCCACTCAACAAACTCCTCAAGAATTACAACATTATTATTGATATGCCATGGTGCTCCATCCCTCACGCGGTCCCTATCCCGCCGAGATTCAAATTCAGCAACAAAGATATTCTCCCCCACCGAACGGAATTCCAACCCTCTAGGGTTTCCCCATTGTAGCACCCCGGTAAAACGCGTGTGTTTTTATTTTATGCATCATCATGATAGCATGCTCATATCATCATGCCACATTGCATTTGAACATCATCATCTTCATGCATATGTGTTGTCCTAAACATATTTTTGTTAAAGCTCTATTTTTGTTTTGCTAAATACCCTCTTTTATTTCAAAATATTATTTGACTAAAAACTATTTGAAAAATTGGTTTCATTATAGAAACAGAAAAAAAGAGAAAACTTTCTTTTAAAGAGGGAGGCAGACCTCCCAGCCGGCCAAGTAAGCCCAGCCCGACCGGAGGCCCACCTACAACCTCCACCTACCGAAACCCTAGCTACCCAAACCCCACTCCCTCCACCAGCCGCCGCACGCTTATGAGGCCAAGACAAAGACAAACACCGACCCACTCAAGACACGCCCAATGCTCCCTGCATCGCACTCCTAGACCCTTACCACCGACCCACCCTGGACCTAGACCGACATGCTCCCGCACCCCAACGCTCACGAGCGACACGCACCCCGCGTGCCGCCTGGCCCACCCAACATGCTCCTCACCACCCTGGCCCCACCTACCGACAACCCCGACGTGATTCCCCTCCTCATCCTGCAAGCTCGCCTCGATCCTCGCGGGCGCAGCGGCCGCTAGAGCCCTGCCGCCCTTGGTCCTTCTCCTCGGCCCGAGCCCGACTCTCCGTCGAGTTGCGTCGCTGGACGCCACCGCTTGGCTCCCTGCGGCATCGTCCTTCCCTGGTCCTCACCTGGTGCTCCTCCCCGCTAGGTGCGCTGCTGGCCGGCCCCTCTGCACTCCGCCATCTCGCGGAGCACCGCAGGCCGCCAACCGTCGTCCCGCCGCACCTCCCATTCTCCAGGCTCGCCCCGGCCCTGACCGCGCCCCCACCTCCGGCCAGCGTAGCTCGCCTCGCTTCTATCCATCTCTGGCTCACATCGTCAGCGCGAGTTCTAGCGTCACCGCTCTGGCCGCCCCTCTCCTCCTCGAGTAGAGCCCATGCTCGCCAGCAGGTCGTCGCCTACCCCGTGTCCCCGAGCTCTGCCGACCCGACCTCCACCAACCGCCTCATCCTGGCTCTCGGAGTACGCGCCCGCGGACTGCCACCTTCCCCAGGTGGTGCTCATATGGAAGTCAAAGACCACTGACTCCATATGCTGGGTGTTCGCGTGCCTGTGCTGCTACATGTGTCCCTGCCCATGTTAAGTTGATGGTGTTGCTACTGCCTGGTGTTTGCGTGTTCGATGGTATTGTTGGTATACCATCTGCTTATGATGTGGCCACGAAGGGTTCGCAGTAACGACCCATGCAAGAGTTCTGATGCCGAAAACCATCCCAATGCCATGATCTTCCGAAGTAACGGACTTGTCAAGATCTTCATCATGGGACACCAAGATCTACCTCCCGGACTCGAAGCCCCGTCGCCGGAGCCGATGGTCGAGGCTCGAAGACCCCGGCACACCAAGGCTTCGTCCTAGAATGCCAAGTACTCCTACCCAGATCCGAAGACCGATCCCTCAAACCCACTATGTGTGACCCTTATCCTCCCCTATTTTTATAATAATATATTTGTTGCATATAAATTGTACATGCTTTGCATACATATCTTAGGAATTAGGGGTACTTTGTCGATTCACTTAATAATTAAATATGGAGGCTATATGCGGGCTATTCTAGTCTTATATTGCCTTCATTTAAATTTGTGTAGCGAACCGATGTCATGCTTTGCCCTGTTAATACAACATTTAAATTGTGGGGTACCTAAACAACATGAACCTCCTACTTAATTGCCGGGACCCTGGTTCCGCTTAATATTGCCTAATTGCATCGTATCTTTGCCATGTCATGCATCATACATGCATCATGCCAATCTTCTACCGTATTATTAAATAGTGCATCCGGTGTTTCGTCTAGTGCTTTGCTTCTTCACGGATTAGGCTGTTGAGTTGATGCGAGTATCGACAAGTTCTTCGGCTATGTTTCCCAGGCGAGCAATCTCCCCCTTTCTACCTATTTGCTTTTATAGTTTTTATTTTCTCCTATTGATCTACTGCTATATGTGTTGCGATGGTTTAGTTTTTGTGCACCATTTATATTCCTTGCAGCCTCTATATTGCCTTGGACACATCCTATTGCCTGTTGTTTGATAGATAGTCGGCCTTGCGAGTCATAGTTGCTTGCTTAGGTGCTACTTCGTGTTGTTGTCGTTCCACCATTGATAGAAGGTTGGCACATGCTTAATGGTGAAGATGATCATTACTTTAATTACAATTTGATATTAAAATGTTGGGAATAGATATAACTAATGCAGAGGCACCGGTGGGAAATAGATAATATTTGGTTCTTCCACGCTCACTTGTGTCCCGTAGGCCTCGAGTACTTGATACCTGTTCCTTGACTATCGCACTATCCGCATGTGGGACCATGAATCCCCTTAGCCAGAGCTTGATTCATTTCTTATTTCTTGGGGCCACAAACTAGTTTGGGGCTTTAATACTATCATGTACTTATGCCATGCTTTACTGCTTTATTTACGATTGTGCGTGGAGCACCTGTACTGTTTTGGATGCGGAGTGTTTTCGCGGTATCGACAAGCCCAGTCACACTTTCGGGTTCCCAGTCGTTTACAACCATTGAAGCAAACCTTGGGTCCGTCTTGGAGCCGGCCAACTTCGTTGCGGGTAGCTTAATGGGGTGGCCCGCTGAAATATTTTATGAATCTTGTGAATGCTTTGTCGTGAAAGCCTCGTTGGGTTTTTATTTGGTTTTTCTGAGGTTGATCATGCGTGTGTTGCTATTTGTGCACCCCTGCAGGGTAAATCTTTCTGAAAGCCATGTCCGCGGTTATGGACGACTTGGAGCACAGTATCTCGAACATAGACAAGCATAACTAAAGTAGTGCTATAAATTTGACTATGACATGTCTAGTAATCAGTTTCACTACAACGAAATAAGTAAATAAAAGTGCCCACAACTGCTGGATTTGGGATATCTCTGGCTAATTATATGTGACTAGTAAGTGCTGCAACTATAACGGAATGAATAAAATTGCCAACTGTGTGAGTTTCTTGGTTTGACTTCCTCGTTTGGTTTCGAGGGGGAAATACCAGGACGGTTGTGATTGATGTTAGTATCAGGTTGGTCACGAATAGGTCTCTCTTATCCCTCTCTAATAGCCGATAGTTGCATCGAGTCTCTATAGGTTGTTTAGTGCATGTTGCGCTGCCGCTTCAGTCCACCATACCTATGTAGGCGAGAGCCGCCGAATTCTAGCCTCGCTGTAATCGCCTCGCATCGACCGCCTCCCTTTTCCTTTACCTTTTGTCGGCACCCCTTTTGTTTTAGCAGGTATGAGATCGACGTTGTTAGCAGGGTTACCCTTCCGGCTTGGCCTGGGCAGGGTTATGGACGCCATTGGTTATTCTTCAGGGCTGTTATCCCCATTTGCATCTTATCCGTACTCGGATGTTGTATCATTTTCAAGGTGATTTGGATCTTTGTATTGTATATCGGTATACTTGACTTATGGAGTCGTTGTTGTATATAAATGTTCTGTGGGTTCCATCGTGGACTAATGTGTAATGATATTACTTTGTTTTCCACCCACACGCAAGTGCCTAGTGGGCATCTTTGAATCGTTTCTATGCGGGTTTGGCGGGAATCGCTAAAACTTGCATAGGGCCGATTCGAGGGTGTTACAAAGTGGTATCAGTGCTCAGCAGTTACGATACCCCACAGGTTCAGCCTTTAGGATAACCTAGCTAACGCACGTTGTAGAGTGTCAAAACTATTTTGCAAAATCGGTTTAATAGATCTGATTAGGTCTGATTTTACTCCTTATTCTTATGCTATTCTCCTCTTACCTTTGCATGTTTGAATCTGCTCTCTTACCATTCTTCAAGTCCAGGATTTCTCATGGATGGGTTTCCGTCGTACCTTCAGGGTTTAGATTCCTTCCTCTTGCAACGGTGTTTCCACATCTGACCTTCGTGTTATCTGGGTAACCTTCATCTGTTGTACCTTTCGGTGGATCCAAACCCACTGAAATCTTTCTTTGTATCTTCCGGTGTGTTCCAACGCGACAACATCGTCTACACAGATCCGATGAAGAGTCTGCATCACTCCTCTATTTTTGAACCTCGTTTGTCGAGATCTTCAGTCTGAATTTTGAGAATGGGTCGCACGATTTTCTACTCTATGTGCGGAGTAATAGTTTGGGTGCGTGCTGGATTGGCCCCCATGCCGACTACTCATTCTAATCGCTCTTGTACATTGTAGTGGATTAGGTGTACCTTTTCTCTCCTTTTATCAAAGTTAAAGGTGGCCTTATCTTTTGAGACCTTTACCTTCATCCTTGTTTCTCCAGAGTATTCTCTCGACGAACGTGAGCAACGACCCCTTGTTGGAGGTGTCGCCGAATTCAAGATGCAGCAAGATCTTTGTTAGTGGTGTCGCGAGGATCTACACTAAGCGAGAAGACCCAGATCATCGGCATTCTTCCCTGTACCATGAGGCAGATCTCGAGGGCGAGATCCATTGTTAGTGGTGTCGAATTATAGCACCCCGGTAAAACCACTACTAGAAAATCGTGTGTTGTTTTTATTTTGTGCATCATCATGATAGCATGCTCATATCATCATGCCACATTGCATTTGAGCATCATCATCTTCATGCATATGTGTTGTCCTAAACATATTTTTGTTAAAGCTCTATTTTTGTTTTGCTAAATACCCTCTTTTATTTCAAAATATTATTTGACTAAAAAATATTTGAAAAATTGGTTTCATTATAGAAACAAAAAAAAAGAAAACTTTCTTTGAAAGAGGGAGGCAGACCTCCCAGCCAGACAGGTAAGCCCAGCCCGACCGGAGGCCCACCTACAAACTCCACCTACCGAAACCCTAGCTACCCAAACCCCACGCCCTCCACCAGTAGCTGCACGCTTTGCGAGGCCAGCACAACACAAACATCGACCCAGCCTCGCGCACGCCCAGCTGCTCCCGTGCATCGCACTCCCTAGACCCGCCCTAGCGACCGACCCACCCTGGACCTAGACCGACATGCTCCCGCACCTCAACGCTCATGAGCGACGCGCACCCCACGTGCCGCCTGGTCCCACCCGACACGCTCCTCACCACCCTGGCCCCACCTACCAACAACCCCGATGCGATTCCCCTCCTCATCCCGCAAGCTCGCCTCGATCCTCGCGGGCGTAGCGGCCGCCAGAGCCTCGCCGTCCTTGGTCCTTCTCCTCCGCCCGAGCCCGACTCTCCGTCGAGCTGCACCACCGGACGTCATCGCTCGGCTCCCCTGCACCATCCTTCCCTGGTCCTTACCTGGTGCTCCTCCTAGCTAGGTGCATCGCCGGCCGGCCCCTCTACACTTCGCCATCTCGCGGAGCACCGCAGGACGCCAACCGTCGTCCCGCCGCATCTCCCCTTCTCCAGGCTCGCCCCGGCCCTGACCGCACCTCAACCTCCGGCCAGCGTAGCCCGCCTCGCTTCTATCCATCTCTGGCCTGCATCGTCAGCGCGAGTTCCGGCGTCACCGCTTCGGCCACCCCTCTCCTCATCGAGTAGAGCCCATGCTCGCTAGCAGGTCGTCACCTACCCCGTGTCCCCGAGCTCTGCCGACCCGGCCTCCACCAACCGCCTCATCCTAGCTCTCGGAGTACGCACCCCCGGACTGCCACCTTCCCCAGGTGGTGCTCATATGGAAGTCAAAGACCACTGACTCCATATGTTGGGTGTTCGCGTGCCTGTGCTGCTACATGTGTCCCTTCCCATGTTAAGTTGATGGTCTACTGCCTGGTGTCTACGTGTTCGATGGTATTGTCGGTATACCATCTGCTTATGATGTGGCCACGAAGGGTTCGCAGTAACGACCCATGCAAGAGTTCCGATGCCGAAAACCGTCCCAATGTCATGATCTTCCGAAGTAACGAACTTGTCAAGATCTTCATCATGGGACACCAAGATCTACCTCCCGGACTCGAAGCCCCGTCGCCGGAGCCGATGGTCGAGGCTCGAAGACCCCGACACACCAAGATCTTCGTCCTAGAATGCCAAGTTCTCCTACCCAGATCCGAAGACCGATCCCTCGAACCCACTATGTGTGACCCTTATCCTCCCCTATTTTTATAATAATATATTTGTTGCATATAAATTGTACATGCTTTGCATACATATCTTGGGAATTAGGGGTACTTTGTCGATTCACTTAATAATTAAATATGGAGGCTATATGCGGGCTATTCTAGTCTTATATTGCCTTCATTTAAATTTGTGTAGCAAACCGATGCCATGCTTTGCCTTGTTAATACAACATTTAAATTGTGGGGTACCTAAACAACATAAACCTCCTACATATTATCGGGACCCCGGTTCCGCTTAATATTGCCTAATTGCATCGTATCTTTGCCATGTCATGCATCATACATGCATCATGCCGATCTTCTACCATATTATTAAATAGTGCATCCGGTGTTTCGTCTAGTGCTTTGCTTCTTCACGGATTAGGCCATTGAGTTGATGCGAGTATCGACAAGTTCTTCGGATAATGTATCTTCGGCTATGTTTCCCAGGCGAGCAATCTCCCCCTTTCTACCTATTTTGCTTTTATAGTCTTTATTTCTTCCTATTGATCTATTGTTATCCGTGTTGTGATGCTTTAGTTTTCGTACACTATTTATATTCCTTGCAGCCTCTATATTGCCTTGGACACATCCTATTGCCTGTTGTTTGATAGATAGTCGGCATTGCTAGTCATAGTTGCTTGCTCAGGTGCTGCTTCGCGTCGTTGTCGTTCCACCGTTGATAGAAGGTTGGCACATGCTTAATGGTGGAGATGATCATTACTTTAATTACAATTTGATATTATAATGCTGCGAATAGATATAACTAATGCAGAGGCACCGGTGGGCAATAGACAATATTTGGTTCATCCACGCTCACTTGTGTGCCGTAGGCCTGATGCACTCGACTTTCAACGTAGAGCTCGTTGGGAACCCCAAGAGGAAGGTATGATGAGCACAGTAGTAAGTTTTCCCTCAGTTATGAAACCAAGGTTTAATCGAACCAGTAGGAGCAAGGAAACACCCCAAAGGTGTTACTAGCTGAGCTTTGTATGCATGCACTACGGTGCTAGTAGCAACGTGAGACCTGCACAACACAACCACGTAACTTTGTCCCCAACTCATGGCGAGGTTGTCAATCTCACCGTGTTTTGCGGAAAACAAAGGATTAAACGTATCGAATGGAAGGAAGTAAAAGTTTGCAGAAAGTAAACACAAAGCAGTAAAAGATTGTAGATTGTATGTAAAAAAAAGGACCGGGATCCATAGTTCACTAGAGGTGGCTCTCCTTAGATAGATAGCATGCTGGGTGAACAAATTACAGCGGGGCAATTGACAAACACCGAGAAAGCAATACATGCACATACTAATCATCTTGACTCCTTTAAGACTTGATTGGGCATTACAACATAATACATAGACCGCCATCCAACTGCATCTATGACTAATAATCCACCTTCAGGTTATCATCCGAACCCTCCAAAGATTAAGTTGCAAGCAATGATTATTGCTTTACGAACTACGTGTAAAGTAAACAATACAATTGTTCTATGAACAAAGGATCGTTGTTTTCTCCTAGTAGCAACAACACATCTAGTACCTTAGAGATTTCTGCACTTCCCAGATTACCGTGAGGCATGAACCCACTATCGAGCATAAATACTAACTCTTGGAGTTGCTAGCATCTACTTGGCCAAGGTAGCTACTAACAATGGAAAGCATGCAAGATCTCAAATAACAAAGACATGATAGAATCAATAATCAATCTGAAATAGCATCTCAATAACTGTCGGATCCCCACAAACACAACATGTATGAATTACAAATAGATGATCTTGATCATGAACGGAGCTCACAAGATCTAAACATGAAAGCACAAAGGAGGAGAACCAGCCATCTAGCTACTACATGGATCCGTAGTCCAAGGATCAACTACTCACGCATCACACCGGAGGCTTGCATGGTGATGAAGAAGGCCTGTGGTGAATTCCCTCTCCGGCGTGGTGCCGGAAGAGCTTCATCCTCCCGATCTAGGGATGGAGATGACGGCGGATGCACTCTTTCGTGGATTTTTGATCGGGTACCTAGGGTTTTCGGCCCCGAGGGAAACTTATAGGCGGAAGGAGAGGCCGAGGTGGCTGGGTCGGCTGACCACCTCGGCACGCCAAGCCTGGCCGGCCAGTGGTGTGGCCGGCCCCGCCCCTCTCCGCCTCAGATTCTGCACTTGATCCCTTCCGGAAAAATAGGCACTTTGGCTTTTGTCCCACAAATTCGAGAATATTCATTTTCTCGACTTTCCTAGAACCAAAAACAGCAGAAAATGTGTAAGCACTGTGGCTCTTGTTAATAGGTTAGTCCAAGAAATCATATGAAAAGTACTCCAAAGTTGGAACAAAACACAAGAAAGTGGATAAAACCAAGCATAGAACATCAAAAATTATAGATACATTTGCAATGTATCAACATCCCCAAGCTTAACTCCTGCTTGTCCTCGAGTAGGTAAGTGATAAAAAGAAATAATTTTTGAGGTGACATGCACCATCAAAGACTTGATCAAAGTATTTGCAAAACATCAAAGCTGGGATCAAAGTACTTCAATCATAACATGAAAGACAAAGTTCTAGCAATAAGCAAAGAGACTATGATGCAACATGAAAAGGCACAAACAAAAGATTCATGAATAACAATGCTTTGCAAGACGTTTGTTTGTTTCACATAAAGAAAACATAGCATAAAAGTATTCAGCTTGTCCCTCAATAGAGTAGCAAATATAAATACATAGGACACCTTCAAAGTTCATAAGAGTGACTAGATACAATAGTTTAAAACAAGCAATAACAAGTTATGCATCAATCAACTAGTCTTGGGACAATGCACATAGAACTAAGAATGGCCACTATGCTCTCAAAGTAGGTGCATAAAGTTAGAAGGGTGAGACTCAATATAATGGTGGAAGAAAGGCCTTTGTAAAAGGAAGTAGGGATTCAAGTCTCGTAAAGAGCTTCCAAAAATTATGGTACTTATAGCTTCCAGCTCTCATTGCCCCTATCATAAGCATCTTTAAGTGATTAAGGTTAAAGTGACACAACTAAGAGGATATGCTTGACAAGTTATAAACCGAAATCTCATGCCCCTTACTTACGAAGACCGATGCTCATGCTACTCAACTTCAGTCACGAGTAAGCTCTTGTCATTGTAAGTATATGTGTATCATTAAGAACCGCCAACGGGGTACCCCTTGCACATGATACGTGAGCTTTCCCATAATCAAAATGACAAGACAAGCAGACAATGAGCATCTCAGTAATCTTTTTATTTGCTATTTGCATAGGTTTTTATTGAGGATGCTTCATAGAGTGCTCATTATGGTGATGCTGCAAGTTTCCACCATGATTAGGCATGGCTTAGGCTAGCCCAGCGCTTTCTAACACACATACAAACTCCATGATCTTATAAGTTCCACTTTTATTTCACACACGATCCGTAAGCAAAAGAACATGATATCAACGGGGTACAAAGTACAAGTGCAATGTTGAAAGCGTTCCCCATGAAACATGGTTCTGCTAATTTCAACTTATAAAGCGCAAGCATATACGCAACAAAGAAGGACCCAATGGTTCAAGTTTATTAGAGGCAATAAAGTAAAGTGTGCCATCAAGTTCATGAGAGCTTTAATCACTAGTTTTCTCATAACAAGTGGAAGGTAAACAAAAGCATGAATGTACTTGGAATAGCATAAGCTAGTATGTAGGTATGGTGGACTCTTTGGAATAACTTGGTTTAGGGAGTTGGATGCATGAGTGGAACTCATACTTTGTAGTGGAGGCTAGCAAAAGACTGGGAGCGACAAACTAAGAGAGCAATAATGGCCATAATCATGCAGAGCGACAAAACATCATTGATCAAAGCATAAAGTGATACTACAAGTTGAAAACTAAAGGATCATAAAGGCTATGGTGACTTTGGATACTCATAACATGGTGTAAGCATGTGCCAAGTCAACCCAAATAAAGCATCAAAGGAGAATACCACTATACTATGCTTTAATATGCTAAAACAACACATGATTTATCCAAGGCACATTAAGCAATCTCAATTGTTTATAACAAGTCATGCTACAGCAAAAAATACTAAGCATAAAGCCAAAAAAATATCAAGCGTGGCATGACAAAGCATAGGCCACAGTCAAAAACGAGCTCTTTTTACCACATAAGTATGAACTTTCCCACTCTTTTCCAAACCAAACCAAACTATTTGCATACCAATGTATGAAAGAGGGGGTCCAACCAACTTATTCAGAAAACTAATCAAACCAAGCAAACTAAAAATCAAAACAAAAACGAAAAATAAGACGCTCCAAGAAAAACACAACTGTGTATGAAACAATAAAAATGAAGCGTTTGGAAGAAAGCTGGAATTTTTATTGATGAAGAAGGGGATGCCTTGGGCATCCCCAAGCTTTGACGCTTGCACTTCTTGGATATTTCTTGGGGTGACACGCGTGGCATCCCCAAGCTTGAGCTTTAGTCCATCCTTCATCTCATTACTCATTCTTTCCATATACCTGAAAATTTTCCTTCATACAAAACTTCACACAATCTCATTAGCAACATTAGTGCACTTAGGATAAATAAGTCTCAAAGTTCAGTTCTAACACCAAATAAACTTCCATTAGAACACTAGCTACTGTAGCACTTCCCTCAAAAAGCTCAATTCCCCAAAGGAACTCAAAAAGGAACTAACAAGAAGCAAATGCAGAAAATGGCAGAAATCTGTCAAAACAGACCAGCAGGTAAAGACGATTTTTTTCGAAGACCTTCTGTTGCTCAAATCAAAAAGTGTTGAACTAACGAAAGTTATATAACAACCTGGGTCAGAAGCACAAACAATTACAGCTCAATCCGACGTACAGAACTCTCTCAGGAATTTTTACAGTGAAGCACAAAAATCTGTTTCGGGACAGCAACTTTCCCAATCATTACTTCACTCTCATTAGAGGTTACTCTTGGCACAAAAAGGAAATAAAAAGGATAAGGAGCGGTTATTATTGAAGTAATAACTTCCAAGACTCATCTAAAACTCTTGGGTTATCTCCCAACAAGTACTTTTCTTTAACGCCTTTAAGTTAGGCATAAGAAGCAAAGAAAGAATCAAGTGTTCTCAAATGAAGAAGCATTAAGACCAAATTTCTTGCCCTTACCTCTCTTATTTTTATTCTTAACCTTTGGGAAAATGTGATTGTTTGGTGGAGAATAAAGGTGCATGGTCCCCTTTCCCACATCTATTATTGCTCCAAGGAGTTCTAATAGGGACCTTCCAAGTGTAATTTGTCCTTTTCCTGCAGATTCAATAACAAGATAATCAGTAGAAATCATTTTCTCAAGGATCTTTGTAAACACTCCTTCAGCTATTCCAATAGGTAATATGGTAGCATTATTAGAAAGAGATATTTCTCTTCCTCCTTCAGTAAGCCCCCAAATATTCAAAGATTCATAAATATCTTTGGGCATAAGACAAAATTCAGACATGATATCGCGGCGGGCTTGAAATGTTTCAGTGTTTATCTCAATCTTTACTGTAGGGAGCCACTTTGATGGTTCAGAATTTATTGGAACATAATTGTCATGCTCCCTAAGCGTATTATAGCAACTTTCTAAGCTAGTAGTGCTAGCCTCAAGAGTGTTCAACCTAGCAAATATTTTTGCGAAAGAAATATCAGTTTGGCTAGGCATAGTGTAAGTGAGGATCAATTTCTTTATAGCATTAATGGCATCATCCTCATTACATAGGAGGAAATCTCCTCCCACAATAGCATCTAAAGCATATCTATAGCAAAGAGCAATCCCAAGGTAAAAACTGCTATGGAACAAGCCTTGAATCATTTTAGGCTCAGTCTTTTCATGTAGATCAGAGATTCTAGACCAAGCTTCCTTAAAACTTTCCTCCATTCCTTGTTTAAAAGTGAGAATCATTTCCTCGGGTGACATAGTGATTGGAGCAAGACTAGACATAGTGGCAACTCAAGATAGGAACTAATTTTTTTGTGTTTTCAAATAAGAAAGCAAAATAAGTAAAACTAATTTTTTTGTGTTTTTGAAGAACAAAACAAGCAAACTAAGCAAAAAAAAGAAACTAAGCAAAACAAAAACAACAAAGTAAAGAGATTGGTTATGAGGGACTCCCCTTGTGAAGATGTCCTTGACTCCCCGACAACGGCGCTAGAAAAGATCTTGATGCACTCGACTTTCAACGTAGAGCTCGTTGGGAACCCCAAGAGGAAGGTATGATGAGCACAGTAGTAAGTTTTCCCTCAGTTATGAAACCAAGGTTTAATCGAACCAGTAGGAGCAAGGAAACACCCCAAAGGTGTTACTAGCTGAGCTTTGGCAGGGCGCACTACCGGTGCTAGTAGCAACGTGGAGACCTGCACAACACAACCACAGAACTTTGTCCCCAACTTGCGATGAGGTTGTCAATCTCACCGTGTTTTGCAGAAAACAAAGGATTAAACGTATCGAATGGAAGGAAGTAAAAGTTTGCAGAAAGTAAACACAAAGCAGTAAAAGATTGTAGATTGTATGTAAAAAAAAGGACCGGGATCCATAGTTCACTAGAGGTGGCTCTCCTTAGATAGATAGCATGCTGGGTGAACAAATTACAGCAGGACAATTGACAAACACTGAGAAAGCAATACATGCACATACTAATCATCTTGACTCTTTTAAGACTTGATTGGGCATTACAACATAATACATAGACCGCCATCCAACTGCATCTATGACTAATAATCCACCTTCAGGTTATCATCCGAACCCCTCCAAAGATTAAGTTGCAAGCAAGATTATTGCTTACGAATCGTGTAAAGTAAACAATACAATTGTTCTATGAACAAAGGATCGTTATTTTCTCCCTAGTAGCAACAACACATCTAGTACCTTAGAGATTTCTGTCACTTCCCCAGATTACCAGAGGCATGAACCCACTATCAAGCATAAATACTAACTCTTGGAGTTGCTAGCATCTACTTGTCCAAGATAGCTACTAACAACGGAAAGCATGCAAGATCTCAAATAACAAAGACATGATAGAATCAATAATCAATCTGAAATAGCATCTCAATATCCATCGGATCCCCGCAAACACAACATGTATGAATTACAAATAGATGATCTTGATCATGAACGGAGCTCACAAGATCTAAACATGAAAGCACAAAGGAGGAGAACCAGCCATCTAGCTACTACATGGATCCGTAGTCCAAGGATGAACTACTCACGCATCACACCGGAGGCTTGCATGGTGATGAAGAAGGCCTCGTGGTGAATTCCCTCTCCGGGTGACGGAAGAGCTCGCATCCTCCCGATCTAGGGATGTAGATGGCCACGGCTCTGAGACTCTTCGTGGATTTTTGATCGGTACCTAGGGTTTTCGTCCGAGGGCAACTTATAGGCGGAAGGAGAGGCCGAGGTCTGGGGTCGGCTGGACCACCACCTGGCGCGGGCCAAGCCGCCATGCCAGGTGGTGTGGCCGGCCCCTGGCCCCTCTCTGTCTCGTATTCTGACACTTGATCCCTTCCGAAAAAATAGGCACTTTGGCTTTTATCCCGTCCAATTCCGAGAATATTTATTTTCTGACTTTTCTGGAACCAAAAACAGCAGAAAACAGGCAGCTGGCACTGTGACTCTTGTTAATAGGTTAGTCCAAGAAATCATATGAAAGGTACTCCAAAGTTGGAACAAAACACAAGAAAGTGGATAAAACCAAGCATGAAATATCAAAAATTATAGATACATTTGCAATGTATCAAGGCCCCGAGTACTTGATACCTGTTCCTTGACTATCGCACTATCCGCATATGGGACCATGAATCCCTTAGCCAGAGCTTGATTCATTTCTTATTTCTTCGGGCCACAAACTAGTTTGGGGCTTTATTAATATCATGTACTTATGTCATGCTTTATTGTTTTATTTACGATTGTGCGTGGAGCACTTGTACTATTTTAGATGCGGAGTGTTTTCGCGGTATCGACAAGCCCAATCACACTTTCGGGTTCCCAGTCGTTTACAGCCATTGACGCAAACATTGGGTCCATCTCGGAGCCGGCCAACTTCGTTACGGGTAGCTTAATGGGGCGGCCCCCTGAAATATTTTATGAATCTTGTAATTGCTTTGTCGTGAAAGCCTCGTTGGGTTTTTATTTGGTTTTTCCGAGGTTGATCGTGTGTGTATTGCTATTCATGCACCCCTGCAGGGTAAATCTTTCTGAAAGCCGTATCCGCGGTTATGAACGACTTGGAGCACAGCATCTCGACCATAGACAAGCATAACTAAAGTAGTGCTATAAATTTGACTGTGACAATCAGTTTCACTACAACAGAATGAGTAAATAAAAGTGCCCACAATTGCTGGATTGGGATATCTCTAGCTAATTATATCTGACTAGTAAGTGCTGCAACTATAACGGAATGAATAAAACTGTCAACTGTGTGAGTTTTTTGGTTTGACTTCCTCGTTTGGTTTCGAGGGGGAAATACCAGGACGGGTATGATTGATGTTAGTATCAGGTTGGTCACGAATAGGTCTCTCTTATCCCTCTCTAATAGCCGACAGTTGCATCGAGTCTCTATAGGTTGTTTAGTGCATGTTGCGCTGCCGCTTCAGTCCACCATACCTATGTAGGCGAGAGCCACCGAATTCTAGCCTCGTCGTGTACTGGCCTCAGTACTGACCGCTCCCTTTTTTCCTTTGCCTTTTGTCGGCACCCCTTTCGTTTTAGCAGGTATGAGATCGACGTCGTTAGCAGGGTTACCCTTCCGGCTTGGCCTGGGCAGGGTTATGAACGCCATTGGTTATTCTTTAGGGCTGTTATCCCCATTTGCATCTTATCCATACTCGGATGTTGTATCGTTTTAAGGGTGATTTGGATCTTTGTATTGTATATCGGTATTCTTGACTCATGGAGTCGTTATTGTATATAAATGTTCTGTGGGTTCCATCGTCGACTAATGTGTAATGATATTACGTCGTTTTCCACCCGCACGCGAGTGCCTGGTGGGCATCTTTGAATCGTTTCTATGCGGGTTTGGCGGAAATCGCTAAAACTTGCATAGGGCCGATTCGAGGTTGTTACACCTATGCAGGTCGAAGAGCACTGGAGATCGTCTGGATATGAAAAGTATTGCGGAACAAGACCTTCCCTGCCAGCATCCACTTCGGTTGCGCCCCATCTGCAACATCATCGAGGACCAGAGGAGTTGCCTCCTCCTCCGTAAGATCCAATTTTCCCATCGTTTCTTCCAGGCGCACACGAGCCGAGCTCTGAACCCCGTCTCCCTCCTTCTGCTTCCCGCGATCTGCTGATGAAGCCATCGATATCACCCTTCGGATCGCCCAGCACCACGTCGGAGGAGGTGCGAGCGCCGCCAAATCGCCCCTTGTCACATATCATATTTGGAGGGCCGCGTATGTGAACAAGTATTGACTCGCTTCATGTAACATGTGCATCAAGGCACATTCGTATTGACGTGCATAGATGCAAACAACTCACGATGGCTAGGACATGTAGTATCAGCTCGCCTTATTGCACGACGAACAACCTAAACAATACAAGAGGAGAAGAAAATAACTACTCAACTAACTACTCAACGGAAGCATATGACGAACATTGAGTACACTACTATTCGAAAATACTACTCCCTCCGATCTATATTAGTTGATTTGGATTTATCTAGATTCGGATATATCTAGTACTAAAATATATCTAGATACATCCGAATCTAGACAAATCCAAGTCAACTAATATGGTCGGAGGTAGTAAGAGCACGTACAATGGTCTTATCTTAGCAATACCACATAAGATGATTGCTGAGTTGGAGGAAAGAGAAATGAAAAAAATGAGATATGCCTTCTCTTGGCTAAGATATCATCTCTTAGCAACAATATGTCTCACCACATATTTAAAAATATCTAGTGCTAAAGATAAGACTAAAAAAAGAATCCGTTGTATATTATATTTTATTATCATATCAAATGATATGACATGTATAAGATAAAACTGTCTTATCAACCATTGTACATGCCCTAACATATCTAGCAGATTGGCACGAGTTTGGCGCAACAATTACTCAACGGATCCCTACTGGACGGTGATTCTGAATATGGGGAGCTCTCCTTCCGAATATTCCTTGGCTGTTCAAGACCAAGTGCACACAGATGATAGACAGACTTTGGTGGCTGCAGGTTCGAAAAGCTCGTTTATTGCCTTGGAGGGATGCGTTTGCTCAGGCAGGCCTGTCAATCGATCTGCAAAATCCACAATCGATCGTTGCTCCACACACTCAAAAAAAAAATATCTTCAGGACCTAACTAATCGGGCATATTTAACTTCGAAACAGACATTACGCCCCGCTTTATAAATAAAGTCACAACATACATAGTATGATAAGTCACTGACGCCATGCATCAAACAGGAAAAACAAAAGAAAGTCCGCTGGGACCACAACACACACGCCCAAGAAAACAAAAAGATAAAGAAACAGAGGAGCTGGTGGGGAGCTCGCCCTAGAAGGTCACGGAGGTACTAGTAGGAGCCGTGAAGTGTAGCGCCGACTCCCTGAGTGCCTACATGATGTCGTCCACGCTCTCCCTGTCCCTCTGCCTAGAAAGCGGGTACCATTGCTGGAGGAAGGCAAGCAAAGAAAAGATAGAGTCATGAGCACAGCGAGGAAATACCCGCTCTATCACCATCTTATTACGAATGTTTCAGAGAGTCCATGTAATGTCCGCAAACTCAACCAGAAGAGGTGGCGCCTCCTTTCGGTACGGTTTGCCTCTGTCTCCAGGAACTCGCCGAGGTCTTGGGCCTGCCAGGACGGCCCAAGTGCTTCTCAGACGAAGTTCCATAGAAATTGTGCAGCAAGACATGTGAACATTATGTGGGCGCACGTCTTCGACGTCCCACATAGTGGACACTTCCCGTTTTCCGGGCCATTGCGTTTTGACACTTCTACCTCAGAAGGGAGCCGATCCCGCAACAGTTGCCACAGGAAAATCCGCAAGCTCAAGGGTAGGGGCGCCTTCCAAAGGTGAGTCGTCCAAGGTAACTCAGGACCCTGGAACAGGGACCTATGTTATATGTTGATCCAAATTCTACAAAGTAGAGGCCAACTTCTGACGGAGCGGAGCGAGGCCCATCGCCGGAGGCTTGGGCCGAAGCAGAATATATGGATGTGCCGTGAGTTGGAAGGCAACGCTGCAACCAGTTGTTGCTTTATCTACAACCGAAGCAGAATATATGGCTGTTGCTTAAGCTTGCAAAGAGTCTGTTTGGTTAAAAGGTTTGTATGCTGAGCTTTGTCAGGATGATTCTTGCATTAACCTGTTATGTGACAGTCAAAGTGTTATTTACCTTACTAAGGATCAGATGTTCCATGAGAGAACAAAGCACATTGATATCAAGTACTATTATGTTCGTGATGTTGTTGCACAAGGTACACTGAAGGTATGCAAGATAAGCACTCATGATAATCCTGCTGATATGATGACAAAGCCTGTTCCTGTTGCTAAGTGTGAGCTATGCTCAAGCTTAGTTGGTATAACTGCTTAGCCCAAGTGCCTATTGGTGCCAAAAGTGTTTTCTTTGTTTGTTCAAAGAGATGATTACTATTGATGCTACAAGAAGGAATTTGTCTCAAGGTGAAGTTTGTTATATGTTGATCCAAATTCTACAAAGTAGAGGCCAACTTCTGACGGAGCGGAGCGAGGCCCGTCGTCGACGTACGGATCATTGATGACCTAGGTTACCACCGCTATATATACTTCTTGTAAGCCGCCGGCTGGGATAAGTTGCATCTGTGAAATCCCCGGCGTTGTGTAAACACTCTCCGTTATAGTGAAGTTTCGCTGGCTGGCGCCCGTGGTTTTTCCCCTCTCTTTGTTGGAGAGGATTTTCCACGTTAAATCTGTGTCCCCCTCGCGGCGATTTTATTTTCGTTCTTTGTTATTTACTTGTCGCAAAGCTAACAACCTATATGCCAAACTAACTGAGAAGGCTCCCGAGAGAGACTGGCTCCACGTGACCTTGTCCCTCTCCTTTGAGAGGGAGAAGGGCAAGGAGCCCTGCAGCCTCAGGAATTCAGTAGCCTCGACGTCAATTGAAGGACCTCCGAAACGGGATGTTCCATTGTCCTCCTTGGGCTGCCTCGGCCACTAACATCATGGGGACTGCGCAGATGGCGAATAGGGTCGGGAATTCCTAGCAGAGAGGGACCCCCTGTACCCAGGGGTCTCGCCAAAACAGGACTTCCCGAGTGTTTCCCACCTCGCAGGAGTATCCCTGACGGATGAGGTGCTTAATATCTTGGATGGCCCATCAAAACTGGGACCCCTCCCTACGCTCACACGCCAGCGGCCCCGGAGATACTTGGCCTTGATGAGTTGCAACAAAAGGCCTCCATCGTCTTGGAGGATCCGTCATACTCACTTTAGCAACAAGGCTATATTGAAGCGGTGCGAGTCGAGGATTCCTAAACCCCCAAGAGTTTTGGGGGTACATATATCTGCCCACTTCACCATATGGTACTTCTGGCGCCCATCTCTGGCAGCTCAAAAGAACCTAGACAGCTCTTCCGCAAAGTTTGTGTGGGTTCCTTCAAGAAGTAGATATATGCCCATCTGGTACATGGTGAGGCTGGACATACACGAGTTGATCAGGATAGTTTTGCTCCCCTTGGACGTGAGGCCCGCACGCCACGATTCGGCTTTAGACCGAACCTTCGCGACCATGGGAGCAAGATCTCTGGTCAGCACCCGAGAGTCTCGCATCGGCATCCCCAGATAGGAGATGGGGAAGTTCGCCAGCTGGCAGTTCAGGTGGTCTGCTATGCGCTACCTATCCTTGCCAGGGTAACCCAGGATCATGACCTCGCTCTTGTCGAAATTGATCCTAAGGCCCGACATGGATTCAAAACACAGGAGCAGGAACTTGAGGTTAATAATGTCAAGGTCCGATCTTTGTACCATGATTATGCTATCATCAGCATATTGGAGGTGAGAAACCCCACCTCCGGGGATCAGGTGCCCTACCAGACCTGAAATATGGCCGCCAGGGCATCTACCGCAACATTAACGAGAAGGGGAAAAATTGGGTCCTCTTGTCTAACACCGCAGAAGGATCGGAAGTATGGACCCACCTCCCCATTAACATTGATAGCGGTGCTACCACTCATGACAAACTGCATAAGCCAGCAAATCATCCTGACATATTTAACACTTGGGAGAACAATTGGATGAAAAACAGACTTGAAGTTTTTAATTAAGTGGCGCGACCTGCGTGATTAGATAACATGATATACTGTTGTTACATAATATATATCGTTAACTGATTAGATTTATTGCCATGTTATTATGAACAAATAATCCCTGCATGAGACACATTAGCTACTCAATCAAGCCAGTTGTTACAAAATCATCATGACAAACATACTCGTACACACGTACCGAAGGGGAACGAGACAGGAATGTGTATTTTCTTTTTGAATTCCATACGGCATCTTCTTGGTCAAAATCAAAGATGTCATACCCTTATTAAATGGATAGTCTTTACGGTTAGCTAGGACGAGATAATGCAAGCTTTACCAGTTACGCGATCTGGACGTTCATGGGACCCATTGGTCCATCCAGCAGGCTGCCGCTGCTGTTTGGTTGATCTGTCAAAACAGAGAAGATATTCTGAAATGGGAACAGCTGAAGAGGAAACCAAGCTAACGTAAATCTTTGTTACTGTGGTATAAAGGGAAACGTACGTGCTGGTTGTCTGGTAACGAAGAAGCAAGCGCCGATGACGATGTAGCACAGGAGGAGGAGGACCCCCTTGAGGTAATGTGACGTACCATCCTGCAAATCATACTCGCTGAATCAGCACTTGCATTTTTCTCATGCGGTTTCACGGTTGCTTATGAATTCCTGCTGTCTGCATATATTTTGGGTTTTTTACTAGTACTAGAATTCCATTCACCTGGAGGGCGAATGCTGTCACCACCACCGAGATGAAGAGAGAGCCGGTCTCTAGCAGCTTGAAGTCAAGATCCATCTGGATGCCCATGATCCAAGCGACAAGGACACTCAATGGCACCTACAAAAATTGGAAAACAGTGCAGCAGATTCGTAAATTCGATCTGTCCATCATGAAAGATTTGGACACGAGACATGCCAGCAATGCAGTGAATGTACCCACCACGAACATGGAGATCTGTGTAGCCGACCCCAAGGCCACCCCGAGAGTGATGTCGAGCTTGTTCTTGAGCGCGAAGATGATGGCTCCGGCGTGCTCTGCCGCGTTTCCGACTATGGGGAGCAGGATGATGCTGATGAAGCTGACGGACAGTCCCCATGACTTGGAGGTGGGCTCGATGGTTCCGACGACGTACTCGGAGAGCACGGAGATGATGACAGTCATGAGGATGAGCCAGAAGAGCGCGCTACCGAAGCCGAGGACCGCCTCCTCCTCCTCCTCCTCCTCCTCGCCACCGCCCTCCACGTCATGCGGCTCGAAGAGCTGGCGGTGCGTCTTGAGCTGGAAGAAGAGGTAGGCGACGTAGGCGAGGAGCATGACGAAGCTGCACGCCCGGGATAGCTCCAGCACCGTGGTGTCCGTGGCCACAGCGTGCTCCCCGGAGCTCACCGCGTAGCGCAGCAGCAGCGGCAGCGACTGGCACAGTACGCCCAGGACCAGCAGGCCCGTGTTCACGTCTGCTTGTTTCTGCGCGTATACGTCCATGCGTCAAGCTAGCGTAAGAATGCATGCTGCGATCGATCTCGACTGGGAAATGAAATGATGTGCGCACGTACGTACCCTGTCGTAGGGCTGTTCGGAGCCGAGGTTCTTGATGCCACCGCAAAAGAGGGAGGTGCCCAGGACGAGCAGCAGGTTGGAAAGCACGGAGCCGAGCAGCGAGCACTTGACCACCTCGATCTTACCCTGCATGAGCGCGAACAGCGCGATGATGAGCTCCGTCGCGTTGCCGCAGGTCGCGTTCAGGAGCCCGCCAACTGCAACGCACGCGTGGAAGCAGATAAGTCTACTTGAACTCCTTCATTCAAATAATACTATAGATTTGGGAAGGTTTCGCGGGACTTACTGGTTGGGCCAGTGTAGAGCGCAAGCTGCCTTCAGGAATTACCAGCACAAAATAAACAAGAGGTTTCAGCAGCATATACATATATAAAGACAGCATCCCATAACAGAGAATCGTTTTTAAGAACAGGCGTGTACCATGAGGAGCAAAGACTTACTCTGTGAGGAAGCTGACTCGCTCAGCGAGAGGAATGAGGCCGATTAGACTAAGCGCGAACACCCATACCTGCCAATCAAGAACCAATTTAAATACTACTCCCAAAGTAGATGTCAAAAGTATAGCTAAATTTAGAAAAATTTACGATATCTATTTTAAGACGAAGGGAGTATAAGAACTGTGTCTTATTAGTTTCGAGCAACACGAAACACTCCATGCACCATGCAGAATTCCTGCATTATGCCACGAACAAAAGGACTGCAGTAGTCAACGGTCCATGGCTACTTGTGGAAATATGCACACAATTTTTTACCTCTTTAATTTAATGAAATTTTCATATGAATTTGGGATGATTCTATTTCGTATAAATAATTCATATAAGCTTATTTTGTTTGCAGGAAATTTCCTTTGTTTTAATAGAAACCTTGTTTTTTTTTCCTTTTGGGCAACATCACAACGTTATTAATATGCAATTTATACTTCGATCTATTACCATAAGTAGCCATTCAACATTATTTATAGGTTAACATAGAATTAATCCTACGATTTCAATCGTTGTAGGATTCAGCATATCATGATTTCTATTCCTATATTGTCGGGGCCTTGCAAAACAAAGGAACATGTGTTTGTGCATTAGTCGAATGAGCACTGAGATTTCTTATGAAATTTGTGGGTGTAGACGATGCAGCGGCAAATTAACTCACCAGACTCCTAAAGCTAAACTCACCACCTCACCAAAAATCTAAATGAACTCTTGGGAAAAAACAAAACCTACTGTACAAGATAACACAATTAGGGAGTGGATGCCAACTCACTAACACCCAAAGCCGGGAATGATCTGCCGATGTGCCCGCGCAACCTTTGTCATCCACTGTTCTCTTGGCGGTGCATATTTGGCTGTTAGTCCAGAGTCGCATCAAGGTTTACGTAAGGATAATCTCAGTAAATTACTCCCAGCCTTCTGGAGTACTGCTCAGGTTGAAATCTGGAACGTGATCTGAACAGGATGCTGTCTATCTGAATTTAGATTTAAATCATAGAGACATAAGTTTGTACTCCTAAGTGTTAGTCAGGATTTACCACCGTTGATTAAGGACAGTAGTACTTCTTTCGTCCGGAAATAAGTGATTTGGTTTATCTCAATTCGGATGTATCTATACGTTAAAAACACGTTTAGATACATGTAAATTTAGACGAATCTAAATTATTATTTCCGGACCGAGGTAGTAATAACTTTGATCCGATAGAAGATTCCACACGTTTAGAGATCATACGCGTTAATCAAGGTTTAGACGATGCAACCGACTTGAGTGCATATTTTAAACAAGACGGTGAGCGGTTGTTGCCACAAAGAGATACTCCCTCCCTTTCAAAATACTATTTTAGCTTTGTGAAAAGGTGTATCTAGACTTCTTTTAGTGTGAAGGTTCATTCTAAATCTAGACGAGGTTACACACTAAAAGAGGTCTACATACACTCCATTTATAAAACTAAACATCTTATATTTTAAAATGGAGAAAGTATATATGTATGTAGAGGCCGACACAATGAGAATTACACTAGCTCCCGGGTGCTACACAGCCCCATACTTGGAAAAATAAAAAAATATTTAAAAAATCGGACCTCTTTTGAAAATTAGAGATGATTAGGTATCGTACTTGTATAAAAGTATAAAATATTTTTTAGAGAATTACTTTCATTGTATCCTAGGTAAAAAGACAAACTCGAAACGCCCATGATCAGGTACTATTCACCTTTGATTCGTCATATTTTTTTTAATTTTGAAGACCATTCAAATCATTTCTTTTCTAAACATGTTTTTATGAGTACAATACCTGATCACTTTGATTTTAAAAAAAATTAACTATTTTAACCCTTTTTAATTATTTTTTAATTTTTCCAAGTATGAGATGTGTAGCACCGAGAGCCAAAAGTCCACGACAAAACACCGTTAAAAAATTGGTTTAAAAACACTGACCTAAGGGCATGTACAATGTTTGATAAGACAGTCTTATCTTAATCATGCCACGTAATTTTGATATGACGAGAAAATATTATGTACAATGGATCATTTTTTAGTCTTATGTTCGGCGACAGATATCCCTAAATACGTGGCGAGACATGTTATTGATCCAAATTCTACAAAGTAAATACCAATTTCTGATAGAGCGGAGCGAGACCCGTCGCCGAAGGCTTGGTACGGATCGTTTAAGACCTAGGTTTCCACAGTTATATAAACCTCTTATAAGCCACCGGCTGGGATAAGTTGCATCTATGAAATTCCCGGCGTTGTGTAAACACTCCCCGTTATAGTGAAGTTTCGCTGGCTGGCGCGCGTGGTTTTTCCCTTCTCTTTATTGGAGAGGGTTTTCCATGTTAAATCTGTGTCCCCCTTGCTGCGATTTTATTTTTGTTCTTCGTTATTTACTTATCACAAAGCTAACAAGACATATCATGCTCATCTCTTAGCTAAGATAAGTTGATCTTTTTCTTTCTTCTCTTCTTCAACTCAGCAATCATCCTACGTGACATTGCTAAGATAAAACCATTATACGTGTCCTAATATACGTTGTTCATGGACAGACGCAACATCCTTTCGCCCGGCGCTTGGCCGGGTTTCACAGGCGCGTGGCGCTGGACGCTTTCTAACTAAGAAACGCTCACTCACGATGGCCGAAATCGTTCGGCTGTGCATAACATGGTCGTATGCGAAAAATCATCACTAAAGTTAACTTCACGTAAAGTAGTCTTATCTACTCGGAGGCGACAATTCAGCTCATAGGTGCAAATGCATCTATTATGAGAAAAACATATTTTAAAATATTAAAAATTCTAAAAAAAATCTATATATACATTCGAACAGTTGGTTTACAAGTTTTCGAGATGAAAGAATATTTTATGTGTTGTGTACAGAAAAGACAAAAAAGTCATGTGAATAGTCGTATTCCTGTGACACATTTTGTCTTTTTTATACACGACACATAAAATATTCTTTCACTCGAAAACTTCTGAACGAATATAAAATGTTCTAATGTATATGCAGATTTTATTTTTAAATTTTTTGAAATTTTAAATTATGTTTTCTCACAATAAGTTTATTTGCACGTACGAGCCGAAGAGAATATCCTTATCTACTTTTACTTTTTCTTTAAAATTAGTGTATTTGTCTAGTCTTTTTCCAAGGCTGTACATGGATGATGTCATGCTGACGGAACTAACTGAAATAGAATAAAACATTAAAACACATTATTAAAACAGTGAAACAGACCATGAATAGTAAAAAATATTTCATAAGTTTTATAAGTTTCAAAACATTAAAACAATCTGTAAACAGTAAAAAATGTTTCAGTTTTTCTAGACATGACGTCGGCACTACTTCACGTGAAGTTAACTTTAGAAAATCCTTATTGGTGATCATATGCTCTCAGACAAAAGGCAACGAGCCAACGACTCAGTTTGCACAGGAAGCGACTCCGACTTACTCAGAAATAAAAAGCAACGAGCTAGCTAATTGCTACTTTCGGAAAAGGATGGTTCGTCTAAATATGTACGTATCTACACTATTTAGTATGCAGATACATTCAAATTTTATTCTATTTGCGACATCTTTTTAGAACAGAGGAGTAGTATATTATCTACTATTAGCGTATATGAAAAACATTTGATGTGCTGCTAACTTATGAACATTCAAATGTGTTGCAATTCTTTCCTTTCAATCAAAGAAAAGATCAAAAGAACAACAATATGGTTGTCAACAAGACAAAGGAGAGGCCCATGCGGGTTGTTTTCTCGTGAGGTGACTTAGGCGTGACAACCATAAAAACCACCGCCGCCGCCCTATTTCCTCCACCCCACCCCCACCCCCGTGCTGCCGGCGCATGTCGACAAAGCGACTGGCTTGCTCCTCGCGCCCATCGCCTCGGCTCGACCATGTCGTCCCGTATCGCCCACCGCCTCCATCTGCCCCTCCGCTTCGCCTTTGCTAGGCACACCCCTGGAGCATGATTAAGGGAGGCATGACCTTATTTCGTTGCTCCACCAAGAGCCAAAGGGTCACCGGAAGTAGGACAGACCGCCGATGTCACTGGCGAGAGGGTCGAAAACCCCAGATCACCTCCGGATCTCGTATGGATACTAATGGGTTGAACCAGTAGATGTCATGTAGTATTGTATACTCCTAACATTTGAATGTGATGTGAACTTGTAATGTATTGTACCCATGTTTAAGTAATAAAATGGTTGCCGAAACTATATTTTCTCTAGGTAGTGCTTATATTTAGTTGCGGCAAAAAATAAGGCCTGCCCAGGCTTCCACAAATTTTTGGGTCCGCCTCTGTATCACCAACAGCACAAGCGATTCGTATCATTCCATTCTCACGAGACAGACAGAGCACACAAACAGGTACTAGTATTAAACACGAGGATTGTTTGCCACTTCGTACCTCAGTCGCGCACGGATATTGGTAGGTTAGTTTTGAGAAGAAGAACAAAGCAGCAGCGTTAGAAGTTCGTGGAGCAATACTGTACATGTCTCGTGCGTGTCAGTGTGGGGTCTGCGGTGCAGCAGTGCGCCATGTGGCCGTGACATTACGAGAGGCCAGTTGATCTACAGGACACGACGCAAAGGGACAAGTGTAATGAAAGATTGGCAGGCAGGCAGGCTGGCTGGCGTAGATGGTAGTAATCTTAATCTGGCACGTGATCACGACAGTTTTTGGTAGTAGCGAATTGAAACGGAAGAGCGAGAAGAGAACATGCTACCTGGCCGAAGCTGAAGCACTGGGCGGCGACGGCGAGCGGGACGGCGATGAAGAGCACGGCGAGCTTGGTGCCGAGGAGGACCTCCTGGAGGTTAGCCAGCACGGGGCGCAGCGAGGCCACGGGCACCTTGCGCACCAGCGTGGCGTCCGACTTCTTCCGCAGAGACGAGGAGGACATGCCGTGCGCCGTCCGGGCGAGGCCGCTGTGGCCATGCGCGTGGCCACCGTGCCGCGACGGTAGCCGCCCGGAATCCTTCCTCGTCGGCACGCCCGCCTCGATCGCCGCCGCAGAATGATCCATGGCCGATTGATCTCTCGACTCAACCGATAGCAGCTAAGAGCCGGCGCGCGTGAAGTACTACTACTACGTAGGAACCTCGTGCTGCGCTATTCTGTGCGAGATGTGAGGAGGAGGTGTAGCGCATATTTATTGGGGAGCATAATAAGGGCAATTATTCCCGGAAGGAATGAATTATTGACCCATCACACCATGTTACAACCAGCGGCACAATAATTTAGAGATAAGCTACGACCGATGGATCTTTGTGATAATCTTCAGAGATATAATCGAGACACTGTACTGGTAGACAGAGATTAGCGATAGTATATCCTTTCAAAAATAATAAGAATATGCAGAGGTATTAGAGATGTGTACGGTAGAGATGGGTCGGCGCGTAGGGGGAAAGAGGTTTTTGATCGTAACCCGGCTTGAATGCGACGATGCCTCCGTATATGGTGCTGTTTGCAAGAGCAGTAATGATTTGCGGGAAGGGGGGACGGAAGCGAAGCTTCCGCGAAGCTTCATAGCGAAACAGCATCTTGCATCTGGCGCTGCTTTGCTTGCATGGCGTGGTACGCCACGCCACGTCCCTGCGTAGCTGGCTAGCTGGCTGACTGGCTCGAGCGAGCCTCGTGTGTCCGTTTGCACGTTGGCTATTTCGGCTGCGGTATCGACCTGATGTCAACGTGACGCTCCGCGCTGGGCCGCATCTCCGCGCCTGTTCGGTGTTCCATCGATTAGCCCCATCTTTGCTACGAGCTTTTGGAGATAGATACCGAGTTCAGGTAAAAATTAATTGCATTCAGACGCGGATCTAGGAATTTTTCGAAACCTGGACGCGCCACGAGGTAACTAAAAAGTTTCTTAGACAAATATAAGCATCATATAGAAAAAATATAGTTTTCACAATAGTTTTAATGTGAAAATATGAATACAATATATTACACGTTCATAACAAAATAGTTTACATGTTGTACAAAAAGTTAAGACAAACTGAAACCAAATGTTAGCATCTGCGGAACAAATCAGGTCTACAAGCTGAGATAAAAACTTAGACCAAATGGACACAAGTTTTTTTGGGGGTCAAAGTTTAACATACGGACGAACATATACATGGTCCGAATAACCATAGCAAGTTTTAGTAAAAAAAATTTGTTGCAGAAAAAACAAATTTCTTGATGTATATAAAAATGCCTAGATTTTTATCATAAATTTTTCGTTTTGTATTTCCCAAAATACAACATATTTTCCTCCAAAATTTCGACCATGCCTATGTATTATTTTACTCCATCCGATCCAAATTAATACTCTTAGATTTGATTCCGATGTATCTAGCACTAAAACCTAGCAAGATTCATCCGAATCTATACAAATCTAAGAATATTAATATGGATCGGAGGGAGTAAGTTTTTTCGAAACATGGGCCAAGCCCAACTTGAGGCGCACATGCCCGTGTCACTTAGGCCGGACACTCCGGGGTTGGAGGGCCGGACACTCCAGGTTGGCCGGACATTCAGGGCTTGAGCGGGCGGAGACTCCGGGGTCGGCTGAATGTTCGGGCAGAGTCCGGGTGGAGTCCGAACTGGTCGTCAGAAGGGACGCGGCAGGCTTCGAGCGGTCTTCGGCCGGACACTCCAGGCGGTGTCGGTGGACAGTCCGGTCCGGCCGGACACTCCAGTTGGTGCAGGCCGGACACTCCGGGTTATCTCCAGCTGCTACTTCCTTCTTCGCTTTCAGGCCTCTTGCTTCGACGTCTTGGCTCCTGCGGCATCCTTGCCTCCTCTTGGCTTCATGGTCATGGGCCTAGATATACAATAGATACTTGGCTCAAGTAGGATCCCATTTCACATGATAACCAATGGACGGTATGAGATGGAAAGAATTCACCTTTGTAGGAATGGTTGGTGTAGCATGATATGGGCCAATGGTTATTGCCATGTGTTGGGCCTCATCATCCCCCCGCTTGAAAACGAGTCGACCTCGACGATGTTCTTTCATCATGCAAGGAGAGAGGTATGCCCTTGGCTTTGAGCTTGTTTGAGTTCGGGTCGCCGGTGTCAAAGGCGTGTGCAAAGTTGTTGGAGAGCTTTTGGAAGTTCTTGCCATGATGTTGTGGTTGGAGATATCGTATCATGTTCCTTGGAGGTGGTGGTCTATCTTGGGTACCTTGCAAAACCGACAACAGAGAGAGAGAGAATTGCATGAATGATTGTTAGTATGGGTCACACTCAAGTCTCTATTCTCACATTTGGTGGCTTGCGGCGTGGCGCTCATGATCTTTCCACTCATTTGTGGCTTGTGGCTTTCACTCTCGTGATGATGGTTCACTCTCTCACCACTTATGTCACAAGGGTCCTTATCTTACTTTATCTTGTGCACGGATATCATGTTGGATGCAATAACTTGGCTTAGCATCATCGGTTGGAGCACGAATGTCTTGTCGTTCCACTTGAAGGAGTATTGGTTAGCGCTACCATGATGTATAGATCGTCTATCGTATTTCCATGGTCTCCCAAGTAGCATGTGACATACAGACATGGGCACGACATCACACTCGACGGTGTCTTCATATGGACCAATCTTGAAGGAGACGTTGACCTTGGAAGTTATCTTGAGTGATCCATTGTCATCAAGCCATTTGACATGATAGGGGTGATGGTGCTCTATGCATTGCAACTTGAGTTTCTCACGAAGTTCCATACTTGCAAGGTTGTGGCAACTACCTCCACCGATGATCAATTTTTTGGACTTACCATCAATTCTGGCACGAGTTTGGAAGATATTGAGGCGTTGGTCCTCTCTTGGTTTGGAGTTTGTTGTCAAGACTTGAGAAATGACTAGGGATGGGCTTGGATCATGCTCACATATAAGGGTGTTATCCACTTCCACTACGGCTTCCCATACAATCGCTTGTTGAGTCAATGCTTCATATTCCTCTTCACTCACAGAGTAGGTTGCACCATTCTCATCCGTAAGCATCACCCTTGTGTTGGCGCACTCATATGACTTGTGACCCTTCACTCCACACTTGAAGCAAGTAACTTGACTATCCAATGTCGTGTTGGAGAAGGATGCTATTGTGGTCTTTGCTTGCTTGGATGAGCTCGGTGCTTGGCTTATTGGCTTGTTGGAGGCATTTGCATTGACGGACGCAAAGTATGTCTTTGTCTTCTCATAAGCAGTTTATTTTTGCAAGTGACGCTCAGCTTTGGTAGCTTGATGGAGGAGCTCGGTGAGGTTCTTGTATGGTTGGAAGTAAACAATCTTCCTTATTGGGCGGCTTAAACTGTTGAGGAACCTTGCTATTGTTTGCTCTTCGAGTTCTCTCACATCGGCTCGCATCATAGTCTTCTCCATTTCCTTGTAGAACTCTTCAATTGACTTTATGCCTTGCCTCAAATTTTGTAGCTTTTCAAAGAGATCTTGTCTATAATGCTCAGGGACAAATCTCTTGTACATGACTTCCTTCATCTCCATCTAAGTTTCAATTGGTGGTTCATCTTGGTTCTCACGGTGTTTTTGGTAGTCTTCCCATCAAACATTTGCATAGTCCTCAAACACAAGGGATGTCATCGCAACTTTCTTCTATTTGGAGTAGTTGTGGACTCGGAAGATTTTATCAACTTTGAGCTCCCAATAAATGTATGCATCGGCGTCTTCTTCCCCCTTGAACTTTGGCATAATGAACTTGAGCTTCCCAAACTTGCCATCTTCATGCTCATGGTGGTAGTTGCGGCGTTCTTGTCCCACGCTTGATTCACTTGGTGCGCTTGGTGGAGTAGGGGGAGCTTGATTGTCTCGAGGTGACGGTGGATGAGGAGCTTGATGATTCTCAAAGTTTCTTCGATGCCTTTGCCCGGGATCATTTGCATTCATTGGTTGTTGATGACGATGGTGGGTTTGAGCATAGCGGTTGTTGCGTCAAGTGTGGTGTGGCTCCTCATCATCACTTCCATCCCATTGCGGCTCTCGATTGATGTGTTACGGTTGGCGATGTTCATGGTGTGGGTCACCATGATGTTCTTGTTCTTGTGGATGTTGCGCTTGTACCATTGCTTGTTGTGGTGGGCGACCATGTCCATCTTGTTGTTGTGGTTGAGCATGATGGTCATGGTTCCGATGATGTCTTGCATGGTGTGGATCAACTGCTTGTTCATGGCGATGACGAGCTTGGTGTTCCCCATTGTGGTGGTAGGGTTCTCCATGATGAGAGTGTGATCGTGAAGCGTCTCCATGATGACTTGAGGAGCGCGTATGAGACAAACTTGACGAGCTTGAATGATGTCCATGATGGTTTCTAAGGTTGGCAATAGCTTGGTGAAGAGCTTGGAATTGAGCATTGTGCTCCACTTGGCATTGCCGTTCACGGTAGTCGAACACTCAAAAAGTTTCATCAAGCCGGTTCTCAAGCCTCTCAAATTGGGCATTGAATTCTTAGTGTTGCGCCCATAAGTTGTGGCCGGTGGCAAAACCATCTTGGTTGTTGAAGTTTTCATCTCCGCTATCTTCACTTCCCTAGACATGTTGTTTGACCACAATTGAAAGGAAGGGTGGTATTGGTGGTATGGTATGTGCTACCTTGCCTCACCAAGTCAAAAATTAGAAAGGTTGTTATTATCGAGAGCAAAGCAAGTAGCGATACACAAGACACACACATACAAAGGCCTATGGTGGAAGGTTAGGAAGGTTGATAGCAAATGGAACAACCAAATGAAAAGGTTATTGTCAAAAGTGGGTAAAATCCAACAACAATGAAGTCAAAGGAAAAGCCCAAAAAGGGTGACGAAAACCTACGTATATACACACATGGTGGAGATTAATGTGGCTAGCACGACTATGAAAATGAGCAATGGACAAAATTGGTCCTAACAAAGAATAATGCTCAGTGTCATGCCAACGCTAGGAGAGACCGTAGCCCGTTTGCACAAAGATTGAGAATCAATGGATTTGCACGCTTGCCTTGCTCTTGCTTGGACTCTTGCTTAGAAGCTTTGGACTCTCTTTTGCATTGATATCTTTCTCTTTTTCTTTTTCTTAGAAGATTTTTTATGTATCTCTTTTCTTTCTATGCTATGGAGTCAACTTTTGCTATTGCCTCTACACTATGACTATGCAAGAGCAAGCGTACAATGCTTCGGCAAACACAAGATAAGCTACTCTCGATAGGTTAGGTAACACACAAACGAAGAAAGGGGGTTATCAAGGGTGGCGCAAGTTATACCTTGTGGTGATGAAGAACTTGCAACCTCTGGTAGAGAGGTGGTTTGAGTTCCATGGTGTCGAAGTCGAGTGCGAGGCGTTATTGTTGCAGAAGCTTTGTTAGAATGACAGACACGCACACAAAACACAAGCGTCAAGAGGAAATCAGTCAAAAAGGAAAAGAGGTCAAATTTTGTTACAGGGCCTGACACTCCGGTGTGTATCGGCCGAACACTCCGGGAGGGGGCACTCCGGCGTGCGTCAGCCGGACAATCCGGGTCAGGTCAGCACGATGAACCTGCCGGTGTTGTTGAGAGGAAATTGGCCCTTCAAACCTCAAATTTAGAAAATTTTGACCAAATTGGGCTGGGAAACACGGGCAAATGGTAGACCAACTCCAAAGATATGTTTCTTATGGACCAAAACCACAATCAACTCACCAAAACGAGAGATCGATCCAAAGAAATTTTGGGCAATATTTTTTGGTATTTTTCAATTTATGGTGGAAATCAATGAATGAAGTCAAATCCGTGGCAACCAAAATCTCTTGATACTAGTTTGTTATGCGTCTCCTTGTGGATTTACCCTAGGATGGCCCGATCTTCACGGGTTTGATGCGGGGGGGTGAGGGGAAACACGATGAAAAAGATGAACACAACTCTAATGCAAGGTAAAGATACAAACACACACAAAAACACACACTATTCGATTTGCTCCCATTGGTTCGAATAACCAATCCAATAGAATCCTCGGCGAGAGACCTTGCGGTAGAATCACCAAAGGAGGATCGGCAAGTGGATGATAGAATCCAAATCAAGGAGAGAGTAGCAACCAAGTAGAATCCCAAAGGGAGAGACCAAGCACTATTAGAATCCTTGACAAGGAGAGAACAAACACTTGAGGAGTGACATACGTATGATTACTCAGATACCTATGATTCGCTACCTAGGCCTGAAGAAAGGCTTACGACCCATGAAGAGTCAAGATGATGGCCCAAAAGGAGCAACCGACAAAGGCTGTAGTTGTATTAGCAAAGAGGAAAAAGGATCGACATCGTGTTGGTATTGTAATCACGTATATGTAACCTATCCACATACAGCTTTGAGACCCGGCCTATCATGTATAGAACGGGAGAAGCCTAGGAGAGTGAACCGAACAATCCCCAAGCGATTTGTAATAGTGCGATTCACCAAATATTCAGGCGACTTTGACTCTATTGTTCTCCTGACATCCGACGAAATCCCTGGCGTTCTCTTTTCCACAAAACCCTAAGTCCTTCTCCATGGACATTATCGAGGTTACACCTCGTCAATTGGCGCCGTCTATGGGAAGCTTGAAGCTAGAACCATGGATTCGGCAAAACTCTCTTTTTCAAGCAGCAACCCAACAAAAGCGGTTCCACACCCGCCCACCCTTGTGATAGTACCCACCGAATTCAACGACGAATCCGATCTCATCATCGGAAGCTTTCACTTCCGAGTAGAAGACCCCCAAGAATCACACCCTTCAGCCCTAACCACGTCAGAACGGTCGGTAGAAATTTAGGTGATACCAGCATCATCCGTCGGATCCTCCATGGAGGTCATGGCAGAAATCAAAGAAACCAACGAAAACAAGCAAGACGAGAAGGATCTGGGGGACCTTGATGGTCTTTACGAGAATCTCTCTGTCGGATCAGACCCACCACTAACTCCACCATGTGGAACAAGCCCAACAAACTCTGAACCCGAATAAAGAAGCAACAACATTGACTTGGAGATAAGGATGGCATAAATCTACCTAGAACAGAAAACAAAGGATTTCACTGATCCACCCAACAGTGTCTCCCTCGGTTCAAATGACGACGACATAGGCCCATACACGACACGCCACTAAGTGTGCATGGTCAACGGAAGTACCTCGACACCGCACGATTCTAAAGGTAACCCTATCCTCGACCCCAATGATATTTTATCGGATGACAATGCAGGAAACCACAACAGCGAAGGGGACCATGGAAATGGAGAAACAACGGACAATCACATAGTCCCAGGAGGAGGAACGGAACCAAATGGAGAAGAGAGGAGAACTCTTCGGCTACCAGCAACGGCATGGCAAAAGGCCAGGGAAGCAATTTCAGGTGCAGTTCCAATGACAGCCGACGCCTCACACGAAGATTTATTAGCATATCAATACTTGCTTCACCACACTAAGAGAGACCTACTAAGGATGCAAAGGCAACTCGATGGGCACAACTAAGCTCTACCCGAAGGTCCGAGAGCGTAACAGAAGGAGCACCACAAGGAAGGGGAACATCTTGATTACAGAACATCCTCGAAACAGAAAGAAATGAACTGATCCGAGACCTTGATCTATTGTTTATGTCAGTAGATCAAGCAGGAAACATCAAAGCAAAAACGGCTCAAGAAGCAATTGTGGTCACACAAACATATCTGATCACAACTCAAACTGCACCCGACGATCCTCGTGCAGCTCTCCATCGCTCCGCCCTGATGAACCTCGGCATGGTAGGAGCAACTCTCGCACAAGGAGAACAAGGAATTACGCATCAATCCGACAGATCCCCACGCCGTCGCAGCAACCCTCGGCAAGCAGGGCACACCCAGCGATCGCGGTCGCCACATCGGGAACACCTTTCACGACGAGCCACGAAGTAACACAAGAGATGAAAACCGCAATCGAAGAGATCATGGTAGTGACAATGAAGATGATTACGAGTTGTGCGGAGCCAACTATTTCATCAATGCATTCGAAAAAACATCAGTACCCAAGGACTTTAAACTTCCACACGACCGTAAAAAATACGATGGACTCCAAGAACCCAAAGCTTGGCTAGCAGATTACCTAGCCATTATCAAGTTATAGGACGGCTCTACAGCCACCACAATGCAAATTTCATAATTGCACCTTACCGGCGCTGCAAGGTCATTCATGGGGATATGCCAAATGGGGTATGTCTCGCAGGACGTTTGGAGTGGGCCAAGGCCTCTACGAGTGGGCCTGCAGGACGACGACTGCGAAGAAGCCTAGCGACTAGAAGCTGGAGGCCCAGAAGCATAGCAGAAGCCCAGTTGGATTAGGTCAAATCCTTCGAGTTCCTAATTGACTCGGTTGTATATCTGTAAACCCTAGCGAGGTACCCCCTATATAAACCTCCCTAGGGTACTCTCTGTACTTACGTTCCATCATACACCCCTACAAGCGACTCACTGCCTAGTCGCCGAGCTCGCCACCCTTGTAACTCGCTCGCTACCAATACAATCTAGCAGGAGTAGGTCTTTACCCTCCAGGGGGCTGAACCTGCGTAAACTCATGTGTCTCTGCCCCCATCTCGCTTCGCAGATGGCCATCAGCTCTTTCCCTCAATCCTGTAAATCGCTACCCCTGGTAGCGATTGCCGTGGTCATTCCCACGAATCGGCCGCTAGCAACGCGGCCGAGACTGATGTCGCTGTGGACGACGCGGCCCTCTGCAACAACACCGACTCGGCGACCCCTGCCTCGGTCACCGGATCTATCACCGCCGCATCACGGGAGGACTCCATCACGCGGGTCTCCAACCCTGAGGACATCGAGGACCCCTCCATCCTTGGGATCTTTGACTCTGACTCCAGATCGGAGTCCCATGAGAACTTCGGCGCCAGATCCAATCGCTTCAACGCGATCTACATGGCGAGCAGCACGAGCGCCCCGCCAAATCATTCTCCACGATGATTCCGCCGATCGCAACGGTGATAGAGGTGGAGGAAGCCCGACTGCGACTGGAGGAGGCATCACGCAGGGAGCCGGCCGAGCGTGAGAAATTCCGCCTCGAGCGGGAAACGGTGCAGGAGATGTCGCTCTACCATCAACGCTGCATCAGGACCCGCCTGAACCCTAACATCCAGGGCCGTGTCCTGAACTTCAATGACGAGGGAGACCTCGCGCGTGCGGCTGAGCGTGAGTACTGCGAGAATGCGCCGCCCGGCGGCAGCAGCCGCCCACCACCTGGTGCACCAGCGACTGGAGCCCCACCGCCAACCATTGGTCGCGCGGCCCCGCCAGACCAGCCGCGAATCATCATCTCGCCGCAGGCCCGCGACGCCAACGGGCTCCCACTGTACTCCACTCCAATGGACAACGTCATCGCAGCAGATGCCACGGTCGCCAACCTCGACATCCAAGGAGAGGGCGCGCTGTAGATCCAGTATGCCAAGTCCCTACTCGCCAGGGCCGTCGAGCAGCAAGCAGCAGGAGTCGACCCATGGGGGCAGATGTACTCCCGCTCATCGGGAAGCAGGGCGGCCTCAAGCGGCCGTCCAAACTTCGCCAAGACCCTCAACTGCCCACCACCCGAGCCCCTGCCGCACCAACCACGGGCTGCCAACCCCATGCTCTCCACTAACGATCCGCGGACCGTGAACAACACGGTCGCTGCCAATGGCCAACCCATAGATGCAAGGACACACATCATCAACAACCAGGCCTGGCGGGCGCGCCAGCCCAACTGATGCAGCCTGTCCTACAGACGCTTCTACATCTACACCAACAAGTCCCCCAAGTGGACCCATGACTCGTGCCCGAGCCAAACTCCTACAAGCTAAGGTGAACTCACTCCTCTCCTCGTGCCAATTTGATACCTCCTTGGATGGTGTGCTACTTCATACCTCTACTCTGTGCATCATCAGGTACGACCCCCCCCCG
Organism: Avena insularis; assembly: GCA_023614405.1. NCBI lineage: Eukaryota > Viridiplantae > Streptophyta > Magnoliopsida > Poales > Poaceae > Avena > Avena insularis. Next base: position 282,280,721 of record CM042688.1, on the reverse strand, counting down.
CGTCGACCCACGAGCCCTGAAGCTGAAGCTGCCTGAGCCGGAGTGTCCACCCGAATCCAGCCGGAGTGTCCGGCGCAGCCGGAGTGTCCGACGCGACTTAGCCGGAGTGTCCGATGCGACTCAGCCGGAGTGTCCGGCCTGCCACAGCCCGAACCTGGCATGGACATTCAGAAGGTCAAATCAGACACTTCCCGGACACCACCCGGAGTGTCCAGCCACCCCGGACTATCTGGTCGTGCCGACCCGGACTGTCCGGCCCAAGTGATGGGCATGCGAGCCTAGCTGGGCCCTATGGCCCATGTACCCCTCTACTTCGCCCAGAACTCTACCTTAATGCCTGAATTACCCCTGAACTTGTGGTTGGCCTATATATAGTCCCCCACCTCCAATGTAAACCCTAGGCATGATATTGGAATTAGTGGAAACCCCTTTGTGGATCTATCTGATTCTTGCCTCATGCTCCTTGTGTTGGAGATATGCCCAAGAGGCAATAATAAAGTGGTTATTATCATATCTTCATACTTATGATAAATGTTTACATACCATGCTATAATTGTATTAACCGGAAACATTAATACTTGTGTGATTTGTAAACTAGAATAAGAGTCCCTAGTAAAGCCTCTTGTTAAACTAGCTTGTTGGTTAATATATGATCATTGTTTCCTGATCATGAACATAGAGATGTTATTAACAACAGGGTCATATCATTAGGAGAATGATGTGATGGACATACTCCTATAGATAAGCGTAGCATAAAGATCAAGTCATTTCAATAGTTCAATTGCTATATGCTTTCTGATACATAGTAACCTAATTCCTTCGACCATGAGATCATGCATATCACCTTTACTGGATGGATGCTTTGATGTCATCAAACACCACCGTAATGTGGTGGCTATAAAGGTGGCATTGAGTGTTCGGAAAATATTGGTTGAAACACATGGATCAAGAGTGGGATTTGTCCATCCACATGACGGATAGATATTCTCTGGCCCTCTCGGTGAAATGTCATCCAATTAGCTTGCAAGCATGTGACTTGGTCACAAGGGATCACATATCAGGAGCGAGAAAAGAGTACTTATCGATGTGAGGTTGAACTAGGTATGCGGAGATACTGACGATCATAACCTCGGATAAGTAACATATCGTGAGACAAAGGGAAATTGGTATCGTATGTAAGTGGTTCATTCGATGCAAAGTAATCGTAGAAATATGTAGAGCCATATGAATTTCCAGATTCCTCTATTGGTTATTGTTCGGAGAAGTGTCTCGATCATGTGCATAATTCACGAGCCGTAGGGAGACACACTTAAGGATTGACGTTGTTTGAGTAGTTATGGTATTATGAGAAAGAGACCGAATGTTGTTGGAGTCTCGGATGGGATCCGGATATCATGAGGTGATCCGAATGGTCCGAGAATAAGATTCATATAAGGAAAGTCCCATTTGAGTTGGGGAATGGTTAGGTGTTTTCATCGGGAACATTCTAGAAGGTCCCGAATGTCAGACTCCGGAGGGAAGGGTACATGAATGTGTCATTGTAAGTTGGAATGATTGCATCATGTACTAAGTGTTCTCGCTGTCCAAAATAAAGGGTTTATTTAAATCCTAAATTGAAAAGTCAAACGGCTAGTTTGAAAGTCAAACGGCAAGTTTTGGAAAGTGGAAAGAGGAGGAAAAGAGGGAAACCGAGTTGGGGAGGGAGACCTCCTCCAACCGGCGGCCACCACCCAAGCCGAGTTGGGGAGGGACTCCACTCCCTCACAGCCAGCCCCTCCCACCTATATAAGGAGGCAGGCTCCCTCCTAAGACACACAAGTTCCTATCCTCTAAATCTAAACCCTAGCCAAGCCTCCGGTTTAGAGCCGTTTTGGTTTAGAGCTTCTAATTGCCCTAGCCTTCGGTTTAGAGCCTTCTAATTGGTGTGTCTAATTACTAGACCACTAATAGCCTCTCTCATAAGCTCCACCATACTGCTTTGGCTTAAGGCGAAGCCTGCGGGATCTCCCTCTACTTCCTGACCACGCCGTTGTCTTTCCGGAATCGCGAGGAGAGTGCTACAACCTCCATTTGCCTGCTGGAACAAGGGAGAGGAAGGTCTTCGTCCAATCGAACGTGTGGACCGATTGGAGCGCTGCTGAACGTGGCCTGGAAGGATCGTCTACGATCTTGAGATCGGAAAGAATGCGACTACATCACCCACGAATCTGCTCTCGTTAACCGCTTTGGAATCTTCGAGGTGAGTTCCACTATCGACTCGTTGCTACAATCTAGTAGATAGATCTTGGCTTGTTTGTTTGTATGCGATAGAAAATTTTTGTTTTCCATGCTACGAACCCCTCAAAGGGTATCGAGGCCGTGTCTATATGTAGATCTGTTGCAGAGTAGAACACAATGGTCATTGTGGGCGTTGATGCTTTATTGTAGATTACTTTTGTGTACTTTGCATCTTGCGGTATGTTGGGATGAAGCCGGCTAACCTTACATGACATCGTTCATGAGACTTGCTCCACGCTTGACATGCAACTTGTATTGCATAAGTGGCTTTATGGGTGCTGTTTCTCCTAGCATAGTAAAGATCCAATTTACAACGGGTGATCAACAATGCTAGTATCAATGTTGTGGTTCTTGTTAAATAAGTTAGAACGACTCTTATTGAAAGCCCCAAACCACGTAAAATATGCAAAGAAAGTAGAGGCGTCTAACTTTGTTTTGCGAGGGTGTCTGATGATGTGATATGGCCATGATTGTGATTATATTTGATGTATGCAATGTTCCTTATTGTAAGTTGGCAACGGCAGAGCCATATGGTTGTCTTTAATTTCTGTTAAGACTGCGTGTCTATTCAAAATAGTTGTAATAGTTGAAGCTGGTGGACGACAACCATGAAGAAGCGTCATTGACCTTGATGCTATGCCGGTGATGATGGAGATCATGTTAGTGCTTGAAGATGGAGATCGGAAGCACAAAGAAGAAAGGCCATATCATATCACATATTATGAATTGCATGTGATGTTAATCCTTTATGCATCTTGTATTGCTTAGTAGACGACGGTAGCATTATAAGATGATCCCTCATGCACATAAATTTCAAGTTCTAAAGTGTTCAACCTTAGTATGCACCGTTGCCAAAGCTTGCTGCTTCGAAGCACCACGTGATGATCGGGTGTCTTTGATTCAGGGTGAATACAACGTAAGCAAGCCAGATTTGCTTATGCGGTAGCTAAGGTTTGATCTTGACGAGCCTAGCATGTACGACATGGCCTCGGGAACACGGATTAGAAAGGTAGAGCATGAGTCATATAGTAGATATGATGAACATGTTGATTGTTCGCCCTTGAAGCTATATCAACTCTCGTGATGATCGGTTTTGATGTAGTGGATTTGTTTAGTGTGATCACTAAAACAATGTGAGGGATATTGTTTTGAGTGGGAGTTCACCTAGATTAATTTAATTATTAATTAGAACTCAATTTATCATAAACTAAATCAAAGTGAATTTGCATAGTTGTTGTAGTCATTGGCATCCGTTTACCACCTTAAGCTTAGTTATAATTGAGATGATAGAACTATAGAATTCTGGTTAGTTACTTAACTGGTATCGTATTGTATTGAAGTGTTAATCTAAAGTTTAAAAGTCCTATTGCAAACTTTCATGAAGTTCCTTACTCCATAAAGTTTAATAATTAGTATTAAAACAAGAGTGACAATTCCAAGTGTTAGTATATAAGTATCATGTTTATCTCCATGATTCTTGATATTCAAAGGATTGTCTTAATATCAAGGTAATCTAGGATCTGAAAGAGTTGTTTGAAACCATGATGTGTGGAAGATATTGTGATATCTAAAACGAAGTTTTGGTTACAACATGATAGAGTATAATATGGCAAAGTTCATGTTCTCATATTTTGATGAGAATTTGCAAAAGGTTGGAGACACTAGTTGTCCTAATCCTCCAAAAGGTTTTGGATAGCAACATTATACTCATAATTCATCATTATAAGCTAAAAGTAGCTTGATCATGGACGATTCCATGATAAAGTGAATATTTGATGTAGGTAAAATGTTTACTACACCAAGAGATTACTAAAGAAAGGAATTTGGAAGAACACCAAACATTTGATGATGGTGATCTACTTCAAAGTGCAAGTCCAAAGACATTTGTATTTAATTATACACGCTTTGGATTATGTGTCATATGTATGACTCCACTATTGATGTTGATAGATTCTTTCAAGCGGAAAGAAAATCTTGAAAGAGAATCTCATAAATATATGGCAGAAAAGAAAAGACTAGAATTGTTCAGTTTAAAGTATATAGATGATATACATGTTATGGCTATATTCTTTGCTTATTAAACAATGTGGTTCTTAAGTACTTGATACTGAATTTGTTGGTATGAATCGTCATACGAAACAACACAATTCATGAACTACAATGGCCTAAGTAATTAGCAAAGAATATGTGATGATGTTCATCGAGAACAAAATAAAGGGTTATTGTGTTGCTCGTTAAACATCAAAAGCTTGCCTTCAAGATTTGTTTTATCAGTATTATGAGAACAAAAGGGTTGTTCAAATAATTGCCGTAATCCATAAAAGATGGATGATTCGCAAATCTGTTGGAGACATCACATCCATAAAACTAGTGCTAAAATGTCGAAAGACAAATTGATTGAAAGATCACTTAGGAAGTGACATAGCCGTTTAAATTATATTGGAAAGAAAACATGAAGAAAATCCATATGGATGGAATTTTGGAGTCTATTTGATTTTGATCAAATGGCGTTTGTGAAACTTTCCTAGAGATAATTAAAACTTCGTTCATAGGCCAAAAGGAGCGATGGACTAGCTTATTGGAACTTGTACATATTGTTGTACGAAATCCATTATGTGTAGTCAAGCGATGGATTTCAACTTCATATGCTTTCTCCGAAAATTTGAGTGAATATATGAATATTTACTTAATAAGGATGAAGTGTGAAATATTTGAAAAGTTCAAAGAATTTTAAGATGAAGTGCAAAATCATTGTAACAAGAATATAAATAGTTTATGATAAGATCATAAAGGAAGATATTTGAGTTACAAGTTTAGCATAATACCTAAGATTTAAGGAATCGTTCGTGGATTTGCATTTCAAACACCATAAAGAGTATGGAGCGTTCGAGATATGTAATTAAACCTTGTTTGACATGGTAAGATCAAAGGTGTAATTCATAGAACTGCCATTATATTTTAAAGATTAAAAGCTTTAGAGACTACCGTTTTTCCCGAAAAGAGCTCCATCATAATCCGCTGAAATGACACCATAAAAGGTTATGGTTTGGGATAAAACCCAAGTAGTCCTTTCTTAAACATTGGTATGCTTTGCATAAGAAAGATGTTTGCAACCAAAGTCGGATAAACCTGTCTTTGTATTACTATTAAGTATTCCTCCATAAACAGGAGACAAAAGTGTTTGTAGCTTAGAACGTCAAGTTTCTTTGAGAAGGAATTTTCGTGAAAAGTTAAGTGGGAGGACAATAGAACTTTGATAAGGTTAAAAGAACCTTAGCTATATGTAAAAGTTGTGCAAGACCGAAAAGTGTTAGGAGGCAATAATGCTCATGGCTCACGTGCCTCAAAGGTTGTGGTCACGGAGGTCTAATTTTCTATTGAACCAAGTAGGTCAAGTAAACAATCAAATACCAAGATTTGAGGTTGAATCATTATTTGAGAATAATGAACAGACTACATGCAAAGAAGCGATGATGGGCCCTGACTCCGTCAAATGGTTTGAAGCCATAAAATCCGTGATAGTTCCATACACGAGAAATCAAGTTTTGAACTTGAAGGACCCTCGAAAAAGGTGTAAGACCTGGCAGTTGTGTTTGGATCTATAAAGAAGTAAACATGGATGTTTCACATCTATGAAATAGTCGACATGTTGGGAAAGAGTTCACAACAATGTTCAAAGGTTGTATATGACAAGATTTGATCTTTCATAGCGATTTTTAGTCTAGACGGATTAATGTAGCAACCACTACATATAATTTGTTATGTGGTAGTAGAATAAACAAAACAAGTTCTTCTAATAGAATGGTTACCTAGGACGTGTGCATGACATGGTCCAAAGGGTTTTGTTAATTCAAGGGATGCTAAAGCATATGCAAACTTCAATGGTTGAAGTAAGCATAAGCGGAGTTGGAATCTTCACTATGATGAAACTGTTAAAAGAGTTTAATTTCATCGGAGACAATGAAAGATGCTTGCATTTGCAAGAAATTAAGTGGGAGCTAAGACATGTTTCTAATACATTATGTGGAAGACATATTGTTGATTGGAAATAATGTATCTTTTATTAACACATATTAAGAATTTCATCCCGATGAAAGACTTAGGCAAAACCCAAATATTTGGCATCAATAGGCGCTAATATGGTTGTGCGGAAGTACATAAACGATATATTGAATGAATTCAATATAGAAACTACAAGAAAGGTTCTTGTTATGCGAGAAAGGATTGAAAGAGTTCAATGTTGATGATATATTCAAGTGTATTGACATTTGGTAAGTGAAACAAAGATTCAAGTATAGATTGATACTTGATGTATGAAATCACAAAGAGTATTTATATCAATCATTACGTGATATGTACAAATCCAGATATGTCCTATGCTCTAAATGTTGTGAGCATATACGAATGATTTGTAAGATGATCATTGGACGATAGTAAGGATATTCTTATGATCTTTTGGAAGAACTAAGAGTATATTATTTGTAGAAGTGACGAATAGATGGTTAGTTCATTGTAAAAAGTACTACATTGATACTAGTTTTGTCACAGTACAAATTAAGTTTTATCTCAATCTAAACTAAGGGTGGCACAATATAATGGAAAGTAAGTTCCATAATGGATTTGGATGAGTTCCAAAAGTTAAGACATTGTGAGATACTACAACAAAAGGCTAAGTATATGAGCGCTATTATAGCGACAAAGAGGGCATTTGTGTCAAGTAGTTTGTTATCAAACTAGGTGTAGTTCACAAGGATAATACTATGAAGATATATTATGCGACAATATTGTCAACATGTTTTAACCCCAAAGAACTAAAGGTCACACGAAGACCAAATTTATACAAAGCCATCTCATTTGAGAATGAGTGATGCGAGACGCATAAAGACATGCAATTACACACGGACACGGAAGTGTCGATCCGGAGATCAGTTGACCACTAGCAATCGTGTACATACAACACCGAAAGCCATAGGTGTTGAAAACACAAAGGTTTGAAACTAGATTATTGACTCTAGTGCAAGTGGGAGACTGTTGGAGATATGCCCAAGAGGCAATAATAAAGTGGTTATTATCATATCTTCATACTTATGATAAATGTTTACATACCATGCTATAATTGTATTAACCGAAACATTAATACTTGTGTGATTTGTAAACTAGAATAAGAGTCCCTAGTAAAGCCTCTTGTTAAACTAGCTTGTTGGTTAATATATGATCATTGTTTCGATCATGAACATAGAGATGTTATTAACAACGGTCATATCATTAGGAGAATGATGTGATGGACATACTCCTATAGATAAGCGTAGCATAAAGATCAAGTCATTTCAATAGTTCAATTGCTATATGCTTTCTGATACATAGTAACCTAATTCCTTCGACCATGAGATCATGCATATCACCTTTACTGGATGGATGCTTTGATGTCATCAAACACCACACCGTAACAGGGTGGCTATAAAGGTGGCATTGAGTGTTCGGAAAATATTGGTTGAAACACATGGATCAAGTGGGATTTGTCCATCCACATGACGGATAGATATTCTGGGCCCTCTCGGTGAAATGTCATCCAATTAGCTTGCAAGCATGTGACTTGGTCACAAGGGATCACATATCAGGAGCGAGAAAAGAGTACTTATCAAGAGGTTGAACTAGGTATGCAGAGATACCGACGATCATAACCTCGGATAAGTAACATATCGTGAGACAAAGGGAAATTGGTATCGTATGTAAGTGGTTCATTCGATGCAAAGTAATCGTAGAAATATGTAGAGCCATATGAATTTCCAGATTCCTCTATTGGTTATTGTTCGAGAAGTGTCTCGATCATGTGCATAATTCACGAACCGTAGGGAGACACACTTAAGGATTGACGTTGTTTGAGTAGTTATGGTATTATGAGAAAGAGACCAATGTTGTTGAGTCTCGGATGGGATCCGGGATATCATGAGGTGATCCGGAATGGTCAGAATAAGATTCATATAAGGAAAGTCCCATTTCGGAGTTGGGGAATGGTTAGGTGTTTTCATCGGGAACATTCTAGAAGGTCCGGAATGTCCGGCACTCCGGAGGGAAGGGTACATGAATGTGTCATTGTAAGTTGGAATGATTGCATCATGTACTAAGTGTTCTCGCTGTCCAAAATAAAGGGTTTATTTAAATCCTAAATTGAAAAGTCAAGCGGCTAGTTTGAAAGTCAAGCAGCAAGTTTTGGAAAGTGGAAAGAGGAGGAAAAGAGGAAACTGAGTTGGGGAGGAGACCTCCTCCAAGCCAGCCACCACCCAAGCCGAGTTGGGGAGGGACTCCACTCCCTCCTGGCCGCCAGCCCCCTCCCACCTATATAAGGAGGCGGGCTCCTCCTAAGACACACAAGTTCCTATCCTCTAAATCTAAACCCTAGCCAAGCCTCCGGTTTAGAGCCGTTTTGGTTTAGAGCTTCTAATTGCCCTAGCCTTCGGTTTAGAGCCGTCTAATTGGTGTGTCTAATTACTAGACCACTAATAGCCTCGCTCAAAAGCTCCACCATACTACTTGGCTTAAGGCGAAGCCTGCGGATCTCCCTCTACTTAGGTACCACGCCGTTGTCTTTAGGAATCGCGAGGAGAGTGCTACAACCTCCGCTTTCTTTGGAACAAGGAGAGGAAGGTCTTCGAAAATTAACGTGTGACCGATTGCTGGGAGCGCCATGAACGTGGCGCTGGAAGGATCGTCTACACGATCTTGAGATCGGAAAGAGTACGACTACATCACCCACGAGAATCTGCTCTCGTTAACCGCTTTGGAATCTTCGAGGGTGAGTTCCACTATCGACTCGTTGCTACAATCTAGTAGATAGATCTTGGCTTGTTTGTTTGTATGCGATAGAAAATTTTTGTTTTCCATGCTACGAACCCCTACACCTTGACTAAGGAGCACCAATATCCCCAAACCTCGTTGGAGTTTGCATCGTGCCTCCGCGTTGTACAAGGCCTAGGCATCGGTGTCCCTTTGCCTAGACGTCAAGATCTCACCAAGTCTCCCATCTCGCCGTGCCGGTTCGAGAGAGAGAGTTCTCCGCCCGACGCCGATCCTAGGGATTGCGCCGGACCGGTCACCGCCGGCGTGAGCTATTCATGTGTATCGTGGTTTTGTGTGTGTGTGTTCTTCGCGTTCTTTGTGCGTGCGTTCGTCGTGTTCATCCTCCCCTCCTCTTTCCGCACTCCATCCTCGATTTGAAAGGGAATCATGAAAGATCGGGCCACCCTAGAGGTTTGCCCTCAACATATTGGTATCAAGAGCTTTGTTGCTCACGATTTCCCCCACAAATTTTTCTTCTATCCACCAAAAATTCGAAAATCCCCAAAAAACAGCCCATATTTGCCTTTGGATCGATCTCTTGATTTGGAGTGTTATTTGTGGTTTTGATCCGACCAAACCTTGTCTAAGGAGTTGGTCCAGCTTTCTCCTACGTTTCCCCAGCCCGATTTGGCCAGTTTTTCGCGGATTTGAGGCCCGAAGGCGAGGATTTCCGCTCAAGAACACGAGCAGGAAACCCACGCCGGAGTGTCCGGCTCGTACCGACCGGAGTGTCCGGCCGAACCAGACCAGAGTGTCCGGCCCAGACAGACCGGAGTGTCCGGCTGTAACGCCAGTTTTGACAGTTTTGCCTCATTTTTCGCATTGGCTAATCTCCTTTGTTTGCTCGTGTCCCGTGTGCGTGTCAGCAAGCTTCCGCATCATCAACTTCTGCGCTCATCGACACCATGGACCACGAACATCATCCCGCACCACCGACGCCAAGTTCATCATCAAAGAAGGTATAACTTGCGTCACCTTTCTAACCCCCATCTTCCTTTGTGTGTACCTATCCCATGAGAGTGGCTCATCTTGTGTTTGCTTGAGCATTGTGCATTTGTCCTTGGATAGTGAGAGTGCAAGAGCAATATCAAGTGTGACTAGGTAGCATTAAGGGAGAGAAAAAAAAACAGAAAAAGATACAAAGAAAAAGCAAAAGAAAAATAGTCTCCCCTTGCAAAAGAGAGTCTCAAAGCTTGTAAGCAAGAGAGAAAGAAGAGCGCCCAAGGCAAGTGCACAAATCCGTTGCTCACTTTTCCTCTTTGCAAACGAGCCACGGTCTCTCCTTGCATTAGCACGACAACGAGCTTAGTCTTCGTTAGGATATTTTGTTTGCTAATTTTCATAGTCGTGTCAATCCCAACTTTCTCCACGTGTGTGTACATAGTCGTAGGTTCCCGTCACCCTTTTGAGTTGTTGACCTTCGCCTTTGACTTGAGTTTTGTTGGATTTTACCCACTTTTGACTATCCCTTTTCTTCTGGTTGGTTCTTTGGCTTTCCACAATCCTAACCTACCACCAACAAGCTTTTGAGAGTTAGTTCTTTCTTTAGTGTGAGTTTTCTTTGCAATTCCACTTTGCACGCTTATAGCTCTCACTAGTGGTTTCTAGTTTGGTGCAATCCCCAAAGTGAGGTACAAGGCTAACACCACCATATTCCACTTCCATATACAATACTTGTGTGTTTTGCATGATGGATAGGCACGGTGAGACGAGCCAACCACCTCCCCAAGAAGAAGATCAAGGTCCGTACATGACGCGTGCAAGTCACTTCATCGTCCGCCAAGAATTCTGTGAACGTTGGCAAGCCCTTGAGACGCGACAAGATGAACAATTTGGCGAGACGCAAGCCGAGTTTAAGAGCATCGACAACCGCTTCGATGGCCTCGAAAGGCAAATGCAAGCAATGCATCACAACTTTGGCCACCAAAATGAGTCGCTTCAACGCTCCGTCGCCGAAACAAATGACAACCTTCGTCGCCTCATCGACGAAATGGCAAGACCATGTTCACGTGCTTCAAGCTCTTCAAGCTCATCGCGTCGTCATGCTCCTCCTCAACAAGATCTTCAACCAAGTGCTCTAAGATGCAATGATGCCCCCGTGTGGTTGAAGATGGAACCTCTTCGAACTATGTACCTTCCCCATGGCACGCCGCAACATCAAGCTATGATGGTGACCTCTCTTCAAGGCCACGAGCAAGGCAAGAAGCACACCGTCATCACGCAAGGGTACTAGTGATTCAACAAGAGTAATCACAAGAGGAACCGCAAGCGCAACCGCAAGTGCAACCGCAAGTCTACCACCATCGACCGCGACACATACTTGACACAACGAGTGATGACTCCAATTTGGAGAATCAAGCTCGTCATCGAAGTGAAGCTCTCCAAGATCCTCCTCCTCGTCGTCAATGTCATGAACGTCAACAACGACACCATGGTCATCACGAGGCGCCTCCTCCACATCAACAAAACTTGGAGCGTCAAGTGATACAAGTTGAGCGACGCCCACCACGTCAAGAGGCTCATGACCATGTTCTTCGCCGTGAGGCCCATCTGCCTAACCAACATCACCAACCGAGGAACGAGCCTCCTCTTCGTCATCAACCGCGTCAAGAGGCTCCACACCTTCGCCACCATGAGGCCCAAGAGCCTCAACCACGTCAACAATGGCGCCAAGAGCAAGAGCAAGCTCCTCCACAACAATACCAAGAGCAAGCTCCGCAACAAGGATGCGAGAACCAAGTTCCACCTCCCCAACTACAAGATCATCAACAAGGTCACGAAGTTCGTCGCAATGACCGCAACGATGAAGAAACTTTTGGCAAGCTCAAGTTCACAATGCCAAAGTTCACTGGATCCAATGACCCCAAAGAATACCTCTCGTGGGCACTCAAAGTAGACAAGATCTTCCGCATGCACAACTATAGCAATGAGAAGATGGTCGCCATGGCTTCGCTAGAGTTTGATGATTACGCCAACCTTTGGTGGGAACAAGTTCAAGTTGCTCGTGATGCAAGACAAGAGCCTCCAATCACAACTTGGCATGACATGAAGGCTCACATGAGATCCCGGTTTGTCCCCGCGCACTACACACGTGACCTCTTCAACAACCTTCAAGTGCTTCGTCAAGGGACAAAGACCGTGGAAGAGTACTTCAAGGAAATGGAACTCAACTTGATTCGCGCCAACATTGATGAACGCATGGAGCAAACAATGGCACGTTTCCTTATTGGCTTGAGTCACCCAATCAAGCGCATCGTCGAGTTCCAAACATACAACAACATGGCTGAGCTTGTGCACATCGCAACAAAGGCTGAACGTCAAGTGCAAGAGGATATCAAGTACAACAAGCCCAAGACGTACTTCACCTACAAGCAAGCTTCAACCGCTACACCAACAACTTTCAATGGTAGCTCCTCAAGTACCTCCAAGCCTTCCTTCAAGCCCACACTTCCTCAAGGAAAACTGCCCCCAAGTGGTAAGCAAGCAAAGAATGATACACCTTTCAACGGTGAATGCTACAAGTGTGGAGGTAAAGGACACAAGTCGGCCGAATGTGGAAACAAGAAAGTCTTGTTCATCCATGAAAATGGTGATTAAGAGTACTTGAGTGAAGATGAGTTTGATGCCCATGTCAAGGAAGCAATGGCAAGGCAACGAGTGGAAGGTGATCAAGAACTCCTCATGTGTGAACATGACACAAGTCCATCGCTTGTCGTCACAAGGATCTTGACCACTCAAGCACAAGAGCATGAAGACCAACGCTCCAATATCTTCCAAACACGAGCCGACATCAATGGCAAATCTATCAAGGTGATCATTGACGGAGGGAGTTGCCACAACCTTGCTAGCACCGAGTTGTGTGAGAAGCTCAACCTCACCCTCCACCCACACAAGCACCCCTACCACGTGCAATGGCTAAGTGACCAAGGGTCCGTGAAGATCAAGCACACCGTATCGGGCTCCTTCGCCATTGGTCCTTACAAAGATACGGTGGAGTGTGATGTGGTTCCTATGACAGTTTGCCACATGCTTCTAGGTCGACCATGGCAATTTGACAAGGCTGCTCAACATGATGGTCGCACCAATGTATACACCTTCAAATGGCTCAACAAAACATGTGTTTTGCAACCGATGACTCCTAGCCAAATAATTGAGGACAATGCAAAGGATTTAGCGAGGGCGCAAAGCACAACAACACTTACTTGTGAGAAGAGCGGTGAGAGAGAGAACCACCTCATAGTGAGTGAGAGCCACAAGCCAAACTCGAGTGGAAAAACTAAGAGTGTTCTCCTTGCCACCAAAAGTGAGATGAGAGATGTTCGGAACAACCCATCCATCTTGCACTATGTCCTCCTTTGCAAGGGACTAGCGCAAGGAACTAATGAATTAACCAATGTTCCTCCATCTTTGATGAGTGTTTTGCAGGAATTCAAGGATGTGTTCCCCGAAGAGCTCCCACATGGACTACCTCCTCTTCGTGGAATAGAACATCGCATTGACCTCATCCCCGGTGCACCACTTCCCAACCGCGCTGCTTACCGCACGAACCTGGAGGAGACGAAGGAGATCAAACGTCAAATCAACCAACTCGTCTCCAAAGGTTTGATCCAAGTTAGCACTAGTCCAAGTGCCATACCCGTGATTCTTGTTCCAAAGACGGATGATACGTTACGATTATGCATGGACTGCCGTCCAATCAATGCTATCACCGTGCGTTATCGACATCCCATACCACGTCTCGATGACATGCTTGATGAGCTGTGTGGAGCCACTATTTTTTCAAAAATTGATCTTCGTAGTGGTTACCATCAAATACGCATGGCTGAAGGTGATGAGTGGAAAACCGCCTTCAAGACCAAACTTGGTCTCTATGAATGGTTGGTTATGCCCTTTGGTTTATCTAATGCCCCATCCACCTTCATGCGCCTCATGAATCATATTTTGCGTTCTCTCATTGGAAAAAGCGTTGTTGTCTATTTCGATGATATCCTTGTTTATAGCAAATCTCTTGAGGACCATATAACACATGTCAAGGAAGTTTTGCAAATCCTTCGACATGAAAAGCTTTATGCTAATCTTACCAAGTGCACTTTTGCTAAAGACAAGTTGATTTTTCTTGGATTTGTTGTTTCTTCGAAGGGAATTGAAGTTGATGTTTCCAAGGTAAAGGACATACGAGATTGGCCCATCCCAACAAATGTGAGTGAACTCCGAAGTTTTCATGGGTTGGCCGGTTTCTATCGTCGCTTTGTGAAAGACTTTTCCACTATTGCTTCTCCTCTCAACGAGTTGTCACGTTCATGTGGGGCAAAGCACAACAAAAAGCTTTTGATGAACTCAAAAAGAGGCTCACCAAAGCACCTCTACTTGCTTTACAGGATTTCACAAAAACTTTTGAGATAGAGTGTGATGCTAGTGGTATTGGCATTGGAGGAGTCCTTATGCAAAACAGACGTCCTATAGCCTACCATAGCGAGAAACTTGATGGTGCTCGCCTTAACTATCCGATTTATGACAAAGAGCTTTTTGCCTTAGTTCGTGTCCTTCAAGTTTGGCAACACTACCTTTGGCCAAAGGAATTTATCATACATTCCGACCACGAGTAGTTGAAATATCTCAAAGGCCAAGCCAACTTGAGCAAGAGACACGCTAAGTGGGTTGAGTTCATGGAGTCTTTTCTGTACATTGTCAAGTATAAGAAGGGCAAAGATAATGTAGTTCTTGGACGCATTGTCTCAAAACATACAAGCCTTCTTCTGAGACTTGAAATCAACGTGTTGGGTCTTGAGGAAATAAAATCTTTGTATGCTTCGCCGTTCTTGAACCAATTTTACATAAAGTGCTCCAATGACAAAGGAGTTGATGATTTCTATTTGCATAAGGGCTTCCTATTTAAACAAAACAAGCTATGCATTCCGAAGTCATCGCTTCAACTTTTGCTCCTCCAAGAATCTCATGGTGGAGGCCTTATGGGTCATTTTGGTCGCGACAAGACATTGGACATGCTCTCCAATCACTACTTTTGGCCCAAGATGAAGCGTGACTTGGAGCGCTATGTTCAACGATGCACGACATGTGTTCAAGCTAAGTCACAAGCTAATCCCTATGGTCTTTATATGCCATTGCCTATTCCTCCTACACCTTGGTCCGACATTAGCATGGATTTCGTGTTAGGATTGCCTAGATCTAAGCATGGTCATGATTCTATATTTGTTGTTGTGGATCGTTTTTCCAAAATGGCACACTTCATACCGTGCCATAAGACCGACGATGCTTCACATGTTGTAAATCTGTTTTTCAGGGAAATCGTCCGTCTTCATGGTGTGCCAAGGACAATCGTCTCCGCCTGTGATGTCAAATTCATGAGCTACTCGTGGAAGACACTCATGGCCAAGCTCAGCGTCAAGCTCCTCTTCTCATCCGCATCACATCCTCAAACTGATGGCCAAACCGAAGTTGTCAACCGAAGCCTCGAAACTCTCCTTCGTGTGTTGATCAAGAAAAACATGAAGGATTGGGAGGAATGCATTCCACACGCCGAGTTCACCTACAATCAAGCCAAGCACTCAACAACCAAGATGAGTCCATTCATGATCGTCTATGGTTTCGAACCCCTCACTGCGCTCGACATCCTACCACTACCTCTCCATGAGCGCACGAACATGGACGTCGAGAAGCACGCAAAAGCTATGAAGAAGCTTCATGAAGAAACAAGAGCTACTATCGAACAACAAGTCCTTCGCCAAGCTTCAAGGCTAAACAAGGACAAGAAGGAGATGATATTTGAATAAGGTGACCTTGTGTGGATACACCTAAGCAAGGACCGCTTCCCCAAGGAACGTGACTCCAAGCTCAAGCCAAGAGGAGATGGTCCCTTCAAGGTCCTCAAAAGAATCAATAACAACGCCTACATCATCGACATACCGGCCTCCAAGTATCTTGCAAGCAATACATTCAATGTCAAGGATCTCTCACGCCGGTGGTGACCGGTCCGGCGTGCCAGCCCAACTGATGCAGCCCGTCCTATAGACGCTTCTACATATACACCAACAAGTCCCCCAAGTGGACCCATGACTCGTGCCTGAGCCAAACTCCTACAAGCTAAGGTGAACTCACTCCTCTCCTCGTGCCAATTTGATACCTCCTTGGATGGTGTGCTACTTCATACCTCTACTCTGTGCATCATCAGGTACGAACCCCCGCCGCGTCGACCCACGAGCCCTGAAGCTGAAGCTGCCTGAGCCAGAATGTCCGCCCGAATCCAGCCGGAGTGTTCGGCGCGACTCAGCCGGAGTGTCCGGCATGCGACAGCCCGAACCTGGCATGGACATTCAGAAGGTCAAATCGGACACTTCCCGGACACCACCCGGAGTGTCCGTCCACCCCGGACTGTCCGGTCGTGCCGACCTAGACTGTTCGGCCCAAGTGATGGGCCTGCGAGCCTAGCTAGGCCCTATGGCCCATGTACCCCTCTACTTCGCCCAGAACTCTACCTTAATGCCTGAATTACCCCTGAACTTGTGGTTGGCCTATATATAGTCCCCCACCTCCAATGTAAACCCTAGGCATGATATTGGAATTAGTGGAAAACCCTTTGTGGATCTATCTAATTCTTGCCTCATGCTCCTTGACTAAGGAGCACCAATATCCCCAAACCTCGTTGGAGTTTGCATCGTGCCTCCGCGTTGTACAAGGCCTAGGCATCGGTGTCCCTTTGCCTAGACGTCAAGATCTCACCAAGTCTCCCATCTCGCTGTGCCGGTTCGAGAGAGAGTTCTCCGCCCGACGCCGATCCTAGGGATTCTTGGGACCGTCACCGCCGCGTGAGCTATTGGTGTGTATCGTGGTTTTGTGTGTGTGTTCTTGGCGTTCTTCATGAAATGCGTTAAATGCGTCGTGTTCATCCTCCCCTCCTCTTTCCGCACTCCATCCTCGATTTGAAAGGGAATCGTGAAAGATCAGGCCACCCTAGAGGTTTGCCCTCAACACCAACGACTTGAGGCACACCCTCACCAACCGCGGCAACCCCGAACCAAGGGGATCGCTCAGCCGAGTCGGCCCCTAGTGCTTCGGACCAATGATCCGAGGCGAGAAGTTCCCCGCCAACTTCAAGGCGCCCAAGAAGATCGAAAAATACGATCTAACGTACGACCCATCGGTGTGGCTAGACACGTACGTGATAGCCATGGGAATCACTGGCCACACCGACCTGTTCGCCGCACGCTACTTCCCCTTGATGATGGAGGGGGCGACCAGGCAATGGATCAACACACTCCCCGCGGACGGCATCGATTCATGGGAGGAGATGCGCGACGCCTTCGTCAGGCACTTCGAGGGCTCCTACACCCGTGCCACCACCATCGAGGACCTAGAGAGATGCATCTAGGGGCATCGCGAGTCGACCCACCACTAGATCCAGAGGTGGCAGGAACTATGGATCAACGCCTCCGGCATCCACCCGGACACGGCGATCCACTGCTTCAAAAGCGCGTGCCGGTACGAGCCTCTGGTCGCTAAGATCAAGAGGGTCTACCGGACGCTCAACAACATCCCCGATCTCCTCGATATCGCCAAGAGGTATGCAGAGGAGGACTCCGACGATGAGTCGGGGGGAAGACGTCGCACCAGCGGCCCCGACAACGGGCGACAGGGCGACATGCGCTACAACAACACTCGCCTCATCGGCAAACGACGCGGTGACAGGCGAGTTGACTTCGTCACCAACCCTGGCTATGGGCAACGCGACCCGAAAAACTTCCGCCGCAATGGAGGGAACTACCGTGAGAGCGGAAATTACTGCGCGAGCAACGCGGCGAAGCCGAAATTCGACCCCGCCGCCTTAATCAACCAGCCCTGTGTCTACCACAGCAGGGAGGGGAAGCCTGCCACTCACACCACCACAGACTGCCATTCTTTGAAGGAGATCGAAAAGGCAAGGCGAGCAAGGGAGGACCCCAACAATAACCCACCAAGGGACAATGGCAATGCCGGCAGGTTTGGCAACACCGTTGGCTCGCTACACACCTTCACGGGGCTCGGCAACAAATGCGAGAAGAAGGTGCTCGTCCGCGTAGTTGCCATCAATGCGGTGACCCAAGTCGACATCCCCAGCTTCCTCAACTGGTCTGAGCAAAGCATCACCTAGAGTCGCCAAGATCACGTGTCCATGATCGAATATCTGGGGCGAGTCGCCCTGGTAGTCAGGCCCAAAGTGGTCGACTACTGGCTGCCCAAGACATCGATGGACAGTGGAAGCTCCATCAACATTATGTACCTGGACACATTCAAAAGGCTACATCTCCCGGATTCGGCAATCGAGTCGACGACCACCACCTTCCACGGCATTGTCCCCAGTTGGAAGGCGTACCCGATTGGCAAGGTGATGCTGCCAGTCACCTTCGGCACACCAGCAAACTACCGCACCAAGCGGATCGTCTTTAAGCTGGTGAACTTCCACAACCCCTACCACTACGTCCTGGGGCGCTAGGCGTTCGCCAAATTCCTGGCGACCCCGCACTATGCATACAACATGATGAAGCTCCCGAGGCCAAGCAACATTATCACCATCCACGGCGACCCCGACATGGCCGTGGAGTGCTAGGGCAGGCACCGAGCTCTCCGACACCGTCATCACCGTGGAAACAAACCACGCAGACGAGCTCGCGAAATACGCGAGCAACATCGACAAGGATGACCCAACCATCCTGAAGAAGCCAACCGCCGCAAGCTCCACCTTCGAGGCGACCACACACACCCGTACCATTGAGCTCGTCCCAAGCGACTCCAGCCAGACGGTCACCATTGGGACGAACATGAGTCCTGCAGAGGAAAGCGCGCTCATCGGGTTCCTACGTGAGAACCGCGACATCTTCGCATGGAAACCATCCGACATGACTGGTGTCCTAAGGGAACTCGCTGAGCACAAACTTAACACCGACCCTAAAGTGCGACTAGTGAAGCTGTCGCTACGGCCCTTCAATGAAGAGAGCCACCGAGCAATTGCCGAAGAAGTACAGCGTCTACTCGCTGCAGGCTTCATTCGACACATTAAGTACTCCAAGTGGCTGGCAAACCCAGTCCTGATTCTAAAAAAGAACAACACCTGGAGAATGTGTATCGACTACACTAGCCTCAACAACGCCTTCCCGAAGGAGGAGTTCATCCTACCGCGCATTGATCAGATCATCGACTCGACCGCGGGATCGGAGTCGCTGTGCTTCCTCGATGCATACTCTGGTTATAACCAGATCAAAATGGCGGTCGAGGATGAGGAGAAGACGGTGTTCATCACGCTATTCGACGCCTTCTGCTACACCGCCATGACGTACAGCCTCAAGAACGCTGGCGCGGCTGATACGTTGCAAACGTATCTATAATTTTTGATGTTCCATGCTTGTTTTATATCTACTTTCTTATGTTTTGTCCACACTTTGGAGTATTTTTATACACTTTCTTGGACTAACCTATTAACAAGGTGCCATAGTGCCAGCTGCCTGTTTTCTGCTGTTTTTGGTTCCAGGAAAGTCAAAAAATGAATATTCTCAGAATTGGACGGGACAAAAGCCAAAGTCAATATTTCACCGAGGGGGACACAGAGCCAGAAGACGAGATGGAGAGGGGCCAGAGGCCGGTCACACCACCTGGCCACGCGGCCAGGCCTGGCCTGCGCCAGGGGGTGGTGTGGTCGCCTAGGGCACGCCCTCGGTCTCCCCTTTCACCTATATATTGCCTCCGATACAGAAACCCTAAGTATCCGATCAAAATTCCACGAAAGAGTCTATAACCGCCGCCATCTCCATCCCTAGATCGAGAGGAATCTAAAGCTCTTCCCGGCACCCTGCCGGAGGGGAGAATTGACCCTGGAGGCCTTCTTCATCACCATGCCTGCCTCCGGTGTGATGCGTGAGTAGTTCATCCCTGGACTACGGGTCCATGTAGTAGCTAGATGGTTGGTTCTTCTCCTTTGTGTTACCATGTTTAGATCTTGTGAGCTCCGTTCATGATCAAGATCATCTATTTGTAATCATACATGTTGTGTTTGCGGGGATCCGATGGATATTGAGATGCTATTTTAGATTGATTATTGATTCTATCATGTCTTTGTTATTTGGGATCTTGCATGCTCTCTGTTGTTAGTAGCTATCTTGGCCGAGTAGATGCTAGTAACTCCAAGAGGGAGTATTTATGCTCGATAGTGGGTTCATGCCTCTAGGAATCTGGGGAAGTGACATAAATCTCTAAGGTACTAGATGTGTTGTTGCTACTAGGGAGAAAACAACAATCCTTTGTTCATAGAACAATCGTATTGTTTACTTTACACACAATGCTTAATGCAATTATCTGTTGCTTGCAACTTAATACCTGAGGGGGTTCGGATGATAACCTGAAGGTGGATTATTAGTCATAGATGGAGTTGGATTACGGTCTATGTATAATGTTGTAATGCCCAATCAAATCTCATAGGAGTCAAGATGATTAGTATATGCATGTATGCTTTCTCGATGTTTGTCAATTGCCCCGCTGTAATTTGTTCACCCAACTTGTCATCTATCTTAAGGAGAATCACCACTAGTGAATTATGGACCCTGGTCCTTTCTTTTACCTTCAATCTACAATCTACTGTTTACTGTTACTGTTTTCTGTTTACTTTCTACTAAGCAATTACTATCTTCCACACAATACGTTTAATCCTTTGTTTTCAGCAAAATCGGTGAGATTGACAACCTCACTGTAAGTTGGGGGCAAAGTTATGTGATTGTGTTGTGTAGGATTCCAAGTTGGAAACAACACCTTGGAGGTGTTTCCTTGCTCCTACTAGTTCGATAACCTTGGTTTCATAACTGAGGGAAAACTTGTTGCTATACTCATCATACCTTCCTCTTGGGGTTCCCCAACGAGCTCAACATCTTGAGTAAGCAAGACTTTTTCTGGCGCCATTGCCGGGGAGTCAAGGACATCTTCAAAAGGGGAGTCCCTCATAACCAATCTCTTTACTTTGTTTTATTTGTTTTGCTTAGTTTATTTCTGCTTTGTTTGCTTGTCCTTTTTATCAAAAATATATAAAAAATAGTTCCTACTATAGTTGTTATTTTCATTGGTCTGTTATTGTCTTGCTTTATCATGCTTTCTATCAATGGTTGGTTTCTTTGAATTTGAATCTAATTGGCAAGGCGGGTTCATGGAAGAACAAAAATATTATTATAAGGAACACCGCTTGTCACAAAAGGGAAACACTTATGGAACAAATTGATAAATTGTATACCATTGCTAGAAACATGTGCTCTACTTATAATGTTACTTATTTCTTTGATAAATCTTGTTGCGGTAAGAGGTATAAACACCTCCCTTTTCAATGTGAGTATAATGATGATGTTACCATATCTTCTTATGTTAAGGGAAATTATGACTTTTATGATGTGGAACAAATTGAAGAATTTATTGCTTGGAAGGGTGCATTCGAACTAGCTTATTTGCTTGAAATTATGATGATGCACCTTATAAATATGAGGTTTATGATATACTTAAATTTTGCTTTGATAATTACAAGGAAGAAAATGGCTATATTCTTGAATATCTTAATAGATGCTCTCCACCAGCGGAAGAGACTAATGCCTTGCAGGAGCCTATGGAAGAAGAAATTGCTGAAACTGGAAGCTCATTGGATGAAAAAGAGGAGGAGAGTGGTGATCAAGAGGAGGAAGAATGGATCTACCCATTCCTATCTTTTAATGAGAGTAACTCTTTACCCCTTACATTATTTGATTGTCCCCCATGCTTACCAAAGAAGGATGAATGTTATGTTCCTGTGGATTATTTTGAAAATGTTTATAATAAAGCTCTAGATGATGGTCCCATATTGGTTGATAATATTAATTGTACTACTATTGAAAATGAGATTGATCAGTCATCTTGTTATAAAATTGTTAAAAGTGGCTTTGAAGGTTTTAATCCCACTATTTTTGAGCTTGATAAAAATTATGTGTTTGTAGATCAAGAAAAGCATGCTTTATGTGATAGTTATATTGTTGAGTTTATTAATGAGGCTACTGAAAATTATTATGAGAGAGGAAAATATGGTTGTGGAGGTTTTCATGGTACTGCAACACCTCCCTATGTGCTGAAAGTTTTGAAGGTACTCTTGTTTTATCTTCCTATGCCTGTCACTTTGTTCTTTGTGAATTTATTTGAATACAAATTCCTATGCATAGGAAGTGGGTTAGACTTAAACGTGTTTTGAATTTGCTTCTTGATGCTCTCTTTTACTTCAATTCATATTTCCAATGTGAACATCTTCTCAAACTATCATGCCTAACTTAAAGGCGTTAAAGAAAAGTACTTCTTGGGAGATAACCCAATAGTTTTCTTGAGTCTTGGAAGTTATTACCTCTGTAATGACCTCTCCTTATCCTTTTTATTTGCTTTTTGTGCCAAGAGTAACCTCTAATGAGAGAGAAGTAATGCTTGGGAAATTTGCTATCCCAAAACAGATTTTTGTGCTTTGCTGTAAAAATTCGTGAAAAATCTCTTTACGTCGGTTTGAGCTGTAATGTTTTGTGCTTCTGCCCCAGGTTGTTATCCAACTTTTGTTAGTGCAACACTTTTCGATTTGAGCAACAGAAGGTCTTCGAAAAAAATCGGTTTCTACCTGTTAGTCTGTTTTGACAGATTTCTACCATTACTTGCATTTGCTTCTTATTGTTTCCTTTTTGGGTTCTTTTTGGGGAAATTGAGATTTTTGAGGGAATTGCTACAGTATCTTGTGTCTTTAGTGAAATTTATGCTGTTTTAAACCTAAAACCCCAAAGGTCTATTATCTTTTGAACATACTAATGTTGCTAATGAAGATTGTGTGAAGTTTTGTATGAATGAAAAATTTCAGGTGTAAGGAAAGAATGATGTAATGAGATGAAGAATGGACAAAATCTCAAGCTTGGGGATGCCACCCTGTGTCACCCCAAGAAATATTCAAGAAGTACAAGCGTCAAAGCTTGGGGATGCCCAAGGCATCCCCTTCTTCATCAATAAAAATTTCAGGTTTCTTCCAAACACTTCATTTTTATTGTTTCATGCACAGTTGTGTTGTTCTTGGAGCGTCTTTGTTTTTGTTTTTGGTTTTAGTTTGCTTAGTTTTATTAGTTTGCTTGAATAAATTGGTTGGACCCCCTCATTCATACATTAGTTTTCAAATAAGATTGGTTTGGATTGGAAGCGAGTAGGAAAGTTCATGCTTAAGTGGTAAAAGGAGCTTGTTTTTGATTGTGACTTAGACTTTATCATGTCATGCTTGATATTGTTTTGGCTTTATGCTTAGTGATTTTTGCTGTAGCATGACATGTTATAAACAATTGAGATTGCTTAATGTTCCTTGAAAGAATCATGCGTTGTTTTAGCATATTAAAGCATAGTATTGTGGTATTCTCCTTTGATGCTTTATTTGGGTTGACTTGGCGCATGCTCACACCATGTTAAGACTATCCCAAGTCACCATAGCCTCTATGATCCTTTAGTTTTGGACTTGTAATATCACTTTATGCTTTAATTAATGATGTTTTGTCGCTTTGCATGATTATGTCCATTATTGCTCTCTTAGTTGGTCGCTCCTAGTCTTTTGCTAGCCTCCATAACCAAGTATGATTTCCACTCATGCATCCAACTCCGAATAAAACCAAGTTATTCCAAAGAGTCCACCATACCTACCTATTAGCATTTGCTATTCCAAGTATATTCATGTTTTTATCTACCTTCCGAATTAAACATGTTATGTGAAAATTAGTGATTAAAGCTCTCACGAACTTGATGGCACACTTTACTTTTCTTGCCCCTAATAAACTTGAACCATTGTGTCATCTATGTTGTATATGCTTGCACTTATACGTTGGGAATTAGCAGAACCATGCTATCATGGGGAACGCTTTCAACATTGCAATTGTACATTGTACCCAGTTGATATCATGCTCTTTTGTCTATGGATGTCATCGGTGTGAAATGAAAGGGGAGCTTGTAAGTCCATGGAGTTATGTATGTGTGTTAGAGAAAGCACTGGGCATTGGTCTAATCCATGCCTAATCATGGTGGAAACCTGCAGTGTAACCATAATGAGCAATCTATGAAGCATTCTTCTTATAAAAAAAGAGATAGAGATTGAGAAAAAAAGAAAAAAGAAAAAAAGAGATGAGAAAAGAGGAAAGAGAGAAAAAAACACCATTTTCCCATGGTAAATAAGAAGAATGCTGAGATGCTTATTGTCTGCTTGCCTTGTCATTTTGATATGGGGATTCTTCCGTATCATCGGGCAAGGGGTACCCCGTTGGCGGTTCTCTATGATACACATGTACTTACTATGACAAGAACTTACCAGTAACTAAACTGGAGTAGCATGAGGAGCAGCCCTCGTATTTAAGGGACGTGAGATTGCCAACTTATACTTTGTCAAGCATATACTCCATAGTTTGTTTACTTTAACCTTAATCACTTCAAGATTCTTATGATAGGGGCAATGCGAGCTGAAAGGTAATAAGTACCATATTCTTTGGAAGCTCTTTATGAGACTTGAATCCCTGCTTCCTTCTATGAAGGTATTTCTTTTACTTTTATGTTGAGTCTCCATCTTCTATCTTTATGCACCTATTAAGAGAGCATAATGGCCATTCTTAGTTTAGTGTGCATTGTCCCAAGACTTGTTGATTGATGCATAACTTTGATATTGCTTGTTCTTAAACTATTTCTATCTAGTCACCCTTATGAACTTTGAAGGTGTCATATGCATTTATGTTTTGCTACTCTATGAGGGACAAGCTAAATACCATTCTCATTATGCTTTCTTTATGTGAAACAAACAAATGTCTTGCAAAGCATTGTTATTCATGAATCTTTTGTTTGTATCCTTTCATGTTACAACATAGTTGCTATGTCTTATTGTTAGAACTATATCTTTCATGCTATGTTAAAGTACTATGATCCCAGCTATCAATGTTTTACAAATACTTTGATCAACTTTATGATGGTGCATGTCACCTCAAAAATTATTCTTTGTTTTTATTACTTACCTACTCGAGGACGAGCATGAGTTAAGCTTGGGGATGTTGATACGTTGCAAATGTATCTATAATTTTTGATGTTCCATGCTTGTTTTATACCTACTTTCTTATGTTTTGTCCACACTTTGGAGTATTTTTATACACTTTTTTGGACTAACCTAGTAACAAGATGCCATAATGCCAGCTGCCGGTTTTCTGCTGTTTTTGGTTCTAGGAAAGTCAGAAAATGAATATTCTCAGAATTGGACGGGACAAAAACCAAAGTCAATATTTCACCGAGGGGACACAGTCGGAAGGCAGAGGCGGAGGGGCCGAGGCCCGGCCACCACCTGGCAGCGAACTGGATCGCCTATATATTGTGAGCTCCCCCTCGGCCTCCCCTTTCGCCTATATATTGCCTCCGATGCAGAAACCCTAAGTACCCGATCAAAATTCCACGAAAGAGTCTATAGCCGCCGACATCTCCATCCCTAGATCGAGAGGGATCTGAATCTCTTCCCGGCACCCTGCCGGAGGGGAGAATTCACCCTGGAGGCCTTCTTCATCACCATGCCTGCCTCCGGTGTGATGCATGAGTAGTTCATCCCTAGACTACGGGTCCATGTAGTAGCTAGATGGTTGGTTCTTCTCCTTTGTGCTACCATGTTTAGATCTTGTGAGCTCCGTTCAT
Source organism: Avena insularis (assembly GCA_023614405.1). NCBI lineage: Eukaryota > Viridiplantae > Streptophyta > Magnoliopsida > Poales > Poaceae > Avena > Avena insularis. Next base: position 282,254,900 of record CM042688.1, on the reverse strand, counting down.
GATCAAGATCATCTATTTGTAATCATACATGTTGTGTTTGTGGGGATCTGATGGATATTGAGATGCTATTTCAGATTGATTATTGATTCTATCATGTCTTTGTTATTTGTGATCTTGCATGCTCTCCGTTGTTAGTAGCTATCTTGGCCGAGTAGATGCTAGCAACTCCAAGAGGGACTATTTATGCTCGATAGTGGGTTCATGCCTCTAAGAATCTGGGGAAGTGACAGAAATCTCTAGGGTACTAGATGTGTTGTTCCTACTAGGGAGAAAACAGCAATCCTTTGTTCATAGAACAATCGTATTGTTTACTTTACACACAATGCTTAATGCAATTATCCGTTGCTTGCAAATTAATACTGGAGGGGGTTTGGATGATAACCTGAAGGTGGATTATTAGTCATAGATGAAGTTGGATTACGGTCTATGTATAATATTGTAATGCCCAATCAAATCTCATAGTAGTCAAGATGATTAGTATATGCATGTATGCTTTCTCGATGTTTGTCAATTGCCCCGCTGTAATTTGTTCACCCAACTTGTCATCTATCTTAAGGAGAATCACCACTAGTGAACTATGGACCCCGGTCCTTTCTTTTACCTTCAATCTACAATCTACTATTTACTGTTTTATGTTTACTTTCTGCAAAGTAATTACTATCTTCCACACAATACGTTTAATCCTTTGTTTTCAGCAAAACTGGTGAGATTGACAACCTCACTGTAAGTTGGGGGCAAAGTTCTGTGATTGTGTTGTGTAGGATTCCAAGTTGGAAACAACACCTTGGAGGTGTTTCCTTGCTCCTACTGGTTCAATAACCTTGGTTTCATAATTGAGGGAAAACTTGTTGCTATACTCATCATACCTTCCTCTTGGGGTTCCCCAACAAGCTCAACATCTTGAGTAAGCAGCGACCTATCAACGGTGCATGCAGGAGTGCCTTGCGAGTCAAATTGGCCGCAACATCCATGTCTACATCGACGACATGGTGGTAAAGTCCACCCGCCAGAGCGACCTGCTCGCTGACCTGGCCGAAACCTTCACGAATCTGTGGAGGTACAAGATCAAGCTCAATCCAGGGAAGTGCACCTTCGGCGTGCCCACCGGACAGCTCTTGGGATACATAGTCTCCAAACGAGGCATCAAAGCTAACCCCACCAAGATCGACACCATCGCGAGACTCGGGAAACCCGAGTGCCTGCGTGACGTCCAGAAGCTGGCCGGGCTAGTCGCGGCCCTCAGTCGCTTCATCCCCCGGCTTGGTGAGAAGGCAATGCCTCTCTACCGCCTAATGCGCAAGAACCCATGTTCCAATGGGACGAAGAAGCGGACAACACGCTCAAAGCACTCAAGGAAGTGCTGCTGGCGGCACCACTGCTAGCCGCCCCAACCGACAAAGAGCCGATGCTCGTCTACGTTGCGGCCTCCACTCGAGTCGTTAGCGCCGTGATGGTCGTCAAGCGACCGAAAAAGGTTAAGGAACGCCCAGTACAGTGCCCCGTCTACTACATCAGCGAGGTCCTAACGGACTCAAGACAGCGCTACCCGCAATACCAAAAATTGGTGTATGCGGTCTTCAGAGCCCAGCGGCGACTCCCACATTACTTCCAGGAGCACCTCATCACGGTCGTCTCCTCTGTGCCGCTGCAGGACATCATCCGCAACCATGAGGCGACTAGGCGAGTCACTAAATGGGCCGTTGAAATCGGCATCCATAACATCAAGTACGAGCCACGCAAAGCGATCAAATCGCATGCCCTGTGCAATTTCCTCGCTGATTGGGAGGAGGCATAGCAGCCGGAGAAGCTACCCTACCTCCATTACTGGTCATCCACTTCGACGGCTCCAAGAACGCGGACGGTGCAGGGGCCGGGGTCGTCCTCACCTCCCCCAAAGGAGACAAGCTCCGCTACATGCTCCACCTCGACTTCACGCCCTGCACCAACAACATGGCTGAATACGAGGCCCTCCTCCATGCCATGCGAGCCGCGAAGGAGATGAACATCAATTGCCTACGGTGCTACGGCGACTCCGACCTAGTCGTCAGCCAAGTAGCCGGGATCTGCGATGCCGTCTCCCCCACCATGATAGCGTACCGCCAAGCGGTGGACCAGCTGGGAGGTTACTTCACTGGTTACTCTGTCCCGCATCGAGTCGGCCCGCCAAACTCCACCCGCTGGCGTCTTCCTCGACATCATCCACAAGCCCTCGGTCTCCCCGCCAAAGGAGATCGACATCGGGATACCCCTGCAGCCCGAGCCCGCTCTAGTCGCCATGGTCATGGAACCCAGCGACTGGACCGCACCCTATGTCGCCTTCCTTGAGCACAAGGCCCTGCCCATGGATGAGACAGAGGTGCGAATGATAGTACGCCGCTGCAAATCCTTCGTCATCATCAATGGCGAGCTCCACAAGCGCAGCGTGACTGGCATATTCCAGCGCTGCGTACAACTAGAAGAAGGACGCCAGATCCTCCAAGACATTCACGCCAACGATTGTGGCTATCACGTCGGCGCCAGATCGCTAGTCGCCAAGGCCATGTGACATGTCTTCTACTGGCTCACCACGCATGCCGACGCCATCGACATCATCCAACGGTGTGTCGGGTTCCAAAAATACGCCAACCAGATGCACGTCCCTAGTTTGGCACTCAAGACCATCCCCATCACCTGGCCATTCGCCGTATGGGGCGTGGACATGGTCGACCTGTTCAAGAAGGCCCCATCTGGCTTCACCCACCTCCTGGTCGCAGTCAACAAGTTCACTAAGTGGGTCGAGGCCAAGCCGATCAAGAAGTGCGATGGCAAGACCGCTACCAAGTTCCTCCGCGAGCTCATCTACCGGTATGGCTACCCTCACAGCATCATAATGGACAATGGCACCAACTTCGCCAAGGGCGCCATGGCAGAATTCTGCGAGGAGCACATCATACAGCTCGACCTCGCCTCAGTTGCCCACCCAGAGTCGAATGACCAAGCAGAGCGCGCCAACCAAAGCATCCTCCACGGCCTCAAGACATGACTTCAGGTGCCCCTCGAGCACACCCCTAGATGCTGGGTCGAAGAGCTCCCCTCCGTGATATGGGGCATTCGCACCTCCATCAACTGGTCCACGGGGTTCACGCCCTTCTTCATGGTGTACGGTGCTAAGGCCGTAATGCCAACCAACCTGGAGCACGACTTGCCTCGGGTCATCACTTATGTAGAGGCGGCAAATGATATCGCCCGCCAAGACGGGGTCGACCAGCTCGACGAGGCACGCGTCCTAGCTCGCTCCTGCACCGCCATCTACCATCATGGACGCTGCTGCTACCACAGTCGCCAAGTCCGGACTCGCACCTTCCAAGAAGGCGACCTGGTCCTACGATTGGTCCAGGACAAGAAGGGCACGCACAAGCTTTCTCGTCCATGGGAGGGGCCATTCACCATAGGGTGAGTCCTCGGCAACGACGCCTACTACCTGATCGATGTACTAGGCGATGCCAGCTCGAAGTTGGGAGGCCATGGAATGTAAACCTCCTCTGCAAGTTCTACACATAGAACTAAAACTTGTACCCTGCTACTACATAATAAAAATTCGGATTGCACAAATTGTGCCTACTCGCCATATTCTTGTGCCAATTACACTAGTACACCTCGCAATATGCTACCCACGGAACTCAACCTTTAGCAGAGCGACCGACACGGCTAAGTAGTGCGGCCCAAGGGCACCGAACACATTCGGGCCTTGTGTCATCCACAAACACGCCATCCCGGAACCCCATTGGAGTCGCCTCGCTCGACTGGCCCGCCGGGCCAAGACAACCGATATACGCTTTCCACAGCGACCTGTCCTCCCCATCCTCGTGCATAGCGACTTGAACGGTTAAGTACCACGCACGGGGACTTGTCTACAAAATCCCCTACACGGCTGGGGAACACAACAACTAAGAGAGCCTGCACTGGACTCGCCATGCGACTGACTCTCCGAGCCAGGGAGAGACGCAATACGAACAACGCACCAGATCCTTACGCCCGGGGACTCGCCTATACTGGCCCGACGAGTCGATTCCAACCAACATAAAAATTCAATATAATCAAACTTACAAACAAACGAGGTAAACCCCAATAAAGGGCGGACGCGTTCGGGGACTCGCTCACCTAAAAATCAACAAAGAACACACTTCACCATGCATTGCAAGTCGAGTGGCTCCTCTTACTTCCATACATATGTATTGTTTACATCACAAAAGTTGACAATCGCCATAACTTACAAAAGCCCCTAGCGGAGCAACTCATTTTGCAGGCTCCAACGAAGAAGCGCCACCATCACCCTTGACCCGGACCAACGGCTCCCACGGGTTCGTTGGGTACGTCATCAATGAGTTCGACAACGCCGACCGAAAGGGCTGCTACGACTTCAGGTCACGGTGCTCCGGCTCGGGGCCGCCTGTCGCCACCACTGTCTCCTGGTACGGCAACAAATCTCCCATCGCCAGTACTTGCTCCGCGAATGGAGCAGCCTTGGCGGTCAACCTCAGAACCTCCAAGATCTCCACCGAACCAGTCGCCGAAGGGTAACCACCGGTGACGTCATCGAGGTTGAAGTCATCGGGGAAATGAGCGAGTCCAAGGCTCAACGCCGTGGTGGCCCTGCGCCTGAAGGCCGACCGCGCCATCCACTCGACGATGGCGGGCGCCTCCTCCAGATAGCGCCAAACCTTAGTCAACCCCCTAGGAATAACCTCGGTAGGGGACATCCCTTGAAGCACGGCTTGGACACACAACGCCGAGGCGGTGGCCGCGTTCACTACCGCAGTCACGCATTGTGAGGCATTGAAGGTTTGCACCACCGGGTCGCTTTGTCCTATCAGGGCTGCAACGTAAAAAACCAACGTCACTAAGGACTGACCCGCTCGGGGACTCGCCGCATACCGAAAAGAAAAGAGAAGACACTCACCAAGAAGCTTATGGCAGCTCTCCATCACATGTTTCTCAAGTGCACCAAGGTCACCCTGCAATCCGAGGATGACCGAGTCGGAAGCCTTATGTTCCTCCTCCATTGCGGCAACTGTGGCCTTGGCCCTCTCCTCAGAAGAGATCATCGACGCCTTTGCTTCCTCCAGTTCCCTCACCAGCGAGTCGATTCGCTCCTTCGCTGTATCTAGTTCAGCAGCCAAAACATACCCCTCGCCGGCCATGGCAATCACAGCAGGAAGTCCATCTATGAGGCAAAAGGAACCACAAGTCAGTTTCGCGTGACCTATAATGGCTCGAGCTCGCCAACGGAAGCAACAACTCACCAACAGTTTCTTGGAGTCGCCAATTGGCCTCCTGCGCCGCACGCAGGTCGCGCTCTAGGCGCTCCTTCGCGGCTTGCCGATCAGATGATTCCCTTTGCAGGCCCTGCCAACAGAACAACACTAAGTGACTGGATGACTAAAATCCTAAGTGCCTAGCCGCTGAAATTCAGCGACTAGACCCTCAGGGAATGGACGACTAAAATCCTAAGTTCCTAGCCGCTGAAATTCAGCGACTAGACCCTCGGGGACTGGACGACTAGAATCCTAAGTGCCTAGGCAATGAGATTCAGCGACTAGACCCTCGGGGACTGGACGACTAGAAACTTTAAGTGCCCAACCGCTGAAATGCAGCTATCAGGCACTCGGGGACTGGAAATACCTGAATGGCGGTACCAAGCATGCTATGAAGTTCGCTGGCGTCCATCGAAGGGACCACAAAAGATGTGTGCCCGTGACACTGCCTAACATCTTCATCGATGATCTCTGGAATTTGCGACGATTGATTCTCCACCGCGGTTGAAGACACCTTCGCCATAAAGCGCGGAAACGACGCGGCCATCCTCGTCGGGGCACTAGTCGTTAGGACCAGTGGTTCCGATGATGGAGCCCCCTTGGCTGGTTCCGATTGGGCGGTCCTCACTGCCCGACACGAGTAGCGGAGTCACCCTCCTCCGCATTTTCCCCTGGCATGGTGTCAAGGACACCCCCTTCTTCTTCTTCTTCTTTGTGCCTTCGGCTGTCGCGTCTTCCGCAATAGGTTTCCTCTTCTTGGAGGGGTCAGCTTCCCCTCTAGCATCGACTGGCGGAATCTTGGCTACCGTAGGGCGACCTATCTTCTTGGCACCAGACCTGCGAAGTCACCACGGTCAGCGAACAAATTACGCAAGAAAACATTAAGGCATGGAAAAGGAGAATATCAGACTTACTTGGTGATCGGAAGGAAGTGCAGCCCCGTGCTAATATGGGCAGGCTTATCTAGCTCCGGGCCCAGCTTGTGCGAGAGCCCCTTCTCGAAGACACTCGCGGCCCATGACACCGCGGGCTTCTTAGACGTTGAGGTTGCGGTTGCAGGGACCTCTGGCCCGGGCGACACAGCCGCTCCCTCCGGTGGCAGCGACCTTGACCCCGCGGTTTCAGCAGCCCCTGGTTCCGCGGCAGCCGGAACTGTCGGTGCAATCGCGGCAAGCGGAACCTCCGACTCCACCACCACGTCCACAACTCCCGATCCCTTCACTGGAGTTGTGTCCTCAGGGATATTGGTTGAGACTTCAGCCGCCTCATTGTTGGACTCTTCGTCCGACTCAAATGCCACCACAGATCTAGGTGGCAACACCGGCTTCAGAGTCGGCTTCTTTGCAGGCGACTTCTGTTTTCACGCGGGCTTTGCCGTCGTGGCTGTTCGCCGTGAGTTGTGCTCCTGTAGGATTTCATCGTCATCATCGTGTTCTTCAAGATTGCGACTCGCCTCGATCTCGCGCTGCTTCTGCATGCGAGTTTTGCGGGCCACGAGCGCTGGCGAGGGAACCTCCTTCGCCTCTTCTTCGCTCTCGGAGGACTCTCCTTTGGTCCTCTCTTCGAGCTCTTTGGGAATCTCCTTGTCGAGAGGGGGAAGCCAGCCTTCGAGGACCTGAAACAACTGAGAGTGGATAAGGAGAATTGACCCAGTTAGAAATCACGATTGAATATTACGAGTCGCGGATGCAAATTGCACTCGTGTGAGCTACGACTGAAGACAAAGTAACAAGGAGAACTCACTATGGGAGCTTCGTTCTTCATGACCACGTACAGAGCGAGCCTGGCCGTCCCGTCGGTAAACTCCGCGTCCGTGATCTTATTCAAGGCGGCCTTGTAGTTTGTGGCCTCCCAGGACTCCTTGCTCGTCCTGGAAGGGTCTTTCTTTTCGGTGTACTCATACATCCAATGGGGCCGGGTCGCCAGTGGGACCAGGTGCCGCCCGAGCCAGCAGTTGTAGAGATTGATTGTTTCAAACCCGTTGTTCTTCAAGACCTTGATATGCTCCATCATTTCCATGACGGCCATCTTCTGGTCTTCAGGAAGCTTTGACACTATCAGTTGATGAGGCTCGCTCCTCTCTGCAACGTACATAGGGAGCGCCACCTTGCCGGAGGGAGTGGATTCCTTCACATAGAACCAGCTCTTCTTCCACTCGCTCGCGGCCTTCTTCAACAGCAGAAGCTTGAAGAAATTTTCCTTCGGCTTCAGTTGGAAGGTGACGCCGCCTGACGCCAAGATAGGGTCGCCGGATCCTTCGCGGCCGATGCGGCCATGGAAGAGCTCCAGCCACAGCGGGAAGTAGGGCCGGCATCCAAGGTAGCATTCACAGAAGGCGACGGAGATCGCCAACTACTCGATGCTGTGCGGACCAAGATCCGATGGCTTGATCGCGTAATACGCGCAGAACCGCCAGAAGAAGATTGAGGTGGGGAATCCCAAGCCCCTCTCCAAATGGTTTGGAAAATATTTCACTCGCCGGCGCGAGGCTTTGGCTCGGTCTCGGAGGGTGGGGGAATTCGGTAATTCCGCTTGGAGGGAACCCCCGTGTCCTCGAAAGAATTGAGCTACGCGGCGGTGCACTTGGACTTCCCCCATAGATCCTTCAGAGGCGCCATCAAGGAGAAGACGAGGTCGCTCGATCTGGAGATTCTGGACCGCGGAGAAACAGAGAGACTGGAAGCGCGCGGGAGTGAGGAATATGGAAGAAGATCTATGAGGTTTCTCGCCACTCTCCTTATAAAGACGCGCTACCCGCCAATCTCGGGATAGCCGTTACCCGCGGTAATTACACCGAAGTTACCATTGGATTACCCAATGGCTAGTTTGACCAAGTTGGTGGTCCAACTTCTTCCACTCGACTCGCCTGCTGGTATGCCTTGTCCAATTGACAGGGTGCAGCGACTCGAGCATAAGTCCATTCGCCAATGGTATGACTGGAGACCTGGTGGGAAAATTTTATCCCTTGTGGATAGAGTCCATCACTGATTCGACTGGGCGTCCAAATTGGACTCGCCTGCTCCGACTGCCAAATGAACACCTGCGCTGAACTAACGATGGCCTAGGGGACTACTGATGGGGATATGCCAAATGGGGTATGCCTAGTAGGACGTTCCGAGTGGGCCAAGTCCTCTACGAGTGGGCCTGCAGGACAGAGACTAGAATGCGACTGCGAAGAAGCCTAGCGACTAGAAGCTGGAGGCCCAGAAGCATAGCAGAAGCCTAGTCAGATTAGGTCAAATCCTCCGAGTTCCTAACTGACTCGGTTGTATATCTGTAAATCCTAGTGAGGTACCCCCTATATAAACCTCCCTAGGGTACTCTCTATACTTACGTTCCATCATACACCCCTACAAGCGACTCGCTAGCTAGCCGCCGAGCTCGCCACCCTGTAACTCGCTCTCTACCAATACAATCTAGCAGGAGTAGGTCTTTACCCTCCGAGGGGACGAACCTGGGTAAACTCATGTGTCTCCGCCCCCCATCTCGCTGCGCAGATGGCCACTAGCTCTTGCCCTCAATCCTATCAATTGCTACCCCTGGTAGCGACTGCCGTGGTCATTCCCACGACAATCATGGCTCAGACAACTACCTAAAGACTCTATTCGTAGCTGGAACGATCTCGAAGATAAGTTCATCCAACACTTTCAGTCCACATTCAAGCGGCCCGTGTCTTTAGAGCAATTACGGGCATGCAAACAGAAGCCCGAAGAATCAATAAGAGCATTCATCTAGCGATGGAACATCATAAAAAATACAGGCTAATCCATATCCGATGAAAGAGCCATTGATGCCTTCAATGACAACCTCCGTCGCCAAGAATTCATAGAAGAACTGGGGCGAGTCAAACCCAAGACAATCTCACAGTTAATGGACATAGCAAATCGCTAGGCTGATGGAGAGGACGCGCTACATAACAAACAAACACGGTCACCCGAACAAGACAGGGATAAGCGCGGCAATGACAGGAGGCGACAAAATAATGATAGAAACATAGGACCAAGTTACGTCGCAGCCGGTTTTTCAGGTGAAGGCAACAACCGGAATGACGACTATAAAAGTGGGTACTGCCGCAACAAGGATGAAGACGGAGGAAGCCAATCAATGCAGCAACCCACCCATGTCCGCAATGCAAATACTGGAGGGGCCCTGTAATATGCACTTTTACGTCGACTCAGCAGGAAAAGACAATCCAACCACCTCATGAAAGAATGCTGAACGTTCTTGAATGCAAGAGCTATGCAAAGCAAAAGCGACCAAAGCAGCAAAACAAGGATACACATCCACGCCTGGCACGTTAGCCATCGGCGCGCCACCTCCGCCAACAGGGCAACCACAAAACTCAACTAATCAAAACACCAAATACCCTAGGTCAAAGGGGGCAATGTTAATGATTCAAAAAGGGCGTCCATCCAACAGAATTCAGAAGCTAATCACAAGACAAGTCAACATGGCAGAGGTGGCTCCACCAGCCACACCCGAGTATCTCCATTGGTCAGAGCAGGAAATCACATTTAGCATAGCTGATCACCCACATCGAGTACCAAGACCGGATCATTCGGCCTTGATAGTTGAAGCACAAATTGGCGGGTTTGACATGTGTAAGGTCTTCATGGACGTAGGAAGCATCATAAACTTGATCTACGCCAAAACACTAAGGGCAATGAACTACCCCTTGGCAAACTTGGCACCAACAGAAACATCCTTCCACGGCATAGTACTAGGTAAATCCAAAATTCCTTTAGGTAAAATTTTCCATGACGTTGTTTTTGGATCCAAAGAAAATTTTAGGCGGGAAAAACTCAAGTTCGAAGTCATGGACTGGCCATCACAGTATCACGCGAACCTGGACGCCAGGCTTTCGCACGGCAGTCCCGCATTATGCATACTTAGTGATGAAGATGCCAACACCAAAAGGAATCATAACAGTAAAAGGAAGTTTCACATGATCCGACAATTGCGATAGGGAGTTCAACAAAATTTCTGAATCTTTCGGGATGGCAACAGAATTTGAGCAGCTCAAAATGACAACAACCGCAGAACCTCTAGCAGTAGCACGTGTCAATCCCGACCAGGCCTTCGACACTGCTAAAGACACAAAAGAAGTACTGATCCACCCCACCAACCCGAAGAAGCCGACATTTGTGGCTTCCAACCTTGGTCCCGCATAGGAAAGCACGCGCATCGAGTTCGTCCGTGAGCACTGGGAAATCTTTGCATGGCTACGTTCTGACATGCTAGGAATTCCCAGGGAACTCCCCGAGCATGCATTAAATTTAGACCCAAAAGCAAAACCAGTAAAGCAATCGCTTTGTTGTTTCGCAAAACCAAAGCGCAAAGCTATTGGGAAAGAGCTACATCGGCTCACTGACACTAACTTTATAAAGGAACTGATGAAAGTAGAATGGGTTGCAAACCAACCCAGTATGCGTCCCAAATAAAAACACCAAAGAGCTACGGATGTGCATTGACTTCACCGCATTAAAATAAACATTGTCCAAAGGATCACTTCCCACTACCGCGAATCGATCAAATAATCGATGCAACTGCAGGATGCGAACATCTTTCCATTTTGGATGCATATTCAGGATACCACCAGATCCGGATGAAGGAGGAAGATCAGAAGAAAATAGCATTCATTACACCTTATGGTGTATTCTGTTACACAACAATGCCCTCGGCCTCAACAACACCAGAGCAAGATATCAACGGATGATGCATAATTGCTTGGGAAGCCAAATTGGCACAAACGTGCAAGTATATATTGATGACGTGATAGTTACAACAAAGCAAGGATCATCACTTATCAAGGATCTCGTAGAAACCTTCAAAAATCTCGATAAGTTTTGCATCAAATTAAACCCGACAAAGTGTTCCTTTGGAGTCCCAGTAGGGCAACTCCTCGGATATCTAGTATCAGCAAGAGGAATCAAAGCCAATCCCGAGAAAATAAAGGCAATTTTGACAATGAAAAACCAACAAATCTACAAGGTGTACAGCAGTTGGCTGGGAGAGTGGCAGCACTTAGCCGCTTCATTGCTCGACTAGGAGAAAAAGCACTACCATTTTATGCTCTGATGAGGAAGTCGGATAAGCTCGAATGGACCGAAGAAGCTCAACGCGCTTTTGAAGATCTCAAAAAGATGCTTTCGATGCCTCTCATCGTCGTGTCTCCACGAGAAAAAGAGCCACTACTTCTTTACATTGTAACCACAAATCAGGTGGTCAACACGGTTCTGGTCGTGGAGCGACCCGAAGAAGGAAAACCCATGGTGTTCAGAGGCTAGTTATTTTTTGAGCGAAGTCCTCTCGCCATCCAGACAAAGGTACCCGCATTACCAAAAATTAGCATATGGAGTATTTATGAAAACACGAAAGCTACGCCATTATTTCTTGGAACATCCGATAATAGTAGTGAATGAAGCACCTCTGTCCAATATCCTCAATAATCTAGAAGCAACTTGGCGTGTCTCACTATGGGGCATCGAATTATCCCCTTAGGACATCACGTATGAGAAGCGTAAAGCGATTAAGTCACAAGTTCTGCGTGATTTCATCACGAAATTGACTGAGTTGCAATGTGCGGGTCGACCTAATCTTTCTAGCGCCGGGACAATGTACTTCGATGGATCAAAAAGAAAGGAAGGAGCAGAAGCAAGAGTCATATTAATATCCCCGCAAGGAGAGAAGATGCGGTATATACTTCGGATGAGCTTTGCGAACGCATCCAATAATGAAGTTGAATACGAGGCCTTGTTGCACGGCATGCGGATGGCTAAAGCTTGCGGTGCAACTTGCCTATTTTTTTTGGTGATTCCAATCTTGTAGCACAGCAAGCAATGAACAAGTGCGATGTTGTCAGCGACAACATGATTGCTTACCGTGATTTATGCAACATCATGGAAGCTCAATTGAATGGATGCGAAGTATCGCACATAGGAAGAGCAAGTAATGAAGAAGCCGACAATTTGGCAAACATTGGGTCCCTATGCTTACCAGTGCCACCTGGGGTTTTTTGGGAAGAAATATCTGAGCGTTCTATCAAAGCAAAAAGAGTTTTCGAGGTCATAGCACCGAAAATAGGAAAAAAGAATAAGACGCGAAAAGACTCGGGGGCTCCATCAGCCAATGCAAGCATAGAAGAGGCCATTGAAGAAGAACCAAAAATTGACGAGGTCATGATAATAGAACCTACATGGATGCAGCCATATTAGCCTATATGACTCGGGGAGAACTACCCGAAGATGTGACAAAAGCCCGATGAATCACTCAGAGATCAAAAGCCTTTAGGATAATTAAGGGAGAGTTATATAAAAGAAGTATATCGGGTGTGTTGCATCGATGCGTCACACCCGAAGAAGGGAAAACTATACTCAAGGAAATACATGAAGGAATTTGTGGTCATCATGCTAGCAGCTGAGCAATTACAACCAAAGCATTCAGGGCAGGATTTTATTGGTTCACAACAGTTCAAGATGCAAAAGACATAGTTAGAACATGTGAAGCACGTCAATGATTCGCAACAAAACCTGGAGCACCTGCCGCTGAATTAAACCCTATACCTCTGGCTTGGCCCTTCGCTCAATGGGGACTTGATATGGTAGGTAAACTTCACAAATCATCTCTAGGAGGACACGTCTTTCTGCTAGTAGCAGTCGACAAATTTACTGAATGGATTGAAGAAATGCCAGTCACCACTCAAGGTTGAGCTTTGGCTATGAATTTTATACAGTCCATAGTATTTCTGTTCTGCGTGACAAACTACATCATTACAGACAATGTAACTAATTTTACTTCCAATGAGTTTAAGGAATAGTGTGAGGAGATGGGAATCAAGGTAAGCTATGCCTCAGTAGCTCATCCGCAAACCAATGAACAAGTGGAAAAAGCCAATGGCTTAGTAACTGCTGGCCTCAAGAAAAGGTTTGAAGTTTCACATGAATCTCCCAGAGTAGCTGCATATGATGAAGAGGAATCAAGAGAAGCGCTCGAGGATGACGTTGATGCACTCGATGAAGGTCGAGATGAAGCCATGAAAAAAGCTACTATATATTAGCAAAACTTGCGCAACTATCATAGCCGCCGATTACACCCAAGGTCCTTCGCAGTAGGGACCTAGTTCTTCGCCTCAAACAAGACGGCCCCCAAAAGCTGTAATCACCTTGGGAAGGACCCTACATTATTACAGAAGTAATTCCTGGAGGAGCATATCGTCTACAAGACAAGAACACATGAGTCAACTATTCCAATCCATGGAATGTTGCACAATAATGACGCTTTTACGCTTAAGATTTTATGTTTACTTATAATTCAATAAAGGCCTATGGCCCGACTTTTAAAGCCAGAATATCTAGGCCCATGGCCAGGTGGTAATCCACCAATATAATGTATCATCGGTTGCACCATATATATAAAGATAAGTTCTTCATACCTTTACTTTCTGTTCATATCAACTCAAGGGGATTTAATATTTCTGATCAAATTAATATCAATTATGAGCCTATGTTCAGATACAAACATTCAAACATAGCCTTGGGGGCTACTCCCATCGGGAGCGCTAGCGCACCCGATAGAAAATTATGCATACCAAGCGAATTGATCCGAGACCTGGATCTATCATTTATGTCAATAGATCAAGAAGGAAATATCAAGGAAAAAATGGCTCAAGCAGCAATTGTGGCCACACAAACATACCTGATCACAACTCAACCTGCACCCGACGATCCTCGTGCAGCTCTCGACCGCTCCACCCTGACGAACCTCGGCATGGTAGGAGCATCTCTCGCACAGGCAGAGCATGGAACCACGCGGCAACCCGACAGGTCCCCACTCCGTCGCACCAGCCCTCGGCAAGTAGGTCACACCCGACGATCATGATCGCCACATCGGGTCCACTTCTCGGGATTAGAGCTATGGAATGACACAAGAAATGATATTACACAATGAAGGATCGATCGATCTAGGGATGAGCGTAGCAGCCATAGATACTATGACGGTGAAAGAGAGGAAGAGCAAGAACTATGTGGAGCCAATTTCTTTACCCGACGGGTTCGCAAGACTCTAGTACCAAAAGACTTCAAGTTACCTCACGATCTTCAGAAATACGATGGCCTCCAAGAGCCCGAAGCTTGGTTGACAGATTATCTGGCCATAGTTAAGCTACAAGGTGGCTCCAAGGATACCGCAATGCAAAGTTTGCAGCTGCACTTAACCGGTGCAACTCGCTCTTGGTTAAGACAACTACCCGAAGATTCTATCAGTAGCTGGAACAACCTGGAGGACAAGTTCATCTGAAATTTCTAGTCCACTTTCAAGCAACCCGCGTCTTTGGAACAATTGCGAGCTTGTAAACAAAAACCAGGAGAGTCAATACGAGCTTTCGTTCAGCGGTGGAACATTATCAAAAACTCGGCTGAAATCATATCCGATGAAAGAGCACTTGATTATTTCAACGATGGACTTCGACGTCAAGAATTCATTGAAGAGCTGGGACGAATCAAACCAAGGACAATTTTGTTGCTGATGGACATAGCCAACCACTGGGACGATGGAGAAGACGCATTACACAACAAAAGAGCCCGCTCACCCAAAGAAGATAGGGACATGCACAATAAAGATAGAAGGCAGCGAAACAATGATTGGTATAGCTCACCAAGTTACGTCGCAGCCGGTTTCTCTGGTGGGGACAATCGACAAACTGATGATTACAATAATGGGTACCGCAGTAGCAAGGACGGTACTGGTGGAAGCCAGCTGTAGCAACGGTACCAGCCAACAAATTGAGACCCACCTATGTCAGTAGGACAAATGTTGGAAGGGCCATGCAATATGCACTTATACGTCGACTCAATAGGGAAAAGGCGATCTAATCACCTCCTAAAGGATTGCCGAATATTTAAAAAAATGCAAGAGCTATGCAACGCAAGGGCAGCTGAAGCAGCAAATCGAGGTTACGTTACTACACCTGGAACTTTTTCTATCGGTGCACCACCACCACAACTGGGCATCCGCCAGCAGGACAGACACAAAACACAACAAACCAAGAAGATGAGTACCCTAGATCAAAGGGAGTAATGTCGATGATCCAGAAGGGGTGACCTTCTAATAGAACACATAAGCTGATCACCAGACAATTAAACATGGTGGAAACAACACCACCCCGTACGTCGGAGTATCTTCATTGGTCAGAACAAGAAGTAACCTTCAATAGAGCTGACCACCCACTTCGGGTCCCATGACCTGGTCAATTAGCACTCATAGTGGAGGCACAAATAGGCGGGTTCGACATGAGCAAGGTTTTCTTGGATGCAGGGAGCAGCATCAACCTCATTTATGCCAAAACACTACGGGCAATGAATTGGTCCCTGACAAATCTAGCACCAATGGATACAACTTTTCACGGAATAGTTCCAGGCAAAGCTGAAACTCCTTTGGGAAAGTGCACCTCGACATGGTCTTCGGATCAAGAAGCAACTTCAGGCGCGAAAAACTGGAGTTCAAAGTCATGGACTGGCCATCACAATACCACGCGATCCTGGGACGACCAGCTTTCGCTACATTCATGGCAGTACCCCACTATGCATACCTGGCGCTAAAAATGCCAGACCCCAATGGGGTCATAACAGTAAAAGGAAGCTTTAGTTGTTCGGATAGCTGCCATCGGGAATTCAACAAAATATTAGAATCCTTTGGGATGGAGACACAATTTGGCCAACTGAAAATAGCGCATGAAGAACTACTACACGAAGGACGCAGCAAGCAAACCCTAGAAAATCAGGAGCACCCCGCACCTGCAAAACCTACTTATTCGGCCTCCACTTTAGGTCCATCATAAGAAGGCACACTCATCGGTTTTCCCAGTATAAGCTATCCAGTAAACCAACTACTTTTCTCTCTGGTCCGCCGTGTAGACACAGTGCCTCCACTCGAAAATGATGACACCTACCTTAAGCCAACAAGAAGCATGATGGAGCACCTCAAGACAAAAGATGCAATTTTTAGGAAAATTCATTACTCTTATATTCAATAAGTCCAACGCCCATGAAATGTATCATTTATACTTATCAATGAATAAAGAAAGTACTTCTCGGCATACAAATTTCTAAGGACGTGAAGGCAATTATGCAAAAGACACCAGTTCATCGAGTCCTCAACAAAACAATACAATATATAATCAAAATCTCGTATAAAGCATACAACCTTTTTGACAAGCATAAAGTAGCTCTATACAATATTTCTTCTAGAAAGTACAAAGCTACACAATAGAAGCAGAAACAGTCAGATAGCAAAGTTCATAAAAAACTCCTTGTCTGCCTCTAGGCACCTTCGAACAATCCTAATCGCAGGTCTACAAGCGGCGACATAGTGAGGCGCCATACTACCAAGACCACCATCAGAAGGAGAAGGCAGCTCCGAAGATATGACGTCCAAATCTAGTGTAAGATGATGCGCATGTACCCAAGATAGCACAAGTTTGGCACCTGCCACAAGTTGAAGCTTTACAAAATGATGAATACATTCACCTTGTCGAAACTTTGCCATCAAATCAGCCAAAGTCTGAGGCTGGGGATCCTAAGGAAACATAGCATTGTAAACAATGGCCAGCGATCTACGGCAGCACTTTACAAACTACTCCACCTTGGATACACGGTCTTGAAGCAGAGCCACGTCATAAGCACGTCGGCGATCAATCCAAAAGCATGTCTCGAAATTTTGAGAAGCAGACACGAGGGCTTGAATTCGGTTGCGCAGACGTTGGGTTTCTTCCCTCTCGCAAAATCAAATGCCTACAAAATAAAAAGGAAAAAAACATTGGCATTTTCTCACTCGCACCGGAAATCTTGTCCAAGAAGTATGCCTCACGATCAAGGGCCTGGCGTGTTTTCGACTGGGCAACATCCACCATTGATTGAACAACCCGGAGTTTCCTCTCAAGCTTCTTCACCTGCTCATTTTTTTCAGCATTTAACGGCAGGTCCACTATACGGACAATGGAAGTCTCGGTTGCACCCACCCCAGACGTGGACAGGGTTGCATCCGAAGTCTGTGCAGGCATAGGAGGAACCGTGGAATCACTCAAAATCTGGCAAGGGACACGAAATATAGAAAACCTTCTGCAAATAAAGAGCCATTCAGAGGCATATGTAGAAAAATCTTGTTTTCATAAGCAAGAATTCCAGCAACATGATACGTTCAATAGTCATTACAATAGTAGCAGAAGAAACACGGAAAACTACAAAAACTAAGCTATGGAGCTGATTTTTCCAATGATAAAGTCGCGCTAGCAGAAGGAGCACTAGCTACAACAGGGGTAGCATCCGACGAAGGAGCACCAGTCGAAGAAGGAGCAATTGATCTCTCCGGACCTGAGCTTATGCCCAGAAGTAGCCAAGAATATTTCTTGGCTCTTTTAATGAAAGGCTTCAAATCAATTGCTTGGCCTTTGGAGTTGACTGGAATAGAGGAGCTAACCTTCTCCCAGTCGACTTGCTCGCCATGAGCCATTACCAATGTCATTGAAGTTTCAGTGCTGCTCTTCGATTGCATCACACTATAGCCAACCAGCTATAGTTCAAATCAGCAGGTACTTCCTTCAACGGAAATACTCTAGCATATAGGCTCTTGAAGGTGCAGCGTGAGAGGACAAGAAGGTTGCGCACAAGAACACGGTTAGCCTCCAAAGTAATAACAACATCAAATAAAGGATCAACATTTTTCTCTTCATCAAGAAGTAAATTTTGGCCTGCAGCTCTACACATACCAAAAATGGGGGGGGGGGGGGTAGGAACACAGAAGCAATGAGGACTGAAACAAAAATTCTCCCTTGCCAAATAAAAAACTTATGAGTCAAGAAAGCGTTGAGGGTCTCCAAGTGCTTCCGAAGATTTTCATCTCGGGTGGCAGCTTGTTTGGCTCTTTCTTCGGCATCAATGCTGGCTTTCTGTTTGGCCTCTTCCAAAGCTTTTTCAGCGATCTGACGTTTGGCCTCCAGATCATTGGCACGCTTCAACGCCTCGTCCCGGATTACCTCGGACTCCTTGGTAGCGGCTGAAGAAATCAGAAAGTAATGCAAAACGTCAGAAAAATGGGAGGAAGCGCAGAAATCACAAAAATATGAAAATATACCTTTCAGACCTTCAGCTTCACTACGGATCTTGATGAAGTGAGAGGCCATATCAACCATCTCACACATCACAGGCTATGAAGAAGGACATTAGTAAAGACAAGTAAAGGAGTATCCATGGTGAAATTAAAAATCATGGATGTACTTACGTCTTGCATATCCACCTTGACAGGGCTCTCAGATATCATCACGCCTTTGCCAGCCAATTTTCTTCTCTTCAGCGGTCGTGTTTTCGGCAAAGCGGCAACATTCTTCTGGATAAGTGGATCCGCAGAAGACAAAACAAGAGAAGACAAAACAAGAGGAGACAACATCCTTCTTCGATAAGCAAATCCTTCGGGTCCTTGGCAGAAGGAGCAAAAGAAGTGCCAAGAGGAGACAAGGGCGGGTCTTCCGCATCATCACCACTACAAGAGCAAGGATAAAAAATAGGGAAGCATCAACAATCGAATCATTCGACAAAACAGTAAAAAGGCGATAAGTACTTACGAAGATACGTCCTACGCAAAGAGAAATAGATTGATCTAAGGAGGAGCCGACGATAATGGAGCGGCACCCAAAGGTTTTAAGGCCGTAGAATCATCCGAGTCTTCCATCGTCTCCGCAGCGTAAGGATGTTTCCTTTTTTCACTAGTAGGCGTGACGTGGAAATCTTCAGAGCGAGCCGGCGGAAGAGACGGCGTCCTTGATGAAGATTCTACGGCAGATGTCTCCATCTCCTCGTCAGCGGCTGTCCCAGTCATAGGGAGATCGTTGGAAGCAGAAGGATTGGTAGGAAGCTCACCGCTCTCAGGAAGAGGAGGAAGGCAGGATATATGATCATGATCCTGCGTAAATAAAAGACTAGCAATCACAAAAGAGAACAATTGCAAAAGAACAAAAAATAGAGACGAACAAAGAGTGAAAGAGAAAGGAATTTACCTCGGGAAGGCGGTTCTTCTTGCCAAAAGTCTCTACGCGACAATGAGAAGGAACCACACTCTTTGCTGTAAGGGTTGTGAAATTACGAACCCTTTTTCATAAACCTTGAGGGTCAGATCGTTCCTAGAAATCCTCATCGGGTCCCTTTTTTCGGTATATGCCCACATACCAGAAAGCCGGGCATGTAGAGGATGCACGTGGGTCCGCAAGACATAAGCTAGAATTTGAAGACCCTACAATTCCATGCCAGCACCATGCCGCAGTTTTGAAATACGGGCAAGGAGGGGTTCGATCTCCGCCATTTCTTTGGCAGTGCGATGCTGATCCTAGGAGTCAAGTTTGTGGCAAATTTTCTTAGGGTCAAAGGGGGCTAACCCAAAAGACTGTCCCTCGACTGATTGATCATTGATGTAAAACCACTTGGTTTTCCACCCTTGGACGGACTCAGAAGGCTTTAAAATCAAAGTAATCTACATCGGAGCAAACTAAGAAAATGGTGCCGCCAACATCATGGATGATGGTATCGGTGGCATTCCGACAAACATAAAATAAATACTTCCACATGCCCCAATGGGAATGAATCTTGAGAAAGCATCCACATAGAGTGACGAAACAATCAACATGGAGGATAGAGTTTGTTGTGAGCTGATACAGCTGCACGCCATTAACGAAAAGGAGACCACGAAGGAATTCGTGGATAGGGAGAGAAAGGCCATAGAAAAGAAAGGAGAGAAACATTACCCTCCATCCCGGTTTGGGGATTGGAGCAGCTTCATCTCCAAGAAGCTTGAAGGTACCCTCCGCCAGATGGCCGGAGTTCCACGCCTCATGCAGCTCCCATGTCGTGCACTTGGAAGGGGCCCATCCGACGGCTCTCTTCCTGGTGGCCTTGGCGGCCGTGGAGGAAGTTCCCACCTTGCTTTTGCCCATGGTGATGAAGGAGCAACACTAGCGCGAAGCAGACGTTTGTGAGAAGGATAGAGGAAGCGAGAGCAAGGAAACATCGCAAGGAAGAAGATGAAGTTAGCGAGGAAGGGGTAAAAAGAAGTAAAAGAATCTCCCTTCCCTTTATAAAGAGAAAAAGCACATAGCTTGGACCGTTCGATGTAAAATTGAACCATCTGAAGAACACAGGATGGTGACACGTGTCAATAGATTCTGTAAAGGAAAATATCTTAAGAAGTTATTACTGCGGTAAAAACGGGAGAACAACGCACGCCGCCTCGATCTTCACGCAAAAAGGGGACGTGTAGTCAGAAAACTACGCTGAATATGCCACCACACGTCATTATTACTGCTGCACGGTCCCACGTTCGAAACGGCTCATCAAAGGCATATATTTTGAGAATCAACAGTGTAAAATTCGTCATCAATGACATCATAACAAAAACGGTTTAGTGGAAAGGATACACAACAGAAGAAAAATAGGGAGTTGAAGTAAACTCCTCCATGAAAAAAATTGAGACTACAATCGAAAATAAAATTTCGACTGTAGCCTCGGGGGCTACTCCTATCGGGAGCGCTGATCGCGCACCCGATAAATATTTGAGGAAACATTGACGTCATAGTAAAAGATTTGTGAGCCTATGTCCTGATGCATACATCCGAACATAGTCTCGGGGGCTACTCCTATCAGGAGCGCTGATGCGCACATAATAAAGGAAAAAACAAAAACTCCTATCGGGAGGGTCTATAAGAAACAAAAATCAAAGCATCCGATAAAAGTTAAATACAAATAATCTCGGATCGCATCCAAACGTGACAAAAATCCGAATGCCATGTTCAAAAACGGTAAGACCCCGGGATTCATCCTGTGTGGCCTGGTAATCACACAAGAAAGCGCTCTGCCAGTAATATATCCGTATCTACGATACAATGAAAGATCCTGACGGACACGTTGGGTATCCGATAAAATAGAACTGGAATTCAGTATTCGATAAGACCTTAGCGGCCCGAACTAAGCTACGCCAGTAATAAAATCCCAAGTTCAGGCCTGGGGACTTGAAATTGGTGTAGGACAACCTTGCTTTTTCCCAGGAGCAATTAACTGATTCCCGATCTGTCGGATGCATCAGGCTCGTTGTACCAAATACCTATAAAGTTAAAAATAATAAAAACAAAGGGAAAGAACTAAGCATATCTTTGAGACTCGACCCGAATCTATGGTTCAGGTAGAGTCTCGGGGGCTACTTACATAGGTACGATTACTTAGGTAACTATGATTCACTACCTAGGCCTGAAGAAAGGCTTATGGCCCATCAAGAGTCAAGATGATGGCCGAAAAGGAGCAATCGACAAAGGCTGTAGTTGTATTAGGAAAGAGGAAAAAGGACCAACATCATGTTGGTATTGTAATTACGTATATGTAACCTATCCGCATACAGCTTTGAGACCGGCCTATTATATATAGGACGGGAGAAGCCTAGGCGAGATCACTGAACAATCCCCAAGCGATTTGTAATAGTGCGATTCACCAAATATTCATGCGACTTTGACTCTGTTGTTCTCCTGACATCCGACGAAATCCCCAACGTTCTCTTTTCCGCAAAACCCTAAGTGCTTCTCCATGGACATTGCCGAGGTTACACCTTGTCAATTGGCATCGTCTGTGGGAAATTTGAACACTGGAACCATGGATTTGGTGGAACTCTCTTTTCCAAGCAACAACCCAACAAAAGCGATTCCACACCCGTCCACCCCTGTGATAGTACCCGCCGAATTCAATGGTGGATCTGATCTAATCATCGGAAGCTTCCACTTAATTGTACAACTCATAGAGGGTCTTGGCGACTTGGAGAAGGGCACCGAATCCAAGGTATTATACAACTCATAGATAATCTATTGGGAGGGTGTTCCCATATAGGGTTAGGAACATGCCTTAATTCATCATCATCTCTAGGGTTTCAAGGAGGGGGTGGGGGCATATATATAGGCAATCCACAAGCTAAGGATAAAATAGGCATAAACAGGAAGTTCTGGGTGTTACATGGGCCAAGCCCAACTTGAGGCGCGTAGGCCCGTGTCACTTAGGCCGGACACTCCGGGGTTGGAGGGTCGGACACTCCGGGTTGGTCGGGCCTTCTGGGCTTGAGTAGGTGGAGACTTCGGGATCAGTTGAATGTCTCGGACGAGTCTGGGTGGAGTCCGAACTGGTCGACAGAAGGGACGCATCGGGCTTCAAGCAGTCTTCGGCCGGACAGTCCGATGTAGTGTTTGCGGACAGTCCGGTCCGGCCGGACACTTCGGTTGGTGCAGGACGGATACTCTGGGTTATCACCAGCTGCTTCTTCCTTCTTCGCTTCCAGGCCTCTTGCTTCGGCGTCTTGGCTACTGCGGCATCCTTGTCTCCTCTTGGCATCATGCTCATGGGCCTAGACATACAATAGATACTTGGCTTAAGTAGGATCCTATTCACATGATAACCAATGGATGATATGAGATGGAAGGAATTCACCTTTGTAGGAACGGTTGGTGTAGCATGATGTGGATAAATGGTTATTGTCATGTGTTGGGCCACATCACAGTGTGTCTGGGACAACTTGTGGCAAACCAACAGAGGTGATGTACCTGATGCTGTACATGGCGTACGGTCGAGAGCACAGCCAACAGCCACAAAGGCACAAACGCGTCCGTCGTCGCCATCAGTGAGAGCTTGTCCTCGCTAGCACTATCTACACGATGTGCACACATCGCCGTGTACATCCCGGCCATACTCTGCTAGTTATATGTGCATGTACACCTACGGAGATCGATCAGCAGGCTAGCTAGCTCATGGGGACGTTTACAATGCCCGCCTAATCGGAAAAACCTGAAGATGAGATAGTTAGATGCAGCCCATGATGAGAGGGCGTGATGACAACCTGCTCCCTCCGCGGAATACACACTATGTCCCGGCCAGCATTTAGAGGCACTCTAAAGTGCCTTTAATAGTCAAATTAGTGTCACAAATGATTTTTTGAGGCACTAAAAAAGCCGAGGGCGGTCGTGTAGTTTCAAAAAATGCCTCAAAATTCTAATCATTTGAGGCACTCTAAATAGTTCCTCTAAAGCTAACCATTTGAGGTACTATTGAGAGTGCCTCTAGAGCTAACCATTTGAAGCACTATTCAGAGTGCCACTAAAAGCAAACCATTTGAGGCACTCTCAATAGTTCGTTTATAAACCAACCATTTGAGGCACTAATTAGAGTGCCTCTAAAGCCAACAATTTAAGGCACTATCACTAGTGACTCAAAAAGCCAACCATTTGAGGCACTAATTAGAGTGCCTCTAAAGCCAACCATTTGAGGCACTATCACTAGTGCCTTAGGAAGCCAACCATTTGAGGCACCTCAAAAAGCCAACCACTCAAAAAGCCAACCATTTGAGGTACTAATGAGAGTGCCTCTAAAAGATAGCATCAGTTTAATATATAACCAATTATGTCCATTATCAAATTGGCTCACATCAATCAAATTACAGTAGGTTATGCACTCAAATCAAATCAATACAAACTACAATATTACAATTCGTTCAAAATAATTGTAGAGGTTCAAATTTAACTAAAAGTATTATGGTGAAATATATTATAGATGTTCACAGCCATAACTTTAACTAGATGACAATCTGTGAAAATTGTTCAAATATTTTTGCAATCCAAACTTTAATAACACTAGTGTCGTCGGATTGATGACAAGTACGCCATGAGAGGGTCCTCGAGGCATGCGAAAGAGACGGGTGTGAGATGTTCGGAATTCCGGGACGGTGAGCACACAAGTTTACCAAGGTTCGAATCCGCCAGCTTTGGACGGATCCTACTCCTGCTAGCAATCCTGTAATACGGTAGAGCCGGAATATGGGTTACAAGGGTTTCGCCTGTGCAAGTTGAGATTGTAGACTATTGTGAGGTGGCCTAAAGGCTGGTCCCTAGGACGGCTTATATAGATATCCAGCCTAGGGTTTACAGGAGAGACCTATCCAGCTACGACTAAGAGTCAGTTACAGAGTACATATTGAACTACAAGTAACACTGCATGCATATGTCAATAAGTCTTATGGGCCTTCCCGTAGCCGGACTGGACTCCGTCTCTTCTCCCTGACTAGGCCGCCCGTGAAGCAAAACTCTAACCCGAAGTGGGCCACCCTGGTTCGTGAGGCATAGTGAGGATACCCGGAAATTATATCCCCAACAGCAGCCCCCGGAAGCCTCCAAGATCCAGAGTCGGATTTCATCATCGTCTAGCTTAATCCATCTTCGGCTTATAGAATCTTGAAGGGTTCCTGAAACTTCAAAAGAAAGGATATGATCCAGATCTCAAAACAAGTTGGACATATGAGTACATTATACGAGTTTCCAGCTTGAAATTCAAACTAAACCGGAACTTGGCCTCTTACGTAACCTGACACCAGTCAAGGTCAAGTCATGTCACTGACAGACATTCCTATCAGCATGACCGTTGGTGGGTCCGCCTTTCGTGGAACCGAGGCATCGTTTTAATGCATGCGCGAAGATCGAGGAGGCGTAATACTCGCGAGGAGGTTACCCAGCTCCTTCCATGACGCGTGGCATGGTTACTGTTTATCTTGCACGAATCTTGGCGCAGGCAAAGGATATAAGGGGTTGAGATTTCTTCCTTCCTCCTCACCAGCGCCAGTGCCTTCTCCTTCCTCCCGATGCTTCCTGCGAGAGAGATCTTCTGCATCCCCCAAATCCCATAGCGCCGCCGATCCTAGGTCATCGCCGCCAAGAAAAAATGGTCGAGGCTTCGTCTTACGCCAGCGGCGGCAATGACGGCAGCCAGCTCTGGCGAAGAAAGAGAAGTTTCGAAGTCGGATCCCTGCGTCCTCGTTGACGTCAAGCTCCGCGTCGTCGAGAAGGAAGGCCTACTCCACACTGGCGACTAGCGGAGCGGCTTCGGACAAACCATCCACACCCCCAACGCCGACGAGCGAGTGCACTTCGGCACCCACCTCGATAGAGGTTTGAGCTTTCCTCCCTCATATATCTTTTCTGAGGTCATAGATCACTACGGAGTGCAACTCCACCATCTCCCCCAAACTCTCTTTTAGAAATGAGCGCTTATGCGTCTTTGTGTGAGGGGTATCTCGGTATTAGATCGAGTCTTATTCTTTTCCGGTATTACTTCCATACACGGAGAAATTCCATCACCGCCGGTAATCCTTACATTAACGGAACTCTTAGCTTTTTTGTTAGGAGAGAGCGAGTCTATCCTAGGATTAAGGCTAGCGAGTCAGTGAAACAATGGCCGTCCATGTTCTTTTACCATAAAGACAGACCGGCTCCTAGCAAAGCAACTGCTTTGGTGGTTTTTATTGATGGCGTCGCCACGCCCCAAGTGTCTTGGGACATAGATGCTCCTGCTCTCACTAACGACCTGCTTATTGCTAAGAGGTGGATCGAATATCTGATGAAGCACAAGGGTCTAAAAGGATCCGACTTGATCCACTACTGGCTGGTGCGCTGGATCCAGCCTCTCCAACACCATGGTGATCTCCTCATGCATTCAATCACCAAGAGTAAGACAGACTCTCTCTGGATCTGCTCCATTGACTTACTCGGATAAGGACTATGAGTCCCAGATCAAATGGTTGATTAGGGAGCGGATCGAGAGGAAGATACCGGAACTTTCCTTGGATATGCATACAACTGACGATCTTGTGACACCAGTAAGTTTCTAGTAGTTTTATTCGAATATGTGCTCATCCATGCTTTGTTATATCTTTTTGCAATACTAAAGTAATCTTTCTTTCATCTTGCTGACCTCCCCAAGTCGGAGCTTGCTCCTATTGAGGGATATCCTCCTGAGCTCTCTCGGGATGATGGAGAACTGGTTCTAGTGCCGAAGACTCTTACCCGAAAGTTTAAGACTCCGACTATTTCTATCGGCACAAAGGAAGTGCCCGTTGTGAAGAGGTAACTTTCTTCACAAGGTCTTTGTATTTTATTTCTTACTCTTTATGAAGTCCATCTTCGGCTTATAGAATCTTGAAGGGTTCCTGAAACTTCAAAAGAAAGGATATGATCCAGATCTCAAAACAAGTTGGACCTATGAGTACATTATACGAGTTTCCAGCTTGAAATTCAAACTAAACCGGAACTTGGCCTCTTACGTAACCTGACACCAGTCAAGGTCAAGTCATGTCACTGACAGACATTCCTATCAGCATGACCGTTGGTGGGTCCGCCTTTCGTGGAACAGAGGCATCGTTTTAATGCATGCGCGAAGATCGAGGAGGCGTAATACTCGCGAGGAGGTTACCCAGCTCCTTCCATGACGCGTGGCATGGTTACTGTTTATCTTGCACGAATCTTGGCGCAGGCAAAGGATATAAGGGGTTGAGATTTCTTCCTTCCTCCTCACCAGCGCCAGTGCCTTCTCCTTCCTCCCGATGCTTCCTGCGAGAGAGATCTTCTGCCTCCCCCAAATCCCATAGCGCCGCCCATCCTAGGTCACCGACGCCCAGAAAAAATGGCCGAGGCTTCGTCTTCTGCCACGGCAGCGATGGCGACGACGGCTCCTACGGCGAAGAAAGAGAAGTTTCGCGGGGTCTGGATCCCCTGCGTCCTCGTTGATGTCAAGCTCCGCGTCGTCGAGAAGGAAGGCCTACTCCACGCTGGCGACTGGCGGAGCGGCTTCGGACAAACCATCCACACCCCCAACGCCGACGAGCGAGTGCACTTCGGCACCCACCTCGATAGAGGTTTGAGCTTTCCTCCCTCATATATCTTTTCTGAGGTCATAGATCACTACGGAGTGCAACTCCGCCATCTCCCCCAAACTCTCTTTTAGAAATGAGCGCTTATGCGTCTTTGTGTGAGGGGTATCTCGGTATTAGACCGAGTCTTATTCTTTTCCGGTATTACTTCCATACACAGAGAAATTCCATTATCGCCGGTAATCCTTACATTAACGGAACTCTTAGCTTTTTTGTTAGGAGAGAGCGAGTCTATCCTAGGATTAAGGCTAGCGAGTCAGTGAAACAATGGCCGTCCATGTTCTTTTACCATAAAGACAGACCGGCTCCTAGCAAAGCAACTGCTTTGGTGGTTTTTATTGACGGCGTCGCCACGCCCCAAGTGTCTTGGGACGTAGATGCTCCTGCTCTCACTGACGATCTGCTTATTGCTAAGAGGTGGATCGAATATTTGATGAAGCACAAGGGTCTGAAAGGATCCGACTTGATCCACTACTGGCTGGCGCGCTGGATCCAGCCTCTCCAACACCATGGTGATCTCCTCATGCATTCAATCACCAAGAGTAAGACAGACTCTCTCTGTATCTGCTCCATTGACTTACTCGGATAAGGACTATGAGTCCCAGATCAAATGGTTGATTAGGGAGCGGATCGAGAGGAAGATACCGGAACTTTCCTTGGATACGCATACAGCTGACGATCTTGTGACACCAGTAAGTTTCTAGTAGTTTTATTCGAATATGTGCTCATCCATGCTTTGTTATATCTTTTTGCAATACTAAAGTAATCTTTCTTTCATCTTGCTGACCTCCCCAAGTCGGAGCTTGCTCCTATTGAGGGATATCCTCCTGAGCTCTCTCAGGATGATGGAGAACTGGTTCCAGTGCCGAAGACTCTTACCCGAAAGTTTAAGACTACGACTATTTCTATCGGCACAAAGGAAGTGCCTGTTGTGAAGAGGTAACTTTCTTCACAAGGTCTTTGTATTTTATTTCTTACTCTTTATGAAGCATAACGATCTTGTTCTGTGACTTTCTTCAGAGCTAAGCAACTCACCAAGGGAAAGGGGAAAGGCGCCTTGTCGAAGCCCCTGCACCAGTCAAAGTTAAATTTGACGTCTCCTGCCACAGCACCTCCGACTCCTACCCCACAGGCTTCTACAGCACCGGAGGTTACTCCATCCCCAAGTGTTGCAGAAGATCCGGCTCAACATTCTGAACCAAATAACCTTGGTTCGCAGACCGACGTCACCATGAGTGACCCGGCAACTAATAAGGGTGAACCCATAAAGGGTAATGATCCCTTGGTAGAGGTTTTTGCCGATAACCTTCTCAGTAATCCAGGTATTGCCAAATTTGGCCTTACTCGGAAGACTACAGAAGAGATACAAAAACTAGCTCAGCAATGCTTAGAGAGCTGAAACATCTCCGCTGAGGAAGAGGCACAAGAAGCCGAAGACGTAAAACTCTCCGATCTTCTTGACAAAGTTCGTCTTCGCGATGAGAAGCTGAAGGCCGGTGTGGCTCCGCCACCACCAATAATCCTACTGACTCTCACCGAGAAAGTTACAACTTAAGTGAATATGAGTCTAAGCAAGCTTACCCAGGAGCAACATGTAAGTCGGAATACCAACTCACTCTTTTTAATTTATTTTATATCATATCCTCTAGCCCGCAAGCATGAAGTTGGATAGACAATCTGAATTCATGCTTTCATAGGATGCCAAGGAACGAACTAGTGTATCCCCCAAGGCTCGTGCTGATATTAGTTAAAATATTAGCTCGAGTCTTCAGTAGACTTCTCACTCTGGGTACTATTCTGACTTATAGAAAGTTAATGCTTATAACCAGGAATTATTAAATAATATTGCAATAAGCGGAGAGAGATCAGAGCTCTCCGACTTGAAAATGCTCAATTGAAGGTTTCCAAGGATGAGGCCGAAGGTAATCATTTCAGTCCTTACCCTTGTTCTTTTTTGCTTTCATAGAAGAATTTCCTATTCGACTGTTATCTTTGGTTTACTGAGCTGGTCAAACAATCATGTAAAATGATTGAAGAGGCCGAGAACTTCAAGACCCCGGAGGTGGAAAACACTGACTTACAGCAGGAGCTGAATGAGCTTAAGGCGGATCATGAGCGCAACATTGCCAGCGTTCTTGAATCCTTCAACATGGCCACCGAAGAACGTGATCAAAAGATCGCCATCCAGGATCAAAAAATCTCGGAGCTTAGTGATGAATTGGCCAGGGAGAAGGACATCACCCAAGCACCCCGGGATGAAATCCAGAGCCTTAGGGCGGAGAAGACCAAAACTGACGATGTCATCTTTGGTATGTTTCTTGTCTTCTGAATTTTCGTTCTTCCGACTCTAGGAGTTCGGATATATTTTCTAACCTTTGCTTTATATGCGCAGGTCCTCTAAACTTGCTGGATTCCTCTTCCACCGAGTCTCGCACCAGCCGGCTTACCAAAGTCGGTGATTTGCTTCACGATTTCTGCCAGTCACTAGAGGATATTGGTGAAGTTCTTAAAGTGCCGGACATGAACAAAATGTCCGCCTTTGAGGTGCAAGACAAAGTGAAGGAGATGCCGCAGCTCATCGAGGACTGGAACATGTCTTATGCGCGAACTGCAGCACATAACGCCCTCACAATGGTTATGAGCCACCATGGAAGCATGGAGATCTGGCAAGTAACTAGAGGTTATTCGACTGTGGATGAAGACGGCAAGGACCAAGATATCAAGGCCATCATGGACCTCTGAGCCGGATATGGATGTCACGTGGCTAATCTGAGCAACTATGACACTCCATTATTCACTCGCGTGGAAACGCCTCCTCCACCTCCCAAAGGAACAGCTGAAGTTTCTGACGACGAGCAAACCAAATCCGATTTGCACGTCTCGGAAAGATATCAAGCGGAAGGCAATGTCTCCAGTGAGCCGGTAGCTCCTACCTCTCCCCTGCATCATAGAGTAGCAAAAAAACAATATGTTATTCTAAAACAATCGGATTGTAAATAAGTAGTGTAATACTTTTGCTAGTGCTAAGGTTTGCAAGAACTGATGTTTTTGACCCCTTTTCAGCACTTTGGCTTTATTTTATTGTGCCTGAATTTGTACATAAGAACTTTTATGTTTTCTGTCTATACTTATCGCTTCTTCTGGCTTTCCGCCTCGTTCCTTTCGTGAGCCGGCAAACCTTCAACATGGAAACTTTGCCGAGCAATGGAGCTCAATTGCGAAACCAGTTTAAACTCGGAAACAAAGCGGGCTTCTAGTACCAACAATTCACTACTCAGAAAATGCCCGCATCTGGCAATCAGATAAAGAACCAAAGTGTAGACTCGACAATTTAGACTTATACCCAAAGGTAGTAGTTTTATAATCGGAAATCTAACCAGAACAAACGTGAGCATAAAGTACTTTCAAGTATTCTGGGATTTTCGAATGTGACATGATCATTCGGAAATAAGATGGTAATATAAAACTTCTCAGAAAAAAATTCATGTCTAAAAGGGACGTAGGTGAGCAATATTCCACGGTCTGTCTAATTCTTCTAGGTTTGTACTGCCTCCAGCTCTCTCTTTTTCTTCTTAGTAGCAGGTCTTTCTTTGACTGGCCGCATACCGGTTATATAGTAAGAACCATTGTGAAATACTTGGCTAACTAAAATGGGCCCTTCCCATACTGGGGAAAGTTTGTGCTTTCTTTTCTGCACAAGCCGGAGAACCAAATCGCGTTTATTGAAAGACCGGTTTCTAACTCTCTGGCTATGATACTTGCGTAACTTCTGCTGATAGGTTGTTGATCTCTGCTCAGGAACGACATGAACTTCTTCGATTAAATCAAGATCATCTTGTCGAGAAATTTCGGCATCCTCTTCGATATACGTAGCAACTCGGGGAGAAGTATGAAATAAATCAGTAGGAAGAACTGCCTTTGCGCCATAGACCAACAAGAAAGGTGTGTATCCGGTTGACCTGTTCGGAGTTGTTCTTAAGCTCTATATCACAGACAGCAATTCGTCTGCCCAAGCCCCTGCAGCACGACGAAGTGGTGCTTTGAGTCTTGGTTTAAGGCCTTGTAGGATTAAACCATTTGGTCTTTCAACTTGTCCATTAGCTTGTGGATGTGCGACTGACGAAATGTCAAACCGGATATTTTGTTCGTCGTAGAACTTGGCAAGTTCTCCCATAGAAAAATTGCTCCCGTTGTCCGTGATAATACTATGCGGATAACCATATCGGATTATAACATCCTCGACAAATCTTTTGGCTGTTGCTCTATCACAACTTGTGACGGGTTTTGCCTTAATCCATTTTGTGAATTTATCCACCATCACTAAGAGGTGAGTAAATCCACTTGGAGCCCGTTTAAACGGTCCTACCATGTCAAGCCCCCAGATCATGAAAGGCCATGTTATAGGTATTGTTCGTAGCTGATCAGCCGGAACATGAGCTTGTTTGGCATACTTTTGGCAGCCTTTGCACGTCTTGTCCAGCCATTCAGCATCTGCCTTGGCTGTAAGAAAGAAAAAACCGTGTCTAAAAGCTTTTGCCAGTAAAGATTTGGTTGCAGCATGATGGCCGCATTCGCCTTCGTGGATCCCTCGTAAGATTTCCACTCCTTGTTCTAGAGATACGCAACGCTGAAAGACCCCAGATACACTCCGCTTGTAGAGCTCACCATTTATTATTGATTAGGTTTTTGCTTGTTGGACGATCTGCCGGCTCAGAACCTCGTCTTCGTGTAATTTTCCATCTACCAAGAAATCAAGGTAGGGTTGAGTCTAGCTGGGAATTACAGCCAGAACTACCACTAAAGGTGAGCCGGATTTGTTCGGATATTCCTCATCTACTCCTTTTATAGAGGGAACTTTGAGGTGCTCTAAAAAAGCGCCATCCGGGACCTGTTTCCGTGCAGAGCCTATTCGAGATAATGCATCAGCTTCCTCATTTTCTGTTCGAGGGATGTGTTAAACTTCAAACCCTTCGAATGATTTAGATAGTTCATCCATGACAGCCCTATATGCTGCCATGTGTTTATTTGCATTACAAATATCCGACACTTGTTGAGCAACAAGATCCAAATCTCCATAACACATAAGTCGTTGGATGCCGATATCCTTAGCAATCCGGATTCCATGCAGCAGTGCTTCATACTCGGCAATATTGTTTGTTGCCGTGAAGTGAATCCGCAACACATACAAAAGCTTATATCCTTGGGGTGATTTGAGCACCACGCCAGCCCCCGAGCGCCTTAGACCCATGAAAATGCAAGGTCCAGTATTCCGACTCTGGGAGGGTCATATTTTCCGTTATCTCTATCCAATCAACAACAAAATCAGCGAGGATTTGGGATTTGATTGTTGTACGAGGTTTGTACTCAATGTCGAAAGCTGAAAGCTCTATTCCCCATTTTGCGACACGTCCTGTAGCGTCATTGTTATTAATTATGTCTCTCATGGGAGCTGTGCTCACCACGGTAATTTGATGCTCCTGAAAGTAATGCTGTAACTTCCGAGATGCGAGAAACACACCGTAAGCCAGCTTTTGATAGTGCGGATACCACTGCTTTAATTCGGTTAGGACTTCGCTGAGGTAGTAAGTCGGACGCTGCTCCATGTGTTCCTGTTTTTCCTCCGGTCTTTCCACTACCATGACGACACTGACGACCTTGTTTATCATAGTGAGATAGAGCAACATCGGTTCGCGAGGTTCTGGTTCTACAAGGATAGGAGCGGACGAAAGTACTGCTTGCAGGTCTTGTAGTGCAGCTTCAGCTTCGTCAGTCCAAATAAACTTTTTGGTCTTCTTCAGGAGCTTGTAGAGTGGTGTGGCTCTTTCACCGAGCCGGCTTACAAACCGACTAACTGTGGCAATGGAACCACTTAGTCTTCGAATGCCCTTCAGGTGAGTCGGCCTAGAAATATTGAGTATAGCCACCTCTATGCCGCTTTGAGACACAATGAAACCTAACAATTTTCTGGCTGGTATTCTAAAGAAACATTTCTTTGGGTTGAGCATTATGTTGTATTTGCGTAGATTAGCGAACGTTTCCTCCAAGTCAGAAATTAAGGTTTCCTTCTTTTTGGACATTACCGCTATGTCGTCCACATATGCATGTACATTGCATCCGATTTGATCATGGAGGCAATGCTGCATAGTGTGCTGGTACAAAGATCCTGCGTTCTTGAGCCCAAAGGGCATCGTAAAGAAACAGAAGGTTCCGAAGGGGGTTATGAATGAAGTTTTGACTTTGTCTGATTCCTTCATCCGGATTTGGTGATAAACCGGAATATGCGTCAAGAAAACATAGGAGTTCCAAGCGTGCCATAGAATCAATAACTTGATCAATTCTAGACAGAGTGAACGGATCTTTGGCACAAGCCTTGTTCAAGGCGGTATAATCAACACACATCCTTAATTCAGTGGTGTCTTTTTTAGAGACCATTACAGGATTGGCCAATCACTCAGTGTGGATGACCTCTTCTATGAATCTGGCTAACTCGAGCCGGGCTAGTTCCTTAGATATTGCTTTTCGCTTTTCATTACCAAAACATCGTAAGGACTGTTTGACGGGTTTAGCGTTTGGGCGTACATTTAGAGAGTGCTCGGCAAGTTCCATAGGTACTCCGATTATGACAGATGGCTGCCATGTGAAGATATCTTGATTTGCTTGGAGGACCTTGATGAGCGCGCTTTCCTATGTGCTATCTAAACCTACACCTATCTGGGTCACCTTGGAGGGGTCATCATCCTTCAACGACATCGTCTTCATCTCTTCCGATGCCTTGAACTCCAAAGTCGGCTTGGTTACCTCCTTCTTCGTCGCAGGCATCTCGGACGGGTCGATGGTCTTCTTGATCTCCTAGTATTCCTGGGCATGCAGTACGGCTTCGGCAAAGGCGGCATGTAATGCCAGGGAAAATATCCCCAATTAGATTTGCCTGTTATTTTTCTTTTGGTGCATCATCATGACATCATGCATCTCTTTGGCTAAAATATTTTCACCAAAAGCCTATTTTATTTTCTAATTAATCCCCTCCTTTATTTCAAATTAAAACCCCGGTCTTTTCTGGAGCTTTTATTTGTCTAAACATTAATTGCAAAAGTCTTTTAAATATAAAATAAATAAATAAAAGTATTTTTTAAGGGGAGGCAGCCAGCCGGGCCAAAAGGCCCAGCTAGCCACCTACTACCCCGCAACGAAACCCTAGTCCTAAACACCTACCGCCACCACCACACTCTCGCGCACGCTCCCAGCTCCACATCGGCCAAGCGCCAAAAAGGCAGCAACACACACATGCACATATCGTCTGAAACTGAACCACTTTGCCACAGCCACGCACACAGACACCGGACCCAACTCCCGTCTCCTTCGATCCTACCCCGCTCCTTTCTCTTGCCTTGTGACCCCCTTCTGTCTCCACCTACCCTGTCGCTAGCTGCAGGAGGCCTCGATCCCCGCTGCTAAAATCGCGCGACCCCGTCGCCTCTCTCCCTCAGTCCCGAGCCGACGCTCGCGGGCTTCCCTCCACCGTTGTGCGCCCTTGCCCTCTCCAGCGTGACCTCGCCTGCGTCGCCTCTGCTTCCTCCGAGCACGCCGCCGCCTCTGGTTCCCCGTGCCGCCGCATGTCTCCTCCGAGATCGGACATCCGCCACCACCCTTCAAGCTCCGCCTTCGGCCAGAGCCTCGCCTCTACCCCGTGTTGTCGCGTACGTCCTCATCATCATCCGCCGAGTCCCACGCAGCGCCGCCGTGGCCCCACCTCCTGCTCTGCACCGTCGCCACGCCCGCAGGCCTCGATCACCATCGACCTCACCCTAGTCTCGCGTCGTCCTCGGCCTCGAGCTCGCCCCAACCCCAGTGCTCCCTCATGCTCATCTCCATCGACAAGCTTGACGCAGACGCCCGCGATTCCAAGTTCTGCGCGCCCCGTCCGTGCTGGAACGACGGTGGCCTCCGCTTTTTCTGCAGGTTCCGCGCAGCCGCCTCCTTCCTCATGAAGGCGCCATTGCTCCTTTAAGCTCCTTTTGGCTTGTGTGGTGGTACTGCTATCCTGGTAAGGTGAGGCTTTGGGGTGGACACGTGAAGATGTGATGTTCTGCAGATATTGATGTTGGATGGCCTCATGTTTGTGAACCCCTAGCTCTTCGTGGATCAACGCCAAGTACCGCTTTGTCGAGATCTCCGTCATGGACACGAGCATCTCTGTCAGGACTTCAAGTTCTCCGTCTCGGATCGAGCCCCAAGATCTTCGACCCTCGATGTGTGAGCCCTATACGAGCCCTATTTTTATAAATGATATATACCTGTTGCATTAAATCGTTCTTCTCGTACTCATATAATTGTGGTTCGGGGGTATTTAGGCGATTCACCTAAATTAAATATGGAGACTATATGCGGGCTATTCTAGTCTTATATCTGCCTCCATTTAAATTTGTGTAGCGAACCGATGCCATGCTTTGCCTTGTTAATTCAACATTTAACTTGCGGGGTAGTTAAACAACTTAAACCATAATATTTAATTGTCGGGGTCCCGATCTCGCTTAATATTGTTAAGATAGGCCGCATATTGCCATGTCATGCATCATATCATAAACATGCCGTATCTTCCGCTGTGTTATTAAATATTGTACCGATTTCTCTTTCTAGTGATTTTCTTCTTCATCGGTTAGTACGACAAGTTGATGCGAGATACGACGAGTCTTTGGTTGATCTTCTCAGGCGAGCATTCTCCCCCATTCTACCTATTTTGCATTTATAGTCTGTACTTCCTTCCTTTGATCTATTGCTATCCTTATTGTCGATGCTTTAGTACCGTTCCCTTTATTTACCTGATCCACTATATTGCCTTGGTTACCCTATTGCCTAGTTTGATTAGCTAGCCTTGTCCTTGCGAGTCGTAGCGCATGCTTAGGTCTGCTGCCCGCTCTCATACAGGTGAACCGTGATATATGGTTACGGTTGATAACATGATAAGTTAAGTTGATGATGTTGGTTATGGTTATGGTTTCACCTAATGATAAGCCCCGACAGGGACCACCTTTAGGAACTGTTGGAGCCGACCTAGGACCCGTTCGTTCTACGATACTAGTTCTGAGTTGATCACGCTAACCAAACGTGGGGGCCCCTAGGTTCCCCTCCTCAACTACTGGCGCTATTCGTTTATCCAGAGGGTCACAAAATTGGTTTTCCATTTGGTGCATACGCATAATATGTCCTCGGACATGGGTGAGTTGTTATGTCTTTGAACTTGGTTATGATATGATTTGGTGGACAGCCCGGGCATTGCATACATAAAAGCGGTGCATGCCGGCAGTTCAAGGGGAGCTCTACAAGTTATCTTCGAGGACCGTTTGGTATAGTAGTCATGAACAGTGTGCCACCTTGAGACTCGGCCGTGCCTCTGGGCTGGATAAAACACAGTAGGTGATACCTCTGGATACGTGCGTAGTTATGGGACAGTTCTTGTTGTGAGATTCCGAAGGCACGCGTATTATGTTACCTGAAGGATTGAACATGCGTGTGGGTACAGTAGTGCACCCCTGCAGGGTAAATCTTTTCGAGAAGCCGTGTGTCCACGACTATGGACGCCTTAGGAGTACTGTGTCATGATGATAGATAACACCACTAATGCTCTGCCTCTAATAATATGATTAGTAATTAGCCTTATCAACTAAACAACTGCTTAACTAAAATTGCCAACGTGTGTGTTCTGCAAGTGGACTTCCTCGACTGGTCTTCGAGGGGGAAACCTTTGGATGGGTTATGTTTGGTGTTATATTATACTTATCGTATAGCTCTCTCTTACCTCGCTCTAATAGCAGAAGTTGCAGTGTGTCTCTATAAATTAGATAGTGCAAGCTTTGCTACCGCTAAGCCCACCATACCTATGTAGGCGAGGACCGCCGAATTCTAGCCTCGCCGTGTACTGGCCTCAGTACTGACCGCTCTCTTTCCGTTTTGTTTTGCCCTTTGTCGGCACCCTTTGGCTTGGACAGGTATGTGATTGATGACGTTAGCAAGGTTACCCTTCCGGCTTGGCCTGGGCAGGGTTATGGACACCGCTTGGTTATTCTTCAGGACTCTTAGTCCTATTTGGATCTTATCCATACTCGGACACTATTTTGCTTTCTTCTTGAGTTGTATCTTTAAGTTGTATCATTCGTATTCTTGACTCGTTGAGTCGCTGTTGTATATATAAGTCTTTGTGGATTCTGTTGTAAACAATTGCGATGTAACTACTTGTAATCAAATCCCACCCACACGAAAGTGTCTGGTGGGTGTCTTTGAACCGGTTCTATGCGGATTTTGGCGGGAAATGCTGAGATCTGCATAGACCCGATTCTGGGGCGTTACAAGTGATATCAGAGCAAAGGTTTACGATACCCCACTGGTCCAACCTATAGGTTAACCTTGCCAACGGATGTTGTCTAGTGTCAAAACTATTTTGCTACAAATGCGTTAGATAGATCTGATTAGTTCTGATTTTACTCCTCACCTCCATTCTTTCTCCTCTTATCTTTGCGTGTTTTTAATCCAATCTCTTACCTCCTTCAAGTCCAGGATTTCTCATGGTTGGGTTTCTGTCGTACCTTTAGGGTTTCACTTCCTTCCTTTTGTAACAGTGGAGCTACATCTGGTTTCCTTTCTATCTGAACTCTCTTCAAATGTTTCCTGTGTTGTGGCCTCTAAGATGACGACCCCATCCTATCAGGATCTTTTTCCAAAGCTTTATGTATGCTGTTTGTGAAGATCTTCAGTCTATAATTCCTAGAGTTTAGTTGCACGATTCCTTATTCAGGTACGGTGTAATGCTTTGAGTGCGGGATGGAGTCGCGACCATACCACTACTCTTATCATTCGCTCTTGTACATTGATTAGTGGAGCCATGCAATTTGACTCTTTCCATAGAAGTTAGAGGTATCCTTATCTTTGAGACCTTTACTTTTGCCTTTGCCTCTCTGGAGTGTTTCCTCGAAGAACGTGAGCAACAAACCTTGTCGGTGGTGTCGACAATCTCAAGACGGAGCAAGAAATCTTGTTAGTGGTGTTGCAACCATCAACCCGACGCTGGAAGATCAGATCATCAAACCTTCCTCCCCCCGGTGTCTTTGCTTGGATCTCGGGACGCGATCCTTGTTAGTGGTGTCGAGTTGTAATGCCCGGGAAAATATCCCCAATTAGATTTGACTGTTATTTTTCTTTTGGTGCATCATCATGACATCATGCATCTCTTTGGCTAAACATATTTTCACCAAAAGCCTATTTTATTTTCTAATTAGTCCCCTCCTTTATTTCAAATTAAAACCCCGGTCTTTTTGATGGCTCAATACACGGCGCCTAGAAAAGTGCTTGGTGTGTGGTGTTGATGTAGAGCTCGTTGGGAACCCCAAGAGGAAGGTATGATGAGCATAGCACCAAGTTTCCCTCAGTTATGAAACCAAGGTTTAATCGAACCAGTAGGAGCAAGGAAACACCTCAAAGGTGTTACTAGCTGAGCTTTGGCAGGGCGCACTACCGGTGCTAGTAGCAACGTGGAGACCTGCACAACACAACCACAGAACTTTGTCCCCAACTTGCGATGAGGTTGTCAATCTCACCGTGTTTGCGAAAACAAAGGATTAAACGTGTCGAATGGAAAGAAGTAAAAGTTTGCGAAAGTAAACACAAAGCGATAAAAGATTGTAGATTGTATGTAAAGACAAGGACCGGGATCCATAGTTCACTAGAGGTGGCTCTCCTTAGATAGATAACATCTTTGGGTGAACAAATTACAGCGAGCAATTGACAAACACCGAGAAAGCAATACATGCATATACTAATCATCTTGACTCCTTTGAGACTTGATTGGGCAATACAACATAATACATAGACCGCCATCCAACTGCATCTATGACTAATAATCCACCTTCAGGTTATCATCCGAACCCCTCCGATTATTAAGTTGCAAGCAACAGATTATTGCTTTACGAACTGCGTGTAAGGTAAACAATATGATTGTTCTATGAACAAAGGATTGTTGTTTTCTCCCTAGTAGCAACAACACATCTAGTACCTTAGATATTTCTATCACTTCCCCAGATTACCAGAGGCATGAACCCACTATCGAGCATAAATACTAACTCTTGGAGTTGCTAGCATCTACTTGGCCAAGATAGCTACTAACAACGGAAAGCATGCAAGATCTCAAATAACAAAGACATGATAGAATCAATAATCAATCTGAAATAGCATCTCAATATCCATCGGATCCCCGCAAACACAACATGTATGAATTACAAAAAGATGATCTTGATCATGAACGGAGCTCACAAGATCTAAACATGAAAGCACAAAGGAGGAGAAACCAGCCATCTAGCTACTACATAGATCCGTAGTCCAAGGATGAACTACTCACGCATCACACCGGAGGCTTGCATGGTGATGAAGAAGGCCTCCAGGGTGAATTCCCCTCTCCGGCAGGGTGCCGGAAAGAGCTTCAGATCCCTCCCGATCTGGGGATGGAGATGACAGGGGCTACAGACTCTTTCGTGGATTTTTGATCGGGTACTTAGGGTTTTCGTCCCGAGGGCAACTTATAGGCGGAAGGAGAGGTCGAGGGGGTGCTGGGGGAGGCCAGACCACCCCCTGGCGCAGGCCAGGCCTGGCCGCGCGGCCAGGTGGTGTGGCCGGCCCCCAGCCCTTCTCCGTCTCGTATTCTAGCACTTGATCCCTTCCGGAAAAATAGGCATTTGGCTTTTGTCCCGTCCAATTCTGAGAATATTCATTTTCTGACTTTTTTGGAACCAAAAACAACAGAAAACAGGCAGCTGGCACTGTGGCTCTTGTTAATAGGTTAGTCCAAGAAATCATAATAAAAGTACTCCAAAGTTGGAACAAAACACAAGAAAGTGGATAAAACCAAGCATGGAACATCAAAAATTATAGATACATTTGCAATGTATCAACATCCCCAAGCTTAACTCCTGCTCGTCCTCGAGTAGGTAAGTGATAAAAAAATAATTTTTGAGGTGACATGCACCATCAAAAACTTGATCAAAAGTATTTGCAAAACTCAAAGCTGGGATCAAAGTACTTCAATCATAACATGAAAGACGAAGTTCTAGCAATATGCAAAGAAACTATGATACAACATGAAAAGGCACAAACAAAAGAATCATGAATAACATGCTTTGCAAGACGTTTGTTTGTTTCACATAAAGAAAACATAGCATAATAGTATTCAGCTTGTCCCTCAATAGAGTAGCAAATATAAATGCATAGGACACCTTCAAAGTTCATAAGAGTGACTAGATACAATAGTTTCAAACAAGCAATAACAAGTTATGCATCAATCAACTAGTCTTGGGACAATGCACATAGAACTAAGATTGGCCACTATGCTCTCAAAGTAGGTGCATAAAGATAGAAGGTGGAGACTCAATATAATGGTGGAAGAAAGGCCTTTTGTAAAAGGAAGTAGGGATTCAAGTCTCATAAAGAGCTTCCAAAAATTATGGTACTTATAGCTTTCAGCTCTCATTGCCCCTATCATAAGCATCTTGAAGGTGGTTAAGGTTAAAGTGACACAACTAAGAGGATATGCTTGACAAGTTATAAACTGAAATCTCATGCGCCTTAATTACGAAGACCGGTCCTCATGCTACTCAACTTCAGTCACGAGTAAGCTCTTGTCATTGTAAGTATATGTGTATCATTAAGAACTGCCAATGGGGTACCCCTTGCACATGATACGGGAGCTTTCCCATAATCAAAATGACAAGGCAAGCAGACAATGAGCATCTCGGCGATCTTTTTATTTGCTATTTGCATAGGTTTTTATTGAGGATGCTTCATAGAGTTCTCATTATGGTGATGCTGCAAGTTTCCACCATGATTAGGCATGGCTTAGGCTAGCGGCCCAGGTGTTTCTCTAACACACATACAAACTCCATGATCTTACAAGTTCCACATTTATTTCACACCGCCGGGATCCGTAAGCAAAAGAACATAATATCAACGGGGTACAAAGTACAAGTGCAATGTTGAAAGCATTCCCCATGGTACATGGTTCTGCTAATTTCAACTTATAAAGCGCAAGCATATACGCAACAAAGAAGGACCCAATGGTTCAAGTTTATTAGAGGCAATAAAGTAAAGTGTGGCATCAAGTTCGTGAGATCTTTACTCACTAGTTTTCTCATAACAAGTTAAAGGTAGACAAAAGCATGAATATACTTGGAATAGCATAAGCTAGTAGGTAGGTATGGTGGACTCTCTGGAAAAACTTGGTTTAGGGAGTTGGATGCATGAGTGGAACTCCTACTTTGTGGTGGAGGCTAGCAAAAGACTGGGATCGACAAACTAAGAGAGCAATAATGGCCATAATCATGCAGAGCGACAAAACATCATTGATCAAAGCATAAAGTGATACTACCGGTTGAAAACTAAAGGATCATAAAAGCTATGGTGACTTGAGATAGTCATAACATGGTGTGAGCATGTGCCGAGTCAACCCAAATAAAGCATCAAAGGAGAATACCACTATACTATGCATTAATATGCTAAAAAACGCATGATTCATCCAAGGCACATTAAGCAATCTCAATTGTTGATAACAAGTCATGCTACAACAAAGAATACTAAGCATAAAGCCAAAAAAATATCAAGCATGGCATGACAAAGCATAGCCACAGTAAAAAACGAGCTCTTTTTACCACATAAGCATGAACTTTCCTACTCTTTTCCAAACCAAACCAAACTATTTGCAAACCAACATGTGAAAGAGGGGTTCCAACCAAATTATTCAGAAAACTAAACAAACCAAGCAAACTAAAAACCAAAATGAAAACGAAAAAGAAGACGCTCCAAGAGAAACACAACTGTGCACGAAACAATAAAAATGAAGCGTTTGGAAGAAACCTGGAATTTTTATTGATGAAGAAGGGGATGCCTTGGGCATCCCCAAGCTTTGACGCTTGTACTTCTTGGATATTTCTTGGGGTGACACGCGTGGCATCCCCAAGCTTGAGCTTTAGTCCATCCTTCATCTCATTACTCATTCCTTCCATACACCTGAAAATTTTTCTTCATACAAAACTTCACACAATCTCATTAGCAACATTAGTGCACTTAAGATAAATAAGTCTCAAGGTTCAGTTCTAACACCAAATAAACTTCCATTAGAACACTAGATACTGTAGCACTTCCCTCAAAAAGCTCAATTTCCCAAAGGAACTAACAAGAAGCAAATGTAGAAAATGGCAGAAATCTGTCAAAACAGACCAGCAGGTAAAGACGAATTTTTTCGAAGACCTTCTGTTGCTCAAATCAAAAAGTGTTGAACTAACGAAAGTTAGATAACAACCTGGGGCAGAAGCACAAACAATTACAGCTCAAGCCGACATACATAACTCTCTCAGGAATTTTTACGGTGAAGCACAAAAATCTGTTTCGGGACAGCAACTTTCCCAATCATTACTTCACTCTCATTAGAGGTTACTCTTGGCACAAAAAGCAAATAAAAAGGATAAGGAGAGTTTATTACAGAGGTAATAACTTCCAAGACTCATCTAAAACTCTTGGGTTATCTCCCAACAAGTACTTTTCTTTAACGCCTTTAAGTTAGGCATAAGAAGCAAAGAAAGAATCAAGTGTTCTCGAATGAAGAAGCATTAAAACCAACTTTTTTGCCCTTACCTCTCTTATTTTTATTCTTATACTTTGGGAAAATGTGATTGTTTGGTGGAGAAGAAAGGTGCATGGTCCCCTTTCCCACATCTATTATTGCTCCAAGGAGTTCTAATAGGGACCTTCCAAGTGTAATTTGTCCTTTTCCTGCACATTCAATAACAACATAATCAATAGAAATCATTTTCCCAAGGATCTTTGTAAACACTCCTTCAGCTATTCTAAGAGGTAATATGGTAGTATTATTAGCAAGAGATATTTCTTTTCCTCCTTCCGTAAGCCCCCAAAGATTCAAAGATTCATAAATATCCTTGGGCATAAGGCAAAATTCAGACATGATATCACAGCGGGCTTGAAAAATTTCAGTGTTTATCTCAATCTTTACTGTAGGGAGCCCCTTTGATGGTTCAGAATTTATTGGAACATAAATTTGATGCTCCCTAAGCGTATTATAGCACCCTTCTAATCTAGTAGTGCTAGCCTCAAGAGTGTTCAACCTAGCAAATATTTTTGCAAAAGAAGTATCAGTTTGGCTAGGCAAATTGTAAGTGAGGATCAATTTCTTTATAGCATTAATGGCATCATCCTCATTACTTTGGAGGAAATCTCCTCCCGCAATAGCATCTAAAGCATATCTATAGCAAAGAGCAATCCCAAGGTAAAAACTGCTAAGGAACAAGCTTTGAGTCATTTTAGGCTCACATGTAGATCAGAGATTCTAGACCAAGCTTCCTTAAAACTTTCCTCAATTCCTTGTTTAAAAGCGAAA
Source organism: Avena insularis (assembly GCA_023614405.1). Classification (NCBI taxonomy): domain Eukaryota; kingdom Viridiplantae; phylum Streptophyta; class Magnoliopsida; order Poales; family Poaceae; genus Avena; species Avena insularis. The sequence continues at coordinate 282,211,421 of CM042688.1, read as the reverse complement.
ATCATTTCCTCAGGTGACATAGTGATTGGAGCAAGGCTAGACATAGTGGCACTCAAGATAGGAACTAATTTTTTTGTGTTTTTTTGAAGAACAAAACAAGCAAACTAAGCAAAACAAAAACAACAAAGTAAAGAGATTGGTTATGAGGGACTCCCCTTGTGAAGATGTCCTTGACTCCCCGGCAACGGCGCCAGAAAATCGCTTGATGGCTCAATACACGGCGCCCAGAAAAGTGCTTGGTGCGTGGTGTTGATGTAGAGCTCGTTGGGAACCCCAAGAGGAAGGTATGATGAGCATAGCACCAAGTTTCCCTCAGTTATGAAACCAAGGTTTAATCGAACCAGTAGGAGCAAGGAAACACCTCAAAGGTGTTACTAGCTGAGCTTTGGCAGGGCGCACTACCGGTGCTAGTAGCAACGTGGAGACACCTGCAACACAACTCCGTAACTTTGTCCCCAACTTGCGATGAGGTTGTCAATCTCACCGTGTTTTGCGGAAAACAAAGGATTAAACGTATTGAATGGAAAGAAGTAAAAGTTTGCAGAAAGTAAACACAAAGCAGTAAAAGATTGTAAATTGTATGTAAAAGACAAGGACCGGGATCCATAGTTCACTAGAGGTGGCTCTCCTTAGATAGATAACATGCTGGGTGAACAAATTACAGCGGGGCAATTGACAAACACCGAGAAAGCAATACATGCATATACTAATCGTCTTGACTCCCTTGAGACTTGATTGTGCAATACAACATAATACATAGTCCGCCATCCAACTGCATCTATGACTAATAATCCACCTTCAGGTTATCATCTGAACCCCTCCGATGATTAAGTTACAAACAGCAGTTATTGCTTCTGAACTGCGTGTAAGGTAAACAATACGATTGTTCTATGAACAAAGGATTGTTGTTTTCTCCCTAGTAGCAACAACACATCTAGTACCTTAGAGATTTCTGTCACTTCCCCAGATTACCAAAGGCATGAACCCACTATCGAGCATAAATACTAACTCTTGGAGTTGCTAGCATCTACTTGGCCAAGATAGCTACTAACAACGAAAAGCATGCAAGATCTCAAATAACAAAGACATGATAGAATCAAAAATCAATCTGAAATAGCATCTCAATATCCATCGGATCCCCGCAAACACAACATGTATGAATTACAAAAAGATGATCTTGATCATGAATGGAGCTCACAAGATCTAAACATGAAAGCACAAAGGAGGAGAAACCAGCCATCTAGCTACTACATGGATCCGTAGTCCAAGGATGAACTACTCACGCATCACACCGGAGGCTTGCATGGTGATGAAGAAGGCCTGTGGTGAATTCCCCTCTCCGGTGGTGCCGAAGAGCTTCAGATCCCTCCCGATCTAGGGATGGAGATGACGGCGACTACAGACTCTTTCGTGGATTTTTGATCGGGTACTTAGGGTTTTCGTCCTGAGGGCAACTTATAGGCGGAAGGAGAGGCCGAGGGGGTGCTGGGGGCGGCCAGACCACCCCCTGGCGCGGGCCAGGCCTGGCCGCGCGGCCAGGTGGTGTGGCCGGCCCCCAGCCCTTGTCCGTCTCGTATTCTGGCACTTGATCCCTTCTAGAAAAATAGGCACTTTGGCTTTTGTCTCGTCCTATTCCGAGAATATTCATTTTCTGACTTTTCTGGAACCAAAAACAACAGAAAACATGCAGCTGGCACTATGGCTCTTGTTAATAGGTTAGTCCAAGAAATCATAATAAAAGTACTCCAAAGTTGGAACAGAACACAAGAAAGTGGATAAAACCAAGCATGGAACATAAAAATTTATAGATACATTTGCAATGTATCACTTGTCCGGAGCTTTTATTTGTCTAAACATTAATTGCAAAAGTCTTTTAAATATAAAATAAATAAATAAAAGTATTTTTTTAAGGGGAGGCAGCCGGCCGGGCCAAAAGGCCCAGATAGCCACCTACTACCCATAAAAAAAACATAGCCTAGTCCTAAACACCTACCACCACCACCACACTCTCAAGACGCCTCACACACACACACATAACTCCTCGTTCCTCCTTCGATCCTACCCCGCTCCTTTCTCTTGCCTTGTGACCCCTTCGCCTCACACCACCCACCGGCGCTTGCAGAGGCCTCGATCCCTGCTAAAAAAATCACATGCTGCCTCTCTCCTCCCTCTCCCTCACCCCCCTCTGCAGCTTCCACCGTCGTCTTGCATGCCCCGCCCCTCTACTCAAGAGCTACTTGCCCTCGAGCGCGCCCGCCTCTGGTTCCCCGTGTCGCCGCACGTCTCCTTTGAGATCGGCCATCCGCCGCCACCCTTCAAGCTCCGCCTCCGTCCCGCGCTTCCGCGTACGTCCTCCTCGTCGTCCGCCGAGTCCCACGCAGCGCCGCCGTGACCCCACCTCCTGCTCTGCACCGTCGCCACGCCCGCAGGCCTCGGTCACCATCGACCTCACCCTAGTCTTGCGCCATCCTCGTCCTCGAGCTCGCCTCGACCCCGGTGCTCCCTCATGCTCGTCTCCATCGACAAGCTAGACGCAGGCGCCCGTGATTCCAAGTTCTGCGCGCCCCGTCTGTGCTGCATCGATGGTGGCCTCCCCTTTTTCTGCAGGTTCCGCCCAGCCGCCTCCTTCCCTCGCGAGTTGCGCCCACTGCTACGAGAGCTCCCTTTTGGCGCTTGTGTGTGGTGGTATTGTTGTCCTGATAAGGTGAGGCTTTGGGGTGGACACGTGAAGATGTGATGTTCTGCAGATATTGATGGTTGATGGCCTCATGTTTGTGAACCCCGAGCTCTTCGTGGATCGATGCCAAGTACCGCTTTGTTGAGATCTCCGTCATGGACACGAGCATCTCTGTCAGGACTTCAAGTTCTCCTTCCCGGATCGAGCCCCAAGATCTTCGACCCTCGATGTGTGACCCCTATACGAGCCCTATTTTTATAAATGATATATACCTGTTGAATTAAATCGTTCCTCTCGTACTCATATCATTGTGGTTCAGGGGTATTTAGGTGATTCACCTAAATTAAATATGGAGACTATATGCGGGCTATTCTAGTCTTATATCTGCCTCCATTTAAATTTGTGTAGCGAATCGATTCCATGCTTTGCCTTGTTAATTCAACATTTAACTTGCGGGGTAGTTAAACAACTTAAACCATAATATTTAATTCTCGGGGTCCCGATCTCGCTCAATATTGTTAAGATAGGGCGCATATTGCCATGTCATGCATCATATCATAAACATGTCGTATCTTCCGCCATGTTATTAAATATTGTACTGATTTCTCTTTCTAGTGATTTGCTTCTTCATTGGCTAGTACGACGAGTTGATGCGAGATACAACGAGTCTTCAGTTGATCTTCTCAGGCGAGCATTCTCCCCCATTCTACCTATTTTGCATTTATAGTCTTTACTTCCTTCCTTTGATCTATTGCTATCCTTATTGTCGATGCTTTAGTACTGTTCCCTTTATTTACTTGATCCACTATATTGCCTTGGTTACCCTATTGCCTTGTTTGATTAGCTAGCCTTGTCCTTGCGAGTCGTAGTGCATGCTTAGGTCTGCTGCCCGCTCTCATACAGGTGAACCGTGATATATGGTTACGGTTGATAACATGATAAGTTAAGTTGGTGATGTTGGTTATGGTTATGGTTTCACCTAATGATAAGGCCCCGACAGGGACCACCTTTGGGAACTGCTTGAGCCGACCTAGGACCCGTTTGTTCTACGATACTAGTTCTGAGTTGATCGCGCTAAACAAACATGGGGGCCCCTGGGATCCCCCCTCAACTACCGCCGCTATTCGTTTATCCAGAGGGTCACAAAATTGGTTTTCCATTTGGTGCATACGCATAATATGTCCTCGGACAAGGGTGAGTTGTTATGTCTTCAGACTTGGTTATGATATGATTTGGTGGACAGCCCGAGCATTGCATACATAAAAGTGGTACATGCCGGCGGTTCAAGGGGAGCTCTACAAGTTATCTTCCAGGACCGTTCGGTATAGTAGTCGTGAACACTGTGCCACCTTGAGAATCGGCCGTGCCTCTGGGCTGGATAAAACACAGTAGGTGATACCTCTGGATACGCGTATAGTTATGGGACAGTTCTTGTTGTGAGATTCCGAAGGCACGCGTATTATGTTGCCTGAAGGATTGAACATGCGTTTGGGTACAGTAATGCACCCCTGCAGGGTAAATCTTTTCGAGAAGCCGTGTGTCCACGGTTATGGACGCCTCAGGAGTACGGTGTCATGATCATAGATAACGCCACTAATGCTTTGCCTCTAATAATATGATTAGTAATTAGCCTTATCAACTAAACAACTGCTTAACTAAAATTGCCAACGTGTGTGTTCTGCAAGTGGACTTCCTCGACTGGTCTTCGAGGGGGAAACCTTCGGACGGGTTATGTTTGGTGTTATATTATACTTATCGTATAGCTCTCTCTTACCCCGCTCTAATAGCCGAAGTTGCAGTGTGTCTCTATAAATTAGATAGTGCAAGCTTTGCTACCGCTAAGCCCACCATACCTATGTAGGCGAGGACCACCGAATTCTAGCCTCGCCGTGTACTGGCCTCAGTACTGACCGCTCTGTTTCTGTTTTCTTTTGCCCTTTGTCGGCAGCCTTTGGATTGGACAGGTATGTGATTGATGATGTTAGCAAGGTTACCCTTCCAGCTTGGCCTAGGCAGGGTTATGGACACCGCTTGGTTATTCTTCAGGACTCTTAGTCCTATTTGGATCTTATCCGTACTCGGACACTATTTCGCTTTCTTCTTGAGTTGTATCTTTAAGTTGTATCATCTGTATTCTTGACTCGTTGAGTCGCTGTTGTATATATAAGTCTTTGTGGATTCTTTTGTAAACAATTGCAATATAACTACTTGTAATCAAATCCCACCCACACGATAAGTCTGGTGGGCGTCTTTGAATCGCTTCTATGCGGATTTTGGCGGGAAATGCTGAGATCTGCATAGACCCGATTCTGGGGCGTTACACGGCATTTCCGTCCTCGCATTATCGTGCTTTCTTCGGGTCTCCCCTGATGGTGATCATGCCCTTTGGACCTGGAATTTTCATCATATTATAAATGTAACACGGACGAGCCATGAAAGCCTAGTAAGCCGGACGTCCAAATATAGCATGGTATGCGCTCTTGAACGGGACCACTTCGAAGGAAAGTGCTTCCGTCTGGTAGTTCTTCGGAGTTCCAAAAGTAACATCCAAAGTGATCTCTCCCAAAGAATTTGCTTGTCTTCCTAGGACAACTCTGTGAAAGATCACAGAGTTGTGATTCAGTGGAGTTTCCGAGATCCTCATCCGACGCAGCGTTTCGATGTAAAGGATGTTAATGTTGTTGCCGCCGTCCATGAGGGTCTTGGAGAATCCATAGCCGTCAATAAGTGGATTGACGACTAATGCGTACTTTCCTCGCCTATGCAACTTAGGCGGATGATTAGCATGGTCAAAGGTGATTGTCACTTCTGACCAATCCAAAAATTGAGGGACAGCCGGAATAGTTGCATTGAGTTCATGCAAAACTACCTTCTTTACCTTAGCTGGTTGAGACCCAAGGAAAGTGACATAAGTGTCTTTATTTGTTGGGAAATTCTTCTTTCCATCCCACTTGGGATTTGAAGGCTTAGCTTCTTCCATGTCGGAATCTTCCTTGGTCTCTTTTTCTTTTTCGGGTTCTTCTTTCCCTTCTTTCACTTGGCCCTATAGCCAGCGGATTCATCTTTCTTGATGTCGTCATTGAAACGACACTCAACATTTGTGTGGGACGAGCCACCGTTGGCATCTAAGTGATGCACACACGGATTGTGTCTCCTCTACCTAAACTCTTGAAATCTACCTTAAACTCTTGAAATCCCACGACGCGTCCACGGCCGCCTCCACACCCCCCTTGTCCTCCATACCCAAAAGTAGAAGTGACAACTGCGGTTTTCGTGTTGGGCTTTTCTTCCGAGGTGTTCTTGTGCTTCTGAGCTTGTTGCTTCAGCTGTTTTGCTGACTATGGTACCGCCAGGACGTTCAGTAGTCCTTCTGCGTCATCATCCGCATCTGCATACTTGCTTGCCATTTCTATCATCTCTCCCAAATCAGTGACTTTGTCGCACTTCAAACGGCAGTCCTGCAACGAAAGGTTCAATCGCAGTTTGGTCATTTACTCCTTCGCAAGAGTTCTTGGTGTCGATCCATCGTCTGAGATAGTCTTGGCAAGTTTGTCCGGCTTTCTGGGTGCAACACTGTAGGTCTCCTACCGTACATGGCCTCCGATATGTGCCTTCAAAATTCTGAAAGAACGCGCTTTGCATGTCATACCTATTGTGGTTGGTGTTTTGCAGAAGTTCATTGAGCCAAGATCGTGCTGTCTTCCTCAATATAAGTGGGAGATATCGGGTCACGACCAAGTTATTTCTGCCTTTGGCGATGCAGCAAGCCTGGAAAAAACCTGAAGCCAAGTATTTTTCTAGGCCACACCATCGTAGGCTTGGATGTGTCTTGAGATAGCAAATCCTTCCGGAAAATGCATTTGTCGAATTCGTGGTTCGAAGCATTTTGGACCCACATAGATATCGTCGTTCTCGTAGCACCATGCCTCTATGTTAGAGTTGATCCGGTGTCTCGCATCACTTGGTGATAGGGAACGCCGTCTTGGTTGTTCGCTGTGGCAACGATGCCTTGGAGCCGGACTTCTACTTCTTCCACCACCTCCTCCGCCATGACGCCCTCCTTGGCTGCCTCGAGAGCCGGTATGATGGCTACTTGGTGGAGAGGGCAGTGCATGTGGTTTGTTTTCGGCTGAATGCCGGCTCCCATCCAGAGCGTCATTATTCCGGTTCCGGGGAGGGTCTTGATTCCGGTTCCGGGGAGCGAAATAAAAAACAAGTTTTTATACGAGAAATTCATTGCCAAAAACTTCCGGAAAGCAGCAATCCATCATCGGATAGCCCCCGAGAGGGGTATTTCGAGTGAACGGTGGCCAAACCAATTTTTTTCGAATCTTCCCCGTTATGTCAGGATATTTTGTTACAGTAGTTCCTACCGTGCCCCTTCTTAGCCACCTTGCACGTGTCGCACGGAAAAATCCATTTATGTACTTTCCTAACTCCCAACACTAAATCTGGCGGTGGCGGCGGTGGTCCTTTTTCTCCCTTCCCGACACTAAATCTGGTGGCGCTGGAGGTCCTTTTTTCTCCCTCCTTCGACACTGAATCTAGCGGCGGCAGCGGCCCAACATGTCTAGCAAGACGAAGGTGGTAGCTACATCGGCGACTGATTTGGGTATGTTGGAGCTAGAGTCTCGGGCTCAATGCGAAGCAGCGGCGAGGTCTTTAGTCCAGGTTAGCGAGAAGGCCATCCAGAAGTCTACTACCAAGGTACCTATGAGCATCGGATTAAAGAGAAAAGCAAGGCTGGTGGCGAATTGTTTGACGGTGGTGCGGGGTTGCGGCACCTAGATCTCGAAGAAAACTACCCAAAAGAAGAGCAAGAGGTGAATTTTTCTTATCTCTGTCTTATCTTACAAGTATATTAGTTACTGCAAAATAGAATCGAATGAACTGAAAAGTCCCCTTTTTAATCAAATTAGGCACAACTTCGATACAATGGACCTATATGAGTTCATAGTTTATGTCCGCCAGTACACTTCAAAACTAGACTTTGGTTGCGAGAGGGTTTTGTTTGTTGGAGATATACCCAAGAGGCAATAATAAAGTAGGTTATTATCATATCTTCATACTTATGATAAATGTTTACATTCATGCTATAATAGTATTAACAAGGAAACCATTAATACTTGTGTGATTTGTAAACTTAATTTGAAGTCCCTAATATAGCCTCTATACTTCACTAGCTTGTTGGTTGATTGATGATTGTGGTTTCCATATCATGAACATTGAGATGTTATCAACAACAAGATCATATCGTTAGGAGAATGATATGGTGGACATACTCCTATAGATAAGCGTAGCATAAAGATCAAGTCATTTCAATAGTTCAATTGCTATATGCTTTCTGATACATAGTAACCTAATTCCTTCGACCATGAGATCATGCATATCACCTTTACTGGATGGATGCTTTGATGTCATCAAACACCACACCGTAACAGGGTGGCTATAAAGGTGGCATTGAGTGTTCGGAAAGTATTGGTTGAAACACATGGATCAAGAGTGGGATTTGTCCATCCACATGACGGATAGATATTCTCTGGGCCCTCTCGGTGAAATGTCATCCAATTAGCTTGCAAGCATGTGACTTGGTCACAAGGGATCACATATCACGGGAACGAGAAAAGAGTACTTATCAGTAACGAGGATGAACTAGGTATGCAGAGATACCGACGATCATAACCTCGGATAAGTAACATATCGTGAGACAAAGGGAAATTGGTATCGTATGTAAGTGGTTCATTCGATCGCAATGTAATCGTAGAAATATGTGGGAGCCATATGAATTTCCAGATTCCTCTATTGGTTATTGTTCGGAGAAGTGTCTCGATCATGTCCGCATAATTCACGAACCGTAGGGAGACACACTTAAGGATTCGACGTTGTTTGAGTAGTTATGGTATTATGAGAAAGAGACCGAATGTTGTTCGGAGTCTCGGATGGGATCCGGGATATCATGAGGTGATCCGGAATGGTCCGGAGAATAAGATTCATATAAGGAAAGTCCCATTTCGGAGTTGGGGAATGGTTCCGGTGTTTTCATCGGGAACATTCTAGAAGGTCCCGGAATGTCCGGCACTCCGGAGGGGGAAGGGTACATGAATGTGTCATTGCAAATTGGAATGATTGCATCATGTACTAAGTGTTCTCGCTGTCCAAAATAAAGGGTTTATTTAAATCCTAAATTGAAAAGTCAAACGGCTAGTTTGAAAGTCAAACGGCAAGTTTTGGAAAGTGGAAAGAGGAGGAGAAGAGGGAAACCGAGTTGGAGAGGGAGACCTCCTCCAACCGGCGCCAACTCATGCCGAGTTGGGGAGGGACTCCACCTCCTCCCATGGCGGCCAGCCCCCTCCCACCTATATAAGGAGGGGCAGGGCTCCCTCCTCTACACACAAGTTCCTATCCTCTAAATCTAAACCCTAGCCAAGCCTCCGGTTTAGAGCCGTTTTGGTTTAGAGCTTCTAATTGCCCTAGCCTTCGGTTTAGAGCCTTCTAATTGGTGTGTCTAATCTCTAGACCACTAATAGCCTCTCTCATAAGCTCCACCATACTCGCACCGGCTTAAGGCGAAGCCTCATGGATCTCCCTCTACTTAGGTACCATCACTGCCAGCGCCGGAATCGCGAGGAGAGTGCTACAACCTCCGCTGCCTTTGGAACAAGGAGAGGAAGGTCTTCGTCGAATCAACGTGTGACCGATCAAGGGAGCGCTGCTGAACGATGGCGCTGAAGGATCGTCTACGATCTTGAGATCGGAAAGAGTACGACTACATCACCCACGAGAATCTGCTCTCGTTAACCGCTTTGGAATCTTCGAGGGTGAGTTCCACTATCGACTCGTTGCTACAATCTAGTAGATAGATCTTGGCTTGTTTGTTTGTATGCGATAGAAATTTTTTGTTTTCCATGCTACGAACCCCTACAGTGGTATCAGAGCCGTGTCTATATGTAGATCTGTTGCACGAGTAGAACACAATGGTCAGTGTGGGCGTTGATGCTTTTATTGTAGATTGCTTTTTGTGTACTTTGCATCTTGCGGTATGTTGGGATGAAGCGGCCCGGGCTAACCTTACATGACATCGTTCATGAGACTTGCTCCACGTTTGACATGCAACTCGTATTGCATAAGTGGCTTTATGGTGCCTGTTTCTCCTAGCATAGTAAAGATCCAATTTACAACGGGTAATCAACAATGCTAGTATCAATGTTGTGGTTCTTGTTCGTAAGTTAGAACGACACTTATTGAAAGCCCCAAACCACGTAAAATATGCAAAGAAAGTAGAAGCGTCTAACTTTGTTTTGCAGGGGTGTGCAGTGATGTGATATGGCCATGATTGTGATTATATTTGATGTATGCAATGTTCCTTATTGTAAGTTGGCAACCGGCAGGAGCCATATGGTTGTCTTTAATTTTGTTAAGACCTGCGTGTCTATTCAAAGTAGTTGTAATAGTTGAAGCTGGTGGGCGACAACCATGAAGAAGCGTCATTGACCTTGATGCTATGCCGGTGATGATGGAGATCATGTTCGTGCTTGGAGATGGAGATCGGAAGCACAAAGAAGAAAGGCCATATCATATCACATATTATGAATTGCATGTGATGTTAATCCTTTATGCATCTTGTATTGCTTAGTAGACGGTAGCATTATAAGATGATCCTCATGCACATAAATTTCAAGTTCTAAAGTGTTCACCCTTAGTATGCACTGCCAAAGCTTGCTGAAGCACCACGTGATGATCGGGTGTCTTTGATTCCGCGGGTGAATACAACGTAAGCAAGCCAGATTTGCTTATGCGGTAGCTAAGGTTTGATCTTGACGAGCCTAGCATGTATGGGACATGGCCTCGTGAACACGGCTCACCGAAAGGTAAAGCATGAGTCATATAGTAGATATGATGAACATGTTGATTGTTCGCCATTGAAGCTACATCAACTCTCGTGATGATCGGTTTTGATGTGGTGGATTTGGTTCGTGTGATCACTAAAACAATGTGAGGGATGTTGTTTTGAGTGGGAGTTCACCTGGATTAATTTAATTATTAATTAGAACTCAATTTATCATAAACTAAATCAAAGTGAATTTGCATAGTTGTTGTAGTCAGTGGCATCCGCTACCACCTTGCGCTTAGTTTAATTTGAGATGATAGAACTATAGAATTCTGGTTAGTTACTTTTAACTGGTATCGTATTGTTTTGAAGTGTTAATCTAAAGTTTAAAAGTCCTATTGCAAACTTTCAGTAAGTTCCTTACTCCATAAAGTTTAATAATTAGTATTAAAACAAGAGTGACAATTCCAAGTGTTAGTGTTTGAGTATCATGTTTGTCTCCATGATTCTTGATATTCAAAAGATTCTCTTAATATCAAGGTTATCTAGGATCTGAAAGAGTTGTTTCAGAAACCATGATGTGTGGAAGATATTGTGATATCTGAAACAAAGTTTTGGTTGCAACATGATAAAGTATAATATGGCGAAGTTCATGTTCTCATATTTGGATGAGAATTTGCAAAAGGTTGGAGACACTAGTTGTCCTAATCTTCCAAAAGGTTTTGAGAGCAACATTATACTCATGATTCACCGTTACAAGCTAAAAGTAGCTAGATCATGGATAAGTCCATAATGAGGGTGAATATTTGATGTAGGTAAAATGTTTACTACACCAAGAGATTACTAAAGAAAGGAATTTGAAAGAACACCAAATATTTGATAATGGTGATCTACTTCAAAGTGCAAGTTCAAAGACATTGGTATTTAACTATACACGCTTTGGACTATGTGTCATAAGTATGACTCCACTATTGATGTTGATAGATTCTTTCAAACAGAAAAGGAAATCTTGAAAGAGAATCTCATAAGTATATGGCGTAAAAGAAAAGACTAGAATTGTTCAGTTTAAGTATATAGATGATATGTGTTATGGCTATATTCTTTGCTTATTAAACAATGTGGTTCTTAAGTATTTGATACTGAATTTGTTGGTGTGAATCGTCATACGAAACAACACAATTCATGAACTACAATGGCCTAAGTAACTAGCAAAAGAATAGGTGATGATGTTCATCGAGAACAAATAAAGGGTTATTTTGTTGCTCGTTAAACATCAACGCTTGCCTTCAAGATTTGTTTTATCGGTATTATGAGAACAAAAGGGTTGTTCAAATAATTGCCGTAATCCATAAAAGATGGATGATTCACAAATCTCGTTGGAGAAATCACATCCATAAAACTAGTGCTAAAATTGTGAAAGACAAATTGATTGAAAGATCACTTAGGAAGTGACATGCCGTTTAAATTATATTGGAAAGAAAACATGAAGAAACTCCATGTGGATGGAATTTTGGAGTCTTTTGATTTTGATCAAATGACGTTTGTGAAACTTTCCTAGAGATAATTAAAACTTCGTTCATAGGCCAAAAGGGAACGAAAGACTAGCTTATTGGAACTTGTGCATATTGTTGTACGAACTCCATTATGTGTAGTCAAGAGCGATGGATTTCAACTTCATATGCTTTCTCCGAAAATTTGAGTGAATATATGAATATTTACTTAATAAGGATGAAATATGAAATATTTGAAAAGTTCAAAAGACTTTCAAGATGAAGTGCAAAATCATTGTAACAAGAATATGAATAGTTTATGATAAGATCATAAAGGAAGATATTTGAATTACAAGTTTAGCATAATACCTAAGATTTATGGAATAGTTCCGTGGATTTGCATTTCCGAAACACCATAAGAGTATGGAGCATTCGAGATATGTAATTAAACCTTGTTTGACATGGTAAGATCAAAGGTATAATTCATAAAACTGCCATTATATTTAAAAGATTAAAAGCTTTAGAGATTACCGTTTTCCTAAAGAGCTTCATCATAATCCTGAAATGACACCATATAAAGTTATGGTTTGGGATAAAACCCAAGTAGTCCTTTCTTAAACATTGGTATGCTATGCATAAGAAAGATGTTTGCAACCAAAGTCGGATAAACCTGTCTTTGTATAAATGTTAAGTATTCCTCCATAAACACCGGAGACAAAAGTGTTTGTCGCTTAGAACGTCAAGTTTCTTTGAGAAGGAATTTTTAGTGAAAAGTTAAGTGGGAGGACAATAGAACTTTGATAAGTTTAAAGAACCTTAGCTATATGTCGAGTTGCTTGACCGAAAAGTGTTCCGGAGGCAGCAACAAAACTCATGGCTCACGTACCTCAAAGGTTGTGGTCACGGAGATCCAAGTTCCTATTGAAACAAGTAGGTCGGATGAACAATCAAATACCAAGATTTGAGGGTTGAATCATTATTTGAGAATAATGAACCTACTACATGCAAAGAAGCGATGATGGGCCCTGACTCCGTCAAATGGCTTGAAGCCATATAATCCGTGAAAGTTCCATACACAAGAAATCAAGTTTTGAACTTGAAGGACCCTCGAAAAAGGTGTAAGACCTTGCAGTTGTGTTTGGATCTATAAAGAAGTAAACATGGATGTTTCACATCTATGAAATAGTCGACATGTTGGGAAAGAGTTCACAACAATGTTCAAAGGTTGTATATGACAAGATTTGATCTTTCATAGCGATTTTTAGTCTAGACGGATTAATGTAGCAACCACTACATATAATTTGTTATGTGGTAGTAGAATAAACAAAACAAGTTCTTCTAATAGAATGGTTACCTAGGACGTGTGCATGACATGGTCCAAAGGGTTTTGTTAATTCAAGGGATGCTAAAAGCATATGCAAACTTCAATGGTTGAAGTAAGCATAGCGGAGTTGGAATCTTCACTATGATGAAACTGTTAAAAGAGTTTAATTTCATCGGAGACAATGAAGATGCTTGCATTTGCAAGAAATTAAGTGGGAGCGCTAAGACATGTTTCTAATACATTATGTGGAAGACATATTGTTGATTGGAAATAATGTATCTTTTATTAACACATATTAAGAATTTCATCCCGATGAAAGACTTAGGCAAAACCCAAATATTTGGCATCAATAGACGCTAATATGGTTGTGCCAGAAATACATAGACGAGATATTGAATAAATTCAATATAGAAACTACAAAGAAAGGTTCTTGTTGCACAGAAAGGATTGAAAGAGTTCAATATTGATGATATATTCAAGTGTATTGGCACTTGGTAAGTGAAACAAAGATTCAAGTATAGATTGATACTTGATGTATGAAATCACAAAGAGTATTTATATCAATCATACTGTGATATGTACAAATCCAGATATGTCCTATGCTATAAATATTATGAGCATATACCAGAATGATTCATAAGATGATCATTGGACGATAGTAAGGATATTCTTATGATCTTTTGGAAGAACTAAGAGTATATTATTTGTAGAAGTGACAAATAGATGGTTAGTTCATTGTAAAAGTACTACATTGATACTAGCTTTGTCACAAAGTACAAATTTAGTTTATCTCAATCTAAACTAAGGGTGGCACAATATAATGGAAAGTGAGTTCCATAATGGATTTGGATGAGTTCCAAAGTTAAGACATTGTGACAGATACTACAACAAAAGGCTAAGTATATGACTGCTATTATAGCAGCAAAAGAGGGCATTTGTGTCAAGTAGTTTGTTATCAAACTAGGTGTAGTTCACAGCGGGATAATACTATGAAGATATAGTGTACAACAATATTGTCAACATGTTTTAACCCCAAAGAACTAAAGGTCACACCGAAAGACCAAATTTACAAAGCCATCTCATTAGAGAATGAGTGATGCGTGAGGCAAAGACATGCAATTACACGGACTGGAAGTGTCGGATCCGAGATCGAGTTGACCACTAGCAATCGTGTACATACAACACGGAAAGCCATAGGTGTTGAATACACAAAGGTTTGAAACTAGATTATTGACTCTAGTGCAAGTGGGAGACTGTTGGAGATATACCAAGAGGCAATAATAAAGTAGGTTATTATCATATCTTCATACTTATGATAAATGTTTACATTCATGCTATAATAGTATTAACAAGGAAACCATTAATACTTGTGTGATTTGTAAACTTAATTTGAAGTCCCTAGTATAGCCTCTATACTTCACTAGCTTGTTGGTTGATTGATGATTGTGGTTTCCATATCATGAACATTGAGATGTTATCAACAACAAGATCATATCGTTAGGAGAATGATATGGTGGACATACTCCTATAGATAAGCGTAGCATAAAGATCAAGTCATTTCAATAGTTCAATTGCTATATGCTTTACGATACATAGTAACCTAATTCCTTGACCATGAGATCATGCATATCACCTTTCTTGGATGGATGCTTTGATGTCATCAAACACCATACCGTAACAGGTGGCTATAAAGGTGGCATTGAGTGTTGGAAAGTATTGGTTGAAACACATGGATCAAGAGTGGGATTTGTCCATCCACATGGATAGATATTCTCTGGGCCCTCTCGGTGAAATGTCATCCAATTAGCTTGCAAGCATGTGACTTGGTCACAAGGGATCACATATCACGGAACGAGAAAAGAGTACTTATCGATGAGGATGAACTAGGTATGCGAGATCTGACGATCATAACCTCGGATAAGTAACATATCGTGAGACAAAGGGAAATTGGTATCGTATGTAAGTGGTTCATTCGATCAATGTAATCGTAGAAATATGTAGAGCCATATGAATTTCCAGATTCCTCTATTGGTTATTGTTGAGAAGTGTCTCGATCATGTCCGCATAATTCACGAACCGTAGGAGACACACTTAAGGATTGACGTTGTTTGAGTAGTTATGGTATTATGAGAAAGAGACCGAATGTTGTTCGGAGTCTCGGATGGGATCCGGGATATCATGAGGTTATCCGGAATGGTCCGGAGAATAAGATTCATATAAGGAAAGTCCCATTTGAGTTGGGGAATGGTTAGGTGTTTTCATCGGGAACATTCTAGAAGGTCGGAATGTCCGGCACTCGGAGGAAGGGTACATGAATGTGTCATTGCAAATTGGAATGATTGCATCATGTACTAAGTGTTCTCGCTGTCCAAAATAAAGGGTTTATTTAAATCCTAAATTGAAAAGTCAAACGGCTAGTTTGAAAGTCAAACAAGTTTTGGAAAGTGGAAAGAGGAGGAGAAGAGGAAACCGAGTTGGAGAGAGACCTCCTCCAACGGGCCAACTCCAATGCCGAGTTGGGGAGGGACTCCACTCCCTCCCCATGGCGCGGCCAGCCCCCTCCCACCTATATAAGGAGGGGCAGGGCTCCCTCCTCTACACACAAGTTCCTATCCTCTAAATCTAAACCCTAGCCAAGCCTCCGGTTTAGAGCCGTTTTGGTTTAGAGCTTCTAATTGCCCTAGCCTTCGGTTTAGAGCCGTCTAATTGGTGTGTCTAATCTCTAGACCACTAATAGCCTCTCTCATAAGCTCCACCATACTCGCACCGGCTTAAGGCGAAGCCTCAGGATCTCCCTCTACTTCCGGTACCACAGTTGTCTTGCCGAATCGCGAGGAGAGTGCTACAACCTCCAGCCTGCTGGAACAAGGGAGAGGAAGGTCTTCGTCGAGTACGACGTGTGACCATTGGAGCGCTGCTGGGCGAACGTGCTGGAAGGATCGTCTACACGATCTTGAGATCGGAAGAAATCGACTACATCACCCACGAGAATCTGCTCTAGATTAACGCTTTGGAATCTTCGAGGGTGAGTTCCACTATCGACTCGTTGCTACAATCTAGTAGATAGATCTTGGCTTGTTTGTTTGTATGCGATAGAAAATTTTTGTTTTCCATGCTACGAACCCCTACATTGTTTGGGAAGAATGTGCATCTACTTGTGAATTTGCAAGGAGGTTGTGTCTATTTTGCAGCTGATAGATATGCTTCTTGCTAGGATTCCTTGGGGATCTAGATAGAGGACAAAATTGGTGTGGCACAACATAAGTGATACCTATATGCAAATTGAGCACTCCCATGAGCTTTAGATGGTTTGGGAGTGTTTTGCAGCTGATCGTAAGGTGAAAGTTGAAACGATTATTGATGATATGTATGCAGATACTGGAGATCTTGCTGCCAGAGCTTTGGCTCCTCGAGATTATGGACCAACAGATACTGGTCAAGCTAAGTTTAGTATACACTTAGAGGTGGATTCATACATGGCAAAACTTGATAGCGGAGTTAATAAGCCGGTTTCATCATGTATTGTGGAGATCACCGTCGATTCCAAAATCATAACTCTTGATAAAATGAGAGAGATGATTAGTAAGGAAATGAGTATTTGCCCTAAGTAGATGGCACGACTCCGGTGGTGGTATTACAAGAAGCAAGAATTCATAGAGGTTTTGTATACTGAAGATCTGTTGCAAATTATGCGACAAAAGAAGCAAACCAGGAAGGTGTTCTTCCTGGCTACCATTTCTGATGTTGTTAAACATGTTATAGTGGATGTAGAGGCCCTTGTAGTAGCTGAACAGAACAAGGTGATCGACATTGATCAGATCTGATGAGAATTGCTACCCTGGGCTTGTCATATGGAACGTAGGGTTCCCCTGCCTGTATTTGTAACACAGATTGTTGTTGCATTTAAACTATGTTTCTGTGATTATGTTTGTTTAGAGATTGCAATATAATGTTGTGTGAGCCGTTGAGATTTTCGGACATATCACTCACTTAAACCATCGTTGTTGTAATAAGACATAAGTACATTGTAGTTGACATGATTATGTTTCTTGAGATGATGTATTATACTTGTTTCTGTGTTTATGTTTGTTGAGAGATTGTAATATAATGTTTGGTGAGCCGTTGAGATTTTCGGATATATCATTCACTGAAACCATCACTGAATAAGTGATGCATAAGTACCTTATAGTTGACATGATTTTGTTTCTTGAGATGATGTAATATACTGATATATGAGATTAGTAATTTGACTAATCGCTGGATAACTACCTATTACTTAGAAGACTATACTATGATGGGAGTGTAGGGTTTATGAAAAAACTTACAAGGTAGGAGACAATATTGTATCAGATGGATAGGGTTAGGATTTAGGATTAAGGGTTAATGGGTTAGTGCACTAAGCAGTGCATTAGACCCTAAACCATAAACCCTAATAGGAATTGAAATCGTGTGGCTTTGATATAAGTTAGCATCTCCCAACCACAGAGACAAACCTAAGTGTGCGGTAGATAAGATTTTGTATGTTGTTATTAGTCAAAGAAATTTTGATGGAGGAAGTACAGGTTTCATATTTGAAATAAGAATGTATTAGGTAGGGATGTTGCTATAGGTTTAATATTTGAAAACCTATTAGGTAAGAGACAGTAATCTAGTGAAAGGGCATGGTATCCATTAAACTATTGTAACATGCCAATTTAGTCAATGTTGCAGCATTGACGCACTTCACTTTCTCTACTCTTGCTTTCTCTCTCTCACTCACTGGCCTCTTCTATCCCTCTCTCCTCACTATCGCTGTCGCATTCGCCACGCCGTCCTAGAACAATGAGGACGACCAGTCGAGCAATAGAAATCTTCTCTTTGACATCGAGTCTTCCTTCCCCGATGTGAGTTCCTTTGTTTTCTTGGCAAGGGTTAGGCATTTGTGCATGCAATCATGTTCAATTCTAGCTTTGCATTTTCTTATAGGTACAATTGATGATCTACGACTCCAATTGGGAGGGCCTAGATCTCGATGGACACCATGTGACCATGGGCTAAAATTGAGGAGATATGTTGCATTCAAAGGCAGTAACACTGGGAGAAGGTTTTTGGGTTGTACAAATTAGGTTTGTTTGCATTATGTACATTGGTGACATGAAGGAAAAATGCATAGTGTTATGTTCATAATTAGGTCACATGTTTTTTAGGTTGACCTAGTGTGTAAAGCATTAGAGTGGGTGAATGTTGAGTGGCCAAATGAACTTACGAAATTTTTGGCCCAGTTATGGAAGATGTATAAGTTGGAAAGGTCGGGGAGATTTATTGATGCTTGTGATGCAGCTGAAAAAAATTACAAGCTCTCAGTAGGAAATAAGGAGCTAGAAGAAGAAATCAAGAATTTGTAGTCAAAATTAAGTGACACAATCAATGTGAGCTTTGTGGTGGGAACTTCACAAAAGCTTCAGGATAGTCACAGGTTGTTGATTCATAAGGAAGAAAAGGAGAGGGGTCAGCTCAGGGAAGACAAGGAGAAGCTAGAGTACTACACTGCGGATATGTTGAAGGATCTGAAGAAGGCACGCGAGGTGAACAAGGACAGACTACAGAGGATGAAGGAAATTATATATGAATAATTTATGCTGTGTCAATGTATGAAACTAGTTAATTGTAAGACTTGCAATTTTTCTATCTTAACTAAGCCAAACTCAATCCTCGAGCAAATTAATTTTAGACGAACACATATTTTGCATAGAGTTAATTTCATGTTTACAAAATCACTTCTATAAGGATAACACATGCAGTTTAGTACTATATAGACATTAGTTGGGTTCAAGCGAGCTTAGGTCTTGACATTAGACGTTTAGTACTATATAGACATTAGACGTGTAGTACTATATAGACATTAGACGTTTAGTACTATATAGACATTAGACGTTTTTCTTCCTAAGATCCTTTGGTACAAGGGTACGTTCAATCATGACCGCTTAGGTCTTTACATGCTCCCTCGGTACTTGGACGTGCGCCTCCCACATGTTCAAGAGATCCCTCTTGGAATCTACAAGTTTCTCCATAAGCTTATGATTTTCCTCATGATCTCCTTCATGATATCCTTCTGCTTACTAGCTGAGGCGCGACCTTCCTTGTGAAGTTTTGCCCAGCCGGTGTTTTCCACCTTTAGATTGTGGCACTTTTCATAAAGCAACGTGACTTCAACGCGCAGGTTGTCAAAGGCAAGCTTCTGAGAATTATTCTTCTCCCTTTGGATGGCTATCTTGTCATTTAGCCAGGTCGCCAAGTCTGGGTTGAGCTTTCGCCTATTTTCCTACAACAAAAATATATGTTTTGTTCAGTTCACCAGGCCAATATGGTTAGGTTCCATAATTAACTGAATCAACTAGTGGCATAGTCATAAATTCAAGGAAAAAGCAATCTAGGACTAATCAACATTTTATGAATCAACTAGTGGCATAGTCATAATTTCAATTTCAAAGCAACATATGATTTTCTCCAATTAAGGGTATTATGGTTTTTTCCAATGTCACCAAATAGTAGTGGCATAACAGAATCTAGAAGCAAACTTAGATATAGAATGGAAATAAAGGATGATATCCATTCATGAACTTGAACACCAAACCATGTCCAGATAGATAAGGAGTTGCTCTAGATTCCTTAAATGCATGATATATATTACAAAAAGAGTGGGGTATGAACTGATATTCCTACCCTCTCTAATGGGAATCAGACTTGGGCATTGCCCGATACGCCTCTAGCTTGGCCCTTAGCTCCTTGTTCTCTTTCTGAACACCCTCGAGTACGGTTATCCCTCGGCTCCTGTCCTCCTTCATCCCTCTCACTGCATCCAGGCAACCGTTCCTATTATGCTAGGCTTCGATGGCAACCTTTGTTTCGCTGGCGCATTCTGTGAGTGCCTTAGCGGTTTCCTCCTGCCGGAGGGTGCATCTTATCTGGAGATTCTTCTTGTCCTCCATGAGCTCCCTGATTATCTCAATGGATAGTTCTTGCCTGATCACGCTATCGGCGATCATCTTCTATAGCTCATCAAGCTCTGCTTCTAGCCTCTTGATGTCAAGTGCAAAATCTAGCGTATCTCCTTATGCAGAGATAAATGCCTTCATATGCGGTCATTAGCCTGGGTGAGGGAGTGTGCACCCTCTAGTTGGTTGTCAATCTTGGCATTGATCGTGGCCACCTTGCCACGACACTCGACATTCACTCGCTGGATCGTTCATGTTATTTTAAATAGAAATTCGATAATTCTACTCCAGGTTCCAGGAGAAAACTAATAGAAATCACAAAATCCCCAATGAGTCTACAAATAGCAATATTAAAAAAAGACTAAGAAATACATAGTCATAATCACGAAAACTAATCCAAATCACCAAAACTACCAACACACTAGTGCACCATTTCATGTGGCGGTTGCATTCCTATGTCTTTTGGGGCTTTTGAGTTTCACACGTGGAGTCTCTTGAGTCATTGCATATGTTCTTTTCAAAGCCACCTTGATCCACATTTCCACACATACTCCAATGGATGTGGTGATGCAACTACTATCACACTGGTGCACCATTCCATGTGGTAGTTGAATTCCAAGGGGTATTTGGGCTTTTAGGTTTGACACATGGAATCTGTATAGACATTGCATGCGTTTTTTCCAAACAACCTCGATCCACATCAACACAAACACTCCAATGGATGTGGTGATTCAAATACTATCACACTGGTGCACCATTCCATGTGGCAGTAGCATTATAGTGTCTTTTTGGGATTTTTGGTTTGACACAGTGAGTCTCTAGACTCATTGCATCTGTTATTTTCAAAACCACCTTGATCCACGTTACCACACACACTCTAATGGATGTGGTGATGCAACTACTATCACACTGGTGCACCATTTCATGTGGCAATTGCATTCCTATGTCTTTTTGGGATTTGGGGTTTCACACATGGAATCTATAGAGTCGTCACATGTGTTCTTTCCAAACCACCTTGACCCACATTACCACACACACTCCAATGGATGTGGTGATGCAAGTATTATCACACTGGTGCACCATTCCATGTGGAAGTTGCATTCCAAAGGGGGTTTTGGGCTTTTGGGTTTCACACATGCAGTCTCTAGCATCATTGCATTTGTTTATTTCAAAGCCACCTTTATGCACCTTACCACAGACACTCCAATGGATGGGTTATGCAACTACTATCACACTGGTCCGCCATTCCATGTGGCAGTTGCATTCCAATGTCTTTTTGGGATTTTGGGTTTGACACATGGATTCTCTAGTCATTGCATGTGTTATTTTCCAAACCACCTTGATACACATTACCATACACACTCCAATGGATGTGGTGATGCAACTACAATCATACTGGTCCAACATTCCATGTGGCCGTTGCATTGCCATGTCTTTTGGGTCTTCTGGGTTTCACACATGGAGTCTCTAGGGTCATTGCATGTGTTATTTTCCAAACCACCTGGATCCACATTACCACACACACTCTAGTACATGTGGTGATGCAACTACTATCACACTGGTGCACCGTTCCATGTGGCAGATGCATTCCAATGTCTTTTGAGGCTTTGGGTTTGACACATGGAGTCTCTAGAGTCACTGCATGTGTTCTTTTACAAACCACCTTGATCCAAATTACCACACACACTCCATTGGATGTGGTGATGGAACTGCTAGCACATTAGTTCACCATTCCATGTGGCAGTTACATTCCAATGTCTTTTGGGGATTTTGGGTTTGGCACATGGAGTCTCTAGAGTCATTGCATGTGTTCGTTTCCAAACCACCTTGAAACACATTACCACACCCACTCCAATGGATGTGGTGATGCAAATATTATCACACTGGTGCACCATTCCATGTGGCAGTTCCATTCCTATGTCTTTTGGGGCTTTTGGGTTTCACACATGGAGTGTGTAGAGTCATTGCATGTGTTCTCTTCTAAACCACTTTGATACATATTACCACACACACTCCAATGGATGTGGTGATGCAACTACAATCATACTGGTGCACCATTCCATGTGGCTGTTGCATTGCAATGTCTTTTGGGTCTTCTGGGTTTCATACATGGAGTCTCTAGGGTCATTGCATGTGTTATTTTCCAAACCACATTGATCCACATTACCACACACACTCCAATGCATGTGGTGATGCAAATACTATCACACCGGTACACCATTCCATGTGGCATTTGCATTCCAATGTCTTTTGAGGCTTTTGGGTCTGACACATGGAGTTTCTAGAGTCACTGCATGCGTTCTTTTCCAAACCACCTTGATCCACATTACCACACACACTCCATTGGATGTGGTGATGGAACTACTATCACACTAGTTCACCATTCCATGTGACAGTTACATTCCAATTTCTTTTGGGTATCTTCGGTTTAACACATGGAGTCTTTAGAGTCATTGCATGTGTTCTTTTCCAAACCACCTTGAAACACATGAACACACACACTCCAATGGATGTGGTGATGCAAATACTATCACACTGGTGCATCATTCCATGTGGCAGTTCCATTCCTATGTCTTTTGGGGCTTTTGGGCTTCACACATGGAGAGTGTAGAGTCATTGCATGCGTTCTCTTCCAAACCACCTTGAACCACATTACCACACATACTCCAATGGATGTGGTGATGTAACTACTATCACAGTTCTGCACCAATTCATGTGGCAGTTGTATTCCAAGGGGGTTTTGGACTTTTGGGTTTCACACATGGAGTTCCTAGAGTCATTGCATGTGTTCTTTTCCAAACCACCTTGATCCACAATACCACACACACTCCAATGGATGTGGTGATGCAACTACTATCACACTGGTGCACCATTCCATGTGGTAGTTGCATTCTAATGTCTTTTGTGCCTTTTTGGTTTCACACATGGAGTCTCTAGAGTCATTGCATGTGTTCTTTTCGAAACTACTTTGATCCACATTACCACGCACACTGCATTGGATGTGGTGATGGAACTATTATCACACTGGTGCACCATTCCATGTGGAAGTTGCATTCCAAGGGTTTTTTGGGTTTCTGGGTTTGACACATGGAGTCTCTAGAGTCATTGCATGTGTTCTTTTTCCAAACCACCTTCATCCACATTACCACACACACTCCAATGGATATGGTGATGCAACTACTATCACACTAGTGCACCATTCCATGTGGAAGTTGCATTCCTATGTCTTTGGGTTTATGGGTTTGACACATGGAGTCTCTAGAGTCATTGCATGTGTTCCTTTCAAAACCACCTTGATCCACATTACCACACACACTCCAATGGATGTGGTGATGCAACTACTATCACACTGGTGCACCATTCCATGTGCCAATTGGATTCCTATGTCTTTTTGGGCTTTTGGGTTTGACACATGGAGTCTCTAGAGTCACTGCATGTGTTTTTTCGAAACCACCTTGATCCACATTACCACACACACTCCAATGGATGTGGTGATGCAACTACTATCACACTACTTCACCATTCCAGGCGGCAGTTGCATTCCAAGGGGGTTTTGGGCTTTTGGGTTTCACAAATGGAGTCTCTAGAGTCATTGCATGTGTTCTTCTCAAAGCCACCTTGACATAGGTACGATTACTCGGGTAACTATGATTCGCCAGGCCCGAAGAAAGGCTTACGACCCATGAAGAGTCAAGATGATGGCCAAAAAGGAGCAACCGACAAAGGCTATAGTTGTATTAGGAAAGAGGAAAAAGGACCGACATCGTGTTGGTATTGTAATTACGTATATGTATCTTATCCGCATACAACTTTGAGACCTGGCGAAGAAACGATATTACACAACAAAGGATCGATCGATCCAGGGACGAGCGTAGCAGCCGAAGATACTATGATGGTGATAGCAAGGAAGAGCAAGAACTTGCGGAGCCAGTTGCTTTACCCGACGGATTCGCAAGACTCCAGTACCAAAAGACTTCAAGTTACCTCACAGTCGTCAAAAATACGATGGCCTCCAAGAGCCTGAAGCTTGATTGACAGATTATCTTTCCACAGTTAAGCTACAAGGTTGCTCCAAGGCTACCGCGATGCAAAGTTTGCAGCTGCCCTTAACCGACACAACTCGCTCTTGGTTAAGACAACTACCCAAAGATTCTGCCAGCAGCTGGAACGACCTAGAGGACATGTTCATCTGAAATTTCCAATCCACTTTCAAGCGACCTGCGTCTCTGGAACAATTGTGAGCTTGTAAACAAAAACCAGGAGAGTAAATACAAGCTTTCATTCAGCGGTGGAACATTATCAAAAACTCGGCGGAAACCATATCTGATGAAAGAGCAATTGATGCTTTCAATGATGGGCTTCGATGACAAGAATTCTTTGAAGAGCTAGGACGAATCAAACCAAGGACAATTTTGTAGCTGATGGACATAGCCAACCGCTGGGCCAATGGAGAAGACGCATTACACAACAAAAGAGCCCACGTGCCCAAAGAAGTCAGGGACATGCACAATAACGATAGAAGGCGACAAAACAATGATGGGTATAGCACACCAAGCTACATCGCATCCGGTTTCTCTAGTGGGGACAACAGACGAAGTGATGATTACAACAATGGGTACCGCAGTAGCAAGGACGACGCTGGTGGAAGCCAGCCGCAGCAACGGTACTAGCTAACAAATTGAGACCCACCTATGTCAGCAGGACAAATGTTGGAAGGTCCATGCAATATGCACTTCTACATCGACTCAATAGGGAAAAGGCGACCCAATCACCTCCTAAAGGATTTCCGAACATTTAAAAAAATGCAAGAGCTATGCAACGCAAGGGCAACTGAAGCAGCAAACCGAGGCTACGTTACTACACCTGGAACTATTGCTATCGATGCACCACCACCACCGGGGCATCCACCAGTAGGACAGTCACAAAACACAACAAACCAACAAGATGAGTACCCTAGATCAAAGGGAGCAATGTCGATGATCCAAAAGGGGCGACCTTTTAATAGAACACAGAAGTTGATCACCAGACAAGTAAACATGGCGGAAACAACACCACCCCTACGCCGGAGTATCTTCATTGGTCAGAACAAGAAATAACCTTCAACAGAGCTGACCACCCACTTTGGGTCCCACGACCTGGTCAATAAGCACTCATAGTGGAGGCACAAATCGGCGGGTTCGACATGAGCAAGGTTTTCTTGGATGCAGGGAGCAGTATCAACCTCATTTATGCCAAAACTCTACGAGCAATGAATTGGTCCCTGACAAATCTAGCACCAACGGATTCATCTTTTCATGGCATAGTTCTAGGCAAAGCCGAAACTCCTTTGGGCAAGGTGCACCTCGACGTGGTCTTCGGATCAAGAAGCAACTTCAGGCGCGAAAAACTAGAGTTCGAAGTCATGGACTGGCCATCACAATACCACACGATCCTGGGACGACCAACTTTCGCTAGATTCATGGCAGTACCCCACTATGCATACCTGGTGCTAAAAATGCCAGCCCCCAATGGGGTCATAACAGTAAAAGGAAGCTTCAGCCATTCAGATAGCTACGATTAGGAATTCAAAAAATATCAGAATCCTTCGAGATGGAGACGCAATTTGGCCAACTAAAAATAGCGAATGAATAACTACTACACGAAGGACGCAATGAGCGAACCCCAGAAAATCAGGAGCACCGTGCACCCGCAAAAGCTACTTATTCAGCCTCCACTTCCGGTCCCGCATAAGAAGGCACACTCGTCGGTTTCCCCAAGTATAAGCGATCCAGTAAGCCAACTACTTTTCTCTCTGGTCCGCCGTGCAAACACGGTGCCTCCAGTCGAAAATGATGACACCTACCTTAAGCCAACAAGAAGCATGATGGAGCACCTCAAGACAGAAGCCGCAGTTTTTAGGAAAATTCATTACTCTTATATTCAATAAGGCCAACGGCGATTACACCTATGCAATGTATCCATTTATACTTATCAATGAATAAAGAAAGTACTTCTCGGCATGAAAATTTCTAAGGCACATGAAGGCAATTATGCAAAATACATCAGTTCGTCGGGTCCTCAACAAAATAATACAATATACAATCAAAATCTCGTATAAAGCATATGACCTTTTTGACAATTACAAAGTAGCTCTATACAATATTTCTTCTAAAAAGTACAAATCTACACAATAGAAGAAGAAATAGTCAGATAGCAAAGTTCATAAAAAACTCCTCGTCTGCCTCTAGGCACCTTTAAACAATCCTAATCGCAGGTCTACGAGCGGCGTCATAGTGAGGCACCATACTAACAAGACCACCATCAGAAGGAGAAGGCACTCCGAAGATATGACGTCCAAATCCAGCGTTGGATGATGCGCATGTACCCAAGATAGCGCAAGCTTCGCACCCTCCACAAGTTGAAGCTTTACAAAATGATGAATCCGTTCATTATGTCCAAACTTTGCCATCAAATCAGCCAAAGTCTGAGGCTGGGGATCCCGAGGAAACATAGCATTGTAAACAATGGCCAGCGATCTACAACAGCACTAGACAAATTGCTCCACCTCAGATACGCGATCCTGAAGTAGAGCCACGGCATAAGCATGGCGGTGATCAATCGAAAAGTCTATCTCGAAATTTTGAGAAGCAGACACGAGGGCTTGAATTCGGTTACGCAGACGTTGGGTTTCTTCCTCTCGCACAATCAAATGCCTACAAAAAAAGGAAAAAACATTGGCATCCTGCAAAAAGGGGAGTTACTGGAAGCAAAAGTAAAAAAAACGTACACACCATTTTATCACTTGCACCAGAAATCTTGTCCAAGTAGTAAGCCTCACGATCAAGGGCCTGGTGTGTTTTCGACTAGACAACATCCACCATTGATTAAACAACCCGAAGTTTCCTCTCAAGCTTCTTCACATGCTCAATTTTTTTAGCATATAACGGCGGGTCCACTATACGGACAATGGCAGTCTCAGTTGCACCCGCCCCAGATGTGGACGGAGTTGCATCCAACGTCTACGCAGGTGCAGGAGGAACCACAGAATCACTCAAACTCTGGCAAGGAACACTAAAGATAGAAAACCTTCAGCAAACAAAGAGCCATTCAAAGGCATATGTACAAAAATCTTGTTTTCATAAGCAAGCATTCCAGGAATAGGATAAGTTCAATAGTCATTACAATAGTAGCAGAAGAAACACTGAAAACTACAAAAGGTAAGCTACAGAGCTGATTTTTCCAAGGATAAGGTCACGCTAGCAGAAGGAGAACTAGCTACAACAAGGGTAGCAGCCGAAGAAGGAGCACCAGTCAAAGAAGGAGCAATAGATCTCTTTGGACCTGAGGTTATGCCTAGAAGCAGCCGAGAATATTTCTTTGCTCTCTTAATGAAAGGCTTTAAATCAAATTCTTGGCCTTTGGAGTTTACTAGGATAGAGGAGCTAACTGTCTCCCAGTCGACTTGCTCGTCGTGCGCAATCGCTAATGCCATTAAAGTTTCAGCGCCGCTCTTCGATCGTGTCACACTATAGCCAACCAGCGGGCTTGGATCAGCACCAAAAATAGCGACGAGGTCATTCAAATCAGCAGGCACTTCCTTCGATGGAAAAACTTTGGCATATAGGCTTTTGAAGGCGCGACGTGAGCAGACAAGAAGGTTGCGCACATGAACACTGTTAGCCTCCAAAGTACTAACAACATCCGATAAAGGATCAACCTTTTTATCTTCATCAAGTAGCAAATTTTGGCCTGATAGCTCTACACATACCAAAAAAAGGGGGATGGTAAGAACACACAAGCAATGAGGACTGAAACAAAAATCCTCCCTTGCCAAACAAAAAACTTACGAGTCAAGGAAGCATTGAGGGTCTCTAAGCGCTTCTAAAGATTTTCATCTCGGGTGGCAGCTTGTTTGGCTCTTTCTTTGGCATCAATGCTGGCTTTCTATTTGGCCTCTTCTAAAGCTTTTTCAGCAATCCAAAGTTTGGCCTCCAGATCATCGGCACGCTTCAACGCCTCATCCCGGATTACCTCGGACTCCTTGGTAGCAGTTGAAGAAATCAGAAAGTAATCCAAAAAGTCAGAAAAATGGGAGGAAGCGCAGAAATTACAAAAAGATGAAAATATACCTTTCAGACCTTTGGCTTCACTACGGATCTTGAAGAAGTGAGAGGCCATATCAACCATCTCACACATCACAGGCTACGCAGAAGGACATTAGTAAAGACAAGTAAAGGAGGATCCATGGTGAAGTTAAAAATCATGGATGTACTTACGTCTTGCATATCCACCTTGACATGATCTCAAATATCATCACGCCTTTGCTAGCCAATTTTCTTCTCTTCAGTGGCGGTGGTTTTGGCAAAGCGGCAACATCCTTCTGGATAAATGGATCCACAGAAGACGTGAGCAAATATTTTGGGTCCTTGGCAGAAGGAGCAAAAGAAGTTCCAAGAGGAGACAATGGCAGGTCTTCTGCATCATCACCACTACAAGAGCAAGGAAAAATAATAGGGAAGCATCAGTAACCGAATCATCCGACAAAATATTAAAAAAGAGATAAGTACTTACAAAGATACGTCCTGTCCAAAGTGGAATAGATTGATCTGGGGAGGAGCCGACGACAATGGAGCGGCACCCAAAGGTTTTGAGGCCGTAGAATCATCTGAGTCTTCAATTGTCTCCGGCATAAGGATGTTTCCTTTTTTCTCCAGCAGGCGCGACACAAAAATCTTCAGAGCGAGCTGATAGAAGCAACGACGTCCTTGATGAAGATTCTACGGCAGATGTCTCCATCTCCTCGTCATTTGTCCAAATCATAGGAGATCATCGAAGGATCAGCGGGAAGCTCACCGCTCTCGGGAAGAGGAGGAAGGCAGGATAGATGATCATGATCCTGTGTAGATAGAATACTAGCAATCACAAAAGAGAACAATTGGAAAAGAACAAAAAATAGAGATGAACAAAGAGCGAAAGAGAAAGGAATTTACCTCCGGAAGGCGGTTCTTCTTGCCAAAAGGCTCTACGCAATAATCAGAAGGAACCGCACTCTTCGCTGTAAGGGTTGTGAAATTATGAACCCTTTTTCATAAACCTTGAGGGTCAGATCGTCCCGAGAAATCCTCATCGGGTCCCTTTTTCTGGTATATGCCCACATACCAGAAAGCCGGGCCTGCAGAGGTTACACGCAGATCCGCAAGAAATACCCAGAATTTGAAGACCCAACAATTCCTTGCCAACCTCATGCTGTTGTTTTGAAATACATGCAAGGAGGGGTGTGATCTCCGCCATTTCTTCATGAGTGGGATGTTGATCCCAGGATTCAAGTTTGTGGCAAATTTTCTTAGGGTTAAAGGGGGCTAACCCGAAAGACTGACCTTTGACTGATTGATCCTTGATGTAAAAGCACTTGGTTTTCCACCCTTGGACGGACTCAGCAGGCTTTAAAATCAAAGTAATCTACATCAGAGCGAACTAAGAAAATGGTGCCACCAACGTCATGGACGATGATATCGGTGGCATTCCGACAAACATAAAAGAAATACTTCCACAGGCCCCAATGGGGATGAATCCCGAGAAAGCATCCACATAGAGTGATGAAACAATCAACATGGAGGATAGAGTATGGTGTGAGCTGATACAGCTGCACGACATAAACGAAACGGAGACCACGAAGGAATTCGTAGATAGGGAGAGAAAGGCCACGAAAAAGAAAGGAGAGAAACATTATCCTCTAGCCCGATGTGGGGATTGGAGCACCTTCGTCCCCAGGAAGCTTGAAGGTACCCTCCACCAGATGGCCGGAGTTCCACACCTCACGCAGCTCCCGCGTCGTGCACTTAGAAGAGGCCCATCCAACGGCCCTCTTCCTAGTGGCCTTGGCGGCCGTGGATGAAGTTCCCACCTTGCTTTTGCCCATGGTGATGAAGGAGAAACATTAGCACGAAGCAGGAGTTCGCGAGAAGGATAGAGGTAGCGAGAGCAAGGCAACGGCACAAGAAAGAAGATGAAGTTAGCGATGAAGGGGTAAAAAGAAGTAAAAGAATCCCCCTTCCCTTTATAAAGATCAAAAGCACATAGCTTGGATCGTTCGGTGTAAAATTGAACCGTCTGAAGAACACACGATGGTGACACGTGTCAATAGATTCCATAAAGGAAAATATCTTAAGAAGTTATTACTGCGGTAAAAATGGGAGAAGAGTGCACGCTGCCTCGATCTTCACACAAAAAAGGGACATGCAGTCAAAAAACTACGCTAAATATGTCACCAAGCGTCAACATTACTGATGCATGGTCCCACGTTCGAAACGGCTCGTCAAAGGCATATCTTTTGAGAATCAACAGCATAAAATTCATCATCAATGACGTCATAGCAAAACCGGTTTAGTTGAAAGGATACACACCCGAAGAAAAATAGGGAATCAAAGTAAATTCCTCCATGAAAAAAATTGAGACTACAATCAAAAAAAATCGACTGTAGCCTCGGGGACTACTCCTATCGGGAGCATTGATCATGCACCCGATAAATATTTGAGGAAACATTGACGTCTGATGACCCACAAGTATAGGGGGTGTATCGTAGTATTTTTGATAAGTAAGAGTGTCGAACCCAACAAGTTGCAGAAGGTGTTGGCTAGTGGTATGGATCAGGAATTCTCTGCAAATACTTAGCAAACGGATTTTTAGGGGTTTTTGATAAAGCAAGTAAACAAAGTACGAGTAAATAAAAGACAGTAGGAATAAATGCAGCAAGTGGCCCAATCCTTTATGCAGCAAAGGACAAGCCGGTTGAATTACTTAAGATGACCAAACGTTCTCGAGGACACATGGGAAGACTGTCAAGTGCTTTCGCTTCATATAGTTGATTTATCTTCTTTAGCTTGCTAAGTGTTGTGTGGGTGAACCTGTGCTAATGTACCGACCTTCCTAGGACTAATACATACTTGTGATTATACCCCTTGCAAACATCCGTATGTACAAGAAAGTGATTAAGGTAGAAACCTAACCACAGCTTTAAACTCTAAGACCCTTACGTCCCTTGTGCAATGGTTTCCTAACGGGGGTTCAGGTTTCTGTCACTCCGGCAACCCCTACGATTTGTAGCCAAATACACAATGCATTCCCCTAGGCCCATATAGGTGAAGTGTCATGTAGTCGACGTTCACATGACACCACTAGAAGAAGTACACCACAACTTAAATATCAAACTATTGAATCTTTCTCAACACAACTCCACTACTAACAACATGACTTCTCCCATGTCCTCAAGAACAAAATGAACTACTCACAAGACATCATATGGATCATGATCAGAGATGGAATAATGATGTATAACAATCTGAACATAAACAATAATTCAATGGTTCACTCAATAGCATCAACTACAAGGAGTAATCAACACCGAGAAAGTTTCCCCTATGAACTATGCAAGATTCAACGCAATTGTTACATCAATATGGAGATGGTGATGAGGATGATGAGGGTGATGATGGTGGTGGTGATGATGATGATGATCCCGATGAAGTCCATCTTCATGGTGGTGTTGATGGCGACGATCTCCCCTCTCCGGGAAGGAATTCCCCTGGCAAAAATCTGTCTGCCAGAGAGATCTTTCTCTCTCGGTGTTTTCCGCCCCGCAGAGGCGGCGGAATCTTTCTGTGGTCACTCCTCGAGTCTTAGGGTTTCGGGAGGATGATATACGCCAGAGGGGAGTTCCTGGAGTGGGCCAGGGTGGCCACACCACGTGCTGGCGCGGCCTAGGGCTGCCCGCGCTAGGGGGTGGTGTGGGCCCTCTGTGGCCCATCTCTAGCCCCCCTCTGGCTTCCTTCGTCTTCTGGAAAAATAGGATTTTCCGTATATTTTCCCGGATTTTCTGATCTTCGCGAATTTTGCCTCCAAACAACACCTTTTCCATCGTAATCCTCACTACGGTCCATGCTCCAAAAGTCATCAACCATGCAAAACAGATGAAATAACATAAGTATCACCTCTCAATACGAAATATATCAATGAATAATAGTGAATTATGACATAGAATAGTGATGCAAAATGGGATATCAACTCCCCCAAGCTTAGACTTGCTTGTCCCCAAGCGGCGAGCTCAATAAACATGACCTCAGGTTTATGGAGTGAAGAGTCGATAAAAGAATACGGACAAGAAGCATCACATTCATCAAATACATAGATCATAATAGAAGACAACTCACTATTATATAACTCAACTTGTAATGAGTAAAGGAAACACAATAAATATACATAAAGTGAATCATAATTGGTAATGGCAAACTTAGCTCTTGGTCGAAGAATAGTTGATAATTTGCTGGAGTTCACAAATAACTGGTTTTCAAAGATAGCTTTCAAAGTAGTAAACATCAAGATAAGAGCAATGTGCAAAACAAGGAACATAAGAAACATGATTGAATAAATCATCATATGAATGAATGAAACACAACAACTCAAAATACTTGCTGAGATAGAAAGGAAGTAGGTTTACTGACTCAACTAAAAAGTAAAAGAAAGGCCCTTCACAGAGGGAAGCAGGGATCGCAAGTCTCATAAAGAGCTCCCAAAAATTATGATACTTACTAGCTTTCAGCTCTCATTCCCCCTATCATAGGCATCTTTTGGTGGTTAAGGTTAAAGTGACACAACTAAGAGGATATGCTTGACAAGTTATAAATTGAAGTCCCATGCCCCTTACTTATGAGTACCGAACCTCATGCTACTCAACTTCAGTCACGAGCAAGCTCTTGTCATTGTAAATACATGCGTATCATTGAGAACCGCCAATGGGGTACCCCTTGCACATGACACAGGAGCTATCCCATAATCAAAATGACAAGGCAAGCAGACAGTGAGCATCTCAGCGATCTTTTTATTTGCTATTTGCATAGGTTTTTACTGAGGATGCTTCATAGAATGCTCACTATAGTTATGCTGCAAGTTTCCACCATGATTAGGCATGGCTTAGGCTAGCGGCCTAGGCGTTTCTCTAACACACATATAAACTCCATGATCTTACAAGTTCCACTTTTATTTCACACCGTCGGGATCCATAAGCAAAAGAACATGATATCAACTAGGAACAAGGTACCATGGCAGTGTAGAAAGCGTTTCCCATGATACATGGTTCTGCTAACTTCAACTCATAAAGCGCAAGCATATATGCAACAAAGAAGGACCCAATGGTTCAAGTTTATTAAATGCAGGAAAGTAAAGTGTGGCATCAAGTTCGTGAGAGCTTTAATCACTAATGTTCACATAACAAGTTTAATTTGGGAGGTAGATAAAACAGGAATTTACTTGGAATAGCAATAATGCTACTAGGTAGGTATGGTGGACACAAATGGCAAAGGTTTTGGTTTAAGGAAGTGGATGCACGAGAAGAATACCCTCTTAGTACAGGTTTTTGGCTAGCAAGGTTGGGTAGCAAGTATAAGAGTTGAAGGAAACAAACAAACATACAAGTGATTAAAATAAACATGCAATCTTCCTTGGAAGCACAAAACATATTAACTAGACAATATTAGACTTATGAGCAAATCAAGAAAGAAAGATGATGAAATTATTTTTCTTTAGAGTACTTTTATCTTTTTCATTCAACTCTCAAAAATAGTATTGCTACTGACAGAGCCAGGTTTGCCAAAACCAACTAAATTAACTCAATGATCCCAAAGTGCTACCAATACTAACAACAAGATCAATCATATAACCACGAATTGAAAGCTAATATAAGCTATGCAAAAGAGTTAATGATAGAACTTCTCATTAATATTCCATAATGGCAACTCACACCAAGGGATACATATCTAACGAGAGAGGGGACACTTCCAAAATGCAAACCATCCTACATAATAACTTCTCTATTCATGATATGACTCTACTAATAAGGCAGAAAGATAGAAGATAGTGATGTGATACCGCGGCACTCCCCCAAGCTTGGAACAAACCAAGGGGATGCCAAACCTGATGACGACTTACTCCTTTGGTGGTGGTGGTATCCTCTCGATGAGCTCTCTGATCAGTTTCCCCAAGTCCTCAATCTCGAAGGTGAGATTACGAATCAGCTGTGAGTTTTGCTCAATGCAGCTCATGATCATGTCGGGTTGAGAATTCCAGCCCTTGCTATTCTTTCCCCACTCTTCCTCCTTGAAGTCTTCTTTTCCTGCATGACTAGAATGAGGCAAATCCCAATTGGAGGGTAATTTCCCTTTGGGCATATTCTGGTATTGATGCTCATGGATAAGGGTATGGAAAGGATTCTTGGTGTGTGGAGGAAGTGTCTATGGAGCCAAACTATGACGAGGAGCTTTCCCCCTAGTCTGCATCTGTGCAGTCCTTCTAACCCTGGCAGGTTCCGTCACCACTCCAATGCTTGCAATGGTAGTGCCGGTGTGCGGATGTTGGCCTTGCTCCTCTTCACCTTCACTCTTGATCTTCTTCTCCTTCCCAGGGTCTTGGAGGTCTTCCTCCATAGGCCCCTTCCCTTTATCCTTGGCAGACACCATTGTGCTTCTAAACTTTCAAAGAGTATGTCCTGGCAGAAACAGATCGAAACAAAAACACGATATACGAACCTCGGGAGATCCGGGGGGTTATATATTACGAAGTTCCATATCAAAAGGAAGGTACTGGGAGAAAACGAGTCGGAGGCGGAGTCCGGGGTGGACTCACCACCTGGTGGCGCGGCCAGGTGGGCCACGCCAGGTGGTGTGAGCCACCCTGGCTCCGTTTCCGTCCCTTTTTCGCTTCATAACTTTCCTTATTGACTAAAAACTGCAAAAATATAGTTGGATAGTATTTTCGCGGAACTTTTCTTACCAGAACTGTTACCTATTTGAAAGCGGACTCTGCAGGTCTCTGAATTTGGTATCTAGTAGATTCTTCCGGAGTCACCACTTGAATAATATCAATATCTTCATCTTCATACACTTATTACTTGAGTCATAAAACCCTTCTCTTCCTTATTACACCATTATCTCCACTTCCTGGAAATTCTTTCACACAAAACTTCACACAATTCTCGTTAGCAACATTAGTATAAGTAAAGTGATAAAACCTTTTGAGTCCAATCTCAACTGAAAACCATCAAAACATAAGCTACTGAAGCAACTCCTTCCGAAAACCCAAAAAGAATTCAAAAAGGAAATCGAATAAAGAAGCAAATGTAAGAGTGGCAAAATCTGTCAAAATAGACCAACAGGCAAAGATCAATTTTTTCAAAAATCTTCTGCTGCTCAAATCAAAACGTGCAAATCTAACGAAAGTTAAATAACAACCTGGGGCAGAAGCACAAAAAATTACAGCTCAATCCGACATACAGAGATCTCTCATGAATTTTTACGGTCAAGCACAAAAATTTGTTTCGGGACAGCAACTTCCCCAAATATTACTTCTCTCTCATTAGAGGTTGATCTTGACACCAAAACCAAACAAAATGGATAAGAAGCGGTTATTACCAAAGTAATAACTTCTGAGACTCAAAGAAACAAAAACAAACTGAAAGCAAAAACAAATTGGGTTGTCTCCCAAAAAGCTCTTTCTTTATAGCCATTAAGATGGGCATGCTAATTTTGAAGACGCTCTCATAAGAATATGAATTGAGGCGAAAGAGAGCATTAAGAAGCAAAGATACATAAGTTTAAGTCTAACCCACTTCCTATGCAAGGGAATTTTGTAAATAAACAAGTTGTTGAAACCAGAGCTACTTGCATAAGAAGGCAAAAGAAGTGCAACATAAAGACTTTCAACATAAAACGAGGAAACTTGATACTATTGAGATGCATAAGAACACTTTTCCCTCTCTCATAGTAACTTTCAGTATCATGCATAAACTTAACAATATAACTATCACAAGGACCATCGTGGCGATGATCACTTATTCTGACAGAAAACACAGGAATACTAGCTCTCATAACACTACTATGTGAAACAATATTAGAGGTATCCTTACAAAGGATAGTGTGTCCCTCTTCTTCATATTTAGTAACAAAGTCTTTCACATTTGCTATTATAGGTTCATCAACCACTTTTTTATTAGGTTCAACAGCTTTATTTGTACTTTCATTAACCATACTAGCTATCATAGAATGTTCCTTTATCTTAACTGGGAAAGGCATTTTCTCAATGTAAGGTTTACGTAAAACATGATTAGTAGTATAAACTTCAGTATTTCTTGCAGGAACACTCTTAGCAACATCTTTATAAGGTTCATGATACTTATTCCACTTCTTTTTAGGCACTTCAATATAGGAAGCAAAAGCCTTAAAATAAGAAGCAATAGCTTGAGAGTCTAGACCATAAGCATTTTTAATATTTTGAAAGTCATCAGTTCCCATAAAAGATTCAATGCATTCATAATCATAATTTATACCTGACTTTCTACCTTTGTCATTCTCCCAAGCTTCAGCATTGTCTTGAATACGGTCCAGAATATCCCATTTAGCTTCTTCTTCCATGCGAGTGAATGATCCGGCACAAGAAGCATCCAATAAATCCTTGTGATCTAGAGGGAGCTTTGCATAAAAGTTATTGATAATAATATTGTTGGGGAGCTCATGAATGGGACAGTTGAGCATTAGTAACTTCAATCTCCCCCAAGCTTGAGCTGTACTCTCTCCATCAATAGGCCAAAAGTTGTATATTTGATTCCGATCTTTATGAATCTCACTAGGAGGATAAAACTTTGAATAAAAGAGAGGCACTATTTCCTCCCATTCAAGAGCTTGACCTTTCTTCAGCAGCTTATACCATTCCTCAGCTCTTCCTTTCAGCGATAATGAGAATAACTTCTTCACTTGATCTGTAGTAATACCTGCACACTTGAACAACCCGCATAATTCGTGTATAAAGAGCAAATGATCACCGGGATGGACAGTTCCATCCCCAACATAGTAGTTATCCATAACATGGTCAATAATTCTTGTAGGTATTTTGAAAACATCATTCTCAGTAGCTGGTGACTTATCTACTACCTTAGCAGTGGTAGTAGTATTACCAAATAAGAAACTCAGTGAACTATCCATAACGAAAATAAAGCAACTAGCAGAAGTAAACAATACTCACAGTAGAAGTTTCCTTTACCAGTTCCACTCTCCAATAGCGCTTCACTCCCGACAGCGGTGCGGAAAATAGTCTTGATGACCCACAAGTATAGGGGTGTATCGCAGTATTTTGATAAGTAAGAGTGTCGAACCCAACGAGGAGCGAGAAGGTCTTTGGCTCGTGGTATGGATCAGGAATTCTCTGCAAATACTTAGCAAATGGATTTTTAGGG
Source organism: Avena insularis (assembly GCA_023614405.1). NCBI lineage: Eukaryota > Viridiplantae > Streptophyta > Magnoliopsida > Poales > Poaceae > Avena > Avena insularis. The sequence goes on along the minus strand of CM042688.1, from coordinate 282,173,874 downwards.
GTTTTTGATAAAGCAAGTAAACAAAGTACGAGTAAATAAAAGACAGTAGGAATAAATGCAGCAAAGGACAAGCCGGTTGTATTACTTAATATGACCAAACGTTCTCGAGGACACATGGGAAGACTGTCAAGTGCTTTCGCTTCATATAGTTGATTTATCTTCTTTAGCTTGCTAAGTGTTGTGTGGGTGAACCTGTGCTAATGTACCGACCTTCCTAGGACTAATACATACTTGTGATTATACCCCTTGCAAACATCTGTAAGTACAAGAAAGTAATTAAGGTAGAAACCTAACCATAGCTTTAAACTCTAAGACCCTTACGTCCCTTGTGCAATGGTTTCCTAACGGGGGTTCAGGTTTACATCCTCAACCCCTACGATTTGTAGCCAAATACACAATGCATTCCCCTAGGCCCATATAGGTGAAGTGTCATGTAGTCGACGTTCACATGACACCACTAGAACAAGTACACCACAACTTAAATATCAAACTATTGAATCTTTCTCAACACAACTCCACTACTAACAACATGACTTCTCCCATGTCCTCAAGAACAAAACGAACTACTCACAAGACATCATATGGATCATGATAAGAGATGGAATAATGATGTATAACAATCTGAACATAAACAATAATTCAATGGTTCACTCAATAGCATCAACTACAAGGAGTAATTAACACCGAGAAAGTTTCCCCTATGAACTATGCAAGATTCAACGCAATTGTTACATCAATATGGAGATGGTGATGAGGATGATGAGGGTGATGATGGTGGTGGTGATGATGATGATGATCCCGATGAAGTCCAGCTTCATGGTGGTGTTGATGGCGACGATCTCCCCTCTCCGGGAAGGAATTCCCCCGGTAGAAATCTGTCTGCCGGAGAGATCTTTCTCTCTCGGTGTTTTCCGCCCCGCAGAGGCGGCGGAATCTTTCTGTGGTCGCTCCTCGAGTCTTAGGGTTTCGGGAGGATGATATTCGCCGAGGTGCTGGAGTGGGCCAGGTGGCCACACCACTGTTGGCGCGCCTAGGCTGCCGCGCCAGGTGGTGTGGGTCCTATGGCCCATCTCTAGCCCCTTCCGCTTCCTTCTGGAAAAATAAGATTTTCCGTATATTTTCCCGGATTTTCTGATCTTTGTGAATTTTGCCTCCAAACAACACCTTTTCCATCGAATCCGACATTGCGGTCCATGCTCCAAAAGTCATCAACCATGCAAAAACAGATGAAATAACATAAGTATCACCTCTCAATACGAAATATATCAATGAATAATAGTGAATTATGACATAGAATAGTGATGCAAAATGGACGTATCAACGTCATAGTAAAAGATATTCGAGCCTATGTCCTGATGCATATATCCGAACATAGTCTCGGGGGCTACTCCTATCAGGAGCGCTGATGCGCACCTGATAAAGGAAAAACAAAAACTCCTATCGGGAGGGTCTATAAGAAACAAAAGTTGAAGCATCCGACATAAGTTAAATACAAATAATCTCGGATCGCATCCAAACGCGACAAAAATCCGAATGCCATGTTCAAAAACATGAAGGTAAAGACCCTGGGAATCATCATGTGTGGCCTGGTAATCGCAGAAGAATGCGCTCTGCCAGTAATATATCTGTATCTACGATACGATGAAAAATCTCGACAGACGCGTTGGGTACCCGATAAAATAGAACTAGAATTCAGTATTTGATAAGACCTCAGCGACCCGAACTGGGTTACGCCAGTAATAAATCCTAAGTTTAGGCTTGGGGACTTGAATTTGATGTAGGACAACCTTGCTTTTGCCTAGGAGCAATTAAATGATTCCCGATCCATCAGATGCATCAGGCTCGTTGTACCAAATCCCTATAAAGTTAAAAATAATAAAAACAAAGGGAAAGAACTAAGCATATCTTTGAGACTCGACCCGAATCTATGGTTCAGGTAGAGTCTCGGGGGCTACTGACATAGGTATGATTACTCAGGTAACTACGATTTGCTTCCAAGGCCTAAAGAAAGGCTTACGGCCCATGAAGAGTCAAGATGATGGCCCAAGAGGAGCAACCGACAAAAGTTGTAGTTGTATTAGGAAAGAGGAAAAAGGACCGACATCATGTTGGTATTGTAATTACATATATGTAACCTATCCGCATATAGCTTTGAGACCTGGCATATTATATAGGACAGGAGAAGCCTAGGCGAGATCACCGAACAATCCCCAAGCGATTTGTAATAGTGCGATTCACCAAATACTCAGGCAACTTTGACTCCATTGTTCTCCATGGACATTGCTGAGGTTATGCCTCGTCACACCTTGATCCACATGAGCACAAACACTCCAATGGATGTGGTGATGCAAATACTATCACACTGGTCCACCATTCCATGTGGCAATTGCATTCCAATTTGTTTTTGGGCTTTTGTGTTTCACATATGGAGTCTCTAGAGTCATTGCGTGTGTTCTTTTTCCCAACCACCTTGATCCACATTACCACACACACTCTAATGGATGCGCCGATGCAAATACTATCACGCTGGTGCACCATTCCATGTGGCAGTTGCATTCCTGTGTCTTTTGGGGTTTTGAGTTTCACACATGGATTCTCTACAGTCATTGCATGCGTTTTTTTCCAAACAACCTTCAACTACAGTACCACACACACTCCAATGGATGCGGTGATTCAACTACTATCACACTAGTACACCATTCCATGTGGCAGTTGCATTATAGTGTCTTTTTGGGCTATCGGGTTTGACACAGGGAGTCTCTAGAGTCATTGCATGTGTTCTATTCCAAACCACCTTGATCTACATTTCACCACACACTCCAATGGATGTGGTGATGCACCTACTATCACACTGGTACACCATTCCATGTGGTAGTTGCATTCAAAGGTTTTTTTGGCTCTTTGGTTTCACACATGGAGTCTCTAGAGTCACTGTATTCTTTTCCAAACTACCTTGATCCACATTACCACACACAGTCCAATAGATGTGGTGATGCAACTACTATCACACTGGTGCACCACTCCATGTGGCAGTTGCATTCCAATGTCTTTTGGGGATTTTAGGTTTGACACATGGAGTCTCTAGAGCCATTTCATGTGTTCTTTTCCAAACCACCTTGATCCACATTACCACACGCACTCCAATGGATGTGGTGATGCAACTACTATCACACTGGTGCACCATTCCATGTGGTAGTTGCATTCCTATGTCTTATGGGGATTTTGGGTTTCACAAATGGTGTCTCTAGAATCATTACACGTGTTATTTTCCACACACACACTCCAATGGATGTGGTGATGCAACTACTATCATAGTGGTGCACCATTCCATGTGTTAGTTGCATTCCAAGGGTTTTTTGGGCTACTTGGGTTCACACATGGAGTCTCTAGGGTCATTGCATGTGTTCTTTTCCTAAACATCTAGATCCACATTACCACACACACTCCAATGGATGTTCTTATGCAACTACTATCACACTGGAGCAACATTCCATGTGGCATTTGCATTCCAATATATTTTTGGGCTTTTGGGTTTGACACATGGAGTCTTTAGAGTCATTGCATGTGTGATTTTCCAAACCACCTTGATCCACATTACCACATACACTCCATTGGATGTGGTGATGGAACTACTATCACTCTGGTGCACCATTCCTAGTGGTTGTTGCATTCCAAGGGTTTTTTGGGCTTTTGGGTTTCACAGATGGAGTCTGTAGAGTCATTACATGTGTTTTTTTCCAAACCACCTTGATCCACATTACCACACCCACACCAAGGGATGTGGTGATGCATCAACAATCACACTGGTTCACTATTTCATGTGGCAGTTCCATTCCTATGTCTTTTGGGGCTTCTAGGTTTCACACATGGAGTCTCTAGAGTCATTACATGCGTTCTTTTCCAAACCACCTTGATCCACATTAGCACACATACTACGATGGATGTGGTCATGCAACTACTATCACACTGGTGCACAATTCCATGTGGCAGGTGCATTCCAAGGGGTTTGGGAGCTTTTGGGTTTGACACATGGAGTCTAGAGTCATTGCATGTGTTCTTTTCCAAACCACCTTGATACACATTACCACACACACTCCAATGGATGTGGTGATTCAACTACTATCACACTGCTGCACCATTCCATGTGGCAGTTGCATTCCTATGTCTTTTGGGATTTTGGGTTTCACACATGGAGTCTTTAGAGTCATTGCATGTGTTCTTTTCAAATCCACATTGATCCACACTACCACACACACTCCAATGGATGTGGTGATGCAACTAGTATCACACTGGTGCACCATTCCTTGTGGTAGTTGCATTCTAATTTGTTTTGGGACTTTTCGGTTTCACACATTGAGTGTCTTGAGTCATTTCAGGTCTTCTTTCCAAACCACCTCTATCCACATTACCACACACACTCCAATGGATGTGGTGATGCAACTACTATCACACTATTGCACCATTCCATGTGGGAGTTGCATTCCAATGTCTTTTTGGGATTTTGGGTTTCACACATGGAGTATCTAGAGTCATTTCTTGTGTTTTTTCCAAACCATGTTGATCCACATTACCACACACACTCCAATGGATGTGGTGATGCTACTACTATCACACTAGTTCATCATTCCATGTGGCAGTTGCATTCCAAGGAGTTTTGGGGATTTTGGGTTTCACACATGGCGTGTCTAGAGTAACTACATGTGTTATTTTCAAAGCCACCTTGATCCAGATTAGCACACACACTCCAATGGATGTGGTGATGCAACTACTCTCATACTGTTCCACCATTCCATGTGGCAGTTGCATTCCAATGTCTTTTGGGGCTTTTGGGTTTGACACATGGAGTCTCTAAAGCCAATGCATGTGTTCTTTTCAATGCCACCGTGATCCATATTACCACACACACTCCAATGGATGTGGTGGTGAACCTACTATCACACTGGTGCACTATTTAATGTGGCAGTTGCATTCCAATGTCTTTTTAGGCTTTTGGGTTTGACACATGGACTCTCTAGAGTCATTGCATGTGGTATTTTCCAAACTACCTTGATACACATTACCACGCACACTCCAATGGATGTGGTGATGCAACTACAATCAGAGCGGTGCTCCATTCCATATGGCAGTTGCATTGCAATGTCTTTTGGGGCTTTTGGGTTTGGCACATGGAGTCTCTAGATTCATTGCATAAGATATTTTCCAAACCACCTTGATCAACATTACCACACACACTCCAATAGTTGTGGTGATGCAACTACTATCACACTGATGGACCATTCCATGTGGCAATTGCATTCCAAGGGGTTTTCGGAATTTTGGGTTTCACACATAGAGTCTCTAGGGTCATTGCATGTGTTCTTTTCCAAACCAGCTAGATCCACATTACCACACACACTTCAATGGATGTGGTGATGCAACTACTATCACACTGGTGCAACATTCCATGTGGCAGTTGCATTCCTATGTCTGTTGGGGCTTTTGGGTTTCACACATGGAGTCTTTCGAAGCATTGCATGTGTTTTTTTCCAAACCACCTTGATCCACATTACCACACACACTCCAATGGATGTGGTGATGCAACTACTATCACACCTGTGCACCATTCCATGTAGCAGTTGCATTCCAAGGGGGTTTTGGGCTTTTTGGTTTCACACATGGAGTCTCTAGAGTCATTGCATGTGTTCTTTTCCAAACCACCTTGAAACACATTACCACACACACTCCAATGGACATGGGGATGCAACTAATATCACACGGGTGCACCATTCCATGTGGCAGTTTCATTCCTATGTCTTTTAGGGATTTTGGCTTTCACAAACGGAGTCTCTAGAGTCATCTCATGTGTTGTTTTCAAAGCCACCATGGTCCACATTACCACACACACTCCAATCGATGTGGAGATGCAACTACTATCACACTGGTGCACTATTCCATGTGGCAGTTGCATTCCAAGGGGTTTTGGGGCTTTTGGGTTTTGACACATGGAGTCTCTAGAGTCATTGCATATGTTTTTTCAACACACACACCAATGGATGTGGTGATGCAACTACAATCACACTGGTGCACCATTCCATGTGGTAGTTGCATTATAGTTTATTTTTGGGCTTTTGGGTTTGACATAGGGAGTCTCTAGAGTCATTACATGTGTTCTATTCCAAACAACCTTGATCCACATTTCTCCACGCACTCCAATGGATGTGGTGATGCAACTACTATCACACTAGTGCATCATTCCAAGTGGCAGTTGCGCTCAAAGTTTTTTTGGCTCTTTGGTTTCACACATGGAGTCTCCAGAGTCATTACATGTGTTCTTTTCCAAACCACCTTGATCCACATTACCACACACACTCCAATGGATGTGGTGAGGCAACTACTATCACTCTTGTGCTCCATTCCATGTGGTAGCTACATTCCTATGTCTTTTGGGGCTTTTGAATTTCACACATGGAGTCTCTAAAGTCACTGCATGTGTTCTTTTCCAAACTACCTTGATATACATTACCACATGCACTCCTATGGATGTGTTGATGCAACTACTATCACACTGGTGCACCATTCCATGTAGCAGTTGCATTCCAAGGGTTTTTTGGGCTTCTAGGTTTCGCACATGGAGTTTCTAGGGTGATTGCATGTGTTCTTTTCTAAACCACCTAGATCCACATTACCATATACACTCCAATGCATGTGGTGATGCAACTACTATCACACTGGTGCACCATTCCATGTGACAGGTGCTTTCCAATATCTAATAAGGCTTTTGGGTTTGACACATGGAGTCTCTAGAGTCATTACATGTGCTCTTTTCCAAACCACCTTGATCCACAATGCCACACACATTCCATTGGATGTAATGATGGAACTACTATCATGCTAGTGCACCATTCCATGTAGCAGTTGCATTTCAATGTCTTTTTGGGATTTTGATTTTTACACATGGAGTCTCTAGAGTCATTGAATGTGTTCTTCTCCAAACCACATTGATCCACATTACCACACACACTCCAAAGTATGTTGTGATGCAACTACTATCACACTGATGCACCATTCCATGTGACAGTTGCACTCCAAGGGTATTTTGGGCTTTTTGATTTCACACATGGATTTTCTAGAGTCACTGCATGTGTTCATTTCCAAACCACCTTGATCCACATTACCACACACACTCTAATGGATGTGGTGATGCAACTACTATCACACTGGTGCAACATTCCATGTGGTAGTTGCATTCCAATGTATTTTGGGGCTTTTGAGTTTCATGCATGGAGGCTCTAGAGTCATTGCATGTGTTCTTTTTCCAAACCACCTTGATACACATTACCACACACACTCCATTGGATGTGGTTATGGAAATACTATCACACTGGTGCACCATTCCATTTGGAAGTTGCATTCCAAGGGGTTTTTGGTCTTTTGGGTTTCACACATAGTCTCTAGAGTCATTGCATCTGTTCTTTTCCAAACCACCTTGATCCACATTACCACACACTCTCCAATGGCTATGGTGATGCAGCTACTATCACACTGGTGCACCATTCAATGTGGCACTTGCATTCCAATGTCTTTTAGGTTTTTGGGTGTCACACATGGAGTCTCTAGAGTCATTGCATGTGTTCTTTTTGCAAATAACCTTGTCCACATTACCACACACACTCCATTTTATGTGGTGATGGAACTACTATCACACTGGTGCACCATTCCATGTGGAAGTTGCATTCCAATGTCCTTTGGGGCTTTTGGGTTTGACATATGGAGTCCCTAGAGTCATTGCATGTGTTCTTTTCCAAACCACCTTGAAACACATTACCACACACACTCCAATGGACGTGGTGATGCAACTACTATCACACTGGTGCACCATTCCATGTGGTAGTTGCATTCAGAGGTTTTTTTGCTCTTTGCCTTCACACATGGAGTCTCTAGAGTCATTGCATGTGTTCTTTTCCAAACAACCTTGATCCACATTAACACACAGACTCCAATGGATGTGGTGATGCAACTACTATCACAGTGGTGCACCATTCCATGTGGCAGTTGCATTCCTATGTCTTTTGGGGCTTTTGGATTTCACACATGGAGTCTCTAGAGTCATTGCATGTGCTATTTTCCAAACTACCTTGATCTACATTACCACACACACTCCAATGGATTTGGTGATGCAACTACTATCACACTGGTGCACCATTCCATGTGGCAGTTGCATTCCAAGGGGGTTTTGGGCTTCTGGATTTTGCACATGGAGTCTCTAGGTTCATTGCATGTGTTATTTTCTAAACCACCAGATCCACATTTACCACACACACTCCAATGCATGTGGTTAAGCAACTACGATCACACTGGTGCACCATTCCATGTGGAAGTTGCATTCCAATATCTTTTTGGGCTTTTGGGTTTGACACATGGAGTCTCTAGAGTCATTGCATGTGTTATTTTCCAAACCACCTTGATACACATCACCACACACACTCCATTGGATGTAGTGATAGAACTACTATCACACTAGTGCACCATTCCATGTGGTAGTTGCATTTCAATGTCTTTTTGGGCCTTTGGGTTTTACACATGGTGTATATAGAGCCATTGAATGTGTTATTCTCCAAACCACCTTGATCCACATTACCACACACACTCCATTGGATGTAGTGACGGAACTACTATCACACTGGTGCACCATTCCATATGGCAGTTGCATTTCAATGTCTTTTTGGGCTTTTAGGTTTTACACATGGAGTCTCTAGAGTCATTGAATGTGTTCTTTTCCAAACCACCTTGGTACACAATACGACACACACTCCAATGGTTGTGGTAATGCAACTACGATCACACTGGTGCACCATTCCATGTGGTAGTTGCATTCCAAGAGGTTTTTGGGCCTTTGATTTCACACATGGATTCTCTAGAGTCATTGCATGTGTTCTTTCAAACCACCTTGATCCACATTGCCATACACACTCTAATGGATGTCATGATGCAATTAGTATCACACTGGTGCAACATTCCATGTGGTAGTTGCATTCCAAGGAGTTTTTGGGCCTTTTGGTTTGACGCATGGAGTCTCTAAAGTCATTGCATGTGTTCTTTTCTAAACCACATTGATCCACATTACCACACACAATCCAATGGATGTGGTGATTCAAATACTATCACACTTGTGCACAAATTCATGTGGAAGTTGCATTCCAAGGGTTTTTTTGGGCTTTTGGGATTCACACATTGAGTCTCTAGAGTCATTGCATGTGTTCTTTCCAAAGTCACCTTGATCCACATTACCACACACACTCTAATGGATGTGGAGATGCAACTACTATCACACTGGTGCACCATTCCATGTGGCAGTTGCATTCCAAGGGTTTTTTGGTCTTTTGGGTGTGACACATGGAGTCTCTAGAGTCATTGCATGTGTTTTTTCCAAACCACGTTGATCCACATAAACACACACACACCAATGGATGTGGTGATGCAACTACAATCACAATGGTGCACCGTTCCATGTGGTAGTTGCATTATAGTTTATTTTTGGGCTTTTGGGTTTGACAAAGGGAGTCTCTAGAGTCATTGCATGTGTTCTATTCCAAACAACCTTGATCCACATTTCCCCACACCCTCCAATGGATGTGGTGATGCAACTACTATCACACTGGTGCACCATTCCATGTGGTAGTTGCATTCAAAGGTTTTTTTGGATCTTTGGTTTCACACATGGAGTCTCTAGAGACATTGCATGTGTTCTTTTCCAAACCACCTTGATCCACATTACCACACACACTCCAATGGATGTGGTGATGCAACTACTCTCACTCTTGTGCACCATTCCATGTGGTAGCTACATTCCTATGTCTTTTGGGGATTTTGGATTTCACACATGGAGTCCCTAAAGTCATTACATGTGTTCTTTTCCAAACTACCTTGATATACATTACCACACACACTCCTATGGATGTGGTGATGCAACTACTATCACTCTGGTGCACCATTCCATGTAGCAGTTGCATTCCAAGGGGTTTTTGGGCTTCTAGGTTTCGCACATGGAGTCTCTAGGGTGATTGCATGTGTTCTTTTCTAAACCACCTAGATCCACATTACCACATACACTCCAATGCATGTGGTGATGCAACTACTATCACACTGGTGCACCATTCCATGTGGTAGGTGCTTTCCAATATCTAATTGGGCTTTTGGGTTTGACACGTGGAGTCTCTAGAGTCATTACATGTGTTCTTTTCCAAACCACCTTGATCCACATTTCCACACACACTCCATTGGATGTAGTGATGGAACTACTATCACGCCGGTGCACCATTCCATGTGGCAGTTGCATTTCAATGTCTTTTGGGGCTTTTGATTTTTACACATGGAGTCTCTAGAGTCGTTGAATGTGTTCTTCTCCAAAACACATTGATCCACATTACCACACACACTCCAATGTATGTTGTGATGTGATGAGTGCATATTTGCATCATGTTTTACATTATTATTTTGCATTATAGATGTAGGATCTTGGTATTTTACGGCGCTCACGCGCACATTTTATGTCTGTTTTCACCAGGATCAGGACAGATGATGGATCCAATGGATACAATTATTGAAGAAGTTGTACTGTGGAGAAAAGGAGTTAAAAACAACATAAATCACTTATTTGGGAAATATTAATAATACTAGAAGAAAACCAGAAGCGAACAAGGGAGGCAGAGAGCCCAATGACCAACTATATGGCGGGAGCAACTCTTCCGCCCGTATAGTTCCGGCCGTATAGTTAGCGCTGCCTCCTCATCGTCAAATAGTTTCACCCCATGTAATTGGTTCAGGGAGACAACATACAGAACACCTAGAAATCGTGAAAACCTCACCTCCGAAAGGCATATGGAGGGGGAACTCTTCCACAAGGGATCCATCTTTGCCCTGCACAGATCCGGGAGGCTAAGGCATCGATCTTCATCAACCACCGCTGTAGCAACACCATCTTCATCCATCCCATCTACATCTTGTCTAGATCTTGTTGTAATTCCTATACTCGTTGTGGATTTATACAAGTACTATTCATCTATGATTGTTTCCATTACCATTGCCATGATGTTAATTGCCTCCATGTCTGAGTAGATCTCTAGTTCTTGGGGAGATGGAGAAACCCTAGCATATGATTGAGATGAGATAGAGATTATTATGTTATACATCATTATGTGTACGTGTTAATTGTCTTCATCTTGATATTGGGAGAAGTGCACCTCCTTAATATTTACCTCTTATGGGGACTCGATGGAGGGGATTACTTGTTAGTAGATGGAGGGATGATAGCGATTACTGTGACTATAAATCTGTTGTCATTCTTTACGTGCTAACTTGGGGAACCAAGGAGAACTCATCAAGCCATGTCCATGCCACGGTAGAAATCCCTAAATAGCGCGGTAATGCGATGGTTGTCGGTTACTGTCTGCTGTGGTTATGAGGACGATGTGTGCAGCGGTTACTGGCAAATCGTCCATATATGGAGCTCCCCCCACATACATACACACTATGAGAATATTCGTTATAATACTCTCGATTACTTAGTCTAGATTGCTAGTGGTGTATCCACTACTCCCTGAGAACGCATTTTCCCTATTGTAGTTCCAAAGTTCTTTTACACACGTGATTCTTACTTTCTGCATTAAGTTTTGCTTTACTTTAAATTACCTTGTTCAACCAAAAACCCCAAAACAACTCTACTTATCTTGCATCTTAAAGTAATTTCTTAAGTACTTTGTTTAGTTGTAGTTAAAAGCATTTTAGTCTTTTGCCTACTGCTCCCCGTGGGATCGATATCTTTATTTCGAAACTAGCTACAAACGATTTGTGCACTTGCAGTCATTAAGCTATTTTCTAGCGCCGTTGCCGGGGAGCTTAGCGCTATAAGTCACTTTACTTTTAGTTATTTACTTTCGTTGTAACAATTTTTACTTGAGTTGCAGGACCACAACAATGGACAATACTCAGCATTTAAACCAGCTTGAGGCAGTAAGGAAAATGGGTTCGCCCATGGACGCTTTTATAACTGTCAACAAAAGCATAAATCCGGATGGAGTCGAGATCCAACCTTTATTATTCGAATTATTACATTCTAAGAAATTTGCAGGAACCAATGAAGAAAGTCCATATGGACACTTACAATTCTTTGAAGACATTCTCAGTTCCTTTATTTTTGATGATTGTAATCTTGATATGGTTATAATCCAGTTGTTTAGACAAACTCTCTCTAATAATGTTTGCGACTGGTACAGATCTTTTTGTGCAGAAGCACCAAGGACTTGGGAGGAATTGACACTAAGTTTCTATCAAAATATTATTCTGAAAGCAAAGCTCACAGGATGAGAGGTGTTATTATCAGTTTCAAAAATAATCCTAGTGAAGGTTTATATGAAGGATATCTAAGGTATAAAAGTTACCTAGATAATTGCCCCCATCATCGTTTGCCTGATTGGTTAATCACCCATACATTTTATGGAGGGCTAAATATTGAAAATAGGACAAAACTACACTACTTCAAATGGCAGTTTTCTATCGTATACCTATGGCAAGTCATGGAATCTAATAATAAAAATGAGAGAGGCAACTGAAAATTCTAAAGATAAGGAAATATTACAAATAGTTTTTCAGAATATGCTTGCATTAACGATTTACTTGCAGATGAGAGGACAAATACAATGATTAGAACCCTCAGTATTGATTCTTACTCAGTAAAGAAATTTATTGAGAATTATGCAGGGCATTTGCAGGTACCTACAGAATGGGAACCTCGTAAACCTCTCGAAGAAAAGAAGCATGCAAGAGCACTAATGGAAGAGTTTTGCTCGATACCTATACATGGAATCTTTGAAAAAAGACAAAGAGAGGAAGAACAAATAAAGAAGAGACCGAAGAAACCAGAAACGAATTTAGAAGCTACAAATATAAATAATGTTATAATAAAAGATGTTATGGAAGCACGAATAGTGGAGGATGAAGTGGTTATGTTAGACCGTGAAACTTGAGAATTCATCCAAGGTAAGCTTCGAGGTAACGAAACTTCAAAACCTATGACCCCTATATATTGTGGAGAAACTTTCTTATATGGAATTTGCGAACCAATTTCCACCATAAATATTATGTCGTCATCACTTTATGAAGAACTTCGCTACAACTTAAATAATCCAGATGTTGAACCAGTAGACACTATTATTAAATTGTCTGATAGAACCAATATAAAACCGGAAGGGGTAATCAGAAATATCTATGTCTTTATTGGCTTGCTCATGTACTTTTTGCCCTATTCTTTTAGGCAAGCCTTTTATGATGAGGACATACTATTCCACTATCTCCTACTCCTATTCACAATGAAGATGTTGCTGGAAAGAACAAGTCCAATGAAATCAGGATTGGACCCATTACAAGAGCTCGTGCAAAGCTGATTGAGCAACAGGTGAATTCACTCTTAAATGAACCTGATGTTTTACTTAATGAGAACTTTATACTACCTAAGTCTATGCATCTTTGTATGATCAGGTTTATTGATAACACAAGCGTTGCGCGAGGAGGAGGAGAGTTGCAGCAAGAAGGACAAGCGTTGATTTCCAATATCAACAAGTGCGCGAGGGAGGAGCGGGAGGCATGCGCACTAGGAGGCAATGAGGAAATCATGTATGAGCAAGAGTGAGAGATGGCGCACCAAGAATTACATGTTTGAGGTGTTCCACGATGTTTGGACTGCGTTCTAATAAGGCCGAACCCATATATGGGTCGGTATGTATCAGTTTGAGTCGAACCGAGTCAATTTGGGCCAAGTTATGGCTGTTTTTAGGCCTGTTTAGAGGGGAGGACGCCCAAGCCCTCATATAAACCTCCGTAGCCGTCACAAGTTAGGGTTTAGACCACGTTAAAATATTTTGGAGTTGTTTCTTTCATAGAACCTCTGGAATTACCCTGTGTTCGAATCTACCAACTATAATTGAGTGTGATCTGTTGTTCCATTGGGAATTAGTAGATTGCATACTACCGTTCGTGGTCACGGCTGCGTGCACAAGAGTGTGGTGTTGTGAATATCCTACAAGGTTCGAGATCTGTTGTGTTGGCATCAGGGATTGAGTGGGAGAGATCATAGCTACGCACTAGTTATCTATCATCCACCATCATCATCGCCATCCGCTTACTGAGAAGATCGGGCCACCCCATATCATCTTGGTATCAGATTTCCAGTGTTGCCTCGGTAAGCATCCACAAATCCATCCATAGATTAGTTGTTTTTGTCCTATACAGAAAAAGCCACACAAAAATATTAGGGTTCATAGTTCATTGCCATAGCCTAGATAACACTGTTCTTGAGTTCTAGTTGCTGATCGTAATCCTTTTGTGTAGCCTTTCTTCTAAATCTGAGTCGTACTGTTTTGTCTAGTTTTTGTCTGTTTTTGATCCATTGTCGAAGTCCCTAGACTATTTCTAGACTGTTCGTCGTGTTCTTGAGTCTTAGATCTATTAGATCTGTTCTCTTTTAGTCTGAGGTTGTAGATCCGTTTAAAAAAAGGAGAAAAAAAGAGTCAAAACCGATCTCTATCTAGCTGTTGTGAGTTGTACGTGAGAAAGAAAAAAAATCGTCTGCCTCGCTTTAGCACAGACGAGTCTAAATATCACGTGAGCTACCTCACGTAAAAAACGCCTACCGCTTTTAGCAGACGAGTCTCACCTTGCGTGAGCTACCTCACGTAAAAAATCCAAAAAAAATATTCACCTCGCTGCACCACGCTAGCGAGAGAAAAATTCTCGCCATCCACCACAAGCAGGATTTTAGGCCGTTTTTCTGCCATGTCAGAGACCAATTCTCAGGTCAATTTTTTTTCTTTTTTGTTTATTTTTTTTACTGAGTCCACATAGCGTACCTATCCTTGTGAGCCTTAGTAAACCTTTCTTTGTGTCTAAAACTATCCTACGAGACTAGCGTGCTTAGTGCTCTGTAAATTTTCGATTTAGCAATCTTGTGCCCGTTTCGTTGAGACATTGCTAGCGTCTCTCCTTGTGCATTGCAACACGAGCGTTCCTCCAACATACCTCACTTTATTGAAGCTCATTTTCATAGTTGCAATTGTCCCATTTATCTCCACCGTGTGTGTTTCTGTGGGTCTTTGTCATACGATTAGCACTAGGACTTGTTTGCAGTGTAGTTAGGATACCATACCTACAGCTCCACCATAAATACCCTGTGTGCCCTGTGATCGTTCTCTATACCTTTGATATTCACTTCATCACGTCAGTGCATCAGTTTTTGATTTCGTTTGGTAGAGCATCTCTATTCACTTTGGAACGGTAAGATCTCCTTTCTTATTAGTTGTGAGTGAGCTGTGAGAGTTACACCATACAGATTTTGATTTTTGTACTAACCTACTAATCATGTCTTCTAGTGATGATGATGTTGTGATGCAGAAAAAGAAGGATGAGGAGCTTGTTAATTGGCGTGAATATGAGGCTTTGAAGTCCCACTTGACACGTGTGTTTACTAACACGACAGATGCCATTGACAAGAATCTCTAGGATATGAATGAGATTGGATCAGCATGTTGGAACGGTTGATACTATTCAAACGCAAGTGGCTACGCTCAATGTTAATGTCACCACTTTGCAGCGTTCCATTGAGGGTTTAACATCCGCTTTACATAGAAGGGAAGATCCTCAACATGATGATGCCTTTGATGATTTCGATGAGGGTAGCATTGTGGATGCTGCTCCACATGTTGGCAGGCCCCGTGCTATTCCCCCTGCCCATGCACCTGCTCATGGCCGTGGGTTTGCCCCTCTTGGGCGTGCTCAACGTGTTCACAACCAAGCTGCTGATGATGGTTTGGGCAAGCCAAAGTTTTCGATCCCCCAGTTTGATGGTTCCATTGATCCTGAAGATTACCTCACATGGGAGTTGAAGATTGAGAAACTCTGGCACTTATTTGACTATCCAGAAGACAAGAAGGTCAAGCTTGCAGCATCTGAATTTGATGGTTATGCTTTGCGTTGGTGGGATGCTCGTGTGCAACATAGGAGGGAGGATAATGAACTTCCTGTGATGGATTGGCGCGAGATGAAGCAAATCATGAAGGCTCGTTTCGTTCCAACCAACTACTTGCGATCAGTTTTTGATAAATTGACGCAATTGAAGCAAGGCACAATGACAGTAGATGAGTACTACATGGAGATGGAGCTACTTATGCAGCATGCTCGAGTTCACGAGTCCATTGAGATGACCATGCAGCGATTCCTAAACAATTTGAAGTTGCCAGCATAGTGCGTCATCACAAGTATGAGACCATGAATGAGCTATTGCACCATGCTAGAGAGGCCGAATCCCAGTTGGCGGAAGAGGCGAAGTCACGCGCTCGTTTCCCATCCTCCAGCAGATTTTCGGCCAGATCTATTCCTCCTACAGTCACGCCATCGGCTGTTATTCTGTTTACACCATCGGCCAAACCAGCAAGTACACCTTTGTTTGGTTCTAATGCTCGGAAACCCGCTGCTCCTGCTACTAGCTCGGGTTCCAACATGTCTACTCCACGTACTCGTGATGTGGTGTGCCATACTTGTGGAGGTAGAGGTCACTACAAGAAGGATTGTTCAAACAGCAAGGTTATGTTTGTTAATGAACAAGGTGAAGTAGAAAGTGGAGATGAAGCTACTGATGATGATATTGATGATGGCGAGGATGGTGCTGATGCATATGTTGAGCGTGTACCAACTATTGTCGTGTCTTCACGTGTACTTAGTGTGCAACCGGTTGAGGAATCCCAGCGTTGCAACTTGTTCCAAACAAAAGCTCTAGTTGGACCAAATAAAGCTTGCAAGGTCATTATTGATGGAGGTAGCTGCAGAAATCTTGCAAGTAAGGAACTATGTGCCAAACTGAATTTGACATACTTACCTCATCCTAAGCCATACTACATACAATGTTTGAGCAACAATGGTGAGACGAAGGTAAATAATATGGTACGAGTGAACTTTCAAATAGGGTCATACAAAGATTCTATTGATTTTGATGTGGTTCCTATGACTGTTTGTCACCTACTATTGGGTCGGCCTTGGCTCTATGATCGCCATGTGCAACACAATGGCCGAGCCAATACATATCACTTGGAATTCAAAGGAAAGAAGATTACTATGCAGCCAATGACACCACAAGAAATTGTGAATTATTCTCGCTAGAAGATAGAGGTGAATTTGAAGGAAGATACTACCACTCAGCGAGGTTGCGTGATAGCTTTTCCTGATGTAATTGAGCCTAAATTGAGTGATATAACGAAAAGTGAGAGAGTGCCTGGTTTATTGATATTAGCCACTAAGGAAGATATGAAAGAATTTCGTGAGGATCCTACAGCCATGCCACTTGTGCTCATGTATAAGGGCGAGGTATTGGTTTCTAACAACATGACCCCTATTTCTCTTGGTGTCTCGTCTGTTTTGCAGGACTTTGGGGATGTGTTTCCAGAAGATGTACCCGCAGGCTTACCTCCATTGCGTGGTATAGAACATCAAGTGAACCTGATTCCTGGCGCAGGCTTACCTCCATTATTTGTGGCCAAAGGAATTCATCATACATTCTGATCATGAAGCATTGAAATACTTGAAAGCTCAATCAAACTTGCATAGAAGATTAGCTAAATGGGTTGAGTTCATTGAGTCTTTTCCTTACATCATTAATTATAAGAAGGGAAAAGAGAATGTTGTTGCTGATGCTCTATCTAGGAAGAACATGCTATTAACCAATCTTGATGTTAAAATTTCTGGATTAGAAGCTATTTGTGCACTTTATGCAACTGACCATGATTTTGCTGAACCATATCGTTTATGTGCTCTTAGAAACGCATGGGATAAGTATCATATACATGATGAATATTTGTTCGAGCTAACAAACTATGTATTCCAGAATCGTTGTTGCGTTTGTTCTTAGTGTAGGAATCACATGCTGGTGGTTTGATGGGTCACTTTGGGTGTGAGAAGACATTGCTCATGCTTGCTGATCATTTTTATTGGCCCACGATGAGGCGTGATGTGTACAGATTTGTGAGTAGATGCATTACTTGCCACAAGTCGAAATCCAAGCTGAAGCCTCACGGTTTGTATACACCTCTCTCTGCACCGACTACGCCATGGGAAGACATTAGTATGGATTTTGTGCTAGGTCTACCTAAAACTCAGAGAGGTCATGATTCAATATTTGTGGTAGTGGATAGGTTCTCTAAAATGGCTCATTTTATTGCCTGCCACAAAAGCGACGATGCGTCGCATGTTGCTAACCTGTTTTTCAGGGACATCGTGAGATTACATGGAGTACCTAAGACGATTGTTTCTGACCGTGATGTGAAGTTCATGAGCTACTTTTGGAAGACCTTATGGGGGAAGCTAGGAACGAAGCTACTGTTTAGTACTACATGTCATCCCTAAACAGATGGTCAAACAGAGGTGATGAATAGAACATTATCACAACTGCTAAGGACCATGATTAAAAAGAATCTGCGGGAGTGGGAAGAGTGTTTGCCACATGTTGAGTTCGCTTACAACAGGGTTGTGCATTCAACTACTCAGCTTTGTCCTTTTGAGGTGGTCTATGGCTTCAAGCCATTGACGCCACTTGATATGTTGCCTCTACCATTACATGAGAGCGTTGATATGGAGGCATGAAAACGTGCTGATTATGTGAAGAAAATACATGAGAAGACTTGAGAGGCTATTGAGAAGAAAGGCAAGAACATTGCTACTGCAAGGAATCAAGCAAGAAAAGAAGTGTTGTTCAAGCCTGGAGATATGGTTTGGGTGCATCTACGCAAGGACAGATTTCCACTACTTCGCAAGTCCAAGTTGAAGCCACGTGGTGCTGATCCTTACAAAGTACTAGCCAAAATTAATGATAACGCCTACTCAGTTGATATACCTATTGAGGAGTTTGGTGGTGCTAGCAACAGCTTCAACGTTGCTGATTTATCACCATATGCTGGAGAAGACCTTGGAGCCTCGAGGTCGACGCCTTTTGAAGGGGGGGAGATGATGAGGACATCCATACTATTCCACTATCTCCTACTCCTATTCACAATGAAGATGTTGCTGCAAAGAACAAGTCCAATGAAATCAGGATTGGACCCATTACAAGAGCTCGTGCAAAGCTGATTGAGCAACAGGTGAATTCACTCTTAATTGAACCTGATGTTTTACTTAATGAGAACTTTATACTACCTAAGTCTATGCATCTTTGTATGATCAGGTTATTGATACCACAAGCGTTGCGCGAGGAGGAGGAGAGTTGCAGCAAGAAGGACAAGCGCTGATTTCCAATATCAACAAGTGCGCGAGGGAGGAGCCGGAGGCATGCGCACTAGGAGGCAATGAGGAAATCACGTATGAGCAAGAGAGAGAGATGGCGCACCAAGAATTACATGTTTGAGGTGTTCCACGACGTTTGGACTACGTTCCAATAAGGCCGAACCCATATATGGGTCGGTATGTATCAGTTTGAGTCGAACCGAGTCAGTTTGGGCCAAGTTATGGTTGTTTTTAGGCCCGTTTAGAGGGGAGGACGCCCCAGCCCTCATATAAACCCCCGTAGCCGTCACAAGTTAGGGTTTAGACCATGTTAAAATATTTTGGAGTTGTTTCTTTCATAGAACCTCTGGAATTACCCTGTGTTCGAATCTACCAACTATAATTGAGTGTGATCTGTTGTTCCATTGGGAATTAGTAGATTGCATACTACCGTTCGTGGTCACGGCTGCGTGCGCAAGAGTGTGGTGTTGTGAATATCCTACAAGGTTCGAGATCTGTTGCGCTGGCATCAGGGATCGAGCGGGAGAGATCATAGCAACGCACTAGTTATCTATCATCCACCATCATCATCGCCATCCGCTTACTGAGAAGATCGGGCCACCCCATATCATTTTATTTCCATCACCAAAGCTCGAGTGGATAATCAGAAGGAAACTATTTCACTGAAGTTTGGAGAAGAGGAAATGACATTCCACTTTGCCAAACTAAAGAAGAGGCCATATGAAGTGGAGGATATCAAGGAAGAAAAGACGATTGCCGAGCTAGCGGCAATTCATTTCAGTACTCTACAAGATGAATTAGAAAGGAGCGTGATTAATTGGGAAGAAGCACCGGATGATGAGAAGAAAGAAGACATGGATGATTATCTTGATTCAATTCCGGAAGCACAAAATCCTCATGACTATGAAGAATTAGTAAGAACAGGAGATGAAGAACCTCCACCAATAGAATTGAAAAAACTTTCAGACAATATGAGGTATGCGTTTTTAGATAATGAAAATAAATGTCCTGTTGTTATTAGCAAGAATCTATCAGAAAATTAAATGAATAAACTCATTTTAGTTTTGGTTAAGCATCGTGAAGCCTTTGGATATAATTTAGTGATACTAAAGGAATAGATCCATCTATTGTAAGACATAAGATTACCATGCTTGATGATCTTTGAACTCCGTGAATCATAAAGAAGGCTTAATCCTAAGATGAAGGAAGTAGTAAGAAAAGAAGTTATATGCTTACTTGATGCTGGCATAATATATCCTATTTCTGATAGTAAGTGGGTTAGCCCAGCTCATTGCATACCAAGACAAGGTGGTCTTGATGCTGCTATGAATGAGGAAGGTGAGCTAGTTCCTATGAGACCAATTGTAGGATATTGTATGTGCATTGACTTTAGGAAACTAAACCGTGAGACACAAAAGAATCATAAACCTATACCATTCATGGATAAAATTCTAGAAAGACTTAGTAATAATTCTTACTTTTGTTTTCTTGATGGTTATTCTGGATATTCTCAAAATGCCATACAGCCGGAAGATCAAGATAAAACAACTTTCAGTTGCCCTTATGGCACATATGCTTATAGATTAATTCCATTTGCCTTATGTAATGCAGCAGCAGCAACTTTTCAGAAATGTGTTCTAAAGATTTTTGATGATTTTGTTGAGAAGACTATGGAAGTCCTAACAAACGATTTTTTCGTTTGTGGAACAACTTTTGATAATTGTCTCTACAATCTGACCAAAGTTCTGCAGAGATGCAGGCAATCAAACTTGGTTTTGAATTGGGAGCAATGTCGTTTCATGGAAAGAGAAGGTAAAGTTTTTGGGCACAAAGTTTCGGAGAAGGGAATAGAAATAGATAAAACTAATATAAATGCTATAGAAAATCTCCCAATACCTCAGGACATTAAAAACTTAAAAATGTTTTTGGGACATGTAGGATTTTATAAGCGGTTTATAAAAGATTTTGCTAAACTAGCTATGCCCTTACCAATCTTCTTGATAAAGAAACTCCATTCTATTTAGACCATGACTACATTGTAGCTTTTGAGAACCTTAAGGATAAACTAGTTTCAGCACCTATCATGCAATCTCCAAAGTGGGATGAACCTTTCGAAATTATGTGTGATGCTAGTGATTATGCTTTAGGGGCTGTGTTGGGACAGCGAGATCGAAATAATTTGAATATTATTTATTACGCTAGTAGACCTCTTAATAAGATTCAGAAACATTATGCTACTACATAAAAAGAGTTTCTAGCTATAAGTTTTGCTTGCGACAAATTTAGATCTTACATAATTAATTCTAAGGTAATAATTCATACGGATCACCAAGCTTTGCGTCACCTGCTTGTGAAAAAGGATGCCAAGCCCAGGTTGATTAGGTGGGTTTTATTACTACAAGAATATGATTTGCAAATAGTAGATAGGAGGGTAAGGATAATCCGGTAGCAGATCATATCTCTAGGATGGAGGGAGTAATTAGTGACCCCGTACCTATTAATGAATCATTTCCGGGAGAATATTTAGCAAAGGAAGAAATTGCTTATCCATGGTATGCAGATTATGCTAACTATGTAGCAACAAAAAATTTACCTCCCGGTATGTCAAGATATCAAAGAATGAAATTCTTTAATGATCTTAAATATTACTTTTGGGATGATCCGTATCTATATTGTCATGGACTTGACGGAATGATTCGGAAGTGTTTTCCTAATCACGAAATGGATGCGATATTGAAGGCTTGTCATGACAGTCCCTTGACCATCCTCGGTGCACCGCCATCCTGCCCTTCATGCACGAAAAATTCTGGGTTGGCATGAACGGCGACTGGCTCGCCACCGTGGACCAGCGCGGGGCCTGGTGCCTAGCGAACATCTACACCTATCTAGTAATCGACCTTCCATCGACGGATACTTGTGCCATTGAGGCCGCCTCACATCCAGTATATAACCTGTAATGCTACTAGCCAGCCATGGTTCCCCCAGTTACCTGTACTCATTTCTGAACTCATTCACATTTCAAAAGTTTTTTGGGCGAATCCGCAGGTAAGGAGAAAAGTTTAATAAGTCGTGGGATGGATCTCTTGAGCTATTGAAGATCGTAATCTGCAGAGTGCCCACAGAAGCTGGGGGTTACACAAACTATAAGCTCCTCGTGTTGTTCGATGGTGAAATCGCCTACTTGGAAGGCGGTAGCCAAGTTTGGAGATGTCTGGAGCATTCAGGTCATGCAAGACGACAATACTATGATGCCATTGAACACGGTGGCCTCATTTTTCGGTCGCAAGTCAAGGCTGCACCTACTACTGGGATCCCACATCGGAAGGTTATTTCAGTTCCATGATGATACATTGTGAGTGATTTAGTGAAGTTGTTCTTTAACTACCTTTTTTATGTTTTACCTTTCGTATGACTGAATGAGCACACGCTTTATGTCCTAAAAAATGAATGACCCATTGCTAGTAATGAATTAGTACCAGTAATATGCCTTCCAAAAATATAGTGTATGATGGCGTCCCTGCACTAGTAAGTTCGTTCATTGTCAGAATATGAAAGGTATTATTAACCAGCATCTCAATTGTGAGCACAACACAGTGAAGCCGGGTTTATTTATATGTTTGTACTTTCAGGCCCTCCTCGGATTGTAGGAATCACATAGAATTTTTTTAGGACACCAATCTTTCCTTTTCGGATTTTGCCTTGGGATTCAGAGGAATTGTGTAGGATTTGGATCCTTAGGGATTTTTTCTATAAAATGTCATTTGATTCGAAAGAGTATAATCCTTAGGAATTCCTTCAAAGGATTTCTTTGCACTCTATTTTGGAGGAAAATTTCCATCCACTCCAACCTCTTTGTACAATTCCTTTGGTTTTCCTATGCAATCAAACACCACTTGATCCAAAATACTGTAGGCATCTAATCCTATAGGATTCAAGTGGACATGCCTCTATATCAGAAAAAAGTGGCGCTTCCTCTTTTGAAACTTACAACAACTAGGAAACCAAGATCAGCAAGAAATCCAAATATTCGGAATAGCAGAGTAAGAAATGCAATTCCTAATGTTGTTAATTTATTGAGTAATATTATTGTCAGGATTTGCCTATTCACACTGTTATCATTAACAATGAAGAATGCTGGTGTTAGAGTATGTATGCCAGTAATGCACTTTTGTCTCAAATTCGGATGTTGCAGGAAACAAGGAGCTTCCGTTTGTAATCCCAGCACCTATTCTGAATGATCGGCCAGGCATGTGGTTCCTTGCTCGATCGGCTGATGGTGAACGCTTGATGATCATAATTACAATGTATGGCATGGGGGTTGCCCATGGCGAAGAGGGTGAAATCATTCCTCATGCTCAAAATAGGACTAACCTACGCCTATATCCTGCCTCTCGTGTCTACATTTTTGAAGAGGATCCTAGCTTTACTGGACCTCCAGGGGTCATTGTTTGGAGGCAGGTTAACAGCATGGGGGACAACTCTCTGTTTCTCGGTCTCAATTATCCAATCATTGACAAGATGATTAAGAAATGCGGATGCAAGGCTGCTGATGGCACATTGTTCCCATTCATAAGGAAAAACTGTGTGTACACAACATACAGGAGCTTTTGCGGAATACAATTCACTCAGATTAAATGCTGCAACCTGCAGTCAACTGAAGGTGAGCCTATGGCAGTTATCAGCCTTCTGAAAGATGGTTGGAATTGTGTGTGACAGGCGGCAATTTGGTTTAGGCCTAGTTTAGGTGCGGTATGCTTGTTATGCCGGTCCTAGACTGAGCTGTGGATCTTTCTGGTGTATCGTTGTGTCATCTTTTTTTTGCATCGTGGTTCAACTGTTGACTGTTAGTACACTGATTTTAGTGGCTAGATTGAATTAGTTTATATGAGCTCTGCCATGCTTTTGTATTTAGTATTGCCTTCCACGGTATAATCCATGTAGCCGTGCTTATTTCGTAGCGTGATTTTTGTACTATAGTTTTTAGTACTATTACTGGCATATATATACACGACTCATGCAGTTTATTTGAACCATCGCACCTCGTGCAGCTTTGTTTTTGAGAGGAATATATTTCTTCTTTCCTCTTAGTGAATAGGGAAAAGTAGATCACTTCTTCTTATAGGGCCACGAAACAGGCCTTAACTGGGTCGTAATTGATCTTGGCTCGATATGCCAAAATAGACCGAGACGCCCTAGGATGATAGCCGCAAATGTTTATGCCGATATTCTAAAAAAATAGTTAACGCACACCCTTCCAAAAAAGAAAAATTGTTTACGCAGACCCCATATTGTCTCTGATACATGGCATACTTTTGGTGCTACCGTGAAATTACATGTTCAATACAGTGTGTATCCTTGCTCATTCTTTTGTATGTGAAATGAATAAGTCAAGCTCTGATGTGACATGAACAAGTCAATCTCTGATGTGCTGACATTGTACTATCTGTGCTAGTGTACAAACTGGTTGTATTATTGTGTTCGAAACTGTGAACTAAATGTGCGGATTTTGAGCCTTTTTGCATGATGACAATGCCACATGTTGGCGCTAATTGCGACATGTACTAATTTCATTATACGGAAGCATACAACTTCGAGTGATCAGTTTAAGCTGGTGCTTACCCGTGTTGTCTGCGGTTGGGCAAGTCAAGGCCACCGTGTGTCTATCGCCAACAGTTTATATGGCATGATTACAAGGTTTTGAGTACATCAAATCGATTGGGCACTTAGGCCAATTCAAAGCCACCAAACCATCTCGAAATATATCCTTTGCTAAAAAGATGATTGCGCGCTGTAAGACTTGATATGACACGATTTTATGTCAATCAGTCAAACTCCCTCCAGTACTTTCCATGTTCAAATCAGTTCCTCGCTATATTCGCTATGTATAATAAGGTGCAATATCGGTCACTTTTCTCCATTTCCAACTTCATTCTTTTGGATTCGGCGTCGGTACAGCCATGTCAGGTGGACCATCAACCTTCAGTATAATATATTTTTACTACTCGGCCTATGAAAACGAATATTTCAACCCCACTTCGAACAAAAAACTTCCCATATTCTTGTTTAAAAAAAACCTTAATTAGCCTTTCGTGGTGAGCAGAGTATATATTTTTTAGGGTACCAACTACATTTTTTTAAGGATGGCGTACGAACTACATTGAATTTTCAGTAAGGACCTAGCGAAAAGGTTGCACATTCGACCCAACACTGGCCCAAAACCTTGCAAATTTAGCCTGACGGGTCAGGTGAACTTTCGACCCCCGACATATTGAGTACATTGAATTTTTAGTGAGGAGGTTATTAGAAAATAGTACTACATTCTACCCAACTGTGGCCCAAAACCTCGCTAATTTATCCTTCCGGGTTCAGATTGGCCATGGGCCGCCAACCCTCAACACATTGTTACTTGGCTTTTTAAGCATGAACCACACTGAAGAAGTTTCGATAAGGAGCCCACGATAAGAAGCCTATTGGTTCACAAGATTGGACCCAAGTTATTTTTTTATCGCCCAAAATCGTCTTAATTGAGTATTTTCGTGCCATTCTGATAAAGTACAGGACAAACTTCTCCTACCATGTTGTATTTGTACAGAGCATTTAGCATTTTTTTATGGCAAGTTGTTAGGGTCGTTGCCTTTTCATTTTAAGTGATTTCAACATTTCTAAATGTAATCTTTTCCAGTAGTGGCATAGATGGTTCTGGCATAGTGGAAGCACACGCGGTTCCCATTTGTTGAAGTCTTGAGTTCGATTCCTAGTTTTTTCAATATAAATATATAGTATAATCTTTGTCGTTCTTTCACATTTTTTCTAGCATACACACGTTTCTTACACAGAGAAGGCTGACATCTAGGTCAAAACAGCGGGGTCCATCATACACACTTTGCATTTGCAGAGACGCTGACATGTTCGGCCCAGCAGAGACCTTATATAGATGTTGCATCGAGCAATCAATATTTCATTTACAGAGATGCTGATATATGAGACCCAGCAGCGCGACCTTATACAGATGCTGCATCGAGCAACGTTGCCAGTTCGAAATAGGGAGGCGCGAGCGAGAAAAAAGTTCAGCATGCACACGTTTCTTATAATGAGAGGACCCAGCAGCGTGAGCAAACGGCAGATTCGTAGAGCAACGCTATCTTGTTCGGAACAGGGTAGTGCTAGGGAAGAAAAAAATTCCATCATACCCACGATTCTTCTAATGTGGGGCTAACATAAGGGACCCACCAACCTGAATAAACGCTAATGCAGCGAGCAACGCTATCAAGTTCGGAACACGAAGGCGCGACAGAGGGTAAAAAATCCATCGTAGACACATTTCTTCTAATGAGAGGGTGACATGTGGGGCCCAGCATCGTGATTAAACGGTAGATGCATCGAACATCGCTATCAAGTTCGGAACAGGGTAACGAGAGCGAAGGAAAAAATCCATCATACACACATTTCTTCTAATGAAAGGATGACATGTGGGGCTCAGGAGGTTGGTTAAACGGTAGATGCGTCGAGCAGCACTATCAACTTCGGAACGGGGTAGCCAACGAAGGAAAAAAATTCCATCATACACATGTTTCTTCTAATGAGAGGATGACATGTGGGTCCCAGGAGGTTGATTGAACGGTAGATGCATCGAGCAGCGCTATCTACTTCGGAATAGGGTAGCGCGAGCGAAGGAAACAAAATTCATCATACACATGATCCTTCTAATGGGAGGCTGACATGTGGGCCCTAGCAGCCTGACTAAACGGCAGACGCATCGAGCAACATAATTGAGTTCAAATCAAGGAGGCGCGACCGAAAAGTATGGTCCGCTAGAGACACTGACGTCTAGGACCCACACGCCTCAAAAGACTGGCGAGTCAACATCGTGTAAGGAAACAAAAATGTTGCTTCTGCCACGTGCTGGCCGAGCTTCCTCCATGTTTTTAGCAGATCTGTCGTAATAGAGGGTCGCGAAACTAGAAAAAAAGTTTTCCGTCAGCCACAGCTGAGCCGAGAATTTCGTCGCGGAAGATGCGCCTTCTACGACGACCGTCGGGCCAAGTCGTTGTGGAAGAAAACTTTTCTTGTAGTGCCACCAGAGTCATTTCATGTGTGTACTTTTCCTAAACCACCACCAGAGTCATTGCATGCGTCTTCTTTTCCTAAACCACCAATAGAGTCATTGCATGTGTGTTCCTTTCCTAAACCATATAGATCCGCCAGTGTCACTGCATGTGTGTTCTTTTTCTAAACCACATGGATCCACCCGAGACATTGCACGTGTGTTCCTTTCCTAAACCACCACCAGAGTCATTGCATGTGTATTATTTTCCTAAACCACATGGATCCACTACTGTCATTGTATGTGTCCTTTTATAAACCACCACTAGAGTCATTGCATCTGTGTTCTTTTCCTAAACCACATGGACCACCAGAGTCATTTCATGTGTGTTCTTTTCCTAAACCACATGGATCCACCAGAGTCATTGCATGTGTGTTCTTTTCCTAAAGCACCACTAGAGTCATTGCATGTGTGTTCTTTTCCTAAGCCACATGGATCCACCAGAGTCATTGCATGTGTGTTCCTTTCCTAAACCACCACCAGAGTCATTGCATGTGTGTTCTTTTCCTAAACCACATGGATCCACCAGAGTCATTGCATGCGTGTTACTTTCCTAAACCACCACCAGAGTCATTGCATGTGTGTTATTTTCCTAAACCACATGAATCCACCAGAGTAATTGCATGTGAGTTCTTTTCCTAAACCACATGGATCCACCAGAGTCATTGCATGTTTGTTCCTTTCATAAACCACCACTAGAGTCATTGCATGTGTGTAGTTTCCCTAAACCACATAGATCCACCAGTGTCATTGCATGTTTGTTCCTTTCCTAAACCACTACTAGAGTCATTGCATGTGTGTTCTTTTCCTAAACCACATGGATCCACCAGAGTTATTGCATGTGATGGGGATATATACATGGATTATGATGATTCTGACTGCCTGAACTGGAAGGAAATATTGATTCAAATCAATAATAACTATCAGGTGAATTCATTCTTAATTGAACCTGATATTTTACTTAATGAAAACTTTATACTACCTAAGTCTATGCATTTATGTATGATCAGGTTCGTTGAAGAAACAAGCATGACACGAGGAGGAGAAGGGCTACAAGAGGAGCCCAGCATGATGATCGCCCGAGGATGCGCGAGAGAGGAGCGGGAGGAAGGCGCAAGAGAAGATCATCAAAATGAAGGCGACCGAGAGTTAGAAGGCGAACAAAAAGGAAAGTTCAATTCGGACCGACAGAAGTTCTGAAATTGAAACGGACGTGGTTTCCACATACCAACTCCGAATTAAGCACATAAGTACTTGTTAGAAGGATAATTCCGAGATCTTTCCAACGGGTACTTGCACGTCTCCCAATTCGTTACGAGCTGTGCGCAACAACCAAAACAAGTCGACAGACGTTTTCTGCCAGTTTACAAATAAAGTCCTTTTAAGTTAGGAAAGTTAGAGATATGTTTGGTTTTAACCCCAACTCTATGTTGGATGTCCAGCAGCCTTTATATAGGCCTGTAAATCATGGTTTTTAGGTTTTAGACCACGTTAAAATATTTTGGAGTTGTTTCTTTCATAGAACCTCTGGAATTACCCTGTGTTCGAATCTACCAACTATAATTGAGTGTGATCTGTTGTTCCATTGGGAATTAGTAGATTGCAGACTACCATTAAAGTCACGGCTGCGTCTTAAGGCGTGGTGTTGTGAATATCCTACGAGGTTCGAGATCTGTTGCGCTGGCATCAGGGATCAAGTGGGAGAGATCATAGCTACGCACTAGTTATCTATCATCCACCATCATCATCGTCATCCGCTTACTGAGAAGATCGGGCCACCCCATATCATCTTGGTATCAGAGCGCTAGGTTTACTCGGTGAGCAATATCATCTTGGTATCAGATTTCCAGTGTTGCCTCGGTAAGCACCCACAAATCCATCCATAGATTAGTTGTTTTTGTCCTATACAGAAAAAGCCACACAAAAATATTAGGGTTCATAGTTCATTGCCATAGCCTAGATAACATTGTTCTTGAGTTCTAGTTGCTGATCGTAATCCTTTTGTGTAGCCTTTCTTCTAAATCTGAGTCGTAGTTTTTGTCTAGTTTTCGTCTGTTTTTGATCCATTGTCGGAGTCCCTAGACTATTTCTAGACTGTTCGTCGTGTTCTTGAGTCTTAGATCTAGTAGATCTGTTTTCTTTTAGTCTCAGGTTGTAGATCCGTTTGAAAGAAGGAGAAAAAAAGGCAAACCGATCGGATCTAGACATGTACTGAGTTTGCTTCACGTTGAAGTAAAAAAATCTTTCATTTCGCTCACGCTGACCTGACCGGTCTGTGCTCAGCGTGAAAGCCAAAAAAATCGGACCGTCGCCTTACCACAGATACGTCCTCCTCATCGTGAAATTTTTGTCTGCGCCATCACGCATGGCAGGATTTTAGGCCATTTTTCTACCGTGGCAGAGACCAATTGCCAGGTCAAATTTTTTTCTTTTTTGTTTATTTTTTACTGAGTCCACATAGCGTACCTATCCTTGTGAGCCTTAGTAAACCTTTCTTTGTGTCTAAAACTATCCTACGATACTAGCGTGCTTAGTGCTCTGTAAATGCTCAGTTTAGCAATCTTGTGCCCGTTTCGTTGAGACATTGCTAGCGTCTCTCCTTGTGCATTGCAACACGAGCGTTCCTCCGACATACCTCACTTTATTGAGCTCATTTTCATAGTTGCAATTGCCCCATTTATCTCCACCGTGTGTGTTTCCGTGGGTCTTTGTCATACGATCAGCACTAGGACTTGTTTGCGGTGTAGTTAGGATACCATACCTACAGCTCCACCATAAATAACCTGTGTGTCCTGCGATCGTTCTCTATACCTTTGGTATTCACTTCATCACATCAGTGCATCAGTCTTTGATTTCGAATTGGTAAGCATCACTATTTACTTTGGAACGGTAAGATCTGGTTTCTTGTCAGTTTTTGAGTGAGTTGTGAGTGTGCCACCAAAAATATTTTTTGTTTTTGCACTAACATACTAATCATGATTTCTACTAGTGTTGATGTGATTCAGAAATCATATGATGTTTACCATGACTATTTAGCTATTGTGGTTGGCATGGCACATGATCCAACTACAATCAAGTGGCGATTGGAAAGTTCCACACCATGAATATCAGATTTGGGAAATTGATATGGGATTTGGTTTTGCGAGATGTCGTACTTTCGATAGCAAGTTTAATGGCCATATAGAATACATTCTTGCTCACCGACGTGTGGATGAAGAGGTAGCTCGTTGGTGGAAGGACGCAAGGATTGTGTATGGTGTCATGGGTAAAAAAAATCCTTTGGGAAGATTTCAAGCAATTTCTACGTTCTATGTTTTGAACAAGCGCAAATGGCCTCTTCAGAAATTTTGAGTGGACACTAATGAGACATGTGAGTTGTCTACTAACGTAATCATGTCTACTCCTAGTGTTGTATCTTGTGATGTACAGGTTGTTTTTGAAGAAAGGGAGCCTATTTTACAACCTGCATCACACGATCTGGTATTGTCACTTGAGGAGGATGTCGTAGTACCTACTACAGCTGAGAAGATTGTTGATGACATTGGTACTAATTTGGAGCTTCAGCCAACATGTGCGACATATTGTGAGTCTATTCCTTTACTGAAGCCTCCTTGTGATTTGCCTTACACTACTGTTTCAGCACCATGTGATAGTTTACCAAATTCCAATTTTGATCATGTGGTACTGATTACACATAAAGAAATACTTGCTCGAATACCACCTGCTGATATTGTGTTTTCTATCATGCTAAATGAACCTATGAGTATGAGTTGTGCTATGGACAAGATTTCTGAAATTTCATGTCTAAATTCTAGCACATATTCTCCTTGTTTCACTTTCAATCTAATTGGTGAATATAGCATGCATGAAAGTTTTCTTGTGGATCACATATGCATTACTTGTGATAGAATCGCTGAACTGAAACATGTTGTTTTCAGCCATACTTGTTGTGTGTCGATGACTTGTTGTGGGACATATGCTGAAATTTGTGATAGTATGAAACTAAAGTCAGATCTAGTTGATATAATACAGCCAACACAAGTAATTTTAACTATGTTGGATCGTTGTAATCTTGATAGAATAGAACCCAAGTTTTCATATCCTTTGTGTTTGTCCCAAAAGTCTTTGTCTAGCTGTGCTACTGCTCTATACTTCACTTATATTTGCAAATTGAGTTGCATCTTCCATACTGGACAACATGATCATGTTCATATTAATCAGAGTAGCGCAGTTGAAGAATGGTGTGAATCAATTTGGTTTTCACACATATTGAATTGGTTAGATCTTGTCCACAAATTTGATCATAGATCTTCTTTAAGAAAACTGAATTTAATATTGAAGAACAAGACTATCTATTTAGTAATTTTTCACCATGATCATGATTCTTTGTACTTCACTTATACCTGCAATTTAAGTTGCTTGATGTATACTGGACATACTTTTCATGTGAACAACAATAATACAACATGTTATATATACATATACTTTGCGTACACGTTGTTCTTTTTGTTTCTCCCACTTTCAACTTACCTAAAGCCGAGGACGGCTTTTCATGAAGAAAGGGAGGGTAATGAGGATATATACAGGGATTATGATGATTCTGACTGCCTGAACTGGAAGGAAATATTGAGTCAAATCAATAATGACTATCAGGTGAATTCATTCTTAATTGAACCTGATATTTTACTTAATGAGAACTTTATACTACCTAAGTCTATGCATTTATGTATGATCAGGTTCGTTGAAGAAACAAGCATGGCACGAGGAGAAGGGCTATAAGAGGAGCCCGACATGATGATCGCCCGAGGATACGCGAGGGAGGAGCGGGAGGAAGGCGCAAGAGAAGATCATCAAAATGAAGGCGACCGAGAGTTAGAAGCCGAACAAAAAGGAAAGTTCAATTCGGACAGACAGAAGTTCTGAAATTGAAACGGACGTGGTTTCCACATACCAACTCTGAATTAAGCACATAAGTACTTGTTGGAAATATAATTCCGAGATCTTTCCAATTGGTGCTTGCACGTCTCCCAATTCGTTACGAGCTGTGCGCAACAACCAAAACAAGTCGACAGACGTTTTCTGCCAGTTTACAAATAGAGTCCTTTTAAGTTAGGAAAGTTAGAGATATGTTTGGTTTTGATCCCAACTCTATGTTGGGAGTCCAGCAGCCATTATATAGGCATGTAAATCATGGTTTTTAGGTCTTAGACCACGTTAAAATATTTTGAAGTTGTTTCTTTCATAGAACCTCTGGAATTACCCTGTGTTCGAATCAACCAACTATAATTGAGCGTGATCTGTTGTTCCATTGGGAACTAGTAGATTGCAGACTACCGTTCGTGGTCACGGCTGCGTGCGCAAGAGTGTGGTGTTGTGAATATCCTACAAGGTTCGAGATCTGTTGCGCTGGCATCAGGGATCGAGCGGGAGAGATCATAGCTACGCACTAGTTATCTATCATCCACCATCATCATCGCCATCCGCTTACTGAGAAGATCGGGCCACCCCATATCAGCATGTATGTTCTTTTCCTAAACCGCATGGATCCACCAGAGTCATTGCATGTGTGTTCCTTTACTAAACCACCACCAGAGTCATTGCATGTGTCTCGTTGTCCTAAACCACATGGATCCACCAGAGTCATTGCATGTGTATTGTTTTCCAAAACCACAAGAATCATATCATGTGTCTTCTTTTCCTAAATGACCACTAGAGTCATTGCATGTGTACTCCTTTCCTAAACCACATGGATCCACCAGAGGTACTGCATGTGTGTTCCTTTCCTAAACCACATGAATCCACCGTAGCCATTGCATGTGTGTTCCTTTGCTAAACCACATTGAGCCACCAGAGTCATTGCATGTGTGTTCTTTTCCTAAACCACACGGATCCACTAGTGTGATTGCATGTGTGTTCCTTTTCTAAACCACATCTAGAGTCATTGTATGTGTCTTCCTTTCCTAAACCACCACCAGATTCATTGCATGTGTGTTCTTTTCCTACAACATATGGATCCACCAGTGCCATTGCATGTGTGTTCCTTTCCTAAACCACCACCAGAGTCATTGCATGTGTCTTCTTTTCCTAAACCACATGGATCCACCAAAGTTATTGCATGTGTGTTCTTTTCCTAAACCACCATGAGAGTCATTGCATGTGTCTTCTTTTCCTAAACCACCAATAGAGTCATTGCATGTGCGTTATGTTCCTAAACCACATGGATCCACCAGTGTCATTGCATGTGTGTTCCTTTCCTAAACCACATCTAGAGTCATTGCATGTGTCTTATTTTCCTAAACCACACGGATCCACAAGTGTCATTGCATGTGTGTTCTTTTCCGAAACAACCACTAGAGTCATTTCATGTGTGTTCTTTTCCTAAAACACCACCAAAGTTATTGCATGTGTGTTCTTTTCCTAAACCACCACTAGAGTCATTGAATGTGTGTTCCTTTCCTAAACCACATGGATCCACCAGTGCCATTGCATGTGTATTCTTTTCCTAAACCACATGGATCCACCAGAGTCATTGCATGTGTGTTCCTTTTCTAAACCACCACAAAAGTCATTGCATGTGTGTTCTTTTCCTAACCACATGGATCCACCAGTGTCATTGCATGTGTTCTTTTCCTAAACCACCACTAGAGTCATTGCATGTCTGTTCTTTTCCTAAACCATATGGATCCACTAGTTAGATTTCATGTGTGTTCTTTTCCTAAACCACCACTAGATTCATTGCATGTGTGTTATTTTCCTAAACCACATGGATCCACTAGAGGCATTTCATGTGTGTTATTTTCCTAAACCACGACCAGAGTCATTGCATGTGTGTTCTTTTTCTAAACCACTACTAGAGTCATTGCATGTTAGTTTCTTTCTTAAACCACATGCATCCGCCAATGTCATTGCAAGTGTGTGCTTTTCCTAAACCACATGGATCCACCAGAGATATTGAATGTGTGTTCCTTTTTTAAACCACCGCCAGAGTCATTGCATGTGTGATCTTTTCCTAAAACACATGGATCCACCAGTGTCATTGCATGTGTCCTTTTATAAACCACCACTAGAGTCATTGCATGTGTGTTCTTTTCCTAAACCACATGGATCCACCAGAGTCATTGCATGTGTGTTCCTTTACTAAACCACCACCAGAGTCATTGCATGTGTCTCTTTTTCCTAAACCACAAGGATCCATCAGAGTCATTACATGTGTACTCTTTTCCTAAACCACCACAAGAGTCATTGCATGTGTCTTCTTTTCCAAAACCACGACCAGAGCCATTGCATGTGTGTTCCTTTCCTAAACCATATTGATCCACCAGAGTCATTGCATTTGTGTTCCTTTCCTAAACCACATGGATCCACTAGAGTCATTGCATGTGTGTTCCTTTCCTAAACCACATGGATCCACCAGAGTCATTGCATGTGTGTTTCTTTCCTAAACCACCACCAGAGTCATTTCATGTGTATTCTTTTCCTAAACCACATGGATCCACCAGTGCCATTGCATGTGTGTTCCTTTCATAAACCAGATGGATCCACCAGAATCATTGCATGTGTGTTCCTTTCCTTAACCACATGGATCCACCATAGTCATTGCATGTGTGTTATTTTCCTAAACAAAATGGATCCACTAGTGTCATTCCAAGTGTGTTCCTTTCCTAAACCCCCACCAGAGTCATTGCAGGTGTCTACTTTTCCTAAACCACATGGATCCACCAGAATCATTGCATGTGTGTTCTTTTCCTAAACCACCACTAGAGTCATTGCATGTGTCTTCTTTTCCTAAACCACCACCAGAGTCATTGCATATGTGTCCTTTTCCTAAATCACATGGATCGACCAGTGTCATTGCATGGGTGTTCTTTTCCTAAACCACCACTAGAGTCATTGCATCTGTGTTCGTTTCCTAAACCACATGGATCCACCATAGTCACGTCATGTGTCTTATTTATCTAAACCGCCACTAGAGTCATTGCATGTGTGTTCCTTTCCTAAACCACATGGATCCACCAGTGTCATTGCATGTGTGTTCCTTTTCTAAACCACATGGATCCACCATAGTCATTGCATATGTGTTCTTTTCTTAAACCACCACCAGAGTCATTGCATGTGTGTTCTTTTCCTAAACCACTTGGATCCACCAGTGTCATTGCATATGTGTTCCTTGCATAAAACACATGGATCCACCAGAGTCATTACATGTGTGTTCCTTTCCTAAACCACATGGAGACACCAGAGTCATTGCATGTGTGGTCCTTTCCTAAACCACATGGATCCACAAGAGTCATTGCATGTGTGTTCTTTTCCTAAACCACATGGATCCACCAGTGTCATTGCATGTGTGTTCCTTTCCCAAACCACATCCAGTCATTGCATGTATGTTCCTTTCCTAAACCACCACTAGAGTCATTGCATGTGTGTTCCTTTCCTAAACCACATGGATCCACTAGAGCCATTGCATGTGTGTTCCTTTCCCAAACCACCACCAGAGTCATTTCATGTGTGTTCTTTTCCTAAACCACATGGATCCACCAGTGCCATTGCATGTGTGTTCCTTTCATAAACCAGATGGATCCACCAGAATCATTGCATGTGTGTTCCTTTCCTTAACCACATGGATCCACCATAGTCATTGCATGTGTGTTATTTTCCTAAACAAAATGGATCCACTAGTGTCATTGAAAGTGTGATCCTTTCCTAAACCCCCACCAGAGTCATTACAGGTGTCTTCTTTTCCTAAACCACATGGATCCACCAGAATCATTGCATGTGTGTTCTTTTCCTAAACCACCACTAGAGTTATTGCATGTGTCTTCTTTTCCTAAACCACCACCAGAGTCATTGCATATGTGTCCTTTTCCTAAATCACATGGATCGACCAGTGTCATTGCATGGGTGTTCTTTTCCTAAACCACCACTAGAGTCATTGCATCTGTGTTCGTTTCCTAAACCACATGGATCCACCAGAGTCATTTCATGTGTCTTCTTTATCTAAACCGCCACTAGAGTCATTGCATGTGTGTTCCTTTCCTAAACCACATGGATCCACCAGTGTCATTGCATGTGTGTTCCTTTTCTAAACCACATGGATCCACCATAGTCATTGCATATGTGTTCCTTTCTTAAACCACCACAAGAGTCATTGCATGTGTGTTCTTTTCCTAAACCACTTGGATCCACCAGTGTCATTGCATGTGTGTTCCTTGCATAAAACACATGGATCCACCAGAGTCATTACATGTGTGTTCCTTTCCTAAACCACATGGAGACACCAGAGTCATTGCATGTGTGGTCCTTTCCTAAACCACATAGATCCACAAGAGTCATTGCATGTGTGTTCTTTTTCTAAACCACATGGATCCACGAGTGTCATTGCATGTGTGTTCCTTTCCCAAACCACATCCAGAGTCATTGCATGTATGTTCCTTTCCTAAACCACCACTAGAGTCATTGCATGTGTGTTCCTTTCCTAAACCACATGGATCCACCAGAGTCATTGCATGTGTGTTCCTTTCCTAAACCACCACCAGTGTCATTTCATGTGTGTTCTTTTCCTAAACCACATGGATCCACCAGTGCCATTGCATATGTGTTCCTTTGATAAACCAGATGGATCCACCAGAATCATTGCATGTGTGTTCCTTTCCTTAACCACATGGATCCACCATAGTCATTGCATGTGTGTTATTTTCCTAAACAAAATGGATCCACTAGTGTCATTCCAAGTGTGTTCCTTTCCTAAACCCCCACCAGAGTCATTGCAGGTATCTTCTTTTCCTAAACCACATGGATCCACCAGAATCATTGCATGTGTGTTCTTTTCCTAAACCACCACTAGAGTTATTGCATGTGTCTTCTTTTCCTAAACCACCACCAGAGTCATTGCATATGTGTCCTTTTCCTAAATCACATGGATCGACCAGTGTCATTGCATGGGTGTTCTTTTCCTAAACCACCACTAGAGTCATTGCATCTGTGTTCGTTTCCTAAACCACATGGATCCACCAGAGTCATTTCATGTGTCTTCTTTATCTAAACCGCCACTAGAGTCATTGCATGTGTGTTCCTTTCCTAAACCACATGGATCCACCAGTGTCATTGCATGTGTGTTCCTTTTCTAAACCACATGGATCCACCATAGTCATTGCATATGTGTTCCTTTCTTAAACCACCACCAGAGTCATTGCATGTGTGTTCTTTTCCTAAACCACTTGGATCCACCAGTGTCATTGCATGTGTGTTCCTTGCATAAAACACATGGATCCACCAGAGTCATTACATGTGTGTTCCTTTCCTAAACCACATGGAGACACCAGAGTCATTGCATGTGTGGTCCTTTCCTAAACCACATAGATCCACAAGAGTCATTGCATGTGTGTTCTTTTTCTAAACCACATGGATCCACCAGTGTCATTGCATGTGTGTTCCTTTCCCAAACCACATCCAGAGTCATTGCATGTATGTTCCTTTCCTAAACCACCACTAGAGTCATTGCATGTGTGTTCCTTTCCTAAACCACATGGATCCACCAGAGTCATTGCATGTGTGTTCCTTTCCTAAACCACCACCAGAGTCATTTCATGTGTGTTCTTTTCCTAAACCACATGGATCCACCAGTGCCATTGCATATGTGTTCCTTTGATAAACCAGATGGATCCACCAGAATCATTGCATGTGTATTCCTTTCCTTAACCACATGGATCCACCATAGTCATTGCATGTGTGTTATTTTCCTAAACAAAATGGATCCACTAGTGTCATTCCAAGTGTGTTCCTTTCCTAAACCCCCACCAGAGTCATTGCAGGTGTCTTCTTTTCCTAAACCACATGGATCCACCAGAATCATTGCAGGTGTCTTCTTTTCCTAAACCACCACTACAGTCATTGCATGTGTCTTCTTTTCCTAAACCACCACCAGACTCATTGCATATGTGTCCTTTTCCTAAATCACATAGATCGACCAGTGTCAT
Organism: Avena insularis; assembly: GCA_023614405.1. Taxonomy (NCBI): domain Eukaryota; kingdom Viridiplantae; phylum Streptophyta; class Magnoliopsida; order Poales; family Poaceae; genus Avena; species Avena insularis. The sequence goes on along the minus strand of CM042688.1, from coordinate 282,135,504 downwards.
TGCATGGGTGTTCTTTTCCTAAACCACCACTAGAGTCATTGCATCTATGTTCTTTTCCTAAACCACATGGATCCACCAGAGTCATTTCATGTGTCTTCTTTATCTAAACCGCACTAGAGTCATTGCATGTGTGTTCCTTTCCTAAACCACATGGATCCACCAGTGTCATTGCATGTGTGTTCCTTTTCTAAACCACATGGATCTAACTTAGTCGTTGCATATGTGTTCATTTCTTAAACCACCACCAGAGTCATTGCATGTGTGTTCTTTTCCTAAACCACTTGGATCCACCAGTGTCATTGCATGTGTGTTCCTTGCATAAAACACATGGATCCACCAGAGTCATTACATGTGTGTTCCTTTCCTAAACGACATGGAGACACCAGAGTCATTGCATGTGTGGTCCTTTTCTAAACCACATGGATCCACAAGAGTCATTGCATGTGTGTTCTTTTCCTAAACCACATGGATCCACCAGTGTCATTGCATGTGTGTTCCTTTCCCAAACCACATCCAGAGTCATTGCATGTATGTTCCTTTCCTAAACCACCACTAGAGTTATTGCATGTGTGTTCCTTTCCTAAACCACATGGATCCACCAGAATCATTGCATGTGTGTTCCTTTTCTAAACCACCACCAGAGTCATTTCATGTGTGTTCTTTTCCTAAACCACATGGATCCACCAGTGCCATTGCATGTGCGTTCCTTTCATAAACCAGATGGATCCACCAGAATCATTGCACGTGTGTTCCTTTCTTTAACCACATGGATCCACCATAGTCATTGCATGTGTGTTATTTTCCTAAACAAAATGGATCCACTAGTGTCATTGAAAGTGTGATCCTTTCCTAAACCCCCACCAGAGTCATTACAGGTGTCTTCTTTTCCTAAACCACATGGATCCACCAGAATCATTGCATGTGTGTTCTTTTCCTAAACCACCACTAGAGTCATTGCATGTGTCTTCTTTTCCTAAACCACCACCAGAGTCATTGCATATGTGTCCTGATATGGGGTGGCCCGATCTTCTCAGTAAGCACTTGTCGATGGCGAGGGTGGATGATAGATAACTAGCCTGTAGCTATGAACTCTCTCGCTCGATCCCTGATGCCAATGCAACAGCTCTCGAACCTTGTAGGATATTCACAACACCACGCTCTTGCGCACAGAGCCGTGACCACGAACGGTAGTATGCAATCTACTAATTCCCAATGGAACAACAGATCACACTCAATTATAGTTGGTAGATTCGAACACAGGGTAATTCCAGAGGTTTTATGAAAGAAACAACTCCAAAATATTTTAACATGGTCTAAACCCTAAACTAAGACGCCCCCATCTATTTAAGGGCTAAGGGTCGGCAGCTGCGACTAGGAATAACAGTTCAACTCGATCTAGACTAAGATACAACCGACCCAAGGTGGTTCGGCTCAAGCCTTGAGCCTACTCTGCAGTGGCGAGTCGGATCCGTTCCTCTCCGTCATGCAAGTGCGTGTTTTCTCGGTCGCGGCAGAGATCCCTCGACCATGTGTTGATCTTCTCGTGGAGTGCTCCTTGCGCTTCCTCCCTCTCCTCCCTCGCGCATTCCTCATTGATCCACACGCCATGTTCCTTCAGCTCCTCACTCTATGCTATGCCTTCTTCTCCTAAGTACCTAATCATACAATAATTCAAAGACTTAGGTAGTATAAAATTCTCATTAATTAAAACACCAGGTTCATTAAGAAACAAGTTCGCCTGTTGTTCTAGTAGCTTGGCACGAGCTCTTGTGATTGGTCCAATCCTTATCTCATTGGATTGATCCTTCTTTGCAATTGGAACATCTTTATTAGCAATTGGGGTAGGTGTAACTATAGGGATGTCCTCATCATCTCCCCCCCCTTCAAAAGGCGTTGTCCTCGACGCTCCAAGGTCTTCTCCAAGATATGGTGACAAATCAGCAATGTTAAAGCTATTGCTAACTCCACCAAACTCCTCAATAGGTATATCAACCGAGTAGGCATTATCATTAATCTTGGCTAACACCTTGTAAGGACCAGCACCACGTGGCTTCAATTTTGACTTTCGAAGTAGTGGGAACCTATTCTTGCGTAGATGCACCCAAACCATATCTCCAGGCTCGAACAACACTTCTTTTCGTGTTTCATTCCTTGCAGCAGCAATGTTCTTGCCTTTCTTCTCAATAGCCTCTCGAGTCTTCTCATGTATTTTCTTCACATAATCAACATGTTTTGATGCCTCCATATCAACTCTCTCATGTAATGGCAGAGGCAACATATCAAGTGGCGTCAATGGCTTGAAACCATACACCGCCTCAAAAGGACAAAGCTGAGTAGTTGAATGCACAGACCTGTTATAAGCAAACTCAACATGTGGCAAACACTCTTCCCACTCCCGCAGATTCTTTTTAATCATGGTCCTTAGCAGCTGTGACAATGTTCTATTCACCACCTCCGTTTGACCATCTGTTTGGGGATGACATGTAGTACTGAACAGCAACTTCGTTCCTAGCTTCCCCCATAAGGTCTTCCAAAAGTAGCTCATGAACTTCACATCACGGTCAGAAACAATCGTCTTTGGTACTCCATGTAATCTCACGATGTCCCTGAAAAACAAGTTAGCAACATGCGACGCATCGTCGCTTTTGTGGCAGGCAATAAAATGAGCCATCTTAGAGAACCTATCTACCTCTCTGAGTTTTAGGTAGACCTAGCACAAAATCCATACTAATGTCTTCCCATGGAGTAGTAGGTGCAGAGAGAGGTGTATACAAACCGTGAGGCTTCAGCTTAGATTTCGACTTGTGGCATGTAATACATCGGCTCACAAATCTGTACACATCACGCCTCATCTTGGGCCAATAAAAGTGATCGGCAAGCATGAGCAACGTCTTCTCGCCAAAGTGACCCATCAAACCACCAGCATGTGATTCCTGCACTAAAAACAAACGCAACGACGATTCTAGAATACATAGTTTGTTAGCTCGAAACAAATATCCATCATGTATATGATACTTATCCCATGCGTTTCTAAGAGCACACAAACGATATGGTTCAGCAAAATCATGGTCAGTTGCATAAAGTGCACAAATAGCTTCTAATCCAGGAATTTTAACATCAAGAGTGGTTAATAGCATGTTCTTCCTAGATAGAGCATCAGCAACAACATTCTCTTTTCCCTTTTTATAATTAATGATGTAAGGAAAAGACTCAATGAACTCAACCCATTTAGCTAATCTTCTATGCAAGTTTGATTGAGCTTTCAAGTATTTCAATGCTTCATGATCAGAATGTATGATGAATTCCTTTGGCCACAAATAATGTTGCCAAACCTCAAGTACTCTAACAAGCGCATACAATTCTTTATCATAGATTGAATAATTCAAACGAGCACCAGTCAATTTCTCAGAAAAATAAGCTATAGGCCGACCCTCTTGCATCAAAACGCCACATATGCCTATACCACTAGCATCACATTCAACTTCAAATTGCTTCGAAAAATCAGGTAATGCAAGCAATGGTGCAGAAGTAAGCAAACGTTTCAAAGTATCAAAAGCAATGTCTTGGGTCGCGCCCCATACAAAAGGAACACCTTTCTTTGTCAAATCATTCAAAGGTGCGGCAATGGTGCTAAAATCTTTCACAAAGCGCCTATAGAAACCAGCAAGACCGTGGAAACTACGCACTTGACTTACATTCATTGGAGTAGGCCAATTCTGAATTGATTCAATTTTAGATTGATCCACCTCTACTCCATGTTTAGAAACAACAAATCCTAGGAATATGACCTTATCTTTTGCAAATGTACACTTCTCAAGATTAGCATATAGTTTATTATCACGTAACACTTGCAAAACTTGTCTAATATGAGTGCAATGTTCAGTTTCGGTGTGGCTGTATATGAGTATATCATCAAAGTAAACAACCACGAAACGACCAATAAACAGTCTCAAAACATGATTCATCAAACGCATGAAAGTACTAGGTGCATTAGTAAGACCAAATGGCATAACTAACCACTCATACAAACCGAATTTAGTTTTGAAAGCAGTTTTCCATTCATCTCCTTCTTTCATCCTAATTTGATGATAACCACTACGCAAGTCAATTTTAGAGAAAACAGCAGCACCACTCAATTCATTTAGCATATCCTCTAAGCGTGGAATAGGATGACGATATCGAATAGTGATGTTATTAATCGCTCTACAATCAACACACATGCGCCATGTACCATCTTTCTTAGGAACTAAAATAACAGGAACAGCACAAGGGCTAAGAGAGACATGAATGTACCCTTTATCCAGCAACGCTTGTACTTGCTGCTGAATTTCTTTAGTTTCTCGGGATTAGTCCTGTAGGGTGCACGGTTGGGAAGTGTGGCGCCAGGAATCAAGTCCACTTGATGTTCTATACCACGCAAGGGAGGCAAACCTGCGGGTACGTCTTCTGGAAACACATCCCCAAAGTCCTGCAAAACAGATGAAACACCAAGAGAAATAGGGGTCATGTCGTTAGAAACCAATACCTTGCCCTTATACATGAGCAGAAGTGGCATGGCTGTAGGATCCTCACGAAATTCTCTCATATCTTTCTTAGTGGCTAATATCAATAACCCAGGCACTCTCACTTTTTGTTATATCACTCAATTTAGGCTCAATTACATCAGGAACAGCTGTCACACAATCTCGCCGAGTGGTAGTATCTTCCTTCAAATTCACCTCTATCTTCTGGCGAGAATCATTCACAATTTCTTGTGGTGTCATTGGCTGCATTGATGAGGACATCCATACTATTCCACTATCTCCTACTCCTATTCATAATGAAGATGTTGCTGCAAAGAACAAATCCAATGAAATCAGGATTGGACCCATTACAAGAGCTCGTGCAAAGCTGATTGAGCAACAGGTGAATTCACTCTTAATTGAACCTGATGTTTTACTTAATGAGAACTTTATACTACCTAAGTCTATGCATCTTTGTATGATCAGGTTTATTGATAACACAAGCGTTGCGCGAGGAGGAGGAGAGTTGCAGCAAGAAGGACAGGCGCTGATTTCCAATATCAACAAGTGCGCGAGGGAGGAGCGGGAGGCATGCGCCCTAGGAGGTAATGAGGAAATCACGTATGAGCAAGAGAGAGAGATGGCACACCCAGAATTACATGTTTGAGGTGTTCCACGATGTTTGGACTGCGTGCCAATAAGGCCGAACCCATATATGGGTCGGTATGTATCCGTTTGAGTCGAACGAGTCAGTTTGGGCCAAGTTATGGCTGTTTTTAGGCCCGTTTAGAGGGGAGGACGCCCCAGCCCTCATATAAACCTTTGTAGCCGTCACAAGTTAGGGTTTAGACCACGTTAAAATATTTTGGAGTTGTTTCTTTCATAGAACCTCTGGAATTACCCTGTGTTCGAATCTACCAACTATAATTGAGTGTGATCTGTTGTTCCATTGGGAATTAGTAGACTGCTATCACTGCTCGTGGTCACGCACAAGGCGCAAGAGTGGTGTTGTGAATATCCTACAAGGTTCGAGAGCTGTTGCATTGGCATCGTGGATCGGCGGAGAGTTCATAGCTACAGGCTAGTTATCTATCATCCAGCATCACCATCGACAAAGTGCTTGCTGAGAAGATCGGGCCACCCCATATCATCTTGGTATCAGATTTCCTCGTTGCCTCGGTAAGCAATCCACAATCCATCCATAGATTAGAGAGTGTTTTTCATCCTGCACAGAAAAAGCCCCCACAAAACGATTTGCCATAGCCTAGATTACATCATAATCGAGTAATAGTTGTTGGTCGAGTTCCTCTATTCGATTAGATTTAGATCTGTTCTTCGTAGATTTGTTTTCTAGTTGTTCTAGTTGTTTTTCACCATCTTTTTCCGCTACCATCAAGTCAGATCCGACCAAGTAAAGAGTCCTAGTTGCGTACTGCTTGGCAAGTCGAAAAAAAAAATTGGCTCGCTGCCTCACGCCTAACCGCAGACAGGTCTGTGCTCCAGCGTGAAAAAAAAAATTGGACCGTCGCCTTACCACAGACCAGTCTGCCCTCATACGAGAAAAAATTCTGCCGCCATCCTGCCGCGGCAGGATTTTAGGCCGTTTTTCTACCGTGGCAGAGACCAATTCGCAGGTCAAAAAATTTTCTTTTTTGTTTATTTTTTTACTGAGTCCACATAGCGTACCTATCCTTGTGAGCCTTAGTAAGCCTTTCTTTGTGTCTAAAACTATCCTATGAGACTAGCGTGCTTAGTGCTCTGCGGGCTGCTCAGTTTAGCGATCTTGTGCCCGTTTCGTTGAGACATTGCTAGCGTCTCTCCTTGTGCATTGCAACACGAGCATTCCTCCGACATACCTTACTTTATTGAGCTCATTTTCATAGTTGCATTTGCCCGATTTATCTCCACCGTGTGTGTTTTCGTGGGTCTTTGTCATACGATCAGCACTAGGACTTGTTTGCGGTGTAGTTAGGATACCATACCTACAGCTCCACCATAAATACCCTATGTGCCCTATGATCGTTCTCTATACCTTTGATATTCACTTCATCACATCAGTGCATCAGTTTTTGATTTTGTTTGGTAGAGCATCTCTATTCACTTTGGAACGGTAAGATCTCCTTTCTTATTATTGTGAGTGAGCTGTGAGAGTTCCACCATACAGATTTTGATTTTTGCACTAACCTACTAATCATGTCTTCTAGTGATGATGATGTTGTGATGCAGAAAAAGAAGGATGAGGAGCTTGTTAATTGGCGTGAATATGAGGCTTTGAAGTCCCACTTGACACGTGTGTTTACTAACACGACAGATGCCATTGACAAGAATCTCCAGGGTATGAATATGAGATTGGATCAGCATGTTGGAACGGTTGATACTATTCAAACGCAAGTGGCTACGCTCAATGTCAATGTCACCGCTTTGCAGCAGTCCATTGAGGGTTTGACAGCCGCCTTACATAGAAGGGAAGATCCTCAACATGATGATGCCTTTGATGATTTTGATGAGGGTAGCGCTGTGGATGCTGCTCCACATGTTGGCAGGGGACGTGCTATTCCCCCTGTCCATGCACCTGCTCATGGCCGTGGGTTTGCCCCTCATGGGCGTGCTCAACATGTGCCCAACCAAGTTGCTGATGATGGTTTGGGCAAGCCAAAATTCTCAATTCCTAAGTTTGATGGTTCCATTGATCCTGAAGACTACCTCACATGGGAGTTGAAGATTGAGAAACTCTGGCGCTTATTTGACTATCCAGAAGATAAGAAGGTCAAGCTTGCAGCATCTGAATTTGATGGTTATGCTTTGCGTTGGTGGGATGCTCTTGTGCAACATAGGAGGGAGGACAATGAACTTCATGTGATGGATTGGCGCGAGATGAAACAAATCATGAAAGCTCGTTTCGTACCAACCAACTACTTGCGATCAGTTTTTGATAAATTGATGCAACTGAAGCAAGGCACCATGACAGTTGATGAGTACTACATGGAGATGGAGATGCTTATGCAGCGTGCTCGAGTTCGCGAGTCTATTGAGATGACCATGCAGCGATTCCTAAACAATCTGAAGTTGCCAATCAAGAGCATAGTCGTCATCACAAGTATGAGACCATGAATGAGCTATTGCACCATGCTAGAGAGGCTGAATCCGGTTGGCGAGAAGAGGCGAAGTCACGCGCTCATTTTCCATCCTCCACAGATATTCGCCAGATCTATTCCTCCTGATCACGCCCAAATTGCTGTTTACACCATCGGCCAAACCAGCAAGTACACCTTCGTTTGGTTCTAATGCTCGGAAACCGCGCCCTAACGCTAGCTCGGGTTCCAACATGTCTCTTGCGTGCGTGATGTGTTGTGCCATACTTGTGGAGGTAGAGGTCACTACAAGAAGGATTGTCCAAACAGCAAGGTTATGTTTGTTAATGAACAAGGTGAAGTAGAAAGTGGAGATGAAGCTTCTGATGATGATATTGATGACGGCGAGGTTGGTGCTGATGCATATGCTGAGCATGCACCCACGATTGTCGTATCTTCACGTGTACTTAGTGTGCAACCGGTTGAGGAATCTCAGCATTGCAACCTGTTCCAAACAAAAGCTCTAGTTGGACCAAACAAAGCTTGCAAGGTCATTATTGATGGAGGTAGCTGCAGAAATCTTGCAAGTAAGGAACTTTGTGCCAAACTGAATTTGACATACTTACCTCATCCCAAGCCATACTACATACAATGGTTGAGCAACAATGGTGAGATGAAGGTAAATCATATGTGCAGTGAACTTTCAAATAGGGCCATACAAAGATTCTATTGATTTTGATGTGGTTCCTATGACTGTTTGTCACCTACTATTGGGTCGGCCTTGGCTCTATGATCGCCATGTGCAACACAATGGCCGAGCCAATACATATCACTTGGAATTCAAAGGAAAGAAGATTACTATGCAGCCAATGACACCACAAGAAATTGTGAATGATTCTCGCCAGAAGATAGAGGTGAACTTGAAGTAAGATACTACCACTCAGCGAGATTGCGTGACAGCTGTTCATGATGTAATTGAGCCTAAATGGAGTGATATAACGAAAAGTGAGAGAGCGCCTGGTTTATTGATATTAGCCACTAAGGAAGATATGAGAGAATTTTGTGAGGATCCTACAGCCATGCCACTTGTGCTCATGTATAAGGGCGAGGTATTGGTTTCTAACGACATGACCCCTATTTCTCTTGGTGTCTCGTCTGTTTTGCAGGACTTTGGGGATGTGTTTCCAGAAGATGTACCCGCAGGCTTACCTCCATTGCGTGGTATAGAACATCAAGTGGACTTGATTCCTGGTGCCACACTTCCCAACCGTGCACCCTACAGGACTAATCCCGAAGAAACTAAGGAAATTCAGAAGCAAGTACAAGTGTTGCTGGATAAAGGGTACATTCGTGTTTCTCTTAGCCCTTGTGTTGTTCCTGTTATTTTAGTTCCTAAGAAAGATGGTACATGGCGCATGTGTGTTGGTCAGAGGCGATTAATAACATCACTATTCGATATCGTCATCCTATTCCACGCTTAGAGGATATGCTCGATGAATTGAGTGGTGCTGTTGTTTTCTCTAAAATTGACTTGCGTAGTGGTTATCATCAAATTAGGATGAAAGAAGGGGATGAATGGAAAACTGTTTTCAAAACTAAATTCGTCTTGTATGAGTGGTTAGTTATGCTGTTTGGTCTTACTAATGCACCTAGTACTTTCATGCGTTTGATGAATCATGTTTTGAGAGAGTTTATTGGTCGTTTTGTGGTTGTTTACTTTGATAATATACTCATATACAGCCACACCGAATCTGAACATTGCACTCATATTAGACAAGTTTTGCAAGTGTTACGTGATAATAAACTATATGCTATTCTTCAGAAGTGTACATTTGCAAAAGATAAGGTCATATTCCTAGGATTTGTTGTTTCTAAGCATGGAGTAGAGGTAGATCAATCTAAAATTGAATCAATTCAGAATTGGCCTACTCCAATGAATGTAAGTCAAGTGCGTAGTTTCCACGGTCTCGCTGGTTTCTATAAACGCTTTGTGAAAGATTTTAGCACCATTGCTGCACCATTAAATGATTTGACAAAGAAAGGTGTTCCTTTTGTATGGGGCGCGGCCCAAGACATTGCATTTGATACATTGAAACGTTTGCTTACTTCTGCACCATTGCTTGCATTACCTGATTTTTCGAAGCAATTTGAAGTTGAATGTGATGCTAGTGGTATAGGCATAGGTGGCGTTTTGATGCAAGAGGGTCGGCCTATCGCTTATTTTTCTGAGAAATTGACTGGTGCTCGTTTGAATTATTCAATCTATGATAAAGAATTGTATGCACTTGTGAGAGTACTTGAAGTTTGGCAACATTATTTGTGGCCAAAGGAATTCATCATACATTCTGATCATGAAGCATTGAAATACTTGAAAGCTCAATCAAACTTGCATAGAAGATTAGCTAAATGGGTTGAGTTCATTGAGTCTTTTCCTTACATCATTAATTATAAGAAGGAAAGAGAATGTTGTTCTTGATGCTCTATCTAGGAAGAACATGCTATTAACCAATCTTGATGTTAAAATTCCTGGATTAGAAGCTATTCGTGCACTTTATGCAAGACCATGATTTTCTTTGAACCATATCGTTTATGTGCTCTTAGAAACGCATGGGATAAGTATCATATACATGATGGATATTTGTTTCGAGCTAACAAACTATGTATTCCAGAATCGTCGTTGCGTTTGTTCTTAGTGCAGGAATCACATGCTGGTGGTTTGATGGGTCACTTTGGGCGTGAGAAGACATTGCTCATGCTTGCTGATCATTTTTATTGGCCCAAGATGAGGCGTGATGTGTACAGATTTGTGAGCAGATGCATTACTTGCCACAAGTCGAAATCCAAGCTGAAGCCTCACGGTTTGTATACACCTCTCTCTACACCTACTACTCCATGGGAAGACATTAGTATGGATTTTGTGCTAGGTCTACCTAAAACTCAGAGAGGTCATGATTCTATATTTGTGGTAGTGGATAGGTTCTCTAAGATGGCTCATTTTATTGCCTGCCACAAAAGCGACGATGCGTCGCATGTTGCTAACCTATTTTTCAGGGACATCGTGAGATTACATGGAGTACCAAAGACGATTGTTTCTGACCGTGATGTGAAGTTCATGAGCTACTTTTGGAAGACCTTATGGGGGAAGCTAGGAACGAAGTTGCTGTTCAGTACTACATGTCACCCCCAAACGGAGGTGGTGAATAGAACATTGTCACAGCTGCTAAGGACCATGATTAAAAAGAATCTGCGGGAGTGGGAAGAGTGTTTGCCACATGTTGAGTTAAACACAACAGGATGTGCATTCAACTACTCAGCTTTGTCCTTTTGAGGTGGTGTATGGTTTCAAGCCATTGACGCCACTTGATATGTTGCCTCTGCCATTACATGAGAGAGTTGATATGGAGGCATCAAAACGTGCTGATTATGTGAAGAAAATACATGAGAAGACTCGAGAGGCTATTGAGAAGAAAGGCAAGAACATTGCTGCTGCAAGGAATCAAGCAAGAAAAGAAGTGTTATTCGAGCCTGGAGATATGGTTTGGGTGCATCTACGCAAGGACAGATTTCCACTACTTATGAAGTCAAGTTGAAGCCACGTGGTGTTGGTCCTTACAAAGTGCTAGCCAAAATTAATGATAATGCCTACTCGGTTGATATACCTATTGAGGAGTTTGGTGGTGCTAGCAACAACTTCAACGTTCTTGATTTATCACCATATCTTTGGAGAAGACCTTGGAGCGTCGAGGTCGACGCCTTTTGAAGGGGGGGAGATGATGAGGACATCCATACTATTCCACTATCTCCTACTCCTATTCATAATGAAGATGTTGCTGCAAAGAACAAATCCAATGAAATCAGGATTGGACCCATTACAAGAGCTCGTGCAAAGCTGATTGAGCAACAGGTGAATTCACTCTTAATTGAACCTGATGTTTTACTTAATGAGAACTTTATACTACCTAAGTCTATACATCTTTGTATGATCAAGTTTATTGATAACACAAGCGTTGCGCGAGGAGGAGGAGAGTTGCAGCAAGAAGGACAGGCGCTGATTTCCAATATCAACAAGTGCGCGAGGGAAGAGCGGGAGGCATGCGCACTAGGAGGCAATGAGGAAATCACGTATGAGCAAGAGAGAGATGGCGCACCCAGAATTACATGTTTGAGGTGTTCCACGACGTTTGGACTGCGTGCCAATAAGGCCGAACCCATATATGGGTCGGTATGTATCCGTTTGAGTCGAACCGAGTCAGTTTGGGCCAAGTTATGGCTGTTTTTAGGCCCGTTTAGAGGGGAGGACGCCCCAGCCCTCATATAAACCTCTGTAGCCGTCACAAGTTAGGGTTTAGACCACGTTAAAATATTTTGGAGTTGTTTCTTTCATAGAACCTCTGGAATTACCCTGTGTTCGAATCTACCAACTATAATTGAGTGTGATCTATTGTTCCATTGGGAATTAGTAGACTGCAGACTACCGTTCGTGGTCACGGTTGCGTGCGCAAGAGCGTGGTGTTGTGAATATCCTACAAGGTTCGAGAACTGTTGCATTGGCATCAGGGATCGAGCGGGAGAGTTCATAGCTACAGGCTAGTTATCTATCATCCACCATCACCATCGACAAAGTGCTTGCTGAGAAGATCGGGCCACCCCATATCATGCATAGTAATCTTTCTTCCTTTAAATTCCAAGTGATATGTATTGGCTCGGCCATTGTGTTGTACATTGCGATCATAGAGCCATGGCCGACCCAATAGGAGGTGACAAACAGTCATAGGAACCACATCAAAATCAATAGAATCTTTGTATGGCCCTATTTGAAAGTCCACTCGTACCATATGATTTACCTTCATCTCACCATTGTTGCTCAACCATTGTATGTAGTATGGCTTGGGATGAGGTAAGTATGTCAAATTTAGTTTGGCACATAATTCCTTACTTGCAAGATTTATGCAGCTACCTCCATCAATAATGACCTTGCAAGCTTTATTTGGTCCAACTAGAGATTTTGTTTGGAACAAGTTGCAACGTTGGGATTCCTCAACCGGTTGCACACTAAGTACACGTGAAGACACGACGATAGTTGGTGCACGCTCAGCATATGCGTCAGCACCATCCTCGCCATCATCAATATCAACATCAGAAGCTTCATCTCCACTTTCTACTTCACCTTGTTCATTAACAAACATAACCTTGCTGTTTGGACAATCCTTCTTGTAGTGACCTCTACCACCACAAGTGTGGCACACCACATCACGAGTACGTGCAGTAGACATGTTGGAACCCGAGCTAGCAGCAGGAGCAGCGGGTTTCCGAGCATTAGAAACAAACGAAGGTGTACTTGCTGGTTCGGCCGATGGTGTAAACGGAACAGCAGCTGGTGACGCAGCTGTATGAGGAATAGGTCTGGCCAAAAATCTGCTGGGGGATGGAAAACGAGTACGTGACTTCGCCTCTTCTGCCAACTGAGATTCAGCCTCTCTAGCATCATGCAACAACTCATTCATGGTCTCATACTTGTGATGACGAACAATGCTCTTGATTGGTAACTTCAAATTGTTTAGGAATCGCTGCATGGTCATCTCAATGGACTCACGAATTCTAGCACGCTGCATAAGCATCTCCATCTCCATGTAGTATTCATCAACTGTCATTGTTCCTTGCTTCAGTTGCGTAAATTTATCAAAAACTGAACGCAAGTAGTTGGTTGGGACGAAACGAGCTTTCATTATTTGCTTCATCTCGCGCCAATCCATCACAGGAAGTTCATTGTCCTCCCTCCTATGTTGCACAAGAGCATCCCACCAACGCAAAGCATAACCATCAAATTCAGATGCTGCAAGTTTGACCTTCTTATCTTCTGGATAGTCAAATAAGCGCCAGAGTTTCTCAATCTTCAACTCCCATGTGAGGTAGTCTTCAGGATCAATGGAACCATCAAACTTAGGAATTGAGAATTTTGGCTTGCCCAAACCATCATCAGCATTGTGGTTGGGAACACGTTGAGCACGCCCAAGAGGAGCATACCCACGGCCATGAGCAGTGCGAGGGCAGTGCATGGGGGGAATAAAGACGTCCCCCGCCAACATGTGGAGCAACATCCACCGCGCTACCCTCATAAAAATCATCAAAGGCATCATCATGTTGAGGCTCTTCCTTCTATGTAAAGCGGTCGAAACCCTCAATGGACTGCTGCAAAGCGGTGACATTGACATTGGGCGTAGCCACTTGTGTTTGATTAGTATCAACCGTTCCAACATGGTGATCCAATCTCACATTCATATCCTGAAGATTCTTGTCAATGGCATCTGTCGTGTGAGTAAACACACGTGTCAAGTGGGACTTCAAAGCCTCATATTCACGCCAATTGACGAGCTCCTCATCCTTCTTTTTCTGCATCACAACATCATCATCACTAGAAGACATGATCGAGGTTAGTGCACAAAATCAAAATTTGTATGGTGGAACTCTCACAGCTCACTCTCAACTAATAAGAAAGGAGATCTTACCGTTCCAAAGTGAATAGAGATGCTTCTACCAAACGAAATCAAAAACTGATGCACTGATGTGATGAAGTGAATATCAAAGGTATAGAGGACGATCACAGGGCACACAGGGTTTTTATGGTGGAGCTGTAGGTATGGTATCCTAACTACACCGCAAACAAGTCCTAGTGCTGATCGTACAAATACCCAAGAAACACACACGTGGAGAAAAAAACGTGGCAATGCAACTATGAAGGGTGTTGCACGACGCTCGAGAGACACTAGCGAAGCTCAAAGTAAACAGGCACAAGATTGCTCAATCTATCGGTGCACAAAGATAACACTAGGCCTCTTGCTCAAATTCTCTTTTTTTCCACAACTTTTCTTTTTCTTTTGTATAGCTTTTTCTTGATACTTTTCCTTTTGCTATCTTGCTTTTTTTTTATAGATAAAACACGGCCAACTACAAAGTACAGCACCAAAAGTCCAAAGAGCAGCCCGTCGGAGCGGAAACTAGTCTCAGTAGGCAAGTTCCTACACCTATGTAGTAGATTGGCTGTGGCTAAGGGTTTTGGAAAAGTGCAAATTGGTCACACTTTGTAATTATGGTGTCGTATGGCGGCAGAGCAAAACTGCCGTAAATCGTGCCGCCGCAGAGTGGTAACTTGGTAACTCGTAAAGTCTTGTCATGGCGAGAAAACGCAGAAATCTGCCGTGGCGATTTGATAACCGGAAAGTCTCCGCCGTGGCGTAAAAGATGCCGAAAACACTGCGTGGCGCACTTCAGTAACTGGAAAGTATTTTTTTAATTCCGACTCAGCCAAGAGTAGAAGACTAGGACTCTTAGAGTAGATCGGAACTGACTTGGTGGTGACGGAAAACAATGGTGGCAATCGACTAAAAAACAAAGAGAAAAACAAGCTACGAAGAAACAAATCTAGATCGAAACTAAAGGACGAACACGACCAGCAACTATTACTCGTCTACGATGCAATCTAGTCTATGGCAACTCTTTTTGTGGGGCTTTTTCTGGATAGGACTAAAAACACTCTCTAATCTATGGATGGATTGTGGATTGCTTACTGAGGCAACGAGGAAATCTGATACCAAGATGATATGGGGTGGCCCGATCTTCTTAGTAAGCACTTGTCGATGGCGAGGGTGGATGATAGATAACTAGCCTGTAGCTATGAACTCTCCCGCTCGATCCCTGATGCCAATGCAACAGCTCTCGAACCTTGTAGGATATTCACAACACCACGCTCTTGCGCACGCAGCCGTGACCACGAACGATAGTATGCAATCTACTAATTCCCAATGGAACAACAGATCACAATTATAGTTGGTAGATTCAAACACAGGGTAATTCCAGAGGTTCTATGAAAGAAACAACTCCAAAATATTTTAACGTGGTCTAAACCCTAAACTACGATGCCCCCATCTATTTAAGGGCTAAGGGTCGGCGGCTGCGACTAGGAATAACAGTTCAACTCGACCTAGACTAAGATACAACCGACCCAAGGTGGTTCGGCTCAAGGCGCGCAGACCTACTCTGCCGTGGCAGAGTCGGACCCGGTTCCTCTGTCGCGACAGGCTGCCGCGGCAGAGATCCCTCGACCATGTGTTGATCTTCTCGTGGAGTGCTCCTTGCGCTTCCTCCCTCTCCTCCCTCGCGCATTCCTCATTGATCAACATGCCATGTTCCTTCAGCTCCTCACTCTGTGCTATGCCTTCTTCTCCTAAGTACCTGATCATACAATAATTCAAAGACTTAGGTAGTATAAAATTCTCATTAATTAAAACACCAGGTTCATTAAGAAACAAGTTCACCTGTTGTTCTAATAGCTTGGCACGAGCTCTTGTGATTGGTCCAATCCTTATCTCATTGGATTGATCCTTCTTTGCAATTGGAACATCTTTATTAGCAATTGGGGTAGGTGTAACTATAGGGATGTCCTCATCATGTCCTTTTCCTAAATCACATGGATCGACCAGTGTCATTGCATGGGTGTTCTTTTCCTAAACCACCACTTGAGTCATTGCATGTGTGTTCTTTTTCTAAACCACATGGATCCACCAGAGTCATTTCATGTGTCTTCTTTATCTAAACCGCCACTAGAGTCATTGCATGTGTGTTCCTTTCCTAAACCACATGGATCCACCAGTGTCATTGCATGTGTGTTCCTTTTCTAAACCACATGGATCCACCATAGTCATTGCATATGTGTTCCTTTCTTAAACCACCACCAGAGTCATTGCATCTGTGTTCTTTTCCAAAACCACTTAGATCCACCAGTGTCATTGCATGTGTGTTCCTTGCATAAAACACATGTATCCACCAGAGTCATTACATGTGTGTTCCTTTCCTAAACTACAAGGAGACACTAGAGTCATTGCATGTGTGGTCCTTTCCTAAACCACATGGATCCACAAGAGTCATTGCATGTGTGTTCTTTTCCTAAACCACATGGATCCACCAGTGTCATTGCATGTGTGTTCCTTTCCCAAACCACATCCAGAGTCATTGCATGTATGTTCCTTTCCTAAACCACCACTAGAGTCATTGCATGTGTGTTCCTTTCCTAAACCACATGGATCCACCAGAGTCATTGCATGTGTGTTCCTTTCCTAAACCACCACCAGAGTCATTTCATGTGTGTTTTTTCCTAAACCACATGGATCCACCAGTGCCATTGCATGTGTGTTCCTTCCATAAACCAGATGGATCCACCAGAATCATTGCACGTGTGTTTCTTTCCTTAACCACATGGATCCACCATAGTCATTGCATGTGTGTTATTTTCCTAAACAAAATGGATCCATTAGTGTCATTGCAAGTGTGTTCCTTTCCTAAACCCCCACCAGAGTCATTACAGGTGTCTTCTTTTCCTAAACCACATTGATCCACCAGAATCATTGCATGTGTGTTCTTTTCCTAAACCACCACTAGAGTCATTGCATGCGTCTTCTTTTCCTAAACCACCACCAGAGTCATTGCATATGTGTCCTTTTCCTAAATCACATGGATCGACCAGTGTCATTGCATGGGTGTTATTTTCCTAAACCACCACTGGAGTCATTGCATGTTTGTTCTTTCCCTAAACCACATGGATCCACCAGAGTCATTTCATGTGTCTTCTTTATCTAAACAGCCACTAGAGTCATTGCATGTGTGTTCCTTTCCTAAACCACATGGATCCACCAGTGTCATTGCATGTGTGTTTCTTTTCTAAACCACATGGATCCACCATAGTCATTGCATATGTGTTCCTTTCTTAAACCACCACCAGAGTCATTGCATGTGTGTTCTTTTCCTAAACCACTTGGATCCACCAGTATCATTGCATGTGTGTTCCTTGCATAAACCACATAGATCCACCAGAGTCATTACATGTGTGTTCCTTTCCTAAACCACATGGAGACACCAGAGTCATTGCATGTGTGGTCGATTTCTAAACCACATGGATCCACAAGAGTCATTGCATGTGTGTTCTTTTCCTAAACCACCACCAGAGCCATTGCATGTGTGTTCCTTTCCTAAACCATATTGATCCACCAGAGTCATTGCATTTGTGTTCCTTTCCTAAACCACATGGATCCATTAGAGTTATTGCATGTGTGTTCCTTTCCTAAACCACATGGATCCACTAGTGTCATTGCATGTCTAATCCTTTCCTAAACCACATCCAGAGTCATTGCATGTGTCTTCCTTCCCTACACCACCACCAGAGTCATTGCATGTGTGTTCTTTTCCTAAACCACATGGATCCACTAGTGTCATTGCATATGTGTTCCTTTCCTAAACCACCACCAGAGTCATTGCATGTGTATTATTTTACTAAACCACATGGATCCACGAGAGTCATTGCATGTGTCTTCTTTTCTTAAACTACCACCAGTCATTGCATGTGTGTTCCTTTCCAAAACCACATCCAGAGGCATTGCATGTATGTTCCTTTCCTAAACCACCAGTAGAGTCATTGCATGTGTGTTCCTTTCCTAAACCACATGGATCCACCAGAGTCATTGCATGTGTGTTCCTTTCCTAAACCACCACCAGAGTCATTTCATGTGTGTTCTTTTCCTAAACCACATGGATCCACCAGTGACATTGCATGTGTGTTCCTTTCATAAACCAGATGGATCCACCAGAATCATTGCATGTGTGTTCCTTTCATTAAGCACATGGATCCATCATAGTCATTGCATGTGTGTTATTTT
Source organism: Avena insularis (assembly GCA_023614405.1). Taxonomy (NCBI): domain Eukaryota; kingdom Viridiplantae; phylum Streptophyta; class Magnoliopsida; order Poales; family Poaceae; genus Avena; species Avena insularis. The sequence continues at coordinate 282,117,228 of CM042688.1, read as the reverse complement.
CCTAAACAAAATGGATCCACTAGTGTCATTGCAAGTGTGTTCCTTTCCTAAACCCCACCAGAGTCATTGCATGTGTCTTCTTTCCTAAACCACATGGATCCACCAGAATAATTGCATGTGTGTTCTTTTCCTAAACCACCACTAGTGTCATTGCATGTGTCTTCTTTTTCTAAACCACCACCAGAGTCATTGCATATGTGTCCTTTTCCTAAATCACATGGATCGACTAGTGTCATTGCATGGGTGTTATTTTCCTAAACCACCACTGAAGTCATTGCATGTTTGTTCTTTTCCTAAACCACATGGATCCACCAGAGTCATTTCATGTGTCTTCTTTATCTAAACCGCCACTAGAGTCATTGCATGTGTGTTTCTTTCCTAAACCACATGGATCCACCAGTGTCATTGCATGTGTGTTCTTTTTCTAAACCACATGGATCCACCATAGTCATTGCATATGTGTTCCTTTCTTAAACCACCACCAGAGTCATTGCATGTGTGTTCTTTTCCTAAACCACTTGGATCCACCAGTGTCATTGCATGTGTGTTCCTTGCATAAAACACATGGATCCACTAGAGTCATTACATGTGTGTTCCTTTCCTAAACCACATTGAGACACCAGAGTCATTGCATGTGTGGTCCTTTCCTAAACCACATGGATCCACAAGAGTCATTGCATGTGTGTTCTTTTCCTAAACCACATGGATAAACCAGTGTCATTGCATGTGTGTTCCTTTCCTAAACCAGCACTAGAGTCATTTCATGTCTCTTATTTTTCTATACCACCACCATAGTCATTGCATGTGTGTTCTTTTCCTAAACCACCACCATAGTCATTGCATGTGTGTTCCTTTCCTAAACCACCACCAGAATCATTGCATGTGTGTGCTTTTCCTAAGCCACCACCAGAGTCATTGCATATATCTTTCTTTCCTAAACCACCACCAGAGTCATTGCTTGTGTGATCTTTTCCTAAACCACATGGATCCACCAGTGTCATTGCATGTGTGCTCTTTTCCTAAACCACCACTAGATTCATTGCATGTGTGTTCTTTTCCTAAACCACCACTAGGATCATTGCATGTGTGTTCTTTTTCTAAACCACATGGATCCACCAGAGTCATTGCAAGTGTGTTCCTTTTCTAAACCACATGGATCCACTAGAGCCATTGCATGTGTGTTCCTTTCCTAAACCACATGGATCCACTCGTGTTATTGCATGTGTGTTCCTTTTCTAAACCACATCCAGAGTCATTGCATGTGTCTTCCTTTCCTAAACCACCATCAGAGGCATTGCATGTGTGTTCTTTTCCTAAACCACATGGATCCACCAATGTCATTATATGTGTGTTCCTTTCTTAAACCACCACTAGAGTCATTGCATGTGTGTTATTTTCCTAAACCACATGATCCACCAGAGTCATTGCATGTGTGTTCCTTTCCTAAACCACATGGATCCACCAGGGTCATTGCATGTGCGTTCTTTTCCTAAACCACCACCAGAGTCATTACATGTGTCTTCTTTTCCTAAACCATCACTAGATTCATTGCATGTGTGTTCCTTTTCTAAACCACATGGATCCACCAGAGTCATTGCATGTGTGTTCCTTTCGTAAACCACCACTAGAGTCATTTCATGTGTGTTCTTTTCCTAAAACACATGGATCTACTAGTGTCATTGCATGTGTGTTCCTTTCATAAGGATCCACCAGAATCATTGCATGTGTGTTCCTTTCCTAAACCACATGGATCCACCAGAGTCATTGCATATGTGTTATTTTCCTAAACCACATGGATCCAGTAGTGTCATTGCATGTGTGTTCCTTTCCTAGATCCCCACCAGAGTCATTGCATGTGTCTTGTTTTCCTAAACCACATGGATCCACCAGAGTCATTGCATGTGTGCTGTTTTCCTAAACCACCACCAGAGTCATTGCATGTGTCTTCTTTTCCTAAACCACCACCAGACTATTTGCATGTGTGTCCTTTTCCTAAATCACATGGATCGACCAGTGTCATTGCATGTGTGTTCTTTTCGTAAACCACCACTAGAGTCATTTCATGTGTGTTCTTTTCCTAAACCACATGGATCCACCAGAGTCATTTCATGTGTGTTCTTTTTCTAAACCACCACTAGAGTCATTACACTTGTCTTCTTTTTCTAAACCACCAGTAGAGTCATTGCATGTCTGTTCCTTTCCTAAACCACATGGATCCACTAGTGTCATTGCATGTGTGTTCTTTCCTAAACCACATGGATCCACCATAGTCATTGCATATGTGTTCCTTTCCTAAACCACAACAGAGTCATTGCATGTTTGTTCTTTTTCTAAACCACATGGATCCACTAGTGTCATTGCATGCATGTTCCTTGCATAAACGACATGGAGACACAGAGTCATTACATGTGTGTTCCTTTTCTAAACCACATGGATCGACGAGAGTCATTGCATGTATGTTCCTTTCTTAAACCACCACTAAGTCATTGCATATGTGTTCTTTTCATAAACCGCATGGATCTACCAGTGTCATTGCATGTGTGTTCCTTTCCTAAACCATCACTAGAGTCATTTATTGTGTTTTCTTTTCCTAAATGTAACACCCTCGAATCAGCCCTATGCAAGTTTTAGCGCTTCCCACCAAACCCACATAGAAACGATTCAAGGACGTCCACCAGGCACTTCCGTGCGGATGGAAAACGAAGTAATACCATTACACAATAGTTCACAATGGAACCCACAGAACAGATATATATACAACACGACTCCATGAGTCAAGAATACAGATATACAATGCAAAGATCCAAATCACCTTGAAAACGATACAACATCCGAGTACGGACAAGATGCAAATTGGGCTAAGAGCCCTGAAGAATAACCAATGGCATCCATAACCCTGCCCCGGCCAAGCCGGAAGGGTAACCCTGCTAACATCGTCGAACTTATACCTGTTAAACAAAAGGGGTGCCGATAAAGGGCGAAGGAAAAAGGGAGCGGCCAGTACTGAGGCCAGTACATGGCGAGGCTAGAATTCGGCGGCTCTCGCGTACATAGGTATGGTGGATCAAGCGGCGTAAAGATGCACTAAACAATCTATAGAGACTCGATTCAACTGTCGGTTATTAGAGAGGGATAAGGAAGACCTATTCGAAACCACCTGATACTAACACCAATCATACCCATCCTGGTATTCCCCCTCGAGACCAAACAAGAAAGTCAAACCGAGAAACTCACATAGTTGGCAGTTTTATTCATTCCATTTTAGTTGAAGCACTTACTAGTCAGATATAGATAGCATGAGTCATCCTGATAGCATAAGTAGTGGGCAGTTTTAGTTAACCATTCAGTTATAGTCGCAGTACTTACTAGTCAGATACAATTAGCATGTGACATCCCAAACCCAGCAGTTGTTGGCACTTTTATTTCATTCCATTGGAGTTGCGATACTTACTAGGCAGGTATAACATGACACGATACACCCCAGTTCCACCAGTTGTTGGCACTTTTATTATTCATTCCATTGTAGTGAAGCTGATTACTAGTCACATATTAAATCAAATTTATAGCACTACTTTAGTTATGCTTGTCTATGATCGAGATACTGTGCTCCAAGTCGACCATAACCACGGACACGGCTTTCAGAAAGATTTATCCTGCAGGGGTGCACAAATAGCAACACACACATGATCAACCTAGGAAAAACCAAATCAAAACCCAACAAGGCTTTCACGACAAAGCAATCATAGGATTCATAAAATATTTCAGGTGGCCACCCCATTAAGCTACCCGCAACGAAGTTGACCGACTCCGAAACGGACCCAAGGTTTGCGTCAATGGCTATAAACGATTGGGAACCCGAAAGTGTGACTGGGCTTGTCAATACCACGAAAACACTCCGCATCCAAAACAGTACAGGTGCTCCACGCACAATCGTAAATAAAGCAGTAAAGCATGGCATAAGTACAGGATAGTACTAAAGCCCAAACTAGTTTGTGGCCCCAACAAATAAGAAATGAATCAAGCTCTGGCTAAGGGGGATCCATAGGGTCTCCCGGATGTGGATAGTGCGAATAATCAAAGGAACAGGTATCAAGTACTTGGGGCCTACGAGACACAAGTGAACATGAAAAACCAAATAGCATATATTGCCCGTCGGTGCCTCTTTCATTAGTTATCCCAATAATTTAATAGTTGTATTTAAATGATCCTCTCCACCATAAAGCATATGACAACATTTCCAACGGCTGTGTGGTACTTCACGGCACGGGATCGCATCTGAGCAAGCAACTACGACTCGCAAGACCATATATCTACCAAACAACAGGTAATGGGAGGTGTCCAAGGCAATATAAAAGGCTGCACGGAATATATCTGGTACGGAACACTAAAGCATCGCGACACGAATAGCAATAGATCAACAGGAGGAAACAAAGACTATAAATGCAAAATAGGTAGAAAGGGGAAGAATGCTCGGCTAAGAAACACTGCCGAAGGTTCACCGGAGATCGGGTCGACACTCGTAGCAACCCATCGGCCTAATCCGTGAAGAAGCGAAACACTAGAAAAAACACCGGATGCACTATTTAATACTACGGCAGAAGATCGGACATGATGCAGGTATGGTGCATGACATGGCAAAGATGCGATGCAATTAGGCAATATTAAGCGGAACCAGGGTCCCGACAATTAATTAGATGGTTTATGTTGTTTAGTTACCATGCAATTTAAATATTATCTTAACATGGCAAAACATGGCATCGGTTCGCTACACAAATTTAAATGGAGTCCAGAATAAGACAAAGATATCCCGCATAGATACTCCATATTTAATTTAGGTGAATCGACTATTTAACCCAACCCACCAGATGACATATATGCAAGCATGATGATTTACTTATGCGACATGTATATGTCATATTATAAAAATAGGGCTTAGGGGCACACATCTAGGTTCGGAAGATCTTGGGTTCCGGGGGTTCGGGTTTGGGTCTCAGGGTTCAGGGTTCGACGGGATCGGTCTTCGGAGGTCGTCGCAGGTCTTGGTGTGGCGTCATACCATCGGACTACGCCTGGTTTGCATTTGTGTCTTCAGATCCATGAAGTAGATCTTGTCGTTCGGGTCCCGGGTCGGAGAACTTGTCGTCTGAGGGATCGGTCTTCACAGCCGGAAAGAAGATCATGGCGTCCGGGTCGAAGATCTTGGTGTGTCGAAGGTTTTGCGGGGTATAGGTGGCCGGTCTTGGCGTTCCGCGTAGACGACCTTGTCATCGTGGTGGACGAAGGCGAACTTCGGATGTCGTGGTCGTGGGTTAAACCGATGCAACAAAACACAGAGCCGCTTGGCATCAGCTGGACTTGGTCCTGAGGCTGGCAGCGACCAGAGCACGGGTGGACCTCGTGGAGCAGGACCTCTACAGCGGCGCGACGGAAGGGGCGTGGCCTTGCCGGGCTCGATGAGGGACGCGGGAGGAAGCAGAGGCGAACTTGCGGGGAGGGCGGCTCCAAAGTGCTGGTCAAGAAGCTCATGAGGAGGCGGTTCATGAGGCCAAGGCGTCGCATGGGAGCTAGGAGAGGGCCATCGCATCGTGGAGAAGCGCGACAACGAGGCCGACGGTGGTGGCGCGTGCCTCGTACAGAGAGGGGGCTCGATGTTGCTTGCAGCAATGTGGCATCAAGAGAGGAGCAAGAATAAGGGAAACATATCAAAACCAACATTTGGACTTTGTTGCAAGGAAGGAAAAGTGAAATTGCCTCCATTGAAACATCCTCCAGCATACCTACAGTAGCTACTTAATTTTAATGAAAAGGGAGAATCGTCAAATTATAGAGAAAATATTAGGAATTATAATTCAATGTTCGCATTCACTTCAATGGGTGGCCAGATTGACTACGAGATAAACAGACAAGGTGGTGCACCTTATGTTTTTTGCTTGAATGGTCAAAACTATCATAAAATCAGTACATTGCTTCCTAGAGATAACAATCCAAAGTTTTCTCAGTTGTACATTTATGACACTGAAAATGAGGTCAGACATAGAATGCATGCATCAAGCTCAAAGGAAAAGAAACCACAACTAGATGAAGGGATTGTATCAAGATTATTGGAGATGCTTGATGAGCACAATGAGTTGGTCAAATCATTCCGCATGGCAAGGGATAGATTCGAAGAATCAGGTCTAGAAAATGTCAAGTTACGGTTAATCAGTAAAAGATCCAAGGATAGAAGACAATACAACCTACCAACTGCATCTGAAGTAGCAGCACTAATCGTTGGAGAACAGACTGGAGAAAACATGGAACGTGATATAATAGTGGAAAATAAAGATAAAGAACTCCAGAGAATTTCTGAACCACATCCAAGCTTTATGTCTATGCAATACCCGTTGCTATTCCCATATGGAGAAGATGGATTCAGACCAGAAATAGAATACGAAGAAAATAGAAAAGGAAAGAGAAAACATGTTACCATGATGGAGTATTATGCATATCGCATACAACAACGACTTAACAATCATCAATCTTGCAAATGAGTGGCAAGTTGTTCCTCCAGTTCATAGTAGATGCAGCAACATGCATTGAGCAGTGGAGGCTCAATTGGTATAGGATGCATCAAGGATCACTAAGGACAGAGCTATATAGTGGTCTGCAAGATGCAATACACAATGGTGACACGAGATCTGATCATATTGGTAAAACAATTATACTACCTTCACCATATTCTAGAAGTCCTAGAAATAAAACACAGTACTACCAAGACGCTATGGCGATATGTTGGTGGGCTGGATATCCAGATCTATTTATCACTTTCACGTGCAATCCAAAATGGCCTGAAATACAGGCAATGTTGGACTTCCTACCAGGCCAAAAACCAGAAGATCGTCCGGATATAGTCAATAGAGTGTTCATGATAAAGTTGAATGAGCTAATAGAAGACATTTACAAGAAGAAACGGTTTGGAAAAGCAACAGCAAGTAAGTCAATCCAATTTCAATAATTTCATAGCTTACAATTTAGAACCTTAACACAGAAAACATACAAACACATTATATTTGTGTTTGACTCCATTGTTCGTATACTAATCCAAACCCTCAAAAAATGATTAAGTAAAACTAAAACCGTGACTAATGAAAACATACCACTTTGTTGCAGTTGTCTACACCATCGAGTTCCAGAAAAGAGGACTTCCTCATGCACATATACTATTATTTCTAGATCCAAATGACAGAGATCCTAGCCCCAAAAATATTGACCAGATCATATCAGCAGAGATTCCAGACAAGGATGAGGACCTAGAAGGTTACATGGCAGTTCAAAATTTCATGATGCATGGACTATGTGGAGAAGCAAAGTACAAATCACCTTGCATGATAAATGGAAAGTGCTCAAAACATTTTTCCTAAGCTATTCTATGAAGAAACAAGCATTGACGAAGAAGGATTCCCGGTATACAGAAGAAGAGATGATGGCCGCACAGTAGAAAAAATGGAGTAAAACTAGATAACAGTTATGTTGTTCCATACAACAGGGACCTGATAGTCAAGTATCAGGCACACATAAACGTAGAATGGTGCAATAAATCGAGATCTATAAAGTACTTATTCAAGTACATCCATAAGGGGGAGGATAGAGCAACTGCAGTTTTACGAACTGGACAAAACCATGATGAGATACAAATGTACCTTGATGCACGATACCTATCTGCAGGCGAAGCATCTTGGCGTATATTTGGATTTGAACTACAACATCGACAACCTTCTGTACGAAGATTGCAGTTCCATCTTTAGGATGAACAAATGGTCGTCTTACCGGACTCAACTGACATTGAGAAAATTATCTCTAGGCCTGGCATAGAAAAAACAATGTTCACTGAATGGATGAGAGCAAACCAATTGTATGAGGATGCCCGTGATTTAACATATGCAGAATTTCCAACTAAGTGGACATGGCACGCAAAAGAGAAAAAATGGGAACCGAGAAAAGGCAAAAAAAGATCTACTGGAGGATCTACTATGCCCATCTAGCAGGTGGTGAGAAATAGTACATGAGAATACTGTTAAACACCGTCAAAGGCTGTAAATCATTTGAAGATATCAGAAAAGTGAACGGAGTTATTCACCCAACTTATAAATCAGCATGTTACGCGCTTGGATTACTAGATGATGACAGAGAGTGGGAGGATTGTATCAAAGAAGCATCACATTGGGCTTCTGCACAAAAAATGTGCCAACTATTCTGCACAATACTTCTATTTTGTGAGGTGTCAGATCCGGGAAAATTGTGGAATTCTACATGGGAATTACTCTCTGAGGACATAGAACGGCGTCAGAGGAGAATCTTGAACTTTGAAGCACTTCATCTTGACTCCGAACAGAAAAAAAACCTAACACTCATAGAGATAGAGACATTGCTAAGAAGAGGCGGAAGGTCATTAAAAGACTATGAAGGGATTCCTTTACCGGATAACAACTCATTACATGGTCTACAAAATAGGTTGATAAGTGAAGAGCTAAACTATGATAGAGACTCTCTCAAAATAGAGAAAGTGGAATTACTTGAAAAGTTGAATCGAGAACAGAAAAGAGCTTATGATGCAGTACTAAATTCTGTCAATGAAAAACTTGGCAAATTAATTTTTGTGAATGGATATGGTGGAACAGGGAAAACATTTCTCTGGAAGGCAATCACAACATCGCTAAGATCTGAAGGAAAAATAGTCTTAGCAGTAGCTTCCAGTGCAATAGCAGCACTTCTTATACCAGGGGGAGAACAGCCCATTCAAGATTTCACATCCCTCTCAACATCACTAACGAGTCAACATGTGATATCAAGCAAGGATCCTATCTTGCAGATCTACTAAAGAGAACATCATTAATAATATGGGATGAAGCGCCTATGGCGAATAAACATTGCTTTGAAGCACTGGACAAGAGTTTGAGAGACATCCTAAGGTTCAGAAATGAGAATAGTAGAGATAGACCATTTGGAGGAATGACAGTAGTGATGGGGGGTGATTTCAGGCAAATCCTTCCGGTAATACCAAAAGGGCGAAGATCTCATATTGTTGATGCATGTTTAAAACGTTCCTACTTATGGAAGCACTTTGAGGAATTCAAGCTCACTCGGAACATGCGTGTTACTGCACTAACAGATACGCCAGAGGAACAAAAGAAGACTGCAGATTTTGCTGATTGGATTCTAGACATTGGTGATGGATTGGTGGGAAATGAAGAAGATGAGGCATGGGTTCATATACCTAAAGATTTACTTCTGCAGAAAGGAGGAAACCAATTGGAAACAATCATCAACAGCACGTATCCTAACCTATGGACAAACTACACAAATCGAAAATACCTTGAAGAGAGAGCCATCTTATGTCCAAGAAACGAGATGGTAGATGAGGTAAATTCTTATATCATGAGTAGAATAGAGGATGAAGAGATAACATACCGAAGCTCTGATACAGTGTGCAAAGCAATGTCAAATACAGAAGATGGAGATCAGTTGTATGCAACAGAGTTCTTGAATAGCTTGAAGTTCCCTGGAACACCAGACCACATTATACGGCTTAAAGTTGGCTTGCCCATAATGCTATTGCGAAATATCAATCAAAGCGAGGGCTTATGCAATGGCACGAGAGTAACTATAACACAGCTAGGGAAGTGGTTCATAGAAGCTCAAATAATAACAGGGACGAACATTGGAAACAAGGTCTACATTCCACGAATAATCATGTCTCCAAATGAATCAAAATGGCCGTTTGTGTTGAAGAGGAGGCAGTATCCAATATCTGTTTGTTTTGCAATGACAATAAACAAGAGTCAGGGACAGTCACTGAAAAATGTTGGACTGTATTTGCCAAAGCAAGTCTTCACACATGGCCAACTCTATGTAGCAGTATCACGTGTCACAAGTAGAGATGGACTCAAAGTTCTAATATCATATGAAGAATCTCAGGACAATACTTTGGCAAAAAATATTGTCTACAAGGCGATCCTTTAGCGCACAAAACATCGGAATGCTTTTATTATACTCTTTGTAAGGTTATGAAAGAGGTTTTTTATGATTTCTATATTAATCAGATAATATATTCGTAGACATCCATTGCAACATTCTGCTTAGTTTGAGACAGATAAGAACATTGTGAGATAAACCATTCATAATCAATTTCTTTGTTACCCTTACCCGGTATTCCAAGTAGTCCCTCCGTCTCAAAATAGATATCGCAAATTTGTCTAATTTTAGATGTATCTATATAATTTTAGTTCAAGCTAATAAAATATTCTAGCAAGAATACAACCAAAGGGAATTTAATTAATGACATGCTACGGAGACGACAACAGCAGCAATAATACCAATGAATTCACGGGATGAGAAGAATACATGGAGCAAGGGGCGATGGGATCTACAACAGATCAGTTCATTCGGTAACCAACTTTCCCAAGAGGAATGTACTGAATAACAAGAGGAATGTGTACCTTCAGCTTAAAGCAACACGGAGAGTACAAATTCTGCATCGGCGAGTTGCTCTGCTACTCCACAGATCACACTATCTCTTTTGTACAAATCATCGATCTACTCGCCAGGATCTATGGCCCTGCATCCGGCGTCCAACGAGTGACATGCCAGCATCTGGATCCGAAAATGGGAGCAATCAGATGCAAATTAAGAGCAGAAAGAAATCTCTAATATGTGGGAATCGGGTGCTAACAGAGAAAGTGCTGCTTCAATTTTTAAGAGAGAGAAAAAAGGGGATTTGAAGACGAACAGGCAACAGCCTGTGAGTACACGATGGACACAGGCAGACGGGTACAAGTGAATGGAAACGATATTTAGATGCCAAATTTATTAAATCCGTTAACAAATTGCCATCTAGAATTTCAAAAAAATCAAAATGAACCTCAAAAAGCCTGACAAAAAATATAAACCCAAACTTACACTGAAGTCGCAAACACATTTATTAATAAAATTTTCTTTAACAAAATAGTACACCAGCCGTTCGGAAAAAAAATATGTCACGGATTTGTCTAAATTCACATGTACCCGAGTGTATTGATTTGTGTTCAAGACGGAGTGAGTATCATATTAAATTTTGTATACTATTCTTACAAAAATGTATTATGCTATAGAGGTAGCTAACAAAAATACATTACAAATATTACAAATATGAAGAAAGCTCTTTCCAATGGTAATATTAGAATGTTCCTGTGGTGTGCTTGATCGATGGGCATCGATCTTCTAAAGGGTGGGTGTATGTGAGACCAGACACATGGCTTAATAGTGATAGAATACTCATATCAACAAGTTGCAACTTCTTTTTCGGAAGCTCATTCAAAAAGAACTCTAAGGTTAAGCGTGCTTGGCCTAGAGCAATTTTAGGATGGTTGACCAAAGGGAAGTGGATAGCAAAAGCGCATTGCAGTGAGGACAAAGTGCGCAGAAAAAACTAGTGTTGGTTTGTGGGGTCAGTCTAGATATCATATTAAGCTGCCAGGAGTGACACCCCCCGGGCCTAGGAGTGGACGGGGTGTTACACTAAACCACCACCACCGTTATTGCATGTGTGTTCCTTTCCTAAACCACCACCAGAGTCATTGCATGTGTTTTCTTTCCTAAACCACATGGATCTACCAGAGTCATTGCATGTGTGTTCTTTTTCTAAACCACCACCAGAGTCATTGCATGTGTCTTCTTTTCCTAAAACACCACTAGAGTCATTTCATGTGTGTTCCTTTCCTAAACCACATGGATCCACAAGTTTCATTGCATGTGTGTGATGACCCACAAGTATAGGGGGTGTATCGAGTATTTTCGATAAATAAGAGTGTCGAACCCAACGAGGAGCAGAAGGTGTTGACGAGTGGCTTGGAGCAGGAATTCTCTGTAAATACTTAGCAAACGAATTTTTAAGGGTTTTTGATAATGCAGATAAATAAGGTACGAGTGAATGAAAGACAATAATAATAAATGCAGCAAGTGGCCCAATCCTTTATTTAGCAAAGGACAAGCTAGTTGTATTACTTAAGATGACCAAACGTTCTCGAGGACACACGAGAATATTGTCAAGTGCTTTTGCTTCATATAGTTGATTAATCTTCTTTAGTTTGATAAGTGTTGTGTGGGTGAACCTGTGCTAATGTACTAACCTTCCTAGGACTAATACATACTTGTGATTATACCCCTTGCAAGCATCCACAAGTACAAAAAAGTAATTAAGATAGAAACATTACCACAACTTTAAACTCTGAGATCCTACACTCCCTTGTGCAAAGGTTTCCTAACGGGAGTTCAGGTTTCTGTCATTCCGGCAACCCATACGATTAGTAGCCAAATACACAATGCATTCCCCTAGGCCCATAAAGGTGAAGTGTCATGTAGTCGATGTTCACATGACACCACTAGAAGAATAACACCACAACTTAATTATCAAACCATTGAATCTTTCTCAACATAATTCCACTACTAACAACATGACTTCTCCCATGTCCTCAAGAACTAAACGAACTACTCACAAGACATCATATGGATCAAGATCAGAGATGAAATAATAATAAGTAACAATCTGAACATGAACGATAATTCAATGGTTCCACTCAATAGCATCAACTACAACAAGTAATCAACACCGGGAAAGTTTCCCCTAAGAACTATGCAAGATTCAACCCAATTGTTACAGCGGTATGGAGTGGTGATGATGGTGCTGGTGGAGATGATGGAGATGATGATGATGATCCCAATGAAGTCCAGCTTGATGACGGTGTTGATGGAGATGATGATGGAGATGATGGTGATGATCTCCCCTCTCCGGGAAGGAATTTCCCTGGCAGATTTCTGCCTGCCGGAGAGCTCTTTCTCTCTCTGTAGTTTCCGCCCCGTAGAGGCGGCGGAATATTTCTGTGGTTGCTCCCCGAGTCTTAGGGTTTCGTGGGGATAATATACGCCAAAGAGTAGATCCAGAGGTGGGCTAGGGTGGACACACCACCTGGTGGTGTGGCCAGGGCTAGCCCACACTAGGGGGTGGTGTGGGCCCCCTATGACCATTCTCAGCTCCCCCTTCTCGCATCCTTCGTCTTCTGGAAAAATAGAACTTTCCATATATTTTCAATTCAGCCCCCAAACCGTGCCTTTTCCATCAGAATCCTGACTTCAACGGTCCATCCTTCAAAAGTCATCAACCATGCAAAAATAGACGAAATAACATAAGTATCATCTCTTAATATGAAATATATCAATGAAAAACAGTAAATTATGATATAGAATAGTGATGCAAAATGGACATATCACTGTGTTCTTATCCTAAACCACATGGATCCACCACAGTCATTGCATATCTCTTCATATCCTAAACCACCACTAGAGTCATTGCATGTGTGTTCCTTTCCTAAACCACATGGACCCACCACTAGAGTCATTGCATGTGTGTTCTTTTTCTAAACCACATGGATCCACCAAAGTCATTGCATCTGTCTTCCTTTCCTAAACCACCACCAGAGTCATTACATGTGTGTTCTTTTCCTAAACCACATGGATCCACCAGTGTCATTGCATGTGTGCTCTTTTCCTAAACCACCACTAGAGTCATTGCATGTGTGTTCTTTTCCTAAACCACCACTAGAGTCATTGCATGTGTGTTCTTTTCCTAAACCACATGGATCCACCAGAGGCATTGCATGTGTGTTCCTTTCCTAAACCACATGGATCCACCAGAGCCATTGCATGTGTGTTCCTTTCCAGAACCACATGGATCCACTAGTGTCATTGCATGTGTGTTCCTTTCCTAAACTACATCCAGAGTCATTGCATGTGTCTTCCTTTCCTAAACCACCATCAGATTCATTGCATGTGTGTTATTTTCCTAAACCACATGGATCCACCAGTTTCATTGCATGTGTGTTCCTTTCCTAAACCACCACCAGAGTTATTGCATGTGTCTTCTTTTCCTAAACCACATGGATCCACCAGTGTCATTGCATGTGTGTTCCTTTCCTAAACAACCACCAGAGTCATTGCATGTGTCTTCTTTTCCTAAACCACCACTAGAGTCATTGCATGTGTTCTTTTCCTAAACCACATGGATCCACTAGTGTTATTGCATGTGTGTTCTTTTCCTAAACCACATGGATCCACCAGAGTTATTTCATGTGTGTTATTTTCCTAAACCACCACCAGAGTCATTGCATGTGTCTTCTTTTCCTAAACCACCATTAGATTAATTGCATGTGTGTTCCTTTCCTAAACCACATGGATCCACCAGAGTCATTGCATGTGTGTTCCTTTCCTAAATCACCACCAGAGTCATTTCATGTGTGTTATTTTCCTAAACCACATGGATCCACCAATGCCATTGCATGTGTGTTCCTTTCATAAACCACATGGATCCACCAAAATCATTGCATGTGTGTTCCTTTCCTAAACCACATGGATCCACCAGAGTCATTGCATGTGTGTTCTTTTTGTAAACCACCACCAGAGTCATTGGATGTGTCTTCTTTTCCTAAACCACCACCAGAGTCATTGCATGTGTGTCCTTTTCCTAAACCCCCACCAGAGTCATTGCATGTGTGTCCTTTTCCTAAATCACATGGATCAACCAGTGTCATTGCATGTGTGTTTTTTCCAAACCATCAAACTTAGGAATTGAGAATTTTGGCTTGCCCAAACCATCAGCAGCAGTTTGGTTGGGAACACGTTGAGCACGCCCAAGAGGAGCATACCCATGGCCATGAGGTGAATGGGCAGGTGCATGGGCAGGGGGAATAGCACGTCCCCTGCCAACACGTGGAGCAGCATCCACAGCGCTACCCTCATCAAAATCATCAAAGGCATCATCATGTTGAGGCTCTTCCCTTCTATGCAAAGCGGCTGTCAAACCCTCCATGGACTGCTGCAAAGCGGTGACATTGACATTAAGCGTAGCCACTTGTGTTTGAATAGTATCCACCGTTCCAACATGGTGATCCAATCTCACATTCAGATCCTGGAGATTCTTGTCAATGGCATCTGTCGTGTGAGTAAACACACGTGTCAAGTGGGACTTCAAAGCCTCATATTCACGCCAATTGACGAGCTCCTCATCCTTCTTTTTCTGCATCACAACATCATCATCACTAGAAGACATTATCAGTAGGTTAGTGCACAAAAATCAAAAATCTGTATGGTGGAACTCTCATAGCTCACTCACAACTAATAAGAAAGGAGATCTTACCGTTCCAAAGTGAATAGAGATGCTTCTACCAAACGTGATGAGGACATCCCTACAATTACACCTACCCCAATTGCTAATGAAGTTGTTCCAATTGCAAAGAAGGATCAATCCAATGAGATAAGGATTGGACCAATCACAAGAGCTCGTGCCAAGCTACTAGAACAACAGGTGAACTTGTTTCTTAATGAACCTGGTGTTTTAATTAATGAGAATTTTATACTACCTAAGTCTTTGAATTATTGTATGATCAGGTACTTAGGAGAAGAAGGCATAGCACAGAGTGAGGAGCTGAAGGAACATGGCGTGTTGATCAATGAGGAATGCGCGAGGGAGGAGAGGGAGGAAGCGCAAGGAGCTATCCAAGACGAAGATCAACAAGAGGAGGAAGTTCTCTGCCGCGCCAGAGAAAAGCCTCGTTTCTCTACCACGGCAGTCGCTGGCAGAACATCGACTAGGACTGCCACAGCGAGCTGGTCTTGGTCGAGCCACTTGTGGCCGGTTTGTATCGTGTTGGGTGGAACCAACTCGGGTTCCACCATAGGTCACGCCTTTGGACCCATAAATAGATGGGGGCGTCGTAGATTAGGTTTAGACCACGTTAAAATATTTTGGAGTTGTTTCTTTCATAGAACCTCTGAAATTACCCTGTGTTCGAATTTACCAACTATAATTGAGTGTGATCTGTTGTTCCATTGGGAATTAGTAGATTGCATACTACCGTTCGTGGTCACGGCTGCGTGCGCAAGAGCGTGGTGTTGTGAATATCCTACAAGGTTTGAGAGCGGTTGCATTGGCATTAGGGATGGAGCGGGAGAGTTCATAGCTACAGGCTAGTTATCTATCATCCACCTTCACCATTAACCAGTGCTTATTGAGAAGATCGGGCCACCCCATATCACATTGCATGTGTCTTCCTTTCCTAAACCACCACCAGAGTCATTGCATGTGTGTTCTTTTCCTAAACCACATGGATACACCAGTGTCATTGCATGTGTGTTCCTTTCCTAAACCCCCACTAGAGTCATTTCATGTGTGTTATTTTACTATACCACCACAGTCATTGCATGTGTGTTCCTTTCCTAAACCACCACCAGAGTCATTGCATGTGTGTTCTTTTCCGAAACCACATGGATCCACTAGTGTCATTGCATCTGTGTTCCTTGCATAGAAAAAGCCCCACAAAAAAAGAGTTGTCATAGACTAGATTGCATCATAGACGAGTAATAGTTGCTGGTCGTGTTCATCCTTTAGTTTCGATCTAGATCTGTTCTTCGTAGTTTTGTTCTCTTGTTTTTAGTCGTTTGCCACCATTGTTTTCCGCCACCATCCAATCAGATCTGATCTACTCTAAGAGTCCTAGTCTTCTACTCTTGGTTGAGTCGGAATTAAAAAAAATACTTTCCCGGTTACCGAGTCTGCCACGGCAGGACTTTCTGGGTTATCAAATCTGCCACGGCAGGTTTTCTGTGTTTTTCTCTGCCACGGCAGGACTTTCTGAGTTACCAAGTTACCACTCTGCCGCGGCACGATTTCTGGCAGTTTTGTTGCCGCCGTTCTGCCACAACACCATAATTACAAAGTGTGACCAATTTGCACTTTTCCAAAACCCTTAGCCACAACCAATCTACTATATAGGTGTAGGAACTTGCCTATTGAGACTAGTTTCCACTCCAACAGGCTGCTCTTAGGACTTTTGGTGCCGTACTTTGTAGTTGGCTGTGTGTTATCTATCAAAAAAAAAGCAAGATAGCAAAAGGAAAAGTATCAAGGAAAAGCTATCCAAAAGAAAAAGAAAAAGTTGTATAAAAAGAGGAGAATTTGAGCAAGAGCCCTAGTGTTATCTTTGTGCACCGGTAGATTGAGCAATCTTGTGCCTGTTTACTTTGAGCTTTGCTAGTGTCTCTCGAGCGTAGTGCAACACCCTTTATAGTTGCATTACCACGTTTTTCTCCACGTGTGTGTTTTCTTGGGTATTTGTACGATCAGCACTAGGACTTGTTTGCGGTGTAGTTAGGATACCATACCTACAGCTCCACCATAAATACCTTGTGTGCCTTGTGATCGTTCTCTATACCTTTGATATTCACTTCATCACATCAAGTGCATCAGTCTTTGATTTCATTGGTAGAGCATCTCTATTCACTTTGGAACGGTAAGATCTCCTTTCTTATTAGTTGTGAGTGAGCTGTGAGAGTTCCACCATACAGATTTTTGATTTTGTGCACTAACCTACTGATCATGTCTTCTAGTGATGATGATGTTGTGATGCAGAAAAAGAAGGATGAGGAACTCGTCAATTGGCGTGAATATGAGGCTTTGAAGTCCCACTTGACACGTGTGTTTACTCACACGACAGATGCCATTGACAAGAATCTCCAGGATATGAATGTGAGATTGGATCACCATGTTGGAGCGGTTGATACTATTCAAATACAAGTGGCTACGCTCAATGTTAATGTCACCGCTTTACAGCAGTCCATTGAGGGTTTGACAGCCGCTTTACATAGAAGGGAAGAGCCTCGACATGATGATGCCTTTGATGATTTTGATGAGGGTAGCGCTATGGATGCTGCTCCACATGTTGGCAGGGGACGTGCTATTCCCCCTGCCCATGCACCTGCTCATGGTCGTGGGTATGCTCCTCTCGGGCGTGATCAACGTGTTCCCAACCAAACTGCTGATGATGGTTTGGGCAAGCCAAAATTCTGAATTCCTAAGTTTGATGGTTCCATTGATCCTGAAGACTACCTCACATGGGAGTTGACGATTGAGAAACTCTGGCGCTTATTTGACTATCCAGAAGATAAGAAGGTCAAACTTGCAGCATCTGAATTTGATGGTTATGCTTTGTGATGGTGGGATGCTCTTGTGCAACATAGGAGGAAGGACAATGAACTTCCTGTGATGGATTGGCGCGAGATGAAGCAAATCATGAAAGCTCGTTTCGTCCCAACCAACTACTTGCGTTCAGTTTTTGATAAATTGATGCAACTGAAGCAAGGAATAATGACAGTTGATGAGTACTACATGGAGAGGGAGATGCTTATGCAGCGTGCTAGAATTCATGAGTCCATTGAGATGACCATGCAGCGATTCCTAAACAATTTGAAGTTACCAATCAAGAGCATTGTTCGTCATCACAAGTATGAGACCATGAATGAGTTGTTGCATCATGCTAGAGAGGCCGAATCCCAGTTGGCAGAAGAGGCGAAGTCACTTACTCGTTTTCCATCCTCCAGCAGATTTTCGGCCAGACCTATTCCTCCTACGGCCACCACCGGGCTGTTCCGTTTACACCATCGGCCAAACCAGCAAGTACACCTTCGTTTATTTCTAATGCTCGGAAACCCGCTGCTCCTGTTGCTAGCTCGGGTTCCAACATGTCTACTGCACGTACTCGTGATGTGGTGTGCCACACTTGTGGTGGTAGAGGTCACTACAAGAAGGATTGTCCAAACAGCAAGGTTATGTTTGTTAATGAACAAGGTGAAGTAGAAAGTGGAGATGAAGCTTCTGATGTTGATATTGATGATGGTGAGGATGGTGCTGATGCATATGCTGAGCGTGCACCAACTATCGTCGTGTCTTCACATGTACTTAGTGTGCAACCGGTTGAGGAATCCCAGCGTTGCAACTTGTTCCAAACAAAAGCTCTAGTTGGACCAAATAAAGCTTGCAAGGTCATTATTGATGGAGGTAGCTGCAGAAATCTTGCAAGTAAGGAATTATGTGCCAAACTAAATTTGACATACTTACCTCATCCCAAGCCATACTACATACAATGGTTGAGCAACAATGGGGAGATGAAGGTAAATCATATGGTACGAGTGAACTTTCAAATAGGGCCATACAAAGATTCTATTGATTTTGATGTGGTTCCTATGACTGTTTGTCACCTACTATTGGGTCGGCCATGGCTCTTTGATCGACATGTGCAACACAATGGCCGAGCCAATACATATCTCTTGGAATTCAAAGGAAGAAAGATTACTATGCAGCCAATGACACCACAAGAAATTGTGAATGATTCTCGCCAGAAGATAGAGGTGAATTTGAAGGAAGATACTGCCACTCGGCGAGATTGTGTGACAGCTGTTCCTGATGTAATTGAGCCTAAATTGAGTGATATAACGAAAAGTGAGAGAGTGCCTGGTTTATTGGTATTAGCCACTAAGGAAGATATGAGAGAATTTCGTGAGGATCCTACAGCCATGTCACTTGTGCTCATGTATAAGGGCGAGGTATTGGTTTCTAACGACATGACCCCTATTTCTCTTGGTGTTTCATCTGTTTTGCAGGACTTTGGGGATGTGTTTCCAGAAGACGTACCCGCGGGTTTGCCTCCCTTGCGTGGTATAGAACATCAAGTGGACTTGATTCCTGGCGCCACACTTCCCCACCGTGCACCCTACAGGACTAATCCCGAAGATACTAAGGAAATTCAGAAGCAAGTGAAAGTGTTGCTGGATAAAGGGTACATTCGTGTCTCTCTTAGCCCTTGTGCTATTCTTGTTATTTTAGTTCCTAAGAAAGATGGTACATGGCGCATGTGTGTTGATTGTAGAGCGATTAATAACATCACTATTCGATATCGTCATCCTATTCCACGCTTAGAGGATATGCTAGATGAATTGAGTGGTCTTTGTTTTCTCTAAAATTGACTTGCGTAGTGGTTATCATCAAATTAGGATGAAAGAAGGGGATGAATGGAAAACTGCTTTCAAAACTAAATTCGGTCTGTATGAGTGGTTAGTTATGCCTTTTGGTCTTACTAATGCACCTAGTACTTTCATGCGTTTGATGAATCATGTTTTGAGAGAGTTTATTGGTCATTTCGTGGTTGTTTACTTTGATGATATACTCATATACAGCCACACCGAATCTGAACATTGCACTCATATTAGACAAGTTTTGCAAGTGTTACGTGATAATAAACTATATGCTAATCTTGAGAAGTGTACATTTGCAAAAGATAAGGTCATATTCCTAGGATTTGTTGTTTCTAAACATGGAGTAGAGGTGGATCAATCTAAAATTGAATCAATTCAGAATTGGCCTACTCCAATGAATGTAAGTCAAGTGCGTAGTTTCCACCATCTCGCTGGTTTCTATAGGCGCTTTGTGAAAGATTTTAGCACCATTGCTGCACCTTTGAATGATTTGACAAAGAAAGGTGTTCCTTTTATATGGGGCGCGGCCCAAGACATTGCTTTTGATACTTTGAAACGTTTGCTTACTTCTGCACCATTGCTTGCATTACCTGATTTTTCGAAGCAATTTGAAGTTGAATGTGATGCTAGTGGTATAGGCATAGGTGGCGTTTTGATGCAAGAGGGTCGTCCTATAGCTTATTTTTCTGAGAAATTGACTGGGGCTCGTTTGAATTATTCAATCTATGATAAAGAATTGTATGCACTTGTTAGAGTACTCGAGGTTTGGCAACATTATTTGTGGCCAAAGGAATTCATCATACATTCTAATCATGAAGCATTGAAATACTTGAAAGCTCAATCAAACTTGCATAGAAGATTAGCTAAATGGGTTGAGTTCATTGAGTCCTTTCCTTACATCATTAATTACAAGAAGGGAAAAGAAAATGTGGTTGCTGATGCTTTATCTAGGAAGAACATGCTATTAACCAATCTTGATGTTAAAATTCCTGGATTAGAAGCTATTTGTGCACTTTATGCAACTGACCATGATTTTGCTGTACCATATCGTTTGTGTGCTCTTAGAAACGCATGGGATAAGTATCATATACATGATGGATATTTGTTTCGAGCTAACAAACTATGTATTCCAGAATCGTTGTTGCGTTTGTTTTTAGTGCAGGAATCACATCTTTGGTGGTTTGATGGGTCACTTTGGGCGTGAGAAGACGTTGCTCATGCTTGCTGATCACTTTTATTGGCCCAAGATGAGGCGTGATGTGTACAGTTTTGTGAGCCGATGTATTACATGCCACAAGTCGAAATCTAAGCTGAAGCCTCATGGTTTGTATACACCTCTCTCTGCACCTACTATTCCATGGGAAGACATTAGTATGGATTTTGTGCTAGGTCTACCTAAAACTCAGAGAGGTCATGATTCTATATTTGTGGTAATAGATAGGTTCTCTAAGATGGCTCATTTTATTGCCTGCCACAAAAGCGACGATGCGTCGCATGTTGCTAACTTGTTTTTCAGGGACATCGTGAGATTACATGGAGTACCAAAGACGATTGTTTCTGACCGTGATGTGAAGTTCATGAGCTACTTTTGGAAGACCTTATGGGGGAAGCTAGGAACGAAGTTGCTGTTTAGTACTACATGTCATCCCCAAACAGATGGTCAAACGGGGGTGGTGAATAGAACATTGTCACAGCTGCTAAGGACCATGATTAAAAGGAATCTGCGGGAGTGGGAAGAGTGTTTGCCACATGTTGAGTTTGCTTACAACAGGGTTGTGCATTCAACTACTCAGCTTTGTCCTTTTGAGGTGGTGTATGGTTTCAAGCCATTGACGCCACTTGATATGTTGCCTCTGCCATTACATGAGAGAGTTGATATGGAGGCATCAAAACGTGCTGATTATGGGAAGAAAATACATGAGAAGACTCGAGAGGCTATTGAGAAGAAAGGCAAGAACATTGCTGCTGCAAGGAATCAAACACGAAAAGAAGTGTTGTTCGAGCCTGGAGATATGGTTTGGGTGCATCTACGCAAGGATAGGTTCCCACTACTTCGAAAATCAAAATTGAAGCCACGTGGTGCTGGTCCTTACAAGGTGTTAGCCAAGATTAATGATAATGCCTACTCGGTTGATATACCTATTGAGGAGTTTGGTGGAGTTACAACGTTGCTGATTTGTCACCATATGCTAGAGAAGACCTTGGAGCGTCGAGGTCGACACCTTTTGAAGGGGGGGGGAGATGATGAGGACATCCCTACAATTACACCTACCCCAATTGCTAATGAAGTTGTTCCAATTGCAAAGAAGGATCAATCCAATGAGATAAGGATTGGACCAATCACAAGAGCTCGTGCCAAGCTACTAGAACAACAGGTGAACTTGTTTCTTAATGAACCTGGTGTTTTAATTAATGAGAATTTTATACTACCTAAGTCTTTGAATTATTGTATGATCAGGTACTTAGGAGAAGAAGGCATAGCACAGAGTGAGGAGCTGAAGGAACATGGCGTGTTGATCAATGAGGAATGCGCGAGAGAGGAGAGGGAGGAAGCGCAAGGAGCTGTCCAAGACGAAGATCAAAAAGAGGAGGAAGTTCTCTGTCGCGGCAGAGAAAAGCCTCGTTTCTCTACCACGGCAGGAAAACCGACTAGGACTCTGCCACGGCAGAGCCAGTCTTGGCCGAGCCACTTGTGGCCGGTTTGTATCCAGGTTGGGTGGAACCAACTCGGGTTCCACCATAGGCCGCCGCCCTTTGGACCCATAAATAGATGGGGTAGGATTTAGACCACGTTAAAATATTTTGGAGTTGTTTCTTTCATAGAACCTCTGAAATTACCCTGTGTTCGAATTTACCAACTATAATTGAGTGTGATCTGTTGTTCCATTGGGAATTAGTAGATTGCATACTACCGTTCGTGGTCACGGCTGCGTGCGCAAGAGCGTGGTGTTGTGAATATCCTACAAGGTTTGAGAGCTGTTGCATTGGCATTAGGGATCGAGCGGGAGAGTTCATAGCTACAGGCTAGTTATCTATCATCCACCTTCACCATCAACCAGTGCTTACTGAGAAGATCGGGCCACCCCATATCACATTGCATGTGTCTTCCTTTCCTAAACCACCACCAGAGTCATTGCATGTGTGTTCTTTTCCTAAACCACATGGATACACCAGTGTCATTGCATGTGTGTTCCTTTCCTAAACCACCACTAGAGTCATTTCATGTGTGTTATTTTACTATACCACCATAGTCATTGCATGTGTGTTTCTTTCCTAAACCACCACCAGAGTCATTGCATGTGTGTTCTTTTCCGAAACCACATGGATCCACTAGTGTCATTGCATATGTGTTCCTTGCATAAACCACATGGATCCACTAGAGTCATTACATGTGTGTTCCTTTCCTAAACCACATGGAGACACCACAGTCATTGCATGCGTGTTCCTTTCCTAAACCACATGGATCGACCAGAGGCATTGCATATGTGTTCCTTTCCTAAACCACATGGATCCACTAGAGCCATTGCATGTCTGTTCCTTTGCTAAACCACATGGATCCACTAGTGTCATTGCATGTGTGTTCCTTTCCTAAACCACATCCAGAGTCATTGCATGTGTCTTCCTTTCCTAAACCACCACCAGAGTCATTGCATGTGTGTTCTTTTCCTAAACCACAAAGATCCACCAGTGTCATTGCATCTATGTTCTTTAACTAAACAACCACTAGGGTCATTGCATGTGTGTTATTTTCCTAAACCACATGGATCCACCATTCTTATTGTATGTGTGTTCCTTTCCCAAACCACATCTAGAGTCATTGCATGTGTCTTCCTTTCCTAAACCACCACTAAAGTCATTGGATGTGTGTTCTTTTCTTAAACCACATGAATCCACTAGTGTCAGTGCATGTGTGTTCTTTTCCTAAACCACCACTAGAGTCATTGCATGTGTGTTTTTTCCTAAATCACATGGATCCACCAGAGTCATTTCATGTGTGTTCTTTTCCTAAACCACCAGAGTCGTTGCATGTGTATTCTTTTCCTAAACCACCACTAGATTCATTGCATGTGTTTTCCTTTCCTAAACCACATGGATCTATCAAAGTCATTGCATGTGTGTTCCTTTACTAAAACACCACCAGATTCATTGCATGTTTTCTTTCCAAAACCACATGGATCTACTAGTTCCATTACATGTGTGTTCCTTTCATAAAACATTTGGATCCACCAGAATCATTGCATGTGTGTTCTTTTCCTAAACCACATGGGTCCACTAGTGTCATTGCATGTGTGTTCCTTGCCTAAACCCCCTCAAGAGCCATTGAATGTGTCTTCTTTTCCTAAACCACATGGATCCACCAGATTCAGTGCATGTGTGTTCTTTTCCTGAATCACCACCAGTCATTGCATGTGTCTTATTTTCCTAAACACCACCAGAGTCATTGCATATGTGTCCTTTTCCTAAACCACATGGATTGACCAGTGTCACTGCATTGTGTTCTTTTCCTAAACCACCACTAGAGTTATTGCATGTGTGTTCTTTTCCTAAACCACATGGATCCACTAGTGTCATTGCATGTGTGATTCTTTCCTAAACAGCCACTAGAGTCTTTACATGTGTCTTCTTTTCCTAAACCGCCACTATAGTCACTGCATGTGTGTTCCTTTTCTAAACCACATGGATCCACCAGAGCCATTGCATGTGTTTTCCTTTCCCAAACTACATTGATCCACCAGAGTCATTGCATGTGTGTTCTTTTCCTAAACTACATGGATCCACTAG
Source organism: Avena insularis (assembly GCA_023614405.1). Taxonomy (NCBI): domain Eukaryota; kingdom Viridiplantae; phylum Streptophyta; class Magnoliopsida; order Poales; family Poaceae; genus Avena; species Avena insularis. The sequence continues at coordinate 282,092,574 of CM042688.1, read as the reverse complement.
TGTCATTGCATGTGTGATCCTTTCCTAACCCACATCCAGAGTCATTGCATGTGTCTTCCTTTCCTAAACCACCACTAGAATCATTGCATGTGTGTTCTTTTCCTAAACCACATGGATCCACCAGTGTCATTGCAGGTGTGTTCCTTTCCTAAACCACCATCAGTCATTGTATGTGTCATCTTTTCCTAAACCACCTGGATCCACAAGAGTCATTGCATGTGTGTTCTTTTCCTAAACCACCACCAGAGTCATTGCATCAGTGTTCTTTTCCTAAACCACCACTAGAGTCATTGCATGTGTGTTCTTTTCCTAAACCACATGGATCCACCAGTGTCATTGCATGTGTGTTCCTTTCCCAAACCACATCCAGAGTCATTGCATGTGTCTTCCTTTCCTAAAACACCACTAGAGTCATTGCATGTGTGTTCTTTTCCTAAACCACATGGATCCACCAGTGTCATTGCATGTGTGTTCTTTTCTTAAACCACCACTAGAGTTATTGCATATGTATTAATTTCCTAAACCACATGGATCCACCAGAGTCATTTCATGTGTGTTCTTTTCCTAAACCACGTGGATGCACTAGAGTCATTTCATATGTGTTCTTTTCTTAAACCACCACCAGAGTCATTGCTTGTGTCTTATTTTCCTAAACCACAACTAGAGTCATTGCATGTATTTTCATTTCCCAAACCACCACTAGAGTCATTGCATGTGTGTTTCTTTCCGAAACCACATGGATCGACCAGTGTCATTGCATGTGTGTTATTTTCCTAAACCACTACCAGAGTCATTGCATGTGTCTTCTTTTCCTAAACCACAACTAGAGTCATTGCATGTATGTTCATTTCCCAAACCACCACTAGAGTCATTGCATGTGTGTTTCTTTCCTAAACCACATGGATCGACTAGTGTCATTGCATGTGTGTTTTTTCCTAAACCACCACCAATGTCATTGCATGTGTGTTCCTTTCCTAAACCACATATATAGTCATTGCATGTGTATTCCTTTCCTAAACCACCACCAGAGTCATTGTGTGTGTATTATTTTCCTAAACCACATGGATCCACCGGTATCATTGCATGTGTGTTCTTTTCCCAAACCACCACTAGAGTCATTGCATGTGTGTTCTTTTCCTAAACCACATGGATCCACCAGAGTCATTTCATGTGTGTTCTTTTCCTAAACCACCACTAGAGTCATTGCAAGTGTCTTATTTTCCTAAACCACCACTAGATTCATTGCATGTGTGTTCCTTTCCTAAACCACTTGGATCCACCAGAGTCATTTTATGTGTCTTCCTTTCCAAAACTACCACTAGTCATTTCATGTGTGTTCTTTTCCTAAACCATATGGATCCACTAGTGCCATTGCATGTGTGTTCCTTTCATAAACCAGATGGATCCACCAGAATCATTGCATCCGTGTTCCTTTCCTAAACCACATGGATCCACGAAAGTCATTGAATGTGTGTTCTTTTCCTAAACCACATGGATTCGTTAGTGTTATTGCATGTGTGTTGCTTTCCTAAAGCCCCACCAGAATCATTGCATGTGTCTTCTTTTTCTAAACCACATGGATCCACCAGAATCATTGCATGTGTGTTATTTCCTCAACGACCACGAGAGGCATTGCACGTGTCTTCTTTTCCTAAACGGCCACTAGAGTCATTGCATGTGTGTTCCTTTCCTAAACCACATGGATCCACTAGTGTCATTGCAATGGTGTTCCTTTCCTAAACCACATGGATCCACCATAGTCATTGCATTTGTGATCCTTTCCTAAACCACCACCCGATTCATTGCATGTGTGTTCTTTTCCTAAACCACATGGATCCACCAGTATCATTGCATGTGTGTTTCTTGCATAAACCACATGGATCCACCAGAGTCATACATGTGTGTTCCTTTCCTAAACCACATGGAGACACCAGAGTCATTGCATGTGTGTTCCTTTCCTAAACCACATGAATCCACGAGAGTCATTGCATGTGTGTTCCTTTCCTAAACCACCACTAGAGTCATTGCATGTATGTTCTTTTTCTAAACCAGATGGATACACCAGTGTCATTGCATGTGTGTTCCTTTCCTAAACCACCACTAGAGTCATTTCATGTGTGTTATTTTACTATATATGGGGTGGCTCGATCTTCTCAGCAAGCACTTGTCGATGGTGATGGTGGATGATAGATAACTAGCCTGTAGCTATGAACTCTCCCGCTCGATCCCTAATGCCAATGCAACAGCTCTCAAACCTTGTAGGATATTCACAACACCACGCTCTTGCGCACGCAGCCGTGACCACGAACGGTAGTATGCAATCTACTAATTCCCAATGGAACAATAGATCACACTCAATTATAGTTGGTAAATTCGAACACAGGGTAATTTCAGAGGTTCTATGAAAGAAACAACTCCAAAATATTTTAACGTGGTCTAAACCCTAATCTACGACGCCCCCATCTATTTATGGGTCCAAAGGCGTGACCTATGGTGGAACCGAGTTGGTTCCACCCAACCTGATACAAACCGCCACAAGTGGCTCGGCCAAGACCTGCTCTGCGTGGTAGAGTCCTAGTCGGTTTTCCTGCTGCCAGCGCTGTGTAGAACGAGGCTTTTCTCTGCCGCGGCAGAGAACTTCCTCCTCTTGTTGATCTTCGTCTTGGACAGCTCCTTGCGCTTCCTCCCTCTCCTCCCTCGCGCATTCCTCATTGATCAACACGCTATGTTCCTTCAGCTCCTCACTCTGTGCTATGCCTTCTTCTCCTAAGTATCTGATCATACAATAATTCAAAGACTTAGGTAGTACAAAATTCTCATTAATTAAAACACCAGGTTCATTAAGAAACAAGTTCACCTGTTGTTCTAGTAGCTTGGCACGAGCTCTTGTGATTGGTCCAATCCTTATCTCATTGGATTGATCCTTCTTTGCAATTGGAACAACTTCATTAGCAATTGGGGTAGGTGTAATTGTAGGGATGTCCTCATCACCACCACAGTCATTGCATGTGTGTTCCTTTCCTAAACCACCACCAGAGTCATTGCATGTATGTTCTTTTCCTAAACCACATGGATCCACTAGTGTCATTGCATATGTGTTCCTTGCATAAACCACATGGATCCACTAGAGTCATTACATGTGTGTTCCTTTCCTAAACCACATGGAGACACCAGAGTCATTGCATGTCTGTTCCTTTCCTAAACCACATGGATCCACCAGAGGCATTGCATGTGTGTTCCTTTCCTAAACCACATGGATCCACTAGAGCCATTGCATGTCTGTTCCTTTGCTAAACCACATGGATCCACTAGTGTCATTGCATGTGTGTTCCTTTCCTAAACCACATCCAGAGTCATTGCATGTGTCTTCCTTTCCTAAACCACCACCAGAGTCATTGCATGTGTTTTCTTTTCCTAAACCACAAGGATCCACCAGTGTCATTGCATCTATGTTATTTTCCTAAACAACCACTAGGGTCATTGCATGTGTGTTATTTTCCTAAACCACATGGATCCACCAGTCTTATTGCATGTGTGTTCCTTTCCCAAACCACATCTAGAGTCATTGCATGTGTCTTCCTTTCCTAAACCACCACTAGAGTCATTGCATGTGTGTTATTTTTCTAAACCACATGGATCCACCAGAGTCATTTCATGAGTGTTCTTTTCCTAAACCAGCACCAGAGTCATTGCATGTGTATTCTTTTCCTAAACCACCACTAGATTCATTGCATGTGTTTTCCTTTCCTAAACCACATGGATCTACCAGAGTCATTGCATGTATGTTCCTTTACTAAAACACCACCAGATTCATTGCATGTGTGTTCTTTTCCTAAACCACATGGATCTACCAGTTCCATTACACGTGTGTTCCTTTCATAAACCATTTGGATCCACCAGAATCATTGCATGTGTGTTCCTTTCCTAAACCACATGGAACCACAAGAGTCATTGCATGTGTGTTCTTTTCCTAAACCACATGGGTCCACTAGTGTCATTGCATGTGTGTTCCTTTCCTAAACCCCCACAAGAGCCATTGCATGTGTATTCTTTTCCTAAACCACATGAATCCACCAGATTCATTGCATGTGTATTCTTTTCCTGAACCACCACCAGAGTCATTGCATGTGTCTTATTTTCCTAAACACCACCAGAGTCATTGCATATGTGTCCTTTTCCTAAACCACATGGATTGACCAGTGTCATTGCATTGGGTTCTTTTCCTAAACCACCACTAGAGTTATTGCATGTGTGTTCTTTTCCTAAACCACATGGATTCACTAGTGTCATTGCATGTGTGATTCTTTCCGAAACCGCCACTAGAGTCATTACATGTGTCTTCTTTTCCTAAACCACCACTATAGTCATTGCATGTGTGTTCCTTTCCTAAACCACATGGATCCACCAGAGCCATTCCATGTGTTTTCCTTTCTCGAACCACATTGATCCACTAGAGTCATTGCATGTGTGTTCTTTTCCTAAACTACATGGATCCACTAGTGTCATTGCATGTGTGATCCTTTCCTAAACCACATCCAGAGTCATTGCAAGTGTCTTCCTTTCCTAAACCACCACTAGAATCATTGCATGTGTGTTCTTTTCCTAAATCAGATGGATCCACCAGTGTCATTGCATGTGTGTTCCTTTCCTAAACCACCACCAGAGTCATTGTATGTGTCATCTTTTCCTAAACCACATGGATCCACAAGAGTCATTGCATGTGTGTTCTTTTCCTAAACCACGACTAGAGTCATTGCATCTATTTTCTTTTCCTAAACCACCACTAGAGTCATTGCATGTGTGTTCTTTTCCTAAACCACATGGATCCACCAGTGTCATTGCATGTGTGTTCCTTTCCCAAACCACATCCAGAGTCATTGCATGTGTCTTCCTTTCCTAAAACACCACTAGAATCATTGCATGTGTGTCCTTTTCCTAAACCACATGGATCCACCAGTGTCATTGCATGTGTGTTCTTTTCTTAAACCACCACTAGAGTTATTGCATATGTATTATTTTCCTAAACCACATGGATCCACCAGAGTCATTTCATGTGTGTTCTTTTCCTAAACCACGTGGATGCAGTAGAGTCATTTCATGTGTGTTCTTTTCCTAAACCACCACCAGAGTCATTGCATGTGTCTTATTTTCCTAAACCACAACTAGAGTCATTTCATGTATGTTCATTTCCCAAACCACCACTAGAGTCATTGCATGTGTGTTTCTTTCCTAAACCACATGGATCCACCAGGGTCATTGGATGTGTGTTCCTTTCCTAAACCACCACAAGAGTCATTGCATGTGTGTTCTGTTCCTAAACCACATGGATCCACCAGTATCATTGCATGTGTGTTCCATTGATAAACCACATGGATCCATCAGAGTCATTGCATGTGTGTTCCTTTCCTAAACCACATGGATCCACTAGAGTCATTGCATGTGTGTTCTTTTCCTAAACCACATGGATCCACCGGTGTCATTGCATGTGTGTTACTTTCCTAAACCACCACTAGAGTCACTGCATGTGTGTTCTTTTCTAAACCACCATCAGAGTCATTGCATGTGTGTTCTTTTCCTAAACCACCACTAGAGTCATTGTATGTGTGTTCTTTTCCTAAACCACATGGATCCACTAGAGGCATGTCATGTGTTTTTTTCCTAAACCACCAGCAGAGTCATTGCATGTGTGTTATTTTCCTAAACCACTACTATAGTCATTGCATGTGTGTTCCTTTCCTGAACCACATGCATCCGCCAGTGTCATTGCAGGTGTGTTATTTTCCTAAATCACATGGATCCACTAGAGTCATTGCATGTGTGTTCCTTCCGTCAACCACCACAAGAGTCATTGCATGTGTGTTCTTTTCCTAAACCACATGGATCCACCAGTTCCATTGCATATGTGTTCTTTTCCTAAACCACATGGATCCACCAGTGCCATTGCATGTGTGTTCCTTTCATAAACCATCACTAGAATTATTGCATTGTGTTCTTTTCCTAAACCGCATGGATCCACCAGATTCATTTCGTGTGTTCTCTTTTCCTAAACCACATGGATCCACCAGAGTCATTGCATGTGTGTTCTTTTCCTAAACCACCACCAGAGTCATTGCATGTGTTTTCCTTTTTTTAAATCACCACTAGAGTTATTGCATGTGTGTTCTTTTCTAAAACCACATGGATCCACTAGAGTCATTGCATGTGTGTTCCTTTCCTAAACCACCATCAGAGTCATTACATGTGTGTTCCTTTCCTAAACCACATGGATCCACAAGTGTCATTGCATGTGTGTTCCTTTCCTAAACCACATGGATCCACAAGTGTCATTGCATGTGTGTTCTTATCCTAAACCACATGGATCCACCAGAGTCATTGCATGTATCTTCATTTCCTAAACCACCACTAGAGTCATTTCATGTGTGTTCCTTTCCTAAACCACATGGACCCACCACTAGAGTCATTGCATGTGTGGTCTTTTCCTAAACCACATGGATCAACCAGAGTCATTACAATTGTCTTCCTTTCCTAAACCACATGGATCCACTTGTGTCATTGCATGTGTGTTCCTTTCCTAAACCACATCCAGAGTCATTGCATGTGTCTTCCTTTCCTAAACCACCACCAAAGTCATTGCATGTGTGTTCTTTTCCTAATACACATGGATCCACCAGTGTCATTGCATCTGTGCTCTTTTCCTAAACCACCACTAGAGTGATTGCGTGTGTGTTCTATTCCTAAACCACCCCTAGAGTCATTGCATGTGTGCTCTTTTCCTAAACCACTTGGATCCACCAGAGGCATTGCATGTGTGTTTCTTTCCTAAACCACATGGATCAACTAGAGCCATTGCATGTGTGTTCCTTTCCTAAACCACATGGATCCACTTGTGTCATTGCATGTGTGTTCCTTTCCTAAACCACATGCAGAGTCATTGCATGTGTCTTCCTTTCCTAAACCACCACCTGAGTCATTGCATGTGTGATCTTTTCCTAAACCACATGGATCCACTAGTGTTATTGCATCTATGTTCTTTTCTTAAACAACCACTAGAGGTATTGCATGTGTGTTCTTTTCCTAAACCACATGGATCCACCAGTGTCATTGCATGTGTGTTCCTTTCCCAAACCACATCTAGATTCATCGCATGTGTGTTTTTCCTAACCACATGGATCCCCCAGTGTCATTGCATGTGTGTTCTTTTCCTAAACCACCACTAGAGTCATTGCATGTGTGTTATTTTCCTAAACCACATGTATTCACCAGAGTCATTTCATGTGCGTTCTTTTCCTAAACCACCACCAGAGTCATCACATGTGTCTTTTTTTCCTAAACCACCACAAGATTCATTGCATGTGTTTTCCTTTCCTAAACCACATGGATCCACCAGAGTCATTGCATGTCTGTTCCTTTCCTAAACCACCACCAGATTCATTGCAAGTGTTTTTTTCCTCAACCACATGGATCCACCAATGCCATTGCATGTGTGTTCCTTTCATAAACCACATGGATCCACCAGAATCATTGCATGTGTGTTCCTTTCCTAAACCACATGGATCCACTAGAGTCATTTGCATGTGTGTTCTTTTTCTAAACCACATGGACCCACTAGTGTCATTGCATGTGTGTTCCTTTCCTAAACCCCCACCAGAGCCATTGCATGTGTCTTCATTTCCTAAACCACATGGATCCACCAGAGTCATTGCATGTGTGTTATTTTCCTAAACCACCACCAGAGTCATTGCATGTGTCTTCTTTACCTAAACATCACCAGAGTCATTGCATGTGTGTCCTTTTCCTAAACCACATGGATCGACGAGTGTCATTGCATGTGTGTTCTTTTCCTAAACCACCACTAGAGTCATTGCACGTGTGTTCTTTTCTAAAACCACATCGATCCACCAGAGCCATTTCATGTGTGTTCTTTTCCTAAACCACCACTAGAGTCATTACATGTGTCTTCTTTTCCTAAATCGGCACTAGAGTCATTGCATGTGTGTTCCTTTCCTAAACCACATGGATCCACCAGAGCCATTGCATGTGTGTTGTTTTCCCAAACCACATTGATCCACCAGAGCCATTGCATGTATGTTCTTTTCCTAAACCTAATGGATCCACCATAGTCATTTCATGTGTGTTCTTTTCCTAAACCACAACCAGAGTCATTGCATGTGTCTTCTTTTCCTAAACCACCACTACAGTCATTGAATGTGTGTTCCTTTCCTAAACCACATGGATCCACTAGTGTCATTGCATGTGTGTTCCTTTCCTAAACCACATGGATCCACTAGAGCAATTGCATGTGTGTTCCTTTTCTAAACCACCACTAGAGTCATTGCATGTGTGTTATTTTCATAAACCACCACCAGAGTCATTGCATGTGTTTTCTTTTTTTAAATCACCACTAGAGTCATTGCATGTGTGTCCTTTTCCAAAACCACATGGAACCACTAGAGTCATTACATGTGTGTTCCTTTCCTAAACCACCACCAGAGTCATTACATGTGTGTTCCTTTCCTAAACCACATGGATCCATAAGTGTCATTGCATGTGTGTTCTTATCATAAACCACATGGATCCACAAGTGTCATTCCATGTGTGTTCTTATCCTAAACCACATGGATCCACCAGAGTCATTGCATGTATCTTCATTTCCTAAACCACCACTAGAGTCATTGCATGTGTGTTCCTTTCCTAAACCACATGGACCCACCACTAGAGTCATTGAATGTGTGTTCTTTCCCTAAACCACATGGATCGACCAGAGTCATTACAACTATCTTCCTTTCCTCAACCACCACAAGAGTCATTGCATGTGTGTTCTATTTCTAAACCACATGGATGCACCAGTGTCATTGCATGTGTGCTCTTTTCCTAAACCACCACTAGATTCATTGCATGTGTGTTCCTTTCCTGAACCACATGGATCCACTTGTGTCATTGTGTGGTCCTTTCCTAAACCACATCCAGAGTCATTGCATGTGTCTTCCTTTCCTAAACCACCACCGAAGTCATTGCATGTGTGTTCTTTTCCTAAACCACATGGATCCACTAGTGTCATTGCATCTATTTTATTTTCCTGAACAACCACTAGAGTCATTGCATGTGTGTTCTTTTCCTAAACCACATGGATCCACCAGTGTCATTGCATGTGTGTTCATTTCCCAAACCACATCTAGAGTCAAAACATGTGTCTTCCTTTCCTAAACCATCACCAGAGTCATTGCATGTGTGTTCTTTTCCTAAACCACATGGATCCACCAGTGTCATTGCATGTGTGTTCTTTTCCTAAACCACCACTAGAGTCATTGCATGTTTGTTATTTTCCTAAACCACATGGATCCACCAGAGTCATTTCATGTGCGTTATTTTCCTAAACCACGACCAGAGTTATCGCATGTGTCTTCTTTTGCTAAACCACCACTATATTACTTGCATGTGTTTTCCTTTCCTAATCCACATGGATCCACTAGAGTCATTGCATGTGTGTTCCTTTCCTAAACCACCACCTGATTCATTACATATGTGTTCTTTTCCTAAACCACATGGATCCACCAGTGCCATTGCATGTGTGTTCCTTTCATAAACCACATGGATCCACCAACATCCTTGCATGTGTATTCCTTTCCTAAGCCACATGGATCCACCAGAGTCATTGCATGTGTACTCTTTTCCTAAACCACATGGACCCACTAGTGTCATTGCATGTGTGTTCCTTTCCTAAACCCCCACCAGAGCCATTGCATGTGTCTTCTTTCCCTAAACCACATGGATACCCCAGAGTCATTGCATGTGTGTTCTTTTCCTGAACCACCACCTGAGTCATTGCATGTGCCTTCTTTTCCTAAACACCACCAGAGTCATTGCATGTGTGTCCTTTTCCTAAACCACATGGATCGGCCAGTGTCATTGCATGTGTGTTCTTTTCCTAAACCACCACTAGAGTCATTGCATGTGTGTTCTTTTGCTAGACCACATGGATCCACCAGAGTCATTTCAGGTGTGTTCTTTTCCTAAACAACCACCAGAGTCATTACATGTGTCTTCTTTTCCTAAAGCGGTACTAGAGTCATTGCATGTGTGGTCATTTCCTAAACCACATGGATCCACCATAGCCATTGCATATGTGTTCCTTTCCCAAACCACATTGATCCACCAGAGTCATTTCATGTGTGTTCTTTTCCTAAACCACATGGATCCACTAGTGTCATTGTATGTGTGATCCTTTCCTAAACCACATCCAGAGTCATTGCATGTGTCTTCCTTTCCTAAACCACCACTAGAGTCATTGCATGTGTGTTCTTTTCCTAAACCACATGGATCCACTAGTGTCATTGCATGTGTGTTCCTTTCCTAAACCACCACCAGAGTCATTGCATGTGTCATCTTTTCCTAAACCACATGGATCCACCAGAGTCATTGCATGTGTTTTCTTTTCCTAAACCACCACCCGAGTCATTGCATCTGTGTTCTTTTCCTAAACCACCACTAGAGTCATTGTATGTGTTTTTTCTAAACCACATGGATCCACCAATATCATTGCATGTGTGTTCCTTTCCCAAACCACATCCAAAGTCATTGCATGTGTCTTCCTTTCCTAATACACCACCAGAGTCATTGCATGTGTGTTCTTTTCCTAAACCACATGGATCCACCAGTGTCATTGCATGTGTGTTCTTTTCTTAAACCACCACTAGAGTTATTGCATATGTATTATATTCCTAAACCACATGGATCCACCAGAGTCATTTCATGTGTGTTCTTTTCCTAAACCACCACTAGAGTCATTGCATGTGCCTTCTTTTCCTAAACCACTACTAGAGTCATTGCATGTGTGTTTCTTTCCTAAACCACATGCATCGCCAGTGTCATTGCACATGTGTTCTTTTCCTAAACCACATGGATCCACTAGAGTCATTGCATATGTGTAACTTTCCTAAATCACCACCTGATTCATTGCATGTGTGTTCTTTTCCTAAACCACATGGATCCACCAGTGTCATTGCATGTGTGTTCCTTTCCCAAACCACATGTAGTACTAAAAACATGGGAATTATAAGGGAAAACACAATGTGTAGCCAAGAGTGGTTCTAAGCAATGAAGCGTGTTTCGAGGTCTGCGCGTACTAGCATTTATTGTGCTAAAACTATCAATAGAATCTTCTAGATTCTACTAGAATGGAAAAGAAGACCCAACGGTTAGCAATGTTTGGATTTGCCAGTCTGGATCCAACGGTCAATGTTCAAAGTTATTTGTACACTATAGTTCCATCTTTATATAAGATATAAGACAATATAAAGATAAGATAAGAAGTAGTGTGAATAGCCGATCTTTTGAATAACCTCCCCTCCCGATGTTTGGGGAGCAAGTGAAAATTTGGAAATAGGAAAAGTTTAGTTTTTTTGCCGCCAAGGACCAAAGTGGTTTCCTTTCTATGTACTCCTCCTACTCCATAACAAATTGGCTGACGAACACATCAGAGACACTGAACCGAGCCGCCATACGAAGGCACACGTAAATTTTTCCAAAAATCTTTCGAAGCTAACTAGGAATTCTTTACAGCAAAATCACCGGGAGTTCTAAAAAATTCAAGTTCTTAGATATGCAAGAACTTGGCGTGGAGGTGTTCCTGTATTTGGTAGGAGTACATGGGTGCTTCTTGGCATGATGAACAATATTTTTCCATTAGGAGTTCCCCCTGTTGAAAAAAAATCTGGGAGCAAGAAGAGACCGTGAGCACGTAGGAGGCAGTGTAAGAGTAGCAAAGAGGGGAATTTGAAGGTGGTGCGGTGTCAGAGCTAACTGCGATGGGTTCCTAACACGAGGTACAAGATAAATTGAGTATTTGTAAATTTTAGGACCTTTACTATATATGCACGCAAAACAAATTGTGTTTTCTCTCTCATTCACTGCCTCATCACCATCCACACACCCTGGCCGGCCGATCTCTCCTTCATCCACAACGTGGCGCTACCCACGTGTGTTGACCTACGTTGTCATTCCATTTCATATCCTGCGAAGAGGAAGCACCAAGCACACCCCCAGCGCGCTGGTTCGAAGGTGAGAAGCAGTGTTTTTGTGAAGCAAGTACAGTAGTACGGAGGGTATGGCTCAATTGCTCACTAGAGAAGGACTCGACTGCTTTTACTTGCTTAACTTTAGGGACCTTCGTGCTAAATGTATGGATATCTATGTAATTTTCTCTTTTTTGAGGTCTTCGATATAAACCATACTCCCACCGACTGTGTCAAATTTTAACTACAAGTAAGCAAGATAGGTTCCTCTTAAAATTTTCCAAAACAAAATTGAAGCTAACCAGGAATTGAGTACATTGAAAACCACCAAAAGTTCTAAAAAATCAAGTTCTTTCTATGCATCCGCATCCCGACAAAATTGACACCGTTTTGATAACATTCAAATAAAGAATAAATATGTAGTATAAATTGACATTAAGTCATGGAGTTAGATAGGAAGTTTAAAAACTCATAAAACATGGGAATCGTAAGTACAACATGTTGGTCCACTATATGTATGTATATATATATATCTTTAAAAGCTTGGCTTGTGGCATTGAGATCCATATACTTCGGACTTCCTTTATGGGAAAGAACAATCTTGTCATCACTCGGAAAACTGAGAATTGAAAATTCTTTCCTGATACTTGGAAGCTTGCACCGAAGACATTTGTTTACTACAATAAGATGCACCCATATACCTCCAAAAAGACATTTAATTCAAGAGCAATCTAGTGCGCTTACTTGTAGCTCAAGTTTGACCTGATTTCATTTAATTGTCAAGATACAAAATCTTAGCAATATGTTGAACCTATCATCAAAACTCTTGATGATTTCTAATATATTAATTGACCCCCCGATGGGTAACTCCAAAAGCTTTTTGGTAAAACTTTCATAGCAACCTATAGTTTACTTGTAGTTCAAATTTGGCCTAATTTCGATAAATCGACACAAAGTCTCATTCAAGATGGCAAATTTAGCTAGGAAGTTTTCAAACACCTAAAACATGGGACGTATAAGTAAAACATTTTGGTCAACTATATATGTCTAAAAGTTTGGCTTATGGCATTTAGATCCATATTCTTCAGACTTCCTTTACGGAAAATAATGATCTCGTCATCACTCAAAAAAAGAGAATTGAATGTTCTTTCCTGATAGTTGGAAAAAATGACATTACGCTGATAGGGCGAGGTGCTTCAGTTAACACGGTCGGTACGTGGAAGTATAAGTTACATCGAGGACCTCATAAAAAATTAAAATTACATCCAAATACATGCATTTAGCACAAGGACCCTGAAACTAAAAAATGAAATGTGTTTTGAGGTTTGAGCATACTAGCGTTTATTGTGCTAAAGACTATGAATAGAATGTTCTAGATGCTAAATGGAAAAATATCCAACGGCTAGCAATATTGGGATTTGCCTGTCTTGATCTAACGGTTAATCTTCAAAGTTATTCGTACACTGTATAGTGTTAAGATAAGATAAGATAAGATACGTCACATCGCATTCGGTGCACTTCATCAACGGGATCTGGCTAAAGTGAGCACCACGATGATTTCCTTTGTTAAGCAAGTATAAGTTCTAGTACTTCATATGAAGAGTATGCTTCGGCTAGTGGGTGGAGAATGAGAACCAGACCCGACTGCTTTTCCATGCTTATTTTCAGGGCCCTCTGTATTAAATATGTGGACTTGGATGTAATTTTCTCTTTTTTGAGGTCCTTGATGTAACATGCACTTCCACTCACTGTGTTAAGTTGTTATTTGAAGCATCGTGTTCCTTCTACGCCCACCCTCTAGTTGAAAAACTGCCACCACCCCACATTTCAAAGAAAGTGGACAATGCTTTTCTTATAATTCCCTAGTTTTAGAATTTTCAAGCTAACTAGATAATTTCACCCACTTAGAGGACTTTATGTCGAGTTAACAAAATTAGGTCATATATGAACTATAGGTAAGCGTGATAGGTTCGCTCTTGAATGTTCCAAATGTCATTGAAGGTACCAACACTATCAATATACTAAGAACCATCACGAGTTTTGAGAAAGGCAACTAACTTCATGCTAGGAATCTACTTCATGCCTACAAATTTGATAACGTTTTGAAGACATGGAAATAAAACAAAGAAATTATAAAAAACAATACTTTCATGTGGCATCCTCTTACGCGTATTACTTGCCATGGTTACCGTTTTCATGGCACGCAGTGCACACGACATGATAGGTCATCATGCGTAAATCTTTTGTTTTATTCTTTATTTCGTTAAATCAGGAAAAAGTCACTGAAGTGTGCGAAGATAGCTAGGAAGCTTGAAAAATCCTAGTACTAAAAACATGGGAGTTATAAGGGCACCCACAATGTGTAGCCAAAAGTGGTTCTAAGCAATGAATTATGTTTTGATGTTTGCACGCACTAGCGTTTATTGTGCTAAAGACTATCAATAGAATCTTCTAGATGCTACTAGAATGGAAAAGAGGATCCAACGGTTAGCAATGTTTGGATTTGCCAGTCTTGATACATCAGTCAATGTTCAAAGTTATTCGTACACTATAGTTCTCTCTTTATGTAAGAGATAAGACAAGATAAAGATAAGATAAGAACTAGTGTGAATGGCTGATATTTTGAATAACTTCCCCTCCCAATGTTTGGGAAGCAAGTGAAAATTTGGAAATGGGAAAAGTTTAGTTTTTTCTGCCGCCAAGGACCAAAGTGGTTTCCTTCCTATGTACTCCTCCTACTCCACACCAAACCGGCCGACGAACACATTAGAGACACATAACCGAGCCGCCGTACTAAGCCACACGTAATTTTTTCCAAAAATCTTTCTAAGATAACTAGGAATTCTGTACAACAAAACCACCGAGAGTTATGAAAAAACCAAGTTCTTAGATATGCAAGAACTTGACGTGGAGGTATTATCGTATTTGGTAGGAGTACATTGGTGCTTCTTGGCATGATGAAAAATATTTTTCCATTAGGCGTTTCCCCTGTTGAAAAAAAACTGGGAGCGAGAAGAGACCGTGAGCATGCAGGAAGCAGCGCGAGATTAGCGGAGAGGAGGATTTGATGGTGGTGCAATGTCAGAGCAAAGCTGCGATGGGTTCCTGACATGAGGTATAGGGTATAGTGAGTAGTAGTAAATTTTAGGACCTTGAGTATATATGCACGCCAAAAAATATGTTTTCTCTCTCCTTAACTTCCTCATCACCATCCACACATCCTGGTCGGCTGATCTCTCCCTGATCCATAACGTGGCACTGCTCATGTGCGTCAACCTGCTGCTGACTCGTGTATTAACGAGCTCATTGGGGAACCCCAAGAGGAAGGTATGATGAGCATAGCAGTAAGTTTTCCCTCAGTTATGAAACCAAGGTTATCAATCCAGTAGGAGCAAGGAAAAACCCCAAAGGTGTAGCTAGCTGAACTTTGGCAGGGCGCACTACCGGTGCCAGTAGCAACGTGGAGACCTACACAACACAACCACAGAACTCTGTCCCCAACTTGCGACGAGGTTGTCAATCTCACCGGTTTTGTTGAAAACAAAGGATTAAACATATTGAGTGGAAGAAAGTAATAGTTTGCAGAAAGTAAACACAAAACAGTAAACAGTTGATTGTAGATTGATAGTAAAAGGAAAGGACTGGGGTCCATAGTTCACTAGAGGTGGCTCTCCTTAAGATAGATAACATGTTGGGTGAACAAATTACAGCGGTGCAATAGACAAACATCGAGAAAGTATACAAGCATATACTACTCATCTTGACTCCTTTGAGATTCGATTGGGCATTACAACATTATACATAGACCGTAATCCAACTGCATCTATGACTAATAATCCACCTTCAGGTTATCATCCAAACCCCCTCTAGTATTAAGTTGCAAGCAACGGATAATTGCATTACGAATTGCGTGTAAAGTAAACAATACGATTGTTCTATGAACAAAGGATTGTTGTTTTCTCCCTAGTAGCAACATCACATCTAGTACCTTAGAGATTTCTGTCACTTCCCCAAATTACCAGAGGCATGAACCCACTATCGAGCATAAATACTAACTCTTGGAGTTGCTAGCATCTACTTGGCCAAGATAGCTACTAACAATGGAAAGCATGCAAGATCACAAATAACAAAGACATGATAGAATCAATAATCAATCTAAAATAGCATCTCAATATCCATCGGATCCCCGCAAACACAACATGCAGAATTACAAATAGATGATCTTGATCATGAACGGAGCTCACAAGATCTATACGTGATAGCACAAAGGAGGAGGACCAGCCATCTAGCTACTACATGGACCCGTAGTCCAGAGATAAACTACTCACGCATCACACCGGAGGCTTGCATGATGATGAAGAAGGCCTGCAGGGTGAATTCCCCTCTCCGGCAGGGTGCCGAGAAGAGCTTCAGATCCTTCCCGATCTAGGGATGGAGATGATGACAGCTACAGACTCTTTCGTGGATTTTTGATCGGGTACTTAGGGTTTTTGTATCGGAGGTAACTTATAGGCGGAAGGAGAGGCCGAGGGGTGCACAGGGCTAGACCACCTGGCGCTGGTCAGCCTGGCCATGTGACCAGGTGGTGTGGCTGGGCCCCAGCCCCTCTCCGTCTCGGATTCTGGCTCGAGGTGTCCCTCGGTGAAAAACTGACTTTGGCTTTTGTCCCGTCAATTCGAGAATATTCATTTTCGACTTTCCCGGAACCAAAAAAGCGAAAATGCGGTGGCACTTGTGGCTCTTGTTAATAGGTTAGTCCAAGAAATCATATGAAAAGTACTCCAAAGTGTGGACAAAACAGAAGAAAGTAGATAAAACCAAGCATGGAATATCAAAAATTATGGATACGTTAGCAATGTATCACCTGCCTTGTCATTCCATTTCACACCCTACAAAGAGGAAGCACCAAGCACGCTAGTTCGAAAGTGAGGAGCTTTTTTTGTGAAGAAAGTACAGTAGTACGAAGGGTCTGGCTCAGCTTCTCGCTAGAGAAGGACCCGACTGCTTTTCCTTGCTTAACTTTAGGGACCTTTGTGCTAAATGTATGGATCTCTATGTAATTTTCTCTTTTTTGAGGTCTCAAGATGTAAACCGTACTCCCACCAACCATGTCAAATTTTAACTACAAGTAAGCACGTTAGATTCCTCTTAAAAAAATTTAAAAACCTTTTGAAGCTAACCAGGAATTCAGTATATCGAAAACCACCGAAAGTTCTGAAAAATTCAAATTCTTGCTATGCATCCGCATCCCAAAAAAATTGACACCGTTTTTATAACATTTAAATGAAGAATAAATATGTAGTATAAATTGACATTAAGTCATTCAAGTGGGCAGAGCTAGCTAGAAAGTTTGAAAACTCATAAAACATGCGGTACAAAACAACCTGTGCATGAGCGTGAAGGAAAAAAATAAACAAAGGGGAGAGAATTACGGTGCAGTTGATAGGCTACCTCTAACATTCCCAAGATTTTCTCACTGATTTTCTACGCCGTGTCTTTGTACCAACAAAACGGCCGCAAATAAAGGGAATACAATACATGTTAAGTGGGGATTTGGCTATGCGAGAGGCCGCGGTTACCAAGATAAGCATGTAGGCTTGGTTAGCTAGGCACTTAATACTTGAAGGTCAACCAGACTGATGGTAGATTTCTACCATTGATCGCTTGTACTACTAATTCCAAAAGCAAGAGGACTAATATACCTATCTTGAGCAGCGGTGGAGTCTGCCGTAGAGCGATATCTAGAGAAAGGGAGAAAGAGAGGGAGAGAACAAAAGATGGAGGCTGTTTTGGCAAGTGCCATCTGTCTGAGAGAGAAAGCCGAAGACACCCACCCCCATGTTGATGCTCTGCAACGCCTCCATGTCATGCTGGCGCGCGAAGTGGCCCGCACCCGTTCCGACGCTATCTTTGTGGCCTGGCTTAAGAAGACGGTGGACTATTTCCTCACTAGCTTCGGCATCATCACCGGCATGGTGGACAACCTCACTGCCTGCCATAAGGCCATGCACCGTGATGCATACCCAACATGTACGTTTGCCACAATGCATGCTACCAGCGGCGATATAATTTTTTTTCTATGGACTTCTCATTCATCTAGCCTACCTATACGTGACTTCTAGCCCCAATTTTTAGTCTAGGTGATCAGCCCTAGGTTGTTGCCGCGTGCACCGCTTCCCTGGCTGGTCTCTCTGGAGACGATCTGTTCCGTGCTCTGATAGCCTTGTAGCTTTTCGAGGATCTGCCCACCGAGTCGGCGAACGTCTACATGGAGGTCGATGTTCTCGTGCGGCATCTTTCCCAGCACGACGAGGTAGACCACTTCATCAGCCTCCTTGAGCAGTATGTATTTTAGGGAACATCGGGCCTGAACAATGCCCGCATGGCTGCATTCCTCCATCGCAATGATATCCTCGACATGTATGCAAAAAAATATCAATCTGGCAGGTACCATTTCTCCTCGTGGCGTGGGGAACCGAGATTGAAGACAAAGGGCATCTCAAGAATTTCGATGTAATTTTCGTTTCTATTGAGGTGCTTTGTACTGTTCAATGTTTCTTTTAAGGGAAGGGTCATTTTCGAGAAAAAACCCGAGAAGAGAAGCCATACGAGATATAGCAGATCATATAATAATTCTCCATGGTTTACTGTCACTGTGTCATTTGTATGGACAAGTCACATGTCAGTCCCACCTTAAGTGTATAGTTCCCTCTTTACCTATTGCAAGAATTCTAAAGTAAAGTGGGTCCCACCTTGAGGCTAAAGTTCACACTTTACACATAGGTGAAGTAAGTGAACCTCCCCTCTTGATATTTGGGAAGCAAGTGACAATTTGGAAACCGGAAAAGTTTGATTTTTTTCCGCCAAGGACCAAAGTTGTTTCCTTCCTATGTGCTCCTCCTACTCCACGCCAACACGACTGACAAACACACCATAGACATAGACATACATAGACTTTAGCCGCCGTACCAAGGCACATGTAAAATGTTCTAAAAATCTTTCAAAACTAACTAGGAATTCAGTACAGCAAAACCACCGGGAGTTCTGAAAAATTCAAGTTCTTAGCTATGCAAGAACTTGGCGTGGTGCTGTTCTCGTGTTTGGTAGGAGTACATGGGTTCTTCTTGGAATCATGAACAATATTTTGCCACTATAAGTTTCCCCATGTTGAAAAAAAACTGGAAATGAGAAGAGACCGAGAGCATAGAGGAGGCAGCGCGAGAGCAGTGAAGAGGAGGATTTGAAGGCGGTGCGATGTCAGAGAAAAGATGTGACGGGTTCCTGACACGAGGTACGGGGTACAGTTAGTAGTAGTAAATTTCAGGACCTTTACTATATACTAGTGAGTTACAAGTGCCTTGCACATGAGAATCAGATAATAGAAGTAAGACATATCATTTTTTTTATATAAAATTATAATAGGTGACACTCAAAAAATAATTATAATTTTGAGCCACGACCATAAAGTATTGGGTGTGTTTGGTTCTTGTACTTTGTATCATGTAGAAATCAACCTATTAGCTAACTAAATACTCGACATGCTCTAGAGACATAACGAAGAAGATTCTAGAATTATCGAAAAGTGTTTTTTGAGGTTTGTGCATATCATTCATTGTGCTAAAGAGTACCAATAGAATCTTCTAGATGCTAGAATGGATAGAAGATCCAATAGTTAGCAATGTTGTGATTCGCGAGTCTTGATCCAACGGTCAAAGTTCAAAGTTATTCGTACATATATAGTGGTAAGATAAGATAAGAAAGAATATCAATAGTATCTTCTAGATGCTAGAATGGAAAAGAAGATCTAACAACTGGCAATGTTTGGATTCACAAGTCTCGATCCGGTGGTCAGTATTCAAAGTTATTCGTACACTATACAGTGGTAAGATAACATAAGAAAGGGTATCAATAGTATCGATCTTCTAGATGCTAGAATGGAAAAGAATATTCAATAGCGGACAATGTTGTATTCGCAAGTCTTGATCCAACGATGAATATTCAAAGTTATTCATACACAATACAGTAGTAAGATAAGATATGCACGCAAAACAAATTATGAAGCAAGTATAGTTATATGAAAGGTATTGCTCAACTGCTCGCTGGAGAAGGATCTAACTGCTTTTCCTTGCTTAGCTTTAGGGCCCTTTGTGCTAAATGTATGTACATCTATGTAATTTTCTCTTTTTTGAGGTCTTCGATGTAAACCGTACTCCCACCGATCGTGCCAAATTTTAACTACAAGTAAGCGTGATAGATAGATTCATCTTAAAATTTTCCAAAAATCTTTTGAAGCTAATCAGGAATTTAGTACATCGAAAACCACTGAAAGATTTAAAAAATTCAAGTTCTTGCTATACATCCACATCCCGACAAAATTGACACAGTTTTGATAACATTTAAATAAATAATAAATAGTAAAAATTGACATCAAGTCATTCAAGTGGGCAGAGTTAGCTAGGAAGTTTGAAAACTCATAAAACATGGGAATCATTAGGACAACATGTTGGTTCAGATCCATATTCTAAGGACTTCCTTTACGGGAAAGAATAGTCTTGTCATTATCACTCAGAAAATTGGGACTTGAATGTTCTTTCCTGATAGTTGGAAACTCACACCGGTGAAATTTGTTTACTACAAAACA
The DNA here is from genome assembly GCA_023614405.1 of Avena insularis. Taxonomy (NCBI): domain Eukaryota; kingdom Viridiplantae; phylum Streptophyta; class Magnoliopsida; order Poales; family Poaceae; genus Avena; species Avena insularis. The sequence goes on along the minus strand of CM042688.1, from coordinate 282,071,922 downwards.
AATCTACTGTGCTTACTTGTAGCTCAAGTTTGACCTGATTTTGTTAAATTGTCAAGATGCAAATCTTAGAAACAAGTTAAACATGTTGTCAAAACTCTCGGTGGTTTCTAATATATTAATTTAACCCCTGATGGGTACCTCGAAAATCTTTTTCGTAAAACTTTCAAATCAACCTATTTACTTGTAGTAGTTCAAATGTAACCTAATTTCAATAAATCAGCATAGTCATTCAAGTGGGCGGAGTTAATTAGCTAGGAAGTTTGAAAACTCATAAAACATGGGAATCATAAGTACAACATGTTGGTCCACTATAAATGTTTGAAAATTGGTTTGTGACATTCATATCCATATTCTTTGGACTAATTTCTTTATGGAAAATTACAATCTCATCATCACTTGGAAAAATGAAAATTGAATGCTCATTGCTGATAGTTGGAAATTCACATCGACAACATTGTTTACTACAAGAAGATGCACCTATCTACCTCCGAAAATACGCGTTTTGATGGCTTTTGGAAACAAACAACTAACTGGACGCTTTCCAATCCTAGCTACCATGCATGAACATTTATTAATTATTGTTTGGTTTCAACCCAAACTTAACGACGAAGGTCATGCCCTTATCGACATCATATATTTAATTATGATACGGTTCCCGCATCTGGTAGATTGGGTTCATCTTGTTGTAATAATCCGTTTGCTAGTGGGAGTTTCCAAATATCAAGGAAAAGTTTATGATAATTTTCCGTGTGACATGAGTGTTTTTTCTATATAGAATGTACGAAGAGTATGATTTGAAATGCCACAGCACTAGTTTCAGACAGAGTAGCCGACCATGTTCTTACTCATAGTTCCCAAGTTCCATGAGTTTTCAAGCTTCTTATTAGCTGAACTCTGCCCACTTAAACTACTTTATGTCTATTTATCAAGATTACCAATTTTCTAAGTGACAAGAATGTTTACTCAATTTATAGGAATAGAAAAAACATTTTCAATTTTCTAGAATTGTTTCTTTAAACCATGCACAAAAAATATGGCCCAGAATGCCATAAAGCCTAGTTTTCACACATATTATGGACCATGTTTCACTTAAGGTTATTAAGTTTAAAGTTTTCAAGCTTCTTATCCAACCATGCTATCGAAATTAGGTCAAATTTGAACTACAAGTAAGCGTGATAGATTTCTTTTAAAAAGTTACAAACATCCTTTGAGTCTGTATGGTACCGAGGCAGACAATACATCAAAAATCAACGAGAGTTTTGTAGGATTCAAGTTCTTTCTAGGAATATGCATGTTGACAATTTGATCCTCACTAGCTATGAAACAATATTAATGAAAACCCTAAAAAATGAAGCCTACCACATGGCGTCCTCTTACATGTACTACTTCCTACAATTAAAAATAATTAATAATGTGAGTCATCATAGCTTACGAAAAACCTAATCCCCAATATGGCCTACCGTGTATGAACATTCTTGAGCTTCAAGCCAAAGGACAAAGATAACATCCATATGTACATCATACTTTGTGGTAGTGTTCCCATGTATCTAGTAGATGTGTGCATCCTAGCATTGTGAAAAATGGTGCAACCGGAGTTTCCAACTTATAGGAACAAGAAAAAAATCAATTTTCAAAGCGACAATTTATTTTTCTATAAAGCAAGCAGTAAGAAAAATGCATGGCTCTGAGTGCCACAACAATAACCCTCATTTTCAAACAAAATGTGGACCATGATTCACTTACGATTGATTACCAAGTTTTATGAGTTCTCAAGCTTCGTAGCGAACTTCGCCCACTTAAACGAATTTAATTCGATTTGTTAATATTAGGTAAAATCTAAACTACAAGTGAGTGGTAGAAAGATTGCTCTTTAGGTTATGCAAGTATCTTTTGAAACTACCCACCAAGTGTCAATATATCGAAAACCAACAAATTTGTTGAAAGATTCAACTTATAGCGCTAAGAATTTGCATGTAGAAAATTTTGACCTTGTTTCGAAAACAAAAAAAAAAAGAAAAAACACCGTGCGATGTCCACTAACTTGTACTACTTGTCATGAAAAATAATAATCATGAGTATTAACAACTTCCAAAAAAACAAATTGCTTCAAAATTTGACGTGCCATGTATGAACATTCTTAGGCTTCAGGCTGAACGATAAGGGTAAATAGCCATACTTTATGGTAACATTCAATCTCATATTTGGTAGATGGGTGCATCTTGGCATGGTGAACAAAAAAGCTGCCAAAAAAGATAAAATTACATCCAAGTCCATATAATTAGTACAAAGGGCCCTAAAAATAAGCATGGAAAACCAGGTAGGACGGGCTCTCCTTCTCTACCCACTAGCTGAGGCATATTGTTCGTACTAAAACTACTACTTTCTCAACAAAAAAGAAATCAGCGTGGTGCTCACTTGTGCCAGATCTTGCTGATGAAGTGCATCAAATGAGATGGTACATTTGGGAAGCAAGCAAAAAAATCGATTTCAGAAAAGTTTAATTCGCTGATGCTTTTTGCTGCCGCCCCAACCCAAGGCCCAAAGTGGTTCCTTCCTATACACACCAACTCAACGTAGGTGACAAACACACCGAAGACACACAGAGCCGTCGTACCATGCTTAGGTTGCATGTGGGATCCTGCGAAAGTCCCACTTCTAGTTAATTTTGAGGTTTACTAGTTTAACTTTTCTCAAAACAATTGTACTCCTATAGAATCTTCAAATGAACTAGAAGATGGACATTCTCGGGATCCCGCTCGCAACCCTAACCATGGAACATGTGGTCAGCGCCATGCTATGCACGAGGGAGATATCATCTGTCAGGTGTGCACAAGGTTGCCGAGAAGATACATACTCTTCTTTTTGGGGTAATACTAGTATGAAAATAGAAGCTGTAAATAGTAAGTAATATGCCTGGTCAAACTGACATGACGAGATATACTGCGCCAGGAAGTGATATGGTTAATTTAGTGCACAATGGCGTACTAGTCTATTATGATAGTCGGCATCCTCAATGCAACCGCTTCCTACAGCAGAAGAAAACAAAAAAAATCTCTTTCAAAGAGCCATCCCATCTTCCCCATCACCGTTTAGTTTATCCCCATTCGCCGACACCGCCTAGCACATCTCTGGCATGTTCTTGACACATTTTACTCGCCATTTTATCTGTTGCATCACTCCCTATAGGCCACCACCCATCTCCTCCAAAAACCACCACCCGTCTCCTCCAAAAACCACCAACAACTCTACATAGATCCGCCCTCGCCCCCAATCCATCCGGATGCGATGGAGGATTCGAGGTGCAACACATGGCACTACGATTAGAGCAAGGTCGACATGACTTCTTCAACGGAATATGTATGCGTCTAGACACTACCAACGCCGTTAGGCTGGCCGCATGCTCCAAGGAGCTGTACGACCAAGTATCTGGTGGAAAAGGTAGTAGATGCCCCAACGACTGTTGTCGGGCATTGCTCTCCTACAATGACATCTGTGACCACAAGATCTGGTTCTACCATGCCCCATGCGTCTGCATAGAGCCAGGATGCGAGTTTGTTACCCAACCATTGACTGTGAATCATCTCTCCAACCACTTGAGAGTTTCCCACAAGAGGCATCTGCCCGAAGTGCCCTATAGCAGCAAACATTGTTGGTACCGTTCTAAGCCGGTGGCGAGCATGTGGAAACCAGAGGTCATCGACACTGGAAAAGGGGGCATGGGGTTTTCCTCCCAAATTTGTGGCCACATGACGGACATCATCCTATCTGTCGGGTACGTCAGGTCGGCGGTATGCGAATCGCCGCGGTACAAGGTGAAGTTTTGGTCACTATCTTCATGGCGTGAGCTCTGTTCGGACTCAATGGTGGCGACATCTGAGCTTATGAGCAAGCCTTCGTCAGCTGAAGTCACACTCGAAGGGCTGATGTTATACATGTCGAAGCCGCGGTATTACATGCAAGCTTCTGAATTGGTCGTCGGAATTCCCCGTGGATTACAAATATCGCAACAACAAGTTTCAAGAGTGAGTTAACACATAGTATAAATCTTCTTGTGATGATCCTAATTTGAATATATGTAATGTCATACAATACTAATTAGTTACTTTATGTTGGTGACAGACCCAATTGGTAATAGCTATCCTACAAGATGGTCATTTTTACACTCATTATTCAATGCTTGTTCTTGCAGTCGGGAGCAACTGCGTGGCGCCTAGCTGTGAGTTCACCACCCTATGGTCATTGCTCCTCGCCACCTCACAGAATCCCACTCCATGAGGTTGCACATTATCCGCTACGATAAAAAATCCAGGTACATCTCTAAGCCGGTGCCAGCACCAGACTCGCACAATGTAGATATCAGGGGATCCGAGGAGGATCGTGCGGTGTTCTGCGTTCTATTTGACGGTCGTGATGATGTCATCTTGATATCCATCGTGTACATCAGGCCACCGGCGTGCTTAAGGCCACGGTACCAGGTGAAGTTGAGTTGTTCCCATCCAAATGCCTTCTGAAGGTGGTATTCTTTGCGAAGAGCATCGTGTTGCCAAGAAGTGGCGGGCTTAACTGAAGGGACTTGCTCTTTGTCGGTTTATCGGTCCAATCTGGCCGCTCGTCGTTAGAATCGACCATCAGAGTTCACTGTGGAATACAAGCTTCGTATGTCATTGGATTGATGACAAGTACGCCATGAGGGGGTCCTCGAGGCGTACGGAAGAGAGGGGTGTGAGACGTACGGTGTTCCAGGACGGTGAGCACACAAGTTTACCCAGTTGAATCATGGCTTTGGGCGGATCCTACTCTGCTAGCAATCCGATGTCTGGCGAGCGGAATATGGGTTACAAGGGTTCGCCTGTGCGAGTTGAGATTGCGATTGTAAGGAGTGCCCTAAAGGCTCTCCCTAGGATGGCTTATATAGATATCCGGCCTAGGGTTTACATGAGAGATCTATCGGCTACGACTAAGAGTCGGTTATAGAGTACATCTTGAACTATAAGTAACACTATGGGCCTAAGTCGGTAAGTCTTCTGGGCCTTCCCGTAGCCGGACTGGACTCCGTTTCTTCTCCCTGACTAGGCCGCCCATGAAGCAAAGCTCTAACCCGAAGTGGGCCACCCTGGTTAGTGAGGAACTATGAGGATACCCGGAAAGTATATCCCTAACAGCAGCCCTCGGAAGTCTCCAAGATCCAAAGTCAGATTCATCATCGTCTAGCTTGATCTTCGTCTTGCAGAATCTTGAAGGGTTCCTGAAACTTCAAAACAAAAGATACGATCCGGGTCTCAAAAGTAAGTCGGACCTATCAGTACGTTATTCGGATTTTCCAGCTTGATATTCAAACTAAGCCGGAAATTGGTCTCTAACATCATCTGACACTGGTCATGGTCAAGTCGCGTCACTGACAAACATCCTATCAGCACGACCGTTGGTGGGTCCGTCGTCCGCGGAACCGAGGCGCTGTTTCAATGCGTACACGGAGATAGAGGCGACGTAATCATCGTGTGGGATCTTTCCAGTTCTTTCCATGACGCGTGGAGGATTTGCTATGGCTTTTGCACGAATCTTGGTGCGGTTAGGTGGTTATAAGGGGTGAGGATTCTCTTTCCCTCATCTTCACCTATTCCCCTTGTCGTTTCTTGTCCTCCACTTCTCCCTCGCGCTTAGAGCTCTCCTGCTTCCTAGATTCCTAGCGCCGCCCACCTAAGGTCACCGGCGCACCGGAGGAATGGCTTCATCTTCATCATCCGGCTTGGCTGGAGCCGCAGCGGCGGCTGATGGCTCTGTGTATGGCGCCCAGAAAAGTGCTGGTGCAGTCTTGATGTAGAGCTCGTTGGGAACCCCAAGAGGAAGGTATGATGAGCACAACAACAAGTTTCCCTCAGTAATGAAACCAAGGTTTAATCGAACCAGTAGGAGCAAGGAAACACCCCAAAGGTGTTACTAGCTGAGCTTTGGCAAGGCGCACTATCGGTGCTAGTAGCAACGTGGAGACCTGCACAACACAACCACAGAACTTTGTCCCCAACTTGTGATGAGGTTGTCAATATCACCGTGTTTTGCGGTAAACAAAGGATTAAACATATTGAATGGAAAGAAGTAATAGTTTACAGAAAGTAAACAGAAAGCAGTAAAAGATTGTAGATTGTATGTAAAAGACAAGGACTGGGATCCATAGTTCACTAGAGGTGGCTCTCCTTAGATAGATAACATGCTGGGTGAACAAATTACAGCGGGGCAATTGACAAACATCGAGAAAGCAATACATGCATATACTAATCATCTTGACTCCTTTGAGACTTGATTGGGCATTACAACATTATACATAGACCGCCATCCAACTGCATCTATGACTAATAAGCCACCTTCAGGTTATCATCCGAACCCCCTCCAGTATTAAGTTGCAAGCAACAGATTATTGCTTTACGAACTGCGTGTAAAGTAGACAATACGATTGTTCTATGAACATAGGATTATTGTTTTCTCCCTAGTAGCAACAGCACATCTAGTACCTTAGAGATTTCTGTCACTTCCCCAGATTACCAGAGGCATGAACCCACTATCGAGCATAAATACTAACTCTTGGAGTTGCTAGCATCTACTTGGCCAAGATAGCTACTAACAACGGAAAGCATGCAAGATCACAAATAACAAAGACATGATAGAATCAATAATCAATCTGAAATAGCATCTCAATATCCATCGGATCCCCGCAAACACAACATGCAGAATTACAAATAGATGATCTTGATCATGAACGGAGCTCACAAGATCTAGACATGAAAGCACAAAGGAGGAGAACCAGCCATCTAGCTACTACATGGATCCATAGTCCAAGGATGAACTACTCATGCATCACACCGGAGGCTTGCATGCTGATGAAGAAGGCCTCCAAGGTGAATTCCCCTCTCCGGCAGGGTGTCGGGAAGAGCTTTAGATCCATCTCGATATAGGGATGGAGATGACGGCGGCTACAGACTCTTTCGTGGATTTTTGATCGGGTACTTAGGGTTTAGGTCTCGAGGGCATCTTATAGTCGGAAGGGGAGGCCAAGGGGGTGCATGGGGCCACCACACCACCCCCTGGCGCGGGCCAAGCCTAGCCGCGTGGCCAGGTGGTGTGGCCGGCCTCTGGCCCCTCTCCGTCTCGTATTCTGGCATCTAATGACTTCCGAAAAAATAGGCACTTTGGCTTTTGTCCCGTCCAATTCCGAGAATATTCATTTTCTGACTTTCCTGGAACCAAAAACAGCAGAAAATAGGCGGCAATTGTGGCTCTTGTTAATAGGTTAGTCCAAGAAATCATATGAAAAGTACTCCAAAGTTGGAACAAAACACAAGAAAGTGGATAAAACCAAGCATGGAACATCAAAAATTATAGATACGTTTGCAATGTATCAACATCCCCAAGCTTAACTCCTGCTCGTCCTTGAGTAGGTAAGTGATAAAAAGAAAGAATAATTTTTGAGGTGACATGCACCATCAAAGACTTGATCAAAGTATTTGTAAAACATTCAAGGCTAGGATCATAGTACTTCAATCATAACATGAAAGACAAAGTTCTAGCAATAAGCAAAGAAACTATGATGCAACATGAAAAGGCACAAACAAAAGATTCACGAATAACAATGCTTTGCAAGACGTTTGTTTGTTTCACATAAAGAAAACATAGCATAATAGTATTCAGCTTGTCCCTCATAGAGTAGCAAATATAAATGCATAGGACACCTTCAAAGTTCATAAGAGTGACTAGATACAAATAGTTTAAAACAAGTAATATCAAAGTATGCATCAATCAACTAGTCTTGGGATAATGCACATAGAACTAAGAATGGCCACTATGCTCTCAAAGTAGGTGCATAAAGATAGAAGGTGGAGACTCAATATAATGGTGGAAGAAAGGCCTTTTTATAAAAGGAAGTAGAGAATCAAGTCTCATAAAGAGCTTCCAAAAATTATGGTACTTATAGCTTTCAGCTCTCATTGCCCCTATCATAAGCATCTTGAAGTGATTAAGGTTAAAGTGAACAAACTATGGTGTACATGCTTGACGAAGTATAAGTCAGAAATCTCATGACCCTTTTATACAGTAGCTCCTCATGCTACTCAAGTTTAGTCACCGGTAAGTTCTTGTCATTGTAAGTATATGTGTATCATAGAGAACCGCCAACGGGGTACCCCTAGCCCGATGATACGGAAGAATCCCAATATCAAAATGACAAGGCAAACAGACAACGAGCATCTCAGCAATCTTCTTATTTACCATGGGGATATGGTGCTTTTTTCTCTCTTTCCTCTTTTCATAGTATCTTTTTTCTTTCTTTTTCTCTTTTTCTCTCAATATATGACTCTTTTTTTATAAGAAGAATGCTTCATAGACAACTCATTATGGTTACGCTGCAGGTTTCCACCATGTCAGCATGGATTAGACCAGCGGCCCGGGTGTTTCTCTAACACATATACATAACTCCATGGACTTACAAGCTCCCCTTTCATTTCACACCGATGACATCCATATACAAAAGAGCATGATATCAACTAGGTACAAGTACCAAGTGCAATGTTGAAAGCGTTCCCCATGACAGCATGGTTCTGCTAACTCCCAACAAATAAGTGCAAGCATATACAACATAGACGACACAATGGTTCAAGTTTATTAAGGGCAAGAAAAGTAAAGTGTGCCATCAAGTTCGTGAGAGCTTTAATCACTAGTTTTCTCATAGCAAGTTTAATTTGGAAGGTAAACAAAAGCATGAATATACTTGGAATAGCATAAGCTAGTAGGTAGGTATGGTGGACTCTTTGGAATAACTTGGTTTAGGGAGTTGGATGCATGAGTGGAACTCATACTTTGTTGTGGAGGCTAGCAAAAGACTGGGAGCGACAAACTAAGAGAGCAATAATGGCCATAATCATGCAGAGCGACAAAACATCATTGATCAAAGCATAAAGTGATACTACAAGTTGAAAAAAAAGGATCATAAAGGCTATGGTGACTTGAGATAGTCATAACATGGTGTGAGCATGCGCCAAGTCAACCCAAATAAAGCATCAAAGGAGAATACCACTATACTATGCTTTAATATGCTAAAACAACGCATGATTCATCCAAGGCACATTAAGCAATCTCAATTGTTTATAACAAGTCATGCTACAGCAAAGAATACTAAGCATAAAGCCAAAACAATATCAAGCACGGCATGACAAAGCATAGGCCACAGTCAAAAACAAGCTCTCTTTACCACATAAGCATGAACTTTCCTACTCTTTTCCAAACCAAACCAAACTATTTGCAAACCAATGTATGAAAGAGGGGGTCCAACCAATTTATTTAGAAAACTAAGCAAACAAAAGCAAACAAAAAACCAAAACGAAAACGAAAAATAAAACGCTCCAAGAACAACACAACTGTGCATGAAACAATAAAAATGAAGCGTTTGGAAGAAACCTGGAATTTTTATTGATGAAGAAGGGGATGCCTTGGGCATCCCCAAGCTTTGACGCTTGTACTTCTTGGATATTTCTTGGGTGACACGCGTGGCATCCCAAAGCTTGAGTTTTAGTCCATCCTTCATCTCATTACTCATTCCTTCCATACACCTGAAAATTTTCCTTCATACAAAACTTCACACAATCTTTATTAGTAACATTAGTGCACTCAAGATAAATAAGTCTTAAGTTTCAGTTCTAACACCAAATAAACTTCCATTAGAACACTAGCTACTGTAGCACTTCCCTCAAAAAGCTCAATTCCCCAAAAGAACTCAAAAAGGAACCAACAAGAAGCAAATGCAGAAAATGACAGAAATCTGTCAAAACAGACCAGCAGGTAAAGACGAATTTTTTCAAAGACCTTCTGTTGCTCAAATAAAAAAGTGTTGAACTAACGAAAGTTAGATAACAACCTGGGGCACAAGCACAAAAATTCACGCCTCAAAAAGATATTCAGACATTTTACACGAATTTTTACGGTGAAGCACAGAAATCTGTTTCGAGACAGCAACTTTTCCAATCATTACTTCTCTCTCATTAGAGGTTACTCTTGTCACAAAAAGCAAATAAAAAGGATAAGGAGCGGTTATTACTGAAGTAATAACTTCCAAGACTCATCTAAAACTTTTTGGTTATCTCCCAATAAGTACTTTTCTTTAACGCCTTTAAGTTAGGCATAAGAAGCAAGAAAAAGAATCAAGTGTTCTCAAATGAAGAAGCATTAAGACCAAATTTTGTTTTCATAGGAGAAGAAAAAGAAATCTTTTCTTTCTTTTTAGGGAAGTGTTCTATACCTTTCTTGAGTGGGAGTTGATATTTAATTGTGCCTTCTTTCATATCAATGATGACACCAACAGTTCTAAGAAAAGGTCTTCCCAAAGTAATAGGACAAGAAGCATTGCATTCAACATCCAAAACATAGAAATCAACGGGGACATAGGCATTGTTAACCATAATAAGAACATCATTAAGACTCCCCATGAGTTTCTTTTTAGCATTATCATCAAGTGGGACATTCAAATAACAATCTTTAAGTGGAGGCAAATCAAGCATTCATAAATCCTTCTAGGCATAATAGAAACACTACTATCAGGATCACATAAAGCTTTGAAATCAAAGTCATTCACTTTCATATTAATGATGGGTTCCCAACCATCTTCTTGTTTAATAGGAATAAAAGCTTTATGTTTCATCTTTTCTTCTTTAATCTTTATGAGAGCATCAGTAATGTGTTTTGTAAAAGCCATGTTCATAGCACTAGCATTAGGACTTTTAGCAAGCTTTTGTAGGAACTTAATGACTTCAGAGGTATTGCAACCATCAAGATCAAAATCATAATTATCATTTAAAGTAGTAGAACTATTACTAGCCTCAACACTAGTGGTGGTAATAGTAGAAACACTAATGTTTCTAGCAATTTCATCTTCTCTTTCCCACTTAGCATGTAATTCAGCTAATAGTCTAACATTTTCATCAATTCTTACTTGTATAGCATTAGTAGCTGCAAAGGGATTCTCATTAGTTTTAGGTTTAGCAGCCATTTTATTCAAAGTAGATTGAGCTTCAGCCAAAGATGCATTAGAGAGTTTTTCCTCAATAGTTTTATTGAAAGCAGTTTGTTTACTAATAAACTCTTTAAGCATAACTTCAAGTTCAGAGGGAGCACTCCTATTATTGTTGTCAGAATTTCCATAAGAATTACCATTGTTTGGAGGATATGGCTTATAATTGTTGTTACCAAAAATTACTCCTATAAGCATTATTGCCAAAGTTGTTGTTTCTTATGAAGTTCACATCAACTTGCTCTTCTTGAGCAACCAAAGAGGCTAAAGGAACATTATTTGGATCAATATGGGCTTTCCCATTAACAAGCATAGACATAATAATATCAATCTTATCACTCAAGGAGGAGGTTTCCTCAACATAATTTACCTTCTTACCTTGTGGAGCTCTCTCAGTATGCCATTCAGAATAATTAACCATCATATTGTCCAGAAGTTTTGTTGCAGCACCCAAAGTGATGGTCATAAAGGTACCTCTAGCAGCAGAATCCAATAGGTTCCTTGAAGAATAGTTCAATCCTGCATAAAAAGTTTGGATGATCATCCAAGCAGTCATTCCATGAGTGGGACAATTCTTAACCAAAGATTTCATTCTTTCCCAAGCTTGAGCAACATGCTCATTATCAAGTTGTTTAAACTTCATTATTTCACTTCTCATAGATATAATCTTAGCAGGAGGATAGTACTTTCCAATGAAAGCATCTTTGCACTTAGTCCAAGAGTCAATACTATTCCTAGTTAAGGAATTCAACCATTCTTTAGCTTTTCCTCTCAAACAGAAAGAAAACAATTTCAGCTTAATAATATCACCATCTACATCCCTATGCTTTTGCATCTCACAAAGTTCAACAAAGTTATTTAGATGGGAAGCAGCATCTTCATTACCAATACCAGAAAATTGTTCTCTCATAACAAGATTGAGCAAAGGAGGTTTTATCTCAAAGAAAGTATCTTCAGGCACAGGTGGAGCAATAGGTGTGCTCATAAAATCATTGTTGTTGGTGCTAGTGAAGTCTAGTGTTTTCAAGAGTAGTCATTTTTTTTGGGTTTTCAAATAAGAAAGCAAACTAGTAAAACTAATTTTTTTGTGTTTTTGATAACAAAGCAAGCAAACAAAACAAAAAGAAACTAAGCAAAACAAAAATAACAAAGTAAAGAGATTGGTTATGAGGGACTCCCCTTGTGAAGATGTCCTTGACTCCCCGGCAACGGCGCCAGAAAAATGCTTGATGGCTCTATGTATGGCGCCTAGAAAAGTGCTGGTGCGGTGTTGATGTAGAGCTCGTTGGGAACCCCAAGAGGAAGGTATGATGAGCACAACAGCAAGTTTCCCTCAGTAATGAAACCAAGGTTTAATCGAACCAGTAGGAGCAAGGAAACACCCCAAAGGTGTTACTAGCTGAGCTTTGGCAGGACACACTACCGGTGCTAGTAGCAACGTGGAGACCTGCACAACACAACCACAGAACTTTGTCCCCAACTTGCGATGAGGTTGTCAATCTCACCGTGTTTTGCGGTAAACAAAGGATTAAACGTATCGAATGGAAAGACGTAATAGTTTGCAGAAAGTAAACACAAAGTAGTAAAAGGTTGTAGATTGTATGTAAAAGACAAGGACCGGGATCCATAGTTCACTAGAGGTGGCTCTCCCTAGATAGATAACATGCCGGGTGAACAAATTACAGCGGGACAATTGACAAACATCGAGAAAGCAATACATGCATATACTAATCATCTTGACTCCTTTGAGACTTGATTGGGCATTACAATATTATACATAGACCGCCATCCAACTGCATCTATGACTAATAATCCACCTTCAGGTTATCATCGAACCCCTCCAAGATTAAGTTGCAAGCAACCGATTATTGCTTCTGAACTACGTGTAAAGTAAATAATACAATTGACAAAGGATTGTTGTTTTCTCCCTAGCGACAACGACATCTAGTACCTTAGAGATTTCATCACTTCCCCAGTTACGAGAGGCATGAACCCACTATCGAGCATAAATACTAACTCTTGGAGTTGCTAGCATCTACTTGGCCAAGATAGCTACTAACAAAGGAAAGCATGGAAGATCACAAATAACAAAGACATGATAGAATCAATAATCAATCTGAAATAGCATCTCAATATCCATCGGATCCCATAAACACAACATGCGAATTACAAATAGATGATCTTGATCATGAGCGGATGACAAGATCTAGACATGAAAGCACAAAGAAGGAGAACCAGCCATCTAGCTACTACATGGATCCGTAGTCCAAGGATGAACTACTCACGCATCACGAAGGCTTGCATGGTGATGAAGAAGGCCTCGGTGAATTCCCTCTCCGGCAGGTCTTAGAGCTTCAGATCCCTCGATCTAGGGATGGAGATGACGATGGCTCTGAACTCTTTCGTGGATTTTGATTGGGTACTTAGGGTTTCGTCCGAGGGCATCTTATAGTCGGAAGGGAGGCCGAGGGGTGCACAGGCCACCACACCACCCCGTGGGTGGCCAAGCCAGCCGCATAGCCAGTGGTGTGGCCGACCTCGCCCCTCTCCATCTCATATTCTAGCATCGATGACTTAGGAAAAATAGGCACTTTGGCTTTTGTCCGTCAATTCGAGAATATTCATTTTCGACTTTCCTGGAACCAAAACAGCGAGAAAATAGGCGGTGACCTTTGTGGCTCTTGTTAATAGGTTAGTCCAAGAAATCATATGAAAAGTACTCCAAAGTTGGAACAAAACACAAGAAAGTGGATAAAACCAAGCATGGAACATCAAAAATTATAGATACATTTGCAATGTATCAGCAGCGGCGGAGAAAGAAACCAATCGTGGGGTCTGGATCCCCTGCGTCCTCGACGACGAGAAGCTCCGCGATGTGGAGAATGAAGGGCTCCTCCGTGCCGGCGACTGGCAGAGCGGTTTCGGTGAAACCATCCCCAATCCACGCGCCGATGAGCGGGTGCACTTCGGCACCCACCTCGACAGAGGTTTGTCTTTCCCTCCCTCGGAATTCTTTTCTGAGGTGATAGATCACTATGGTGTCCAACTTCACCATCTTCCCCCCAACTCCATCTTAGAGATGAGCGCCTATGCGGCTTTGTGTGAGGGATATATCGGCATTAGGCCGAGTCTCACTTTATTCCGGTTCTATTTTCATGTCCGTAGATAGTCCATCACTGCCAGTAATCCTTATATTACCGGCACGATTAGCCTTTCAGTTAGATGCGAGCGTGCTTATCCTCACATTTTAGCTAGTGAGTCGGTCAAACAATGGTCGGCCACCTTCTTTTACCATAAGGATATTCCTGCTCCCGACAAAGCTACTACTTTGCCAGCTTTCATCGACGGAGTTGCCATGGCCCTAGCGTCTTGGGACGAGGCTCCTCCGGCTCTCAGTGACGATCTGATCCTTGCCAAGAGGCGGATCGAATATCTGATAAAACACAAGGGCTTGAGAGGGTCCGACTTAGTCCAATCTTGGGTCGCACGCCGGATCCAGCCTCTCCAGCACCACGGCGACCGTCTGATGCATTCCATCATGGCGTCGAAAAATGACTCCCTCCGCATTAGTCCCAAGGCTTTAAAGCCACAAGATTACATAAGGCAGATAAAATGGCTGATAAAGGAGCGGATCGAGAGAAAGATTTCGGACTTATCTCTGGACATGCACACAACGGAAGACCCTGTGGTCCCGGTAAGATTTTAGCAATAAACCCTTTTTATGTGTCTCACATTTAAGTTATTTCACAATACTGAGATATTATCTTCTTTTCAGCTTGCTGACCTCCCCGAGTCAGAACGGACTCCTATCGAGGATATCCTCTGGATTTTTCTCAGGAGGAGGAACTGGTTCCACTGCCGGACGTTGTGCCCAGGAAGCGCAAAGCTCCGACTGTGGCCGTCGGCACAAAGGAACTGCCAGTTATGAAGAGGTAACTTTCCACACAACTTCTGCCTTTGTACCTTACTCGTAATTTCTCCCGAGACGTGATCTTCTTTATTCTATCACTTTCTCAGAGCTAAGCAGCTCATCAAGGGCAAGGTGAAAGGGAACATCTCGAAGCCCCTGTGCCAGACGAAGCTAACCATGGCTTCTCCTGCCGCAGCTCCTCCGACTCTTGCCACTCAACCTTCTGCAACGCCGGTGATTACTCCATCGCCGGTCGTCGCAGAAGATTCGGCTCCCTCAATAGGGCCAGCGACCCTTGAGTCGCAGACTGATGTCACCATGGGTGGCTCAGGTTTTGATAAGGGTGAACCCTCTTCGGGTAATGATCCCTCGGCAGAGACTTTCGCCAAAAACCTCCTAATAATCTGGGACTTGTCAAATTTGGCTTGTCTCGGAAATCTGCGGAAGAAATTCAGCGGCTGGCCCGACAATGCTTGGAAAGTCATAATCTCTCTGCTGAAGAAGAAGCACAAGAAGCGGAGGACGTCAAGTACTCCGATCTTCTTGAACAAGTCCGCCTTCGCGACGAGGGATTAAGAGCTAGTGTGCTTCCACCACCTCCGGTTATTCCACTCACCCTCGCCGAGAAGGTTACCACTGAGGTGAACATGTGCCTGAGCAAGCTCACACATGAACATCATGTAAGTCGGAATTCCAACTCACGTTTTTCTTTATTGTACTTTATATCATATCCTCTAGACCCCAAGCATGAAGTTGGATACACAATCCGGGTTTATGCTTCCTTAGGATGCCAAAGAATGAACTAGTGTAACCCCCAAGGCTCGTGCTGATATTCGCTACAATATTAGCCCGAGTCTTCAGTAGACTTCTGACTCTGGGTATTCTGACTTACAGAAAGTTAATTCATATAACCAGGATTTGTTGAAGAATGTCTGCAATAAGCGGAGAGATCAAAGCTCTACGACTTAATAATGCTGAGCTGAAGGTTTCTGATATGGGGTGGCCCGATCTTCTCAGTAAGCACTTGTCGATGGTGAGGGTGGATGACAGATAACTAGCCTGTAGCTATGAACTCTCCCGCTCGATCCCTGATGCCAATGCAACAGCTCTCGAACCTTGTAGGATATTCACAACACCACGCTCTTGCGCGCATACCGTGACCACGAACGGTAGTATGCAATATACTAATTCCCAATGGAACAACAGATCACACTCAATTATAGTTGGTAAATTCGAACACAGGGTAATTTCAGAGGTTCTATGAAAGAATCAACTCCAAAATATTTTAACGTGGTCTTCAACCCTAATCTACAACGCCCCCATCTATTTATGGGTCCAAAGGCGGCGACCTATGGTGGAACCCGAGTCGGTTCCACCCAACCTCGATACAAACCGGCCACAAGTGTCTCGGTCAAGAGCTCTGTAGTGGCGAGTCCTAATCGATTTTCCTATCATGACGACTGCCGTGGCGAGTAATGAGACTTTTCTGCTTGGCGAAGAACTTCCTCCTCTTGTTGATCTTCATCTTGGACACCTCCTTGCGCTTCCTCCCTCTCCTCCCTCACGCATTCTTCATTTATCAACACGCCATGTTCCTTCAGCTCTTCACTTTGTGCTATGCCTTCATCTCCCAAATACCTGATCATACAATAATTCAAAGACTTAGGTAGTATAAAATTCTCATTAATTAAAACACCAGGTTCATAAAGAAACAAGTTCACTTGTTGTTCTAGTAGCTTGGCATGAGCTCTTGTGATTGGTCCAATCCTTATCTCATTGGATTGATCCTTCTTTGCAATTGGAACAACTTCACTAGAAATTGGGGTAGGTGTAATTGTAGGGATGTCCTCATCATCTCCCCCCTTCAAAAGGCGTCGACCTCGACGCTCCAAGGTCTTCTCCAGCATATGGTGACAAATCAGCAACGTTGAAGCTGTTGCTAACTCCACCAAACTCCTCAATAGGCATATCAACCGAGTAAGCATTATCATTAATCTTGGCTAACACCTTGTAAGGACCAGCACCACGTGGCTTCAATTTTGATTTTCGAAGTAGTGGAAACCTATCCTTGCGTAGATGCACCCAAACCATATCTCCAGGCTCGAACAACACTTCTTTTCGTGTTTGATTCCTTGCAGCAGCAATGTTCTTGCCTTTCTTCTCAATAGCCTCTCGAGTCTTCTCATGTATTTTCTTCACATAATCGACGTTTGATGCCTCCATATCAACTCTCTCATGTAATGGCGAGGCAACATATCAAGTGGCGTCGATGGCTTGAAACCATACACCACCTCAAAGGACAAAGCTGAGTAGTTGAATGCACAACCCTGTTGTAAGCAAACTCAACATGTGGCAAACACTCTTCCCACTCCATGATTCTTTTTAATCATGGTCCTTAGCTGTGACAATGTTCTATTCACCATCTCCGTTTGACCATCTGTTTGGGGATGACATGTAATCTTGAACAGCAACGTTCTAGCTTCCCCATAAGGTCTTCCAAAAGTAGCTCATGAACTTCACAACACGGTCGAAACAATCGTCTTTGGTACTCCATGTAATCTCACGATGTCCCTGAAAAACAGGTTAGCAACATGACGCGCCATTAAGCTTTTGTGTGCAATAAAATGAGCCATCTTAGAGAACCTATCTACTACCACAAATATAGAATCATGACCTCTCTGAGTTTCTAAGAGCACACAAATGATATGGTTCAGCAAAATCATGGTCAGTTGCATAAAGTGCACAAATAGCTTCTAATCCAGGAATTTTAACATCAAGATTGGTTAATAGCATGTTCTTCCTAGACAGAGCATCAGCAACAACATTTTCTTTTCCCTTCTTATAATTAATGATGTAAGGAAAAGACTCAATGAACTCGACCCATTTAGCTAATCTTCTATGCAAGTTTGATTGAGCTTTCAAGTATTTCAATGCTTCATGATCAGAATGTATGATGAATTCCTTTGGCCACAAATAATGTTGCCAAACCTCAAGTACTCTAACAAGTGCATACAATTCTTTATCATAGATTGAATAATTCAAACGAGCACCAGTCAATTTCTCAGAAAAATAAGCTATAGGCCGGCCCTCTTGCATCAAAACGCCACCTATGCCTATACCACTAGCATCACATTCAACTTCAAATTGCTTCGAAAAATCAGGTAATGCAAGCAATGGTGCAGAAGTAAGCAAACGTTTCAAAGTATCAAAAGCAATGTCTTGGGCCGCGCCCATATAAAAGGAACACCTTTCTTTGTCAAATCATTCAAAGGTGCGGCAATGGTGCTAAAATCTTTGACAAAGAGCCTATAGAAACCAGCGAGACCGTGGAAACTACGCACTTGACTTACATTCATTGGAGTAGGCCAATTCTGAATTGATTCAATTTTAGATTGATCCACCTCTACTCCATGTTTAGAAACAACAAATCCTAAGAATATAACCTTATCTTTTGCAAATGTACACTTCTCAAGATTAGCATATAGTTTATTATCACGCAACACTTGCAAAACTTGTCTAATATGAGTGCAATGTTCAGATTCGGTATGGCTGTATATGAGTATATCATCAAAGTAAACAACCACAAAACGACTAATAAACTCTCTCAAAACATGATTCATCAAACGCATGAAAGTACTAGGTGCATTAGTAAGACCAAATGGCATAACTAACCACTCATACAAGCCGAATTTAGTTTTGAAAGCAATTTTCCATTCATCCCTTCTTTCATCCTAATTTGATGATAACCACTAAGCAAGTCAATTTTAGAGAAAACAGCAGCACCACTCAATTCATCTAGCATATCCTCTAAGCGTGGAATAGGATGACGATATCGAATAGTGATGTTATTAATCGCTCTATAATCAACACACATACGCCAAGTACCATCTTTCTTAGGAACTAAAATAACAGGAACAGCACAAGGGCTAAGAGAGACACGAATGTACCCTTTATCCAACAACGCTTGTACTTGCTTCTGAATTTCTTTAGTTTCTTCGGGATTGGTCCTGTAGGGTGCACGGTTGGGAAGTGTGGCGCCAGGAATCAAATCCACTTGATGTTCTATACCACGCAAGGGAGGTAAACCTGCGGGTACATCTTCTGGAAACACATCTCCAATGTCCTGCAAAACAGATGAAACACCAAGAGAAATAGGGGTCATGTCGTTAGAAACCAATACCTCGCCCTTATACATGAGCACAAGTGGCATGGCTGTAGGATCCTCACGAAATTCTCTCATATCTTCCTTAGTGGCTAATATCAATAAACCAGGCACTCTCTCACTTTTCGTTGTATCACTCAATTTAGGCTCAATTACATCAGGAACATCTGTCATACAATCTCGCCGAATGGTAGTATCGTCCTTCAAATTTACCTCTATCTTCTGCCGAGAATCATTCACAATTTCTTGTGGTGTCATTGGCTGCATAGTAATCTTCCTTCCTTTGAATTCCAAGTGATATGTATTGGCTCGGCCATTGTGTTGTACATGGCGATCATATAGCCATGGCCGTCCCAATAGGAGGTGACAAACAGTCATAGGAACCACATCAAAATCAATAGAATCTGTGTATGGCCCTATTTGAAAGTTCACTCGTACCATATGATTTACCTTCATCTCACCATTGTTGCTCAACCATTGTATGAAGTATGGCTTGGGATGAGGTAAGTATGTCAAATTTAGTTTGGCACATAATTCCTTACTTGCAAGATTTCCGCAGCTACCTCCATCAATAATGACCTTGCAAGCTTTATTTGGTCCAACTAGAGCTTTTGTTTGGAACAAGTTGCAACGCTGGGATTCCTCAACCGGTTGCACTCTAAGTACACGTGAAGACACGGCGATAGTTGGTGCACGCCTTCGACATATGCATCATCACCATCCTCGTCATCATCAATATCAACATCAGAAGCTTCATCTCCACTTTCTACTTCACCTTGTTCATTAACAAACATAACCTTGCTGTTTGGACAATCCTTCTTGTAGTGACCTCTACCACCACAAGTGTGGCAAACCACATCACGATGCGTCGGTGAACATGTTGGAACCTGAACTAGCGGCGGGCAGCGGGTTTCGAAATTAGAACCAAGCGAAGGTGTACTGCTGGTTTGGACGATGGTGTAAGCGGAACAGCAGCTGGTGGCGGCTGTAGGAGGAATAGGTCTGGCCAAAAATCTGTTAGAAGAGGTAAAAGCAGTGCGTGACTTAGCCTCTTACCATGGCTGGGATTCGCCTCTCTAGCATGATGCAACAACTCATTCATGGTCTCATACTTGTGATGACGAACAATGCTCTTGATTGGTAACTTCAAATTGTTTAGGAAAGCTGCATGGTCATCTCAATGGACTCACAATTGAAACGCGCATAAGCATCTCCATCTCCATGTAGTACTCATCAAATGTCAATGTCCTTGCTTGATTCGTCAATTTATCAAAAACTGAGCAAGTAGTTGGTTGGAGCAAACGAGCTTTCATAATTTGCTTCATCTCGCGCCAATCCATCACAGGAAGTTCATTGTCCTCCCTCCTATGTTGCACAAGAGCATCCCACCAACGCAAAGCATAACCATCAAATTCAGATGCTGCAAGTTTGACCTTCTTATCTTCTGGATAGTCAAATAAGCGCCAGAGTTTCTCAATCTTCCACTCCCACGTGAGGTAGTCTTCAGGATCAATGGAACCATCAAACTTAGGAATTGAGAATTTTGGCTTGCCCAACCCATCATCAACAGTTTGGTTTGGAACACGTTGAGCACGCCTAAGAGGAGCATACCCATGGCCATGAGGTGCATGGGCAGGTGCATGGGCAGGTGCATGGGCAGAGGGAATGGCACGTCCCCTGCCAACCTGTGGAGCAGCCTCCACAGCACTACCCGCATCAAATCATCAAAGGCATCATCATGTTGAGGCTCTTCCCTTCTATGTAAAGCGGCTGTCAAACCCTCAATGGACTGCTGCAAAGCGGTGACATTGACGTTGAGTGTAGCCACTTGTGTTTGAATAGTATCCACCGTTCCAACATGGTGATCCAATCTCACATTCAGATCTTGGAGATTCTTGTCAATGACATCTGTCGTGTGGGTAAACACATGTGTCAAGTGGGACTTCAAAGCCTCATATTCACGCCAATTGACGAGTTCCTCATCCTTCTTCTTCTGCATCACAACATTATCATCACTAGAAGACATGATTAGTAGGTTAGTGCACAAGATCAAAAATCTGTATGGTGGAACTCTCACAGCTCACTCACAACTAATAAGAAAGGAGATCTTACCGTTCCAAAGTGAATAGAGATGCTTTACCAAGGAAATCAAAGACTGATGCACTTGATGTGATGAAGTGAATATCAAAGGTATAGAGAACGATCACAAGGCACACAAGGTATTTATGGTGGAGCTATAGGTATGGTATCCTAACTACACCGCAAACAAGTCCTAGTGCTGATCGTACAAATACCCAAGAAACACACACGTGGAGAAAAATGTGGTAATGCAACTATGAAGGGTGTTGCACTATGCTCGAGAGACACTAGCAAAGCTCAAAGTAAACAGGCACAAGATTGCTCAATCTACCGGTGCACAAAGATAATACTAGGCCTCTTGCTCAGATTCTCCTTTTTTTTTAATACAACTTTTTTTTTCTTTTGGATAGCTTTTCCTTGATACTTTTCTTTTTGCTATCTTTATTTTTTTTTGATAGATAACACACGGCCAATTACAAAGTACAGCACCAAAAGTCCTAAGAGCAGCCTGTCGGAGCGGAAACTAGTCTCAATAGGCAAGTTCCTACACCTATATAGTAGATTGGTTGTGGCTAAGGGATTTTGGAAAAGTGCAAATCGATCACACTTTGTAATTATGGTGTCGTGGTAGCAAAACAGCTCAAAATCACGCCGTGGTAGATCGGTAACTTGGTAACTCAGAATGTCCTGCCGTGGCAGAGAAAATCACTCAAATCCTGCCGTGGCAGACTTGGTAACCCAGAAAGTCCTGCCGTGGCAGAAAAAAACGTCGAAATCCTGCCGTGGCAGACTCGGTAACCTGGAAAGTTTTTTTTTAATTAATTCCGACTCAGCCAAGAGTAGAAGACGAGGACTCTTAGAGTAAATCAGATATGATAGGATGGTGGCAGAAAACAATGGTGGCAAACGACTAAACGAGAAGAACAACCTACGAAGAAACAGATCTAGATTGAAAACTAAAGGATGAACACGACCAGCAACTATTACTCTTCTACGATGCAATCTAGTCTATGACAATTCTTTTTTTTGTGGGGCTTTTTCTGGATAGGACTAAAAACACTCTCTAACCTATAGATGGATTATGGATTGCTTACCGAGGCAACCTGGAAATCTGGTACCAAGATGATATGGGGTGGCCCGATCTTCTCAGTAAGCACTTGTCGATGGTGAGGGTGGATGACAGATAACTAGCCTGTAGCTATGAACTCTCCCGCTCGATCCCTGATGCCAATGCAACAGCTCTCGAACCTTGTAGGATATTCACAACACCACGCTCTTGCGCACGCAGCCGTGACCACGAACGGTAGTATGCAATCTACTAATTCCCAATGGAACAACAGATCACACTCAATTATAGTTGGTAAATTCGAACACAGGGTAATTTCAGAGGTTCTATGAATGAATCAACTCCAAAATATTTTAACGTGGTCTTCAACCCTAATCTACAACGCCCCCATCTATTTATGGGTCCAAAGGCGGCGACCTATGGTGGAACCCGAGTCGGTTCCACCCAACCTGGATACAAACCGGTCACAAGTGTCTCGGTCAAGACTGGCTCTGCCGTGGCAGAGTCCTAGTCGATTTTCTGTCATGACGACTGCCGTGGCGAAATGCGAGACTTTTCTGCTGCGCGAAGAACTTCCTCCTCTTGTTGATCTTCATCTTGGACACCTCCTTGCGCTTCCTCCCTCTCCTCCCTCGCGCATTCTTCATTGATCAACACGCCATGTTCCTTCAGCTCTTCACTCTGTGCTATGCCTTCATCTCCCAAATACCTGATCATACAATAATTCAAAGACTTAGGTAGTATAAAATTCTCATTAATTAAAACACCATATTCATTAAGAAACAAGTTCACCTGTTGTTCTAGTAGCTTGGCACGAGCTCTTGTGATTGGTCCAATCCTTATCTCATTGGATTGATCCTTCTTTGCAATTGGAACAACTTCACTAGCAATTGGGGTAGGTGTAATTGTAGGGATGTCCTCATCAGTTTCCAAGGATGAGGCCGAAGGTAATCACTCCAAGACTCAAACCTTGTCTTGTGTTTTCATAGTCGAATATATTTTGCTGAACTGTTGTTCTTTTTGACTTACAGCACTGATAAAGCAGTCTTGTGCTATGATCGAAGAGGCCGAAAATCTGAAGACCCTGGTGGTGGAAAACAAGGATCTCCGCCAAGAGCTTGACCAGCTTAAGGCGGATCATGAGAAGAGCATAGCTCAAGTTCTCGAATCCTCCTCTATGGCCACCGTGGAGCGTGATCGCAAGATTGCACTCCACGAGCAGAAAATTTCGGATCTCAACGACGAGCTTTGCAGAGAGAAGGATCTTTCCGAGGCACTCCAGGCTGAACTCCGGAGTCTTCGTGAAGAGAAGACCAAAGTTGATGACGTCATCTTTGGTATGTTTCCATCTTTCTAACTTGTCGACATTCTTCGACTCTTTTGATGTCGGATTTACTTAACTATTTTCTGTTATATGTATAGGTCCTCTGAACTTGACGGACTCCACCTTTGCCGAGCCTCGCACCCACCGGCTTACCCAAGTCGGTGATCTGCTTCATGACTTCCGCCAATCCATTGAGGATATTGGTGAAGCTCTCAAGGTTCCGGACATGCATCGCATGTCTGACTTTCAGGTGCGGGACAAGGCAAAGGAGATGCCGCAGCTCGTCCGGGACTCGAACATGTCCTACGCACGAGCAGCAGCGCAGAACACCCTCACAATGGTCATGAGCCACCATGGAAGCATGGAAATCTGGCAAGTGACCAGAGGGTACTGCAAGGTGGATGAAGACGGACATGAGCAAGATATCAAGGCCATCATGGACTCCTGTGCCGGATATGGGTGTCATGTAGCTGACCTAACCAGCTACGACACTCCCTTCTTCATCGGCGTGGACACGCCGCCTCCGCCTCCCGAAGAAGCAGCCAAAGTTTCCAACGATGGACAAACCATATCGGATTTGGACATCTCGGATCGTTATCAGGGCGCGGCTGATGTGTCCAGTGAGCCGGCAGCTCCTACCTCCTCTCCTGCATCAGAAATTATCAGAAACAAATGTATTATTTTGAAAACATTATGGGTCTGTAAATATGCAGTATGATACTTTTGCTAGTGCCAAGTTTTTAATCTATTCAGTACTTTTGGCTTAAATTTTTGTGTGCCTAAAATGTTTGCATAAGCACTTATACTTTTTTGTCTATACTTATCATTTATCTGGCTTTCCGCCTCGTCCCTTTCATGATCTGGCTAAACTTTCTGCACGGAAACTTTGCCGAGCAATGGAGCTCAATTGCTAAACCAGTTTAAACTCGAAAACAAAGCCGGCTTCCAGTACCAACAATTCACTACTCGGAAAATGCCCGCATCTGGCAATCAGACAAATAACCAAAGTATAGACTAGAAACTTTAGAGTTATACCCGAAGGTAGCATTTTTAGAATCGGAAATCTAAACCAGAACAAACATGAGCATAAAGTACTTTCAAGTATCCTGGGATTTTCGACTATGACATGATCATTCGGAAATAAGATGGTAAAAAATTCTCAGAAAAAACTTGAGGCAACCAAAACTTTTATTTCTCACAGAACATGTACATATGTATGATTACAAAGAAGGATAAACTAAGAATAAAAGGAACATAGCTGAGCAATATTCCATGGTCTGTCTAACTCATCCGGATTTGTACTGCCTCCAGCTCTCTTTCTTTTCTTAGTAGCAGGTCTTTCTTTGACTGGCTCATATCAGTTAAGTAGTACGAACCATTGTGCAATACTCGACTAACTAAAAAGGGCCCTTCCCATACTGGGGAAAGTTTGTGCTTTCTTTGTTTCACAAGACGGAGAACTAAATTGCCTTTATTAAAAGATCTGTTTCTGACTCTCTAGCTATGATACTTGCGTAACTTCTGCTGATAGGCTGTTGATCTCATTTTAGCAACGACGCGAACTTCTTCGACTAAGTCGAGATCGTTTTGTCGAGAAATCTCGGCATCCTCTTTGATATACGCGGCCACTCTAGGAGAAGTGTGAATCAAATCACTAGGAAGAACTACTTCTACGCCATAGACCAAGAAGAAAGGTGTGTATCCGGTTGACCTGTTCGGAGTTGTTCGTAAACTCCATATTACAGAAGGTAATTCCTCTGCCCAAGCCCCCGCAGTACGTCGTAGTGGTGCTTCGAGTCTCGGTTTTAGGCCTTGTAGGATTAAACCATTTGCTCTTTCGACTTGTCCATTAGCCTGTGGATGTGCGACTGACGCAATGTCAAGCCGGATATTTTGTTCGTTGCAGAATTCGGCCAGTTCTCCCATAGAGAAATTACTCCCATTGTCCGTGATAATACTATGCGGATAACCATACCGGATTATGACATCCTCGACAAATCTTTTGGCTGTTGCTCCATCACAACTAGTGACGGGTTTAGCCTCAATCCATTTGGTGAACTTATCCACCATCACTAAGAGGTGAGTAAATCCACTTGGAGCCCGTCTAAACGGTCCTACCATGTCAAGCCCCCAAACCGCGAAAGGCCATGTTATAGGTATTGTTCGCAGCTGATCAGCCGGAACATGAGCTTGTTTGGCATACTTTTGGCATCCCTTGCACGTCTTGACCAGCCGTTCGGCATCTGCCTTGGCTATAAGCCAGAAAAAACCATGTATGAAAGCTTTTGCCACTAAAGATTTGGCTGCAGCATGGTGACCACACTCGCCTTCGTGGATTTATCTTAAGATTTCCACTCCTTCTTCTGGAGATACGCAGCACTGAAAGACCCCAGAGATACTCCGCTTATAGATCTCACCTTTAACTATAGTCTCGTCGGATAATCTGCCGGCTCAGAACATCGTCTTCAGGTAATTTGCCATCTACCAGAAAGTCAAGGTAGGGTTGAGTCCAGCTGGGAATTACAGCCAGAACTGCTATTAGAGGTGAGTCGGATTTGGTCGGATATTCCTCATCCACTCCCTTTGTTGAAGGAACTTTGAGGTGCTCTAAAAAGCGCCATCCGAGACCTCTTTCCGTGCAGAGCCTATCCGAGATAGTGCATCTGCTTCCTCATTTTCTGCTCGAGGGATGTGTTGAACCTTAAACCCTTCGAACGATTTAGATAAATCATCCACGACTGCTTTATATGCTGCCATGTGCTTATTTGCATTACAAATATCCGACACTTGCTGAGCAACAAGATCCGGATCTCCGTAACACATCAAACATCGGATGCCGATATCCTTAGCAATCCAGATTCCATGTAGCAGTGCTTCATACTCGGCAATATTATTTGTCTCTGTGAAGTGGATCTGCAACACGTATAGAAGTTTATCTCCTTGGGGTGATTTGAGCACCACGCCAGCCCTCGCGAGCTTTAGACCCATCAAAATATAGGGTCCAATGTTCTGACTCAGGGAGGGTCATATTCTCCTTCGTCTCTGTCCAATCAGCAACAAAGTCGGCAAGGATTTGGGATTTGATTGTTGTCCGAGGTTTGTACTCAATATCGAAAGCTAAGAGCTCTATGACCCATTTGGCGACGCGTCCTGTGGCGTCACTGTTATTGATTATATCTCACATGGGAACTATGCTCACCACGGTAATTGGATGCTCCTGAAAATAATGTCGTAGCTTACGAGATGCTAAGAACACACCATAAGCCAACTTTTGATAGTGCGGATACCGCTGTTTCGATTCTGTGAGGACCTCGCTGATAAAGTAAGTTGGACGCTGCACCAAGTGTTCCTGATTTTCCTCCGGTCTCTCCACTACCATAACGAAACTGACGACTTTGTTTGTCGCAGCAAGATAGAGCAACATCGGTTCCTGTGGCTCCGGTACAGCAAGGATAGGAGCAGATGAGAGTACTTTCTTCAGGTATTGTAGTGCGGCTTCAGCTTCGCCGGTCCACACAAAATCCTTGGTTTTTTTCAGGAGTTTGTATAATGGTGCGGCTCTTTCACCGAGCCAGCTTACAAACCGACTGACTGCAGCAATGCAACCAGTTAGTCTTTGTACGTCCTTTAGGCGAGTTGGCCTAGAAATATTAAGTATAGCCTTGATTTTGTCTCGGTTCACCTCTATGCCTCTTTGAGACACGATGAAACCTAACAATTTTCCGGCTGGAATTCCAAAGAAGCATTTCTTCAGATTAAGCATTATGTTGTATTTTCGTAGATTGGCGAATGTTTCCTCCAAGTCGGAAATCAATGTTTCCTTCTTTTTGGACATCACCGCAATATCATCCACATATGCATGTACATTCCGTCCGATTTGATCGTGGAGGCAACGCTGCATTGTGCGTTGGTACGTAGCTCCTGCGTTCTTCAGCCCAAAGGGCATCGTAACAAAACAGAAGGTTCCAAACGGGGTTATGAATGAAGTTTTGACTTTATCAGATTCCTTCATCCGCATTTGGTGATAACCGGAATATGCGTCGAGAAAACAGAGGAGTTCCGAGCCTGCCATAGAATCGATAACTTGATCAATCCTAGGCAGAGCGAACGGATCTTTGGGACAAGCCTTGTTCAAGGCGGTATAATCAACACACATCCTTAAATCAGTGGTGTCCTTTTTAGGGACCATTACAGGATTGGCCGAACACTCAGTGTGGATGACCTCTTCTATGAATCTGGCTAACTCAAGCCGTGCTAGTTCCTTATCTATTGCCTAACGCTTTTCATCGCCGAAACGTCATAAGGACTATTTGACGGGTTTAGCATTCGGGTTTACATTTAAAGAGTGCTTAGCAAGTTCCCTAGGTACTCCGGTCATGTCAGATGGCTGCTATGCGAAGATATCTTGATTTTCTTTGAGGAACTTGACAAGCGTGCTTTCCTATGTGCTATCTAGGCCTACGCCTATCTAGGTCACCTTGGAGGGGTCATCATCCTTCAATGGCGTCTTCTTCGTCTCTTCTGATGCCTTGAACTCTAGATTCGGCTTTGTCTCCTCCTTCTTCGTTGCGGCATCTCGGACGGATCTATGCTCTTCTTGATCTCCTGGTACTCCTAGGCGTGCAGCACGGCTTCGGCAAAGGCAGCATTTCCATCCTCGCACTCTCACGCTTTCTTTGGGTCTCCCCTGATGGTGATCACGCCATTGGGACCTGGAATTTTCATCATATTGTAAATGTAACACGGACGAGCCATAAAAGCCCAGTAAGCCGGACGTCCGAATATAGCATGGTACGCGCTCTTGAACGAGACCACTTCGAAGGAGAGTGCCTTCGTCCGATAGTTCTTTGGAGTTCCAAAGGTAACATCCAAAGTGATTTCTCCCAGGGAATTTGCTTGTCTTCCTAGGATAACCCCGTGAAAGATTACAGAGCTGTGGTTCAGCTGGGTCTCCGAGATCTTCATCCGGCGTAGCGTTTCAACATACAGAATATTAATACTGCTGCCACCGTCCATGAGAGTCTTGGAGAAACCATAACCGTCAATAAGTGGATTGACGATTAAGGCGTATTTTCCTCGCCTGTGCAGCTTAGGCGGATGATCAGCG
Organism: Avena insularis; assembly: GCA_023614405.1. Lineage (NCBI taxonomy): Eukaryota > Viridiplantae > Streptophyta > Magnoliopsida > Poales > Poaceae > Avena > Avena insularis. The sequence goes on along the minus strand of CM042688.1, from coordinate 282,043,227 downwards.
CGGTCAAATGTGATTGCCACTTTCGACCAGTCCAAGAATTGGGGGATAGCCGGAACTGTTGCATTGAGCTCATGTAGCACTGCCTTTTTGACCTTTGCTGGTTGATATCCGTGGAAGGTGACATAAGCGTCTTTCTTGGTCGGAAAATTTTTCTTCCCTTCTGGCTTGGGATTTGAAGCATCAGCTTCCTCCATGTTGGAATCTTCCTTGGTCTCTTTATCTTTTTCAGGATTCTTCTTTCCCTTCTTCCGCTTAGCTTTATAGCCAGTGGTGTCATCTCTTTTAATGTCGTCATTGAAACGACACTCGGCGTTTGTGTGGGACGATCCCCCATTGGCGTCTAAGTGATGCACACATGGGTTATTGGCAATATCGGCCCAAGAGTAGGTTTTTCCGGGTTGCTGGTCTCCTCTACCCTGGACTCTTGATGTCCCACGACCGTGGCCACGGCCACCGCCACGTCCTCCTCGTCCTCCAGACCCGAAAGTAGTAGTGACCACTTCCGTTTCTGCGTTGGGATTCTCTTCCGAGGTATTCTTGCGCTTCTGAGCTTGTTGCTTTGGTTGTTTTGCCGACTGTGGCATAGCCAGGGCGTTGAGTAATCCCTCTGCATCATCGTCGGCATCTGCATACTTGCTCGCTGTTTCTATCATCTCTCCCAAATTAGTGACCTTGTCACACTTCAAACGATGACGTAGTAAACCAATTGGGAGACCTACAATGAAAGCTTCAATCACAGTTTGGTCATTTACTCCTTCACAGGAGTTCTTGGTGTCGATCCATTGTCCGAGATAGTCCTGGCAAGTTTTTCCAGCTTTCTGGGTGCAACGCTGTAGGTCTCCGACCGTACAGGGCCTCTGGTATGTGCCTTCGAAATTCCGAAAGAACACACTTTGCATGTCATACCAGTTGTGGATGGTGTTCTCCAAAAGTTCATTGAGACATGATCGTGCCGTCTTCCGCAACATGAGTGGGAGATATCAGGTTGCGACCAGGCTGTTTCCGCCTTTGGCGATGCAGCAAGCTTGGAAGAAATCCTGTAGCCAAGTATCTGGCTGAGTTATACCGTCGTAGGCTTGAATATGTCTTGAGATAGCAAATCCTTCCGGAAATCTTGTAGCTCTTATGCGTGGTCCGAAGCACTTTGGGCCCACGTATATGTCATCATTTTCATAGCGTCGCGCTTCTATATTGGAGTTTATCCTGTGCCTTACGTCATTTGGGGATAAAGATCGTCCCGAGTAACGGATATGGCTACGATGCCTTGGAGCTGGACTTTGGCTTCTGCCATCACCTCCCCACCACGACGCCCTCCTTGGCCTCCTTGGGAGCCGTTGTGATGGCTACTTGGTAGAGAGGGTGGAGCAGCTGGGTTATTTCCGGCTGATCGCCAGCCTCCATCCGGAGCGTCATTATTCCGGTTCCAGGGAGGGTCTTCATTGTGACGAGCCCCCTGCCAGCTTGACTCGGCACGGTGTCCGTCGTTCCTTCGTCCGTCATCCGGACGACTTGCATGTCTAGGAGGTGGCATTGTTTGTCGGTCCTCCTCCTGACGTTTCTCTTTATATTCTTCCCTGTGGTCTTTTGACTCTTGCCGGGGAGGGTTCCTCGGATTCAGTGCAGCGATTGCCTCTTGCTCCGCAACTAGGTGAACGTTACGCCAGTCACGAGTAGCTTTGTGGTGCTGTCCTGAAGATCTGGTTCTTGAGTGGTTGTCTTCCTGATGGTCGGAACGATGTTGCTGTTCCAGAACACGTTGGGGTCTTACGTCAGCCCATGCCGGATCTGTGCGGCATTGGTCAGAATCTGAGACCAGTTTTTGACTTCCGCACAGGGCGGCCTTTTGCTGCTCCAGTCCTTTGTTGAGTAGTTTGATTCCCAACCAGATCTGCTCCGGGCCTGGATTAGTCGGTAGGATTTCCCGAGCCGCAACGGTGTTCTGTACTGGCGTTGGATACACCCAATCCCCGTTGTTGTCGCGTCAAGGCATCCCAAGTTCTCCTCCGAAAAGGACTTTCTGAATCTGCGGGAATTGGTTGTCATCAGTATGACGTTTCTTGGCCTTCTGGTGTTGCCTGGAGTTGTATTTCTCAGCAGATGCCATGGGTTTCTTTTCCTCCTCAATGTTTTTGGCTTCATCGAGGAGTACTTGACGACGCGCTTCTAGGGCTTGTGCCCTCTCGTCCAGCTCTTGAGCAGTAAGTTCTGCAGCTGTAGGAATAGGTGTGGTTAATGCAGCATCGATGAGTTTACGCGCACCTTCAGTGATCACGTGTCCATCCACCGACTCTTCTTGGGCTCGTCTAGGATAAGCGCTCCATCCAAATCTTCCTCGTATTCCTCGGCAATCACCTCCTCTGCCGGAGGGTCTTTCGCCGGGGTCTTGTTCTTTTTGTTCTTCTTCTTTGCCTTCTTGGCGGTAGCGATAGCAAAAAGACTTTGGTCCGTTTCACAGGTCAAGCTCTGATCGGTACTTTCAGACATCTGGACCTCGGGCTTATCTCCGATTTCCATGTCGTCCTGTGCTCTGGGAGAGTTTTCCCCGGATCCTTCATCCATGGCTTCTCCTTCCTCTGCAGCTTTGGAGTTATACTCCTCTTCATATTTTGCGGAGAACTTTCAGAAGTCTGCTGACATCTTCGATTCATCCGAGGATGTGGGTACATCGGCGTTTGTTCTGATCGCCTCCAGCATAGAGTCGGTGTTGTCTCCAGCATCGGCAGAGCCAGATCCGGATCCCACGTATCCGATGAAGTGCGACGCGTGCCTCCTGAGATAGTTGCGGCTCTCGCGATCGGCCTCCTCAAAACGCCTGATGGTCTCGAGAATATTGTCTATGCTTGCATCTTGCATCATCATGCGTCTTAGCGCGTATCTCAGGAAAGGCACATCTGTCCGGCGTCGCCATCGAGCGTAACCAAAGGTTGCTATGCTCCTCCTGGATTTCGACTTCAGCAGGTGGGTCGATCTGGGATTCAGCCTCTCTAGGGAGATCCACTCCAGATTCAACTTGAACCATCAGGTCTGATTCAGGTTCGGATTTCTCCACTATCTCCGTAACTGGTGCGGGCTAGGTAGGATTAGGGTTTTCTGAGATCCGGAACTCTGCTGCCTTCGCGGACAACGGGATCCAGAGATTTCTTCTGCCTCTATCATCACCGCTAGGGTGGGTGGGACAGGTTCAGCAAAGCCGATGTAAACATCGATATCGCCAAAAGACATGATGGTGTAGGCAGTCACAGCCTCCCTAGCCGGAATCCAAGTCTCGTCGAGAACAATGAGAGGGACATCGCTGGCGTAGAGGATGCGACCGACGACGATGGTCTCGCCGATTTCGATTCTTGCAGATTCCGCTCGGAACGCAGACCCGAAGCTCACTTGCCCCACGGTGGGCGCCAACTGTCATCGGATTGATGACAAGTACGCCATGAGGGGGTCCTCACGGTGTGCGGAAGAGAGGGGTGTTGATGAGGACATCCCTACAATTACACCTACCCCAATTGCTAATGAAGTTGTTCCAATTTCAAAGAAGGATCAATCCAATGAGATAAGGATTGGACCAATCACAAGAGCTCGTGCCAAGCTACTAGAAAAACAGGTGAACTTGTTTCTTAATGAACCTGGTGTTTTAATTAATGAGAATTTTATACTACCTAAGTCTTTGAATTATTGTATGATCAGGTACTTAGGAGAAGAAGGCATAGCACAGAGTGAGGAGCTGAAGGAACATGGCGTGTTGATCAATGAGGAATGCGCGAGGGAGGAGAGGGAGGAAGCGCAAGGAGCTGTCCAAGACAAAGATCAACAAGAGGAAGTTCTGCGCAGAGAAAAGCCTCGTTCTACCTGCCAGAAATGGCAGGGAAAACCAGGGACTCTGCCACGGCGAGCAGGTCTTGGAGCCACTTGTGGCCGGTTTGTATCCAGGTTGGGTGGAACCAACTCGGGTTCCACCATAGGCCGCCGCCCTTTGGATCCATAAATAGATGGGGGCGTCGTAGATTAGGGTTTAGACCACGTTAAAATATTTTGGAGTTGTTTCTTTCATAGAACCTCTGGAATTACCCTGTGTTCGAATTTACCAACTATAATTGAGTGTGATCTGTTGTTCCATTGGGAATTAGTAGATTGCATACTACCGTTCGTGGTCACGGCTGCGTGCGCAAGAGCGTGGTGTTGTGAATATCCTACAAGGTTTGAGAGCTGTTGCATTGGCATCAGGGATCGAGCGGGAGAGTTCATAGCTACAGGCTAGTTATCTATCATCCACCATCACCATCGACAAGTGCTTGCTGAGAAGATCGGGCCACCCCATATCATCTTGGTATCAGATTTCCTCGTTGCCTCGGTAAGCAATCCACAATCCATCCATAGATTAGAGAGTGTTTTTTAGTCCTATCCAGAAAAAGCCCCACAAAAAGAGTTGTCATAGACTAGATTGCATCATAGACGAGTAATAGTTACTGGTCGTGTTCATCCTTTAGTTTAGATCTCAATCTGTTTTCTTCGTAGATTGTTTTCTCTTTGTTTAGTCGTGTTCCACCTTTGTTTCTGCCACCATCCAATCAGATCCGATCTACTCTAAGAGTCCTAGTCTTCTACTCTTGGCTGAGTCGGAAAAAAAAATACTTTCCAGGTTACCGAGTCTGCCACGGCAGGATTTCGGCGTCTTTTTCTGCCACGGCAGGACTTTCTGGGTTATCAAATCTGCCACGGCAGGTTTTCTGCGTTTTTCTCTGCCACGGCAGGACTTTCTGAGTTACCAAGTTACCACTCTGCCGCGGCATGTTTTCTGGCAGTTTTGCTGCCGCCGTTCTGCCACGACACCATAATTACAAAGTGTAACCAATTTGCACTTTTCCAAAACCCTTAGCCACAGCCAATCTACTACATAGGTGTAGGAACTTGCCTATTGAGACTAGTTTCCGCTCCAACGGGCTGCTCTTAGGACTTTTGGTGTCGTACTTTGTAGTTGGCCGTGTGTTATCTATCAAAAAAAAGCAAGGTAGCAAAAGGAAAAGTATCAAGGAAAAGCTATCCAAAAGAAAAAGAAAAAGTTGTATAAAAAAGAAGGAGAATTTGAGCAAGAGGCCTAGTGTTATCTTTGTGCACCGGTAGATTGAGCAATCTTGTGCCTGTTTACTTTGAGCTTTGCTAGTGTCTCTCGAGCGTAGTCCAACACCCTTTATAGTTGCATTACCATGTTTTTCTCCACGTGTGTGTTTTCTTGGGTATTTGTACGATCAGCACTAGGACTTGTTTGTGGTGTAGTTAGGATACCATTCCTACAGCTCCACCATAAATACCTTGTGTGCCTTGTGATCGTTCTCTATACCTTTGATATTCACTTCATCACATCAAGTGCATTAGTCTTTGATTTCGTTGGTAGAGCATCTCTATTCACTTTGGAACGGTAAGGTCTCCTTTCTTATTAGTTGTGAGTGAGCTGTGAGAGTTCCACCATACAGATTTTTGATTTTGTGCACTAACCTACTGATCATGTCTTCTAGTGATGATGATGTTGTGATGCAGAAAAAGAAGGATGAGGAACTCGTCAATTGGCGTGAATATGAGGCTTTGAAGTCCCATTTGACACGTGTGTTTACTCACACGACAGATGCCATTGACAAGAATCTCCAGGATATGAATGTGAGATTGGATCACCATGTTGGAACGGTTGATACTATTCAAACACAAGTGGCTACGCTCAATGTCAATGTCACCGCGTTGCAGCAGTCCATTGAGGGTTTGACAGCCGCTTTACATAGAAGGGAAGAGCTTCAACATGATGATGCCTTTGATGATTTTGACGAGGGTAGCGTTGTGGATGCTGCTCCACATGTTGGCAGGGGACGTGCTATTCCCCTGCCCATGCACCTGCCCCTGCACCTACCCATGCGCCTGCTCATGGCCATGGGTATGCTCCTCTTGGGCGTGCTCAACGTGTTCCCAACCACAATGCTGATGATGGTTTGGGCAAGCCAAAATTCTCAATTCCTAAGTTTGATGGTTCCATTGATCCTGAAGACTACCTTACATGGGAGTTGAAGATTGAGAAACTATGGCGCTTATTTGACTATCCAGAAGATAAGAAGGTCAAACTTGCAGCATCTGAATTTGATGGTTATGCTTTGCGTTGGTGGGATGCTCTTGTGCAACATAGGAGGGAGGACAATGAACTTCCTGTGATGGATTGGCGCGAGATGAAGCAAATCATGAAAGCTCGTTTCGTCCCAACCAACTACTTGCGTTCAGTTTTTGATAAATTGATGCAACTGAAGCAAGGAACAATGACAGTTGATGAGTACTACATGGAGATGGAGATGCTTATGCAGCGTGCTAGAATTCGTGAGTCCATTGAGATGACCATGCAGCGATTCCTAAACAATTTGAAGTTACCAATCAAGAGCATTGTTCGTCATCACAAGTATGAGACCATGAATGAGTTGTTGCATCATGCTAGAGAGGCCGAATCCCAGTTGGCAGAAGAGGCGAAGTCACGTACTCGTTTTCCATCCTCTAGCAGATTTTTGGCCAGACCTATTCCTCCTACAGCCGCGTCACCAGCTGCTGTTCCGTTTATACCATCGGCCAAACCATCAAGTACACCTTCGTTTGGTTCTAATGCTCGGAAACCCGCTGCTCCTGCTGCTAGCTCGGGTTCCAACATGTCTACTGCACGTACTCGTGATGTGGTATGCCACACTTGTGGTGGTAGAGGTCACTACAAGAAGGATTGTCCAAACAGCAAGGTTATGTTTGTTAATGAACAAGGTGAAGTAGAAAGTGGAGATGAAGCTACTGATGTTGATATTGATGATGGCGAGGATGGTGCTGATGCATATGCTGAGCGTGCACCAACTATCGTTGTGTCTTCACGTGTACTTAGTGTGCAACCGGTTGAGGACTCCCAGCGTTGCAACTTGTTCCAAACAAAAGCTCTAGTTGGACCAAATAAAGCTTGCAAGGTCATTATTGATGGAGGTAGCTGCAGAAATCTTGCAAGTAAGGAATTATGTGCCAAACTAAATTTGACATACTTACCTCATCCCAAGCCATACTACATACAATGGTTGAGCAATGATGGTGAGATGAAGGTAAATCATATGGTACGAGTGAACTTTCAAATAGGGCCATACAAAGATTCTATTGATTTTGATGTGGTTCCTATGACTGTTTGTCACCTCCTATTGGGTCGGCCATGGCTCTATGATCGCCATGTGCAACACAATGGCCGAGCCAATACATATCACTTGGAATTCAAAGGAAGAAAGATTACTATGCAGCCAATGACACCACAAGACATTGTGAATGATTCTCGCCAGAAGATAGAGGTGAATTTGAAGGAAGATACTACCACTCGGCGAGATTGTGTGACAGCTGTTCCTGATGTAATTGAGCCTAAATTGAGTGATATAACGAAAAGTGAGAGAGTGCCTGGTTTATTGATATTAGCCACTAAGGAAGATATGAGAGAATTTCGTGAGGATCCTACAGCCATGCCACTTGTGCTCATGTATAAGGGCAAGGTATTGGTTTCTAACGACATGACCCTATTTCTCTTGGTGTTTCATCATTTTTTAGGACTTTGGTGATGTGTTTCGAAGACGTATTGAGTTTGCCTCCCTTATGCGTGGTATAGAACATCAAGTGGACTTGATTCCTGGCGCCACACTTCCCAACCGTGCACCCTACAGGACTAATCCCGAAGAAACTAAAGAAATTCAGAAGCAAGTACAAGCGTTGTTGGATAAAGGGTACATTCGTGTCTCTCTTAACCCTTGTGCTGTTCCTGTTATTTTAGTCCCTAAGAAAGATGGTACTTGGCGCATGTGTGTTGATTGTAGAGCGATTAATAACATCACTATTCGATATCGTCATCCTATTCCACGCTTAGAGGATATGCTAGATGAATTGAGTGGTGCTGCTGTTTTCTCTAAAATTGACTTGCGTAGTGGTTATCATCAAATTAGGATGAAAGAAGGGGATGAATGGAAAACTGCTTTCAAAACTAAATTCGGTTTGTATGAGTGGTTAGTTATGCCTTTTGGTCTTACTAATGCACCTAGTACTTTCATGCGTTTGATGAATCATGTTTTGAGAGAGATTATTGGTCGTTTCGTGGTTGTTTACTTTGATGATATACTCATATACAGCCACACCGAATCTGAACATTGCACTCATATTAGACAAGTTTTGCAAGTGTTACGTGATAATAAACTATATGCTAATCTTGAGAAGTGTACATTTGCAAAAGATAAGGTCATATTCCTAGGATTTGTTGTTTCTAAACATGGAGTAGAGGTGGATCAATCTAAAATTGAATCGATTCAGAATTGGCCTACTCCATTGAATGTAAGTCAAGTGCGTAGTTTCCATGGTCTCGCTGGTTTCTATAGGCGCTTTGTGAAAGATTTTAGCACCATTGTTGCACCTTTGAATGATTTGACAAAGAAAGGTGTTCCTTTTATATGGGGCACAGCCCAAGACATTGCTTTTGATACTTTGAAACGTTTGCTTACTTCTGCACCATTGCTTGCATTACCTGATTTTTTGAAGCAATTTGAAGTTGAATGTGATGCTAGTGGTATAGGCATAGGTGGCATTTTGATGCAAGAGGGTCGTCCTATAGCTTATTTTTCTGAGAAATTGACTGGTGCTCGTTTGAATTATTCAATCTATGATAAAGAACTGTATGCACTTGTTAGAGTACTCGAGGTTTGGCAACATTATTTGTGGCCAAAGGAATTCATCATACATTCTGATCATGAAGCATTGAAATACTTGAAAGCTCAATCAAACTTGCATAGAAGATTAGCTAAATGGGTTGAGTTCATTGAGTCTTTTCCTTACATCATTAATTATAAGAAGGGAAAAGAAAATGTGGTTGTTGATGCTCTATCTAGGAAGAACATGCTATTAACCAATCTTGATGTTAAAATTCCTGGATTAGAAGCTATTTGTGCACTTTATGCAACTGACCATGATTTTGCTGAACCATATCGTTTGTGTGCTCTTAGAAACGCATGGGATAAGTATCATATACATGATGGATATTTGTTTCGAGCTAACAAACTATGTATTCCAGAATCGTCGTTGCGTTTGTTTTTAGTGCAGGAATCACATGCTGGTGGTTTGATGGGTCACTTTGGGCGTGAGAAGACGTTGCTCATGCTTGCTGATCACTTTTATTGGCCCAATATGAGGCGTAATGTGTACAGATTTGTGAGCCGATGTATTACATGCCACAAGTCGAAATCTAAGCTGAAGCCTCACGGTTTGTATACACCTCTCTCTGCACCTACTATTCCATGGGAAGACATTAGTATGGATTTTGTGTTAGGTCTACCTAAAACTCAGAGAGGCCATGATTCTATATTTGTGGTAGTAGATAGGTTCTCTAAGATGGCTCATTTTATTGCCTGCCACAAAAGCGACGATGCGTCGCATGTTGCTAACTTGTTTTTCAGGGACATCGTGAGATTACATGGAGTACCAAAGACGATTGTTTCTGACCGTGATGTGAAGTTCATGAGCTACTTTTGGAAGACCTTATGGGGGAAGCTAGGAACGAAGTTGCTGTTCAGTACTACATGTCATCCCCAAACAGATGGTCAAACGGAGGTGGTGAATAGAACATTGTCACAGCTGCTAAGGACCATGATTAAAAAGAATCTACGGGAGTGGGAAGAGTGTTTGCCACATGTTGAGTTTGCTTACAACAGGGTTGTGCATTCAACTACTCAGCTTTGTCCTTTTGAGGTGGTGTATGGTTTCAAGCCATTGACGCCACTTGATATGTTGCCTCTGCCATTACATGAGAGAGTTGATATGGAGGCATCAAAACGTGCTGATTATGTGAAGAAAATACATGAGAAGACTCGAGAGGCTATTGAGAAGAAAGGCAAGAACATTGCTGCTGCAAGGAATCAAACACGAAAAGAAGTGTTGTTTGAGCCTGGAGATATGGTTTGGGTGCATCTACGCAAGGATAGGTTCCCACTACTTCGAAAATCAAAATTGAAGCCACGTGGTGCTGGTCGTTACAAGGTGTTAGCCAAGATTAATGATAATGCCTACTCGGTTGATATACCTATTGAGGAGTTTGGTGGAGTTACAACGTTGCTGATTTGTCACCATATGCTAGAGAAGACCTTGGAGCGTCGAGGTCGACGCCTTTTGAAGGGGGGGGAGATGATGAGGACATCCCTACAATTACACCTACCCCAATTGCTAATGAAGTTGTTCCAATTGCAAAGAAGGATCAATCCAATGAGATAAGGACTGGACCAATCACAATAGCTCATGCCAAGCTACTAGAACAATAGGTGAACTTGTTTCTTAATGAACCTGGTGTTTTAATTAATGAGAATTTTATACTACCTAAGTCTTTGAATTATTGTATGATCAGGTACTTAGGAGAAGAAGGCATAGCACAGAGTGAGGAGCTGAAGGAACATGGCGTGTTGATCAATGAGGAATGCGCGAGGGAGGAGAGGGAGGAAGCGCAAGGAGCTGTCCAAGACGAAGATCAACAAGAGGAGGAAGTTCTTCCGCTGCAGAGAAAAGCCTCGTTCTCACACAAAGTTACCGGTGCAGAAAATCTAGGACTCTGCCACGGCAGAGCCAGTCTTGGCCGAGCCACTTGTGGCCGGTTTGTATCCAGGTTGGGTGGAACCAACTCGGGTTCCACCATAGGCCGCCGCCCTTTGGATCCATAAATAGATGGGGGCGTCGTAGATTAGGGTTTAGACCACGTTAAAATATTTTGGAGTTGTTTCTTTCATAGAACCTCTGGAATTATCCTGTGTTCGAATTTACCAACTATAATTGAGTGTGATCTGTTGTTCCATTGGGAATTAGTAGATTGCAGAGCTGGAATACCGGTTACAAGGGTTCGCTTGTGCGAGTTGAGATTGTGATTGTAAGGAGTTCCCTAAAGGCTCTCCCTAGGACGGCTTATATAGATATCCGGCCTAGGGTTTACAGGATAAATCTATCCGGCTACGACTAAGAGTCGGTTACAGAGTACATCTTGAACTACAAGTAACACTATGGGCCTAAGTCGGTAAGTCTTCTGGGCCTTCCCGTAGTCGGACTGGACTCTGTTTCTTCTCCCTGATTGGGCCACCAGTGAAGCAAAGCTCTCACCCGAAGTGGGCCACCCTAGTCAGTGAGGAACTGTGAGGATACCCGGAAAGTATATCCCCAACATCGTATCAATAGTATTCGCTAGAGAATAACACATCTTAATCTTCTTGTGGTGATCCTAACATGAACCTATGTACTCCTCGACAGGATTTTTCTTATCATTTTGGGACCTGTGGTTCCTAGATTAAGGTAATTCTGAGTATTTTGTATGGATTTCTGCTACTACTAATCTATTTTTTTTATAATACCTATGTACTGGTACTTTTTCAGACCGACAGATCAAGTGTAGAATATGGTCTCTCTTCCCTTTTGAATCATGGCTTTGCTACATCTATGGAATTTCAATGTCTGCATTGCTGAATCTATCAATTCTTTTGGTCATTATCTGTACTGCTAAATCGATCACTTTGAAATGCTGCTAAATCTATTGATATTTTTCTGTTTTATTTAGTACTACTGGATCTTTCACATCCTAGTGAATCTATCAAATGTTCTGTCATTTTTATTATAGTACTAAAGTATTTTTTAGAACTAATAGTGATGTACCGGTACTTGTTTAGATCAAGGGCAGTAGATGGTCTTGCTCTTCTTTTGAAACATGGCCAGAATATGGTCTCTCTTTCCTTTTGAATTATGGTCTTTATACATCTACTGAATTTCAATGTATGCATTGTTAAATCTGTCAATTATTTTGGTCATTATTTGTACTGCTAAATCGATCACTTTGAAATGTTGTTGAATCTGTCAAGTGTCGTTGATTATGTATTGGGAATCTATTGATATTTTTCTGTTTATTCAGCACTGCTGAATTTTTCAGATGCTACTAAATCTGTCAAATGTTCTATCGTTTTTATTACAGTACTAAAGTACTCCCTCTGTTCAGAAATATAAGACATTTTAGCTTTGTGAAATGAATGTATCTAGACGCTTTTTAGTGTATAGGTTCACTCTGAACCTCTACAAACCTATACACTGAAAGACGTTTAGATACATTCGATTCATAAAGAGAAAACATCTTATATTTCTGAACCGAGGAAGTATTTTGTAGAACTAATATTTATGTACTGGTACTTGTTTAGATCAAGGGTAGTAGATGGTCTTGCTCTTGTTTTGAAACATGGCCTTGTCACAATCTAGATGAGGCTTGGGGCATTTTGGGTTGCATATGTGGGTCACACAGGCATTGATGTGAGTAGAAGGTATGCACAGAAAAGCATTGATGTGAGTAGAAGGGGTGTGAGACCAATTGATCGTCATTTTTGCTTACTCCAATGATCGAGTGTGTTCGGAGAAAAGCAACTAATCCTACACCAAGGTTTTTAAGGCTGAAACAAAAATTGATTCTTGCCGTCCTGTTATTGAATTTCATAGTCTGTATTGCTGAATCGGTCACTTTGAAATCCTGTTGAATATGAACTAGGAACCTATCGTTATTTCACCATGGATGATGTAATTTAAGCCGTGGGTGCTTGCCTTTCTATAAGTTTCAGGAATTTTAGCAGGCTTGCCAAACTTTGCAAAGGGGTACCTTTCTAGAAAGTTCATATGAGGTTCAGCATCTTGGTATTTTGGTATGAAGTACAGAAAAATGTAAGTGACTCAACAAACAACTACTCTGTCTAACTGATGTGATCTAGACAAAGTTGAGGCCACTAGAATATGAACTGGAGGGAGTAGTATAAAATTGGAAGCAGTAAATAAATCATCTCTCGGTTCTAATAACTGATGTGATGAGATAACACTCATGGCAGTGTGCCAGTCTAGAGTAGCTATAGTACTCCCTATTCATAACTCTAGTCAGCATCCTTGATGTAGCTACACCTGGAAGAAGACAGTCGAAGGAGCACGGCAAAAACCCCTCGTTCAAAGAGCCATCCCCAACTCCGTGAGGCCGCATTTGGATCTTCTCGAGCATGCACTTCACACATTTTTCTCGCCATCTCACCCACATCATCGCTCCTTCCAGGCCGCCACCCCTCTCCTCCAAATACGCCCAACAGTCATACATAGATCCACCCTTGTCCCCAATCCATATGAACTTGATGACGGTGTATTCGATGCACAACCGGTTGAATGACATCTGAAGGAAGGTCGGTGACAAAGTATTCAACAAAATAGCTATGTGTATGGACACTACTAGCACTGTCCGACTAGCCGCATGCTCCAAGGAGCTATACCACCAAATCGCTGGTGGAAAAGGTAGTAGATGCCCCAACGACATCTGTTGGACTTTGGTCTCCTACAATGACGTCTATGACCACAAGATCGCATGCAACTACCGCCGGTGTGTCTACATGGAGCCAGGATGCGAGTTCGTCGGTGTCAAGAAAATGTTCGTCGAGCACCTCATATCTTCCCACTCGATGATGGTACCCAGATACATCCCCCAAAAATGGGACCCGTCTATGTCGGTTCCTGCACCGGGATCACTGAGAGTTGAGGTCATCGACATCGGTGGGAAAGCTGTTCGTCGCCCAAATTGACGGGCATTGCACGGACTTGCTCCTGTCCATCATGTCGGTCAGGTCGGCAGCGTGCGAATCGCCACGGTACGTGAGGTTTTGGTCATTGCTCTTGTTTGCTAGTTTCAATCAGGTTGTAGTAACGAGGTCATCCGAGACAACGATTAGGCCCTTGCTGGCCGATACCTCGCAGGAAGAGCTCATGTCTTTTCAAATGTCGAAGTCGCGTCTTTATTGGCATACTACTGAACCTATCATCGGACAAGATTCACTGGTGAGATATCATATCTTAATCATCCTGTGATGATTCTATTGTGAGTGTATGTAATTTTGTACTAATTCACTAGTTTATGTTGGTGGTAGATTCCCTTCGTAATCAGAATTGCAGAAATTAAGGATCCCGAATTTCCTGGTTTGTCATATTAATTTTGTACATGTACACTGCTGACCTAGAGGCCGATAGGCGACAATCAAATGAGAGACGTGTCCTAGGAAGGAAATCAAGTGCGCTGCCCGGCCAGCACTTTGACACACAGAAGCATTCTCTTTTCTTCTACATATGATGGGACATGTAGTTGTTCCTAGCTTAGTGTAGACTTGTAGTTCTACACTTCTACTAAGTATTTTTTTTATGGAGTTCACCTAATGATAATCTATTTTGTAGTAAAACCTATGTACTAGGACTTGTTAAGATCAAGTGGAGAATATGCATGGTCTCACTTTCCTTTTGAAACTTCCCCTTGCCGCATTGTTGTACAGCTATTGAATTTCAATGTCAGCATTGTTGAATCTGTCAATTATTTTGGTCATTTTCTTCCACCATTGAATCAGTCACATTAAATTGTTGTTGAATCTGTCAAGTGCTGCTGAATGTGAATTGGGAACCTGTAAGATACTTTTCCAGTCTTATTTTGTATTGCCAAATCTTTCAAATGCTACTGAATCTGTCAAATTTTCTGAAGTTGCTATTACTAAAGTATTTCGTAGAGCTAATACTGATGAACTGGTACTTGTTTAGATCAACGGCAGTAGATGGCCAGTCTTGCTTTTTTTTTGAAACATGTCCTTGTCACAATCTAGATGAGGCTTGGGCATTTTTGGTTGAATACATATTGGTCACACGGGCATTGATGTAAGAACAAGGTATGCACACAAAAGGAGACTTGATCGTTAGTTTTGCATGATCCAATGATGGAGTGTGTTTGGAGAACATGGCAAACTCATCATGCGCCAAGGTTTTTAGAGCTGAAACAAGAACTGATTATCTCTACACTGCTATTGAATTTTAGTGTCTGTATTACTGAGTCGGCCACTTTGAAATGCTGCTGGATTTGTCAAGTGCGGTTGATTACGAACTAGGAATCTATTGATATTTTTCTGTCTTATTATGTACTGCTGAATCTGCCAAATGCTAGTACAAATTCTGTCAAAAGTTTTGTCTTTGCTAACTCGCTATTTGCACTAGAGCTTTTGCCTTTCTGTCGTCGGAATCATTGGATGTGTGTTTTGGGTAGATATGAGAGGGGTAAAGATACAACGTGATTTCACCAAGTGAAGTCATAGGGTATAAGTCTAGTTTTGGCACGGGCGGAGGGCATGTCCATGGTTATTTTGACTTTTTGCATGAATATCTGTCAAAAGAATTATCGCTTTTCCCCCTCCCCCTATGAGGTCTTTGTTTCGAATCCGGCCGAGCCACATCACAATGCAATTTTCATTAACGAGGAGAAGAAATCTACCCCATTTCACCCCTCTTTAGCCCAGAACATTTTAATTTGTCCTTTCTAGGGTCATGGGACTGCTAACCACAAGCCACTGAAATTTGAGAAAGGAGGTCGTGGATCACAACACAGAACATTATATTACGGCCTTTTCAAGGTCAGGGGACTGCTGAGCACAGTATAGTGAAATTTGAGAAACGATTCCATGGAGCATAGCCCATGGAGTATAGCCCAAAATATTTTTAGTTCGGCCTTTTGGGCATTGATGTCTATGCACTTCTATTCTTGTAGATAGTTGTTGGGCCTCCAAGTGCAGAGGTTTATAGAACAGCATCAAGTTTTCCCTTAAGTGGATTACCCAAGGTTTATCGAACTCAGGGAGGAAGTGGTCAAAGGTATTCCCTCTCAAGCAACCCTGCAATCAAGATACAAGAAGTCTATTGTGTCCCCAACACACTCAATACACTTGTCAGGTGTATAGGTGCACTAGTTCGGCGAAGAGATAGTGAAATACAAGTGGTAACAGTGATAGAAAATAGCTTGATGGCGTAGAAAATACTAAAGGCAAACTGAAATAAAGAAGGAAGCAAGCAAACATGTAATAGATCTAATAGCAAACAGTGTATCAATGCTTAGAAACAAGGCCTATGGATCATACTTTCACTAGTGAACACTCTCATATAAATATATTCTTCTTTATGATACTACGCTGAACTACTCTCCGGTTGGACACTCTAATCATTGGTAGGGCTATAACAGCACACCTCAAAGTTCATCTTTCCCATCTAGAAAACCCCACACTGTCACCTTGAGCACTAATTGGTTCCAACAAACACCACAATTTCATAAATACATCCAACTCCAAATATAACTCATAATAAGTATTTGTAATCTCTAGCCTAAGTGCCACCATGGTGTGCACGCTGTCACTTTCACACACATGGGGAGAGAAGAGATCTATTAAAGCACTTGAGTAGCAAGGTAGATCTACTTGATTACAAAGCTCATGATCATAATATGATCATGCATAGAGAGAGAGAGAGAGAGAGATGAACACATAGCTACCGGTAGAACCCTTAGCCTCGAGAGAGAACTACTCCCTCCTCATCATGGGAATCATCAATGGTGATGGAGATGGTGGTGGAGATCGATGGAGATGGCTCCGGGGGCACTTCCCCGTCCCGGCAGGGTGCCGGAACAGAGACTTTCTGTCCCCCGAATCTCCCCTTCGGTGGCGGCGGTGCTGCGGAACTTTTCGTGGATTTCTGATTAACGATTTAGGGTTTTTGCCTCGGGGGAGATATATAGGCGAAAGAGGCAAGGTCGGTGGCTGGCCAGGGGCCCACACCATGCCCTGGCGCGACCAAGGGGGACCCGCGCCTAGGGTGGTGTGGCCACCCTATGGCCCCTCTCCGACTTTCCTTCTGGCTCTGTGAGTCTTCCGGGAAAATAACAACTTTGGCTTTTGTCCGGTCCAATTCCGAGAATATTCATTTTCTAACTTTCCTGGAATCAAAAACAGCAGAAAACAGGCAACTGGCACTATGGCATCTTGTTAATAGGTTAGTCCAAGAAATCATATGAAAAGTACTCCAAAGTTGGAACAAAACACAAGAAAGTAGATAAAACCAAGCATGGAACATCAAAAATTATAGATACATTTGCAATGTATCAGGCATTGCCCCCCACCTCTTCAAAAAAACTCCACCTTCCCATGTTTTTAAGAAACTACTCCATTATGTGGCACTTTATAAATTGAGCTGCCAAGAGTGCTGCCCTTTTATATTTTGAAAGAGATAAACATGGATACAATATATTTTTTTAAAGACTAATACATAAGTTCTAGTAGTAATAAATGTTTAATGATATCTTTTCTATAGATATATTTGGTGTAATGGTAACGCACTCAGTTTATGTCTATTTAATTCAAAGGTCTTGAGTTTGAATCCCCTGTGTGCACATATATATATATATATATATATATATATCTTGGGTTTACTTTTTCTTATAGGAATATCGCATTACGGAGAAGCTGACATGGCAAAAACACCAGTCTGCAGTGTCCCTCAAGTTTAATGGGCGGGTTTGAAAAAAAAGTTAAATACTTGTACGGAAAGTATGGCATCGGGGATCCACCAGCCAGAACGTACAAGGCTGCATCGAGGACCCACAAGCTAGGACATACAGGGAGGTGGACATGGGGTCCCAGCAGCATTACATTTTGGGTTTACATTTATTTCTTCTAGAAATATCACGTTACGGAGAGGCTAACATCGCGGACCCACCAGCCAGAAGTGTCCCTCGAGTTTAATCGGCGGGTTTGAAAAAATTAAATACTAGTATAGAGAGGCTGGCATCAGGGACCCACCAGATAGAACATACAAGGCTGCATCGGGGACCCACAAACAAGAACATACCAGAGAGGATGACATGGGGGGCCTAGTAGCAAGACCATAAACGGATGCCGCATCGAGCAATGTTGCGAAGGTCAAAATAGCAGACATGTCTGAAAAAAGGTCCATCATGCACACGTTTCATTTATAGATAGACCAACATGTGGGACCCACCAGCGCGACCTTATACAGGTGCTGCATCGAGCAAAGTTGCCAAGTTCGAAACATGGAGTCACGAGCGAGAAAAACATCTAGCATGCACACGTTTCTTCTAATGAGATGCTGACATGGGGGACCCAGTAGCCTAAAAACGGCTGATGCAGCGAGCAACATTATCAAGTTCGAAACACAGAGGCGCGAGCGAAGAAAAAAGTCAATCATACAACTGGTCCTTCTAATGAGAGGTTGTCATGTGGGACCCAGCTGTGTGACCAAACGACAAATTCGTCGAGCAACATTATCTAGTTTGGAACAGGGTAGCGCTAGAGAAGATGAAGAAATTCCATCATACCCACAATTCTTCTAATGTGAGGCTAACATAAGGAACCCACCATCTTGAATAGACGGCTGATGCAGCCAGCAACATTGTCAAGTTCGGAACACGGAGGCGTGACCGAGGGAAAAATTCCATCATACACACGTTTCTTATAATAAGAGGATGATATGTGGGGCCAGCAGCGTGATTAAGTGCGTGTTCAGAAACAGTCCAGCTTCTCAAAATCCTCAGATCCGACTCCATACTCCAGCTTCTAGCTTCCGGCTCGGAGCACCAAAAGTTTGGTGCAACTCCATAGTTTTCTAAATGGGCTAGGAGCCCACTTGGTAGTTTTGGGTCCGTTTCAAGTAGAGGATTGAGCCCACAAGAGCAACTCTTCCAGCTCCACTCGTCCTGGTCGTCTTCCTAGCACTGCTGGTCCTCCCAGTCGATTCCCCTCAAGCTACAAACGGATGTTGGAGCGGGGGAACTGTCAACAACCGGATTTTTAATTCCAGATGCCCGTTATGCCATACCTCGCAATCCCAGGATTACCATTTTTGCGAGACATAACGGATTGGATATCAGAGTACATCATCCATTACAAACCATACATAAGGTCTTACACAAATAAGGATCTCATGATCCAGTCTTAATACAACAAGCAGCGGAAATAAAAGATAAGCGTAGCGGTGGGGTCCATCTTCAGGGGCACAGGCAATGCTGATGAAGGCAGATAGTCCTAGTTATCATAGCCGTCCTGCTGGCCATCATCTTTGTAGTCTCCTTCATAGTCTGGCCATGAGAATAGCCAGGGACAAAAGCCATGAGTACTCTTTAAGTACTCAGAAACTACCACTAACAAGTAGTATAGTGCTAAGTTAAAGTGCTAAATCTAAGTTTAACTATAAAGTTAGGTTTGAAACCTAAGCTGAGTTCTGAAGCAAAGAAAGATAAAATAAAGTTCTAGAATCACTTAAGTTGGGAAGCTATTATCATAAACACAACCCTGTTGTGGTCAAGTCAAGATTCATCATTCATTTCATAAGTTGTTTGGAAAACATCTGACAACGAAACAGTATGGCCATTCCAACTGCCCATAACCGCAGACGTGGCTATTCGAATAGTTTGACACTCTGCAGAGGTGGTACACTTTCACCACAAGATTCGATACATCTGTCGGGGATAACCCTGAATCATCATACTTAGTATGCAGATAATCAAACATAACCTTTCCTTTACACACCCTAGTATAAGCACCTCTCCTATGAGCATGGCCTCCCAACCATGACCATCAGTCATGTTGGGCACTGCATAGGTGGACAACATTGAGAGGTAGCCTCAGCTCAAACCTCTCCTGCGAGGGACTAATACTAATGCATATAAATTTCCAGCTAAGCCTTACCCAATTCAGGTAGTGTGGTTGTACGGTAAATTTGGAAAGGTATCGCATCCGAATCCAACCATCAGTTTTATAAAAGGGCTAAGGCTCATGCCTCAACATTTTCATAATCATAAACCATTTGTGTTTCTCAACACATGTCAAAACATCTCAATAGAATGACTCATCATTCCAAGGTTTTCACAATTCATTTTCAACAAGTGTTCCCATCTAAAGTGACTCAAGTTTTTATCTACTCTAAACTACTAAGAGTGTTCACTAAGGGGAAAAATAGTGGGGTCAATCTCATGCCATAGAATGACATCTAAAGGGTTCTAAAATAGGTCAAGTTTTATACTTTTTATGCTACCTTCAAAACAAGTAAGGGACTTTGGGTAAATTAAAGGAAGTAAAGCTTGTAAGGTAATACTTGGGGTAGTAATAGTCAAGGTGGTGTGACCAAAGCATGCCTAAAGCATCTTTGCTCATTCATCTAGCTTAATTCTAGCTTGCTAACAATAGTTTGCAAGTTCTAGCTTGCATTGTTAATGGTGGCTTGCCTTGGTTGGTGCAGTGGTTGAAGTTTTCTTCTTCTTCTTGGTAGCACTCCTCCTCCTCGTAAGCTTGGTCGGTACTATCTTCTATAAATACATACGGAGTATACAATCACCAAACAATACTTAACTAGTCTAATTAGTACTCTAAGGCACCCAATTGATGATTTATTATCATCACAAGCATCACAAGTTTTATTCACTAGTTTCCTCCTTTTTATTTTAGAAAAGTAATTTCTACTCATTGAAAAAAAATTAACTAAGATTTAATATTCACCACTTAAATATGGGATCATGTGGACACATGTCATCACCACATATTCTAACATGTGGGAATGGGATTTAAAGGTTGGATTATAATTACTTTGGTTTCAGTTCATTATTTAATGATTTAAAGTGACTAGAAATGCCTATATAGCATTATTTTGGTACTAGTCCAAAGTCACTGCATGTAAACCTTGATATTATTACATATTTAGATAGATATGATGAAATGTGATTTGTGAGAGTTGGAATCAACTCAAAACCTATTTTAGTTGATTTTATAAAAATGTTGCAATATGCAAAAGCTTCTGTTTTGTTATTTTCACTAGGAGAGATCTATAACTCTAATTAAATTAAATCCAATGGTCTTGGATAGATCAGTTCAATACCTTTCAGGCAAAATTGGTTTCATGCAATTTGGATTTGTAAATCTCTCTGAATCGATTTTCAAACTCAGAGACAGACCTAAGTTTAAACTAAATAGAAAATCCTAATTCAAACTAACTGGGTCGCGCGGGAAACTCTAACGGGCCGGCCCAGTGTCACTCAACCTGTGGGCTCAATGACAGGGTCCACCGTGTTGGCTCCTAACACGTGAAGCGGTATGGGGGGATGTGGGACGTTGGATTAGAGTGGGGATCAACGGTTGTGGCTTGTCATCGACGACGGACCTGTCGTCGGCGAGCTCGAACCCTAGCGGCTCGATGGGGGTGCATAGGGGGCGTACCAGGGCTCCAACAAGGTCGGTGAGGCGGGCAAACGGGCTGGTAGACGACGGCGAGGCGAGGCGCGGTTGTGGCGGAGCTTGGGGTGCCCTAAATCGCAGGCGCCCTTCTCCTCCTGCCGTGGCAGCTTCGGCTCCAATTCCGGCGAGGCAAAGCTCGAGCGGCGTCGGCTAGAGGTGGGTGAGGTTCAGTGAGAGGTGGGGAGTGAGTGCGTGTGGGGAAATGAGGCTGGGGTGCCCTCCTTTTATAGGCTCGACGGCGAGACCGAGTGGGATGGGCAGGCGACGATGGCAACATGGCTACGGGCGGCTAACGGCATGGCTGAGGGTGGCGATCGATGGGCGGTCTCCTGGCGGTGTTCTAGGAACTTAATGCCGGCTTAGGGACGGTGGTATGCGATTGGGGGCAGCTGGCGCTCTGAGCACCAGAGACGGCAATGTCCACGGCGAGCGGTGGCTGTGGTGCGTTGGGCGGCGAACGGGCGTGTCCGTCGTGTTCCCTGCTGCAGCACGAACAACTGTCTGTGATGCAGCACAAGTTCATCACAAACAGAGGGGTTATCACTGAATACCATCTCCCAAAATATACTGACCAAAGTTCAGGGGTCACCGGCTGCGGCTGAAGCTTGCACGCAGCGTCTTGGTGCGGCGCTCTGGCGCGTGCTCGGCATGGCGCGGTGGCACTGGGCGCGGGGATTTCTCGGTGGTCCACTCCTGGGCTTGGCTCTGGGAAGGGACAGAGGGTGGCGGTGAGGTCCTGGCTACCTCCTAGACATGGCGAGAGAGGGGGAGGTGGTCTGCTGGGGTGAGTGCATGGTCGGGGTGGCTCAGCACTATGGCTAGGGACAAGGGGGTGAGGTGCTAATGGTCTGGTTAGATCATGAGGGAACAAGGGGATTAAATGGAGATCATTTGGGGGCAAAACCTTGTTCAAAACAGTGAGCTAGGATTTAGAGTTTAACCCTGCCTGCCAAATGTTTGATTAAATGGCCGCAAGAACTAAACTTTTGAATTTTGAAAAGATTTTTGGTGGGTTTGCTAGGCATAAGCTTGAGACTCTGTGGTTGCTTGGGTTTTGAAAATGGAGCTCAATTTGATGGTTTTGGAAATAGCGTTGATCTAGGCATATGCATTGAATTCAATTTTCTCATGCCAGTTAAAATAAGTATTTGAATGTTTTTAGCAGATTACAAAGTGGGCCTTGGTACCTCATTATGTGTACTAGCAAGGGGTGTAAAGACCTAGAATTATTTATGTTGAGAAGTGAGTGCTAGGAACACTCAAAGTAGTGTAGTGGATTAAAATAGCCAAAATGACCATTCCCCCTTTTTAATTGTTTTTTATTTGATTTTCTTTGGGATTTGCTTGGGGAAGGTGTAGATGATGTTTAATGTACCATACAAACATTTTACAACTAAAGAATCACAGAACCATGGCAATTCAACTCAATTCCTAAATTAAATGCTCATACACATGAATGCTTTCATTTTTAATTTGGAAAAGTTTTTGTTAACCCTAATTTTTATGATTTGGATCTTGATAAGCTTGGATTAAAGTTTTGGGATGTTACAAACCTTCCCCCCTTAAACAAAATCTCGTCCCGAGATTTACAAAGAAAACTAGGAATTAAAGAGATCTGGGAACTCTGTCTTAATGTAATCTTCGCGCTCCCAAGTGGCTTCCTCCTCGGTATGGTTGCTCCACTGAATCTTGAGAAACTTGATACTCCTGGTCCCGGTGGTTCTGTAAGCTTCTTCTAAGATACGGATGGGCACTTCCTGATAGGTCAGGTCATGGTTGATCTCCACAGCTCTGTGATCGATGTTCTTGAAAACTTCAGTCTTCTCCAGCACTTCTAGGCATTTGCGAAGTAACGAGATATGGAACACATTGTGGATGGCTGACATCTCTTCAGGTAGTTCCAGTTGATACGATACTTCTCCTCGATAGTTTAGAATTTTGAAGGGCCCGATATATCTGGGGGCTAACTTTCCTTTCAGACTAAAGCGTTGGGTTCCCTTTAATGGTGAAACTTTGAGATATACAAAATCCCCGACATTGAAAGTCAGGTCTCTCCTTCTCTTGTCAGCATAACTCTTCTGTCTGGATTGGGCGGTCTTGAGGTGTTCACGGACTTTGTGAACCTTCTCTTTGGCTTCTCCGAGAATGTCGAGTCCAAAGATCTGACTCTCTCCTACTTGTGACCAATTCAAAGGGGTACGACACTTTCTTCCATATAGGAACTCAAATGGTGCCATCTGTAAACTAGCTTGATAACTGTTGTTATATGAGAACTCTGCGAAAGGCAGGCAGTCTTCCCATTTTGATCCATATTCCAACACACAAGCTCTAAGCATATCCTCTAACATCTGGTTGACTCTCCCAGTCTGTCCATCTGTTTGCGGGTGATACGCGGTGCTGAAATTCATCTTGGTTCCCAATCCTTCCTGAACTTTTTGCAAAAATCTCGAGGTAAACTGGGTTCCTCGATCTGATACGATGGTCTTGGGGGTTCCATGCAGACTAACAATCCTAGCAATGTATAATTCTGCTAGTTTCGCACTCTAGTAGGTAGTCTTGACAGGGATAAAGTGGGCTACCTTGGACAGTCTATCAACTATGACCCAGATTGAGTCATTTCCCCTACTAGAAGTAGGTAAACCGGTGATAAAGTCCATTCCAACAGAATCCCATTTCCATTCCGGAATCTGCAATGGTTGCAACAGTCCTGCGGGTCTCTGGTGCTCTGCTTTGACTCTTTGACAGATGTCACACTTGGCGATGTAGCTTCCGATTTCTCTCTTCATCTTGTGCCACCAAAATTATTCCTTCAAATCCTGATACATCTTTGTTCCTCCGGGGTGGATAGAATAAAGAGTATCATGAGCTTCCTTCATGATAACTTGCTTTAGCTCCGAATCTGCTGGCACACAAATACGTCCTTTGTACTATAGTACTCCTTCTTCGTCTTCAGTGAATCCAGCTACCTTTCCTGTACCAATACGACGTTTGATTCCGTCGATACTTTCATTCCCCTTCTGGGCGTCCTTGATTTGGTTAATCAAAGTGGGTTGAAGTTCAATGCTAGCTAAGAATCCTTTGCTAACTAATTCAGTTCTGAACTGCTCCAACTCCTCATACAAACTTGGCTGCTTCTCCTTGATCATGGTGTTTAGCCTACACGGCAATCTGCTAAGAGCATCCGCTACCACATTGGCTTTGCCGGGGTGATAGTGAATGTCAAGGTCATAATCCTTGATTAACTCTATCCATCTCCTTTGCCTCATATTCAGCTCCTTCTGAGTGAAAATATACTTCAAGCTCTTGTGATCTGAGTAAATCTCACAGCGATTACCCATCAAATAATGACGCCATGTCTTCAACGCTAGAACCACAGCTACTAGCTCAAGATCATGGGTCGGATAGTTCTGCTCATGCTGCTTCAGTTGTTGAGACAGATACGCGATGACTTTGCCTTCTTGCATCAATACACATCCTAGACCAATCTTGGATGCATAACAATATACATCAAACGGCTTCTTGATGTCTGGCATGTTCAAAATTGGGGCTGATATGAATCTCTTCTTCAGCTCCTGAAAACTGGCTTCACACTTGTCAGTCCATTCAAACTTCTTGTCCTTCTTCAACAATTGAGTCATGGGTCGGGCTATGCTCGAGAATCCTTCTACGAACTTGCGGTAATATCCCGCTAATCCGAGAAATGCACAGACTTGGGTTTGAGTGGTTGGGGCTTCCCATTCCTTGACATCTTTGATCTTGGCGGGATCAACACAGACTCCTCTGGCAAACACAATATGTCCTAGGAATCCTATTTCTTTCAGCCAAAACTCACACTTGATGAACTTGGCATATAACTGATGCTCTCTCAGGGTTTCTAGGATGATTCTCAGATGTTGCGCATGCTCTTCTTCTGACTTGGAGTAGATAAGGATGTCGTCAATAAATACCACTACAAACTTATCTAGGGAATTCATAAAGATCTTATTCATGAGATTCATGAAATAAGCAGGGGCATTGGTTAATCCGAAAGACATAACTGTGTACTCGTATAAACCATAGCGAGTAGTAAAGGCGGTCTTCGGAATATCCGTTGCACGAATCTTAAGTTGGTGATAACCAGTCCTAAGATCAACCTTTGAGAATACCTGGGCTCCAGTCAACTGGTCAAATAGATCCTCTATCTTTGGCAAGGGGTACTTGTTCTTGATGGTGACGTCATTCAACTTTCTGTAATCTGTACACAGATGATTGCCTCCATCTTTCTTGTCGATGAATCACACTGGTGATCTCCATGGCGATGCGCTTGGTTGAATCAAGCCTGTTGCTAACATGGCATCTAACTGCTTCTTCAACTCCACTAAATCTAAGGGGTTCATGCTATAGGGTCGCTGGGCTATGGGTCCCGTTTCGGGGATTAGTTCGATAATGAACTCAATATCCCTATTCGGGGGCATACCTGGCAATTCATCTGGGAATACGTCGGGGTATTCACAGACTACTCTGACTTGGTCTATGGTGGGTAGGGCTAGACTCTTGTTGCACTTGAATTGACGCGGTAAGGTTTCAGATATATGCTCTACTATGACTCTAGAACTACTGATCATGGTGATGGCTTTCTTAGCACAGTCTATCAGTCCTTTATGCCTTGACATCCAGTCCATACCTAGTACTACTTCCAATCCTTTGGTTCCAAGTACTATTAGGTTGGCATAAAAATCTATCCCATGTATTCTGATAGGCACAACTTTGCAAATTTTTCTAGCTTTTGTAGTTGAACCAGGGATTTGAACTATCATGACATGCTTTAGGTTGGTTGGGTGAATCTTACTAGTGCATGCAAATTCTTCGGTGACAAATGAATGCGATGCTCCCGAATCAAACAATACTCTTGCTAAAACTGAGTTGACAGAAAACATACCTAGCACTACATCTGGCGCTTCCTGGGCTTCTTCTGCGTTCATGTGGAAGAGACGACCGTTCCGGTTGTGAGGGTTTCCTGGGGCAAACCTTCTTTCTGGTTGAACACGACGCTGCTATTGAGCTGGGGAATTCACAGTGGCATTGGCGACAGTCTTCTTGGGACACTCATTAGAGTAGTGACCCTTCACTCCACACTCGAAACAAGTGATCTGGGACTTGTCCTTTGCCGCGACAGGCACAACATTGCTGCCAGTTCTGGGTGCAGTGTTGTTGTTGTTGTTGTTGTTGCTCTTGGGAGGTGTACGGTTGAAATTGTTGGCATTGCCGGAGTTGTGATGGTTTCCTCCGGACTTCACATTGCCTCCGCTACGATTAGGGTAGCTCGAGCGAGACATTGGGGGTCGGTTGTTCCTTGGTGCATATCCTGGTGAGGGGTTGGGACGGTACTTCTGGTGACTACTGGATCCTGATTGCTGCATCATACGACATTTGCGGTTGTCGTTTGCTTGGTTAATCTTCCCTTCCATCGGAATGGCAGAGTCGACTAGCTCTTCGAGATCCTGAAAATGGATGTTGATAAGGACAGTCTGCATCTCATCATGCAGTCCGTTCAAGAATCTCTCCTTCTTCTTGGCCTCCGTGTTGATTTCATCTGGTGCATATTTGGCAAGTGACAGGAATCTATCATGGTATTCTACCACAGTCATTCTTCCTTGCTTCAATTCGCGGAATTCATCTCTCATCCTGTTGACTAGACCTTGCGGCACGTGGGTGCGGCTGAACTTGACTTTGAATGCTTCCCATGTCATCACTTGACCATGGTTCATATTGCGGATGGTATTCCACCAAGCTCTGGCATCTCCCACCTGATAGTGGGTGGCGAAGAGAACTTTCTCGTTTTCATCAACTCCTGCAACTTCGAGGTTGTTTTCCATTGTCTGTAACCAGTCGTCAGCATCTAATGGGTTTTCAGATTGGTTGAAGATTGGGGGATTGGTATTCTGAATTTTTTTGAGTTTGGATCCATGGTGATCCTGATTTCCATGTCCTTGGTTGTTGAGAGCCATCTGGGCAATCTGCTGTAGTGTTGCTAAGTTGGCTTGACGTTTTGCCATGCTTGCTTCACGGTCTGCGATGAGATTCTGCAAGATCTGCAGCATTGGGTCCTGCGACGAGCCGCTCCCTCCTTGGTTTCCATGAGTCATCTGAAGATTGAGATAGATATAGGGGTAAGAGGGAAATTCTAAGGTTCGTGGTTTGGTTTCAAAGCTAAAACTTTGAGTTAGACTCAGGTTTTTCAACTAACTCCATTTCATTCATGCAAACAAACACACGATACAACATACACCACAACAATCAAAAGAAAAACAGATGGTTTGAAGAACCATTCTGTAGGCTACGATTAAGTGAGACCGATACATCTCATGCTACGACAGTGCTCTAGTGCATCTACTCATCGTCGATGAAGTCGGAGTCCTCATCGTCAGTGTAGAAGTCTATGGCATCCTCCTCCAGAAAGTCATCATCGTTGCTGAGGTAAGAATCCATGTCTCCCTGGATGTCTTCACCCTCATCTTCTTCTTCCTTGGCGGCAAGCTGAGCTTCCTGCTCCTTGACGGTCTTCTCGAGGTCGGCCACCTTCTTGCGAAGACGGGCGATGGTGTGATCCTTCTTTGCACGCTGGCGGCAAAGAGATTAGCGATCTTGGACGAGCAGTTGGAAAGTCTGGGCCTTCTGGTCGGCAATGGCACGGTTCTGGTTGGCTAACTCCCTGGTATTGTCTAGTTCCTGCTGTCTGTCATGCAGCAAGAAGTCAAGATTCTCCACTTGACGCCTCAACTCTGGGTGACTTGGCATCTCCATCGACATTCCCATGAAGTCACGTCTTGCATAGTGAGCAAAACGGGTTCCTTGGATTTTGTTGACGCTGAGGGCACATAGACGTGCGAGAGCTTCATGCATTGCTCTGGTTAATCCATCTAGCCAGTTGTTCTCTCTCACGGAGAACTGAATTCTCCCAGAAGTTGGTGCTTCAATGCTTCCTCTAAGATCAGCGGTGACTAGCCACTGCAGGTCTCCTCCTAGGGGTCCTGGAAGTTGAGCTCCAAGAAACTCCGGATGTGGGCGTCCCAATAACTCCGACAGTGAATCCAGATCCCTCTCAAAGATCAGCCGACCTCCGTTTCCCTACTGGTAAAACTTGCTGAACTGAGTCTCCATCTACAAGAATTAAGGATGAGAAAATTAGTGAAGTGATCAAGTGTGTCAAATTTTAAGTAGTAATGTAAGAATTTTGAGGAACATGAATTTTTGAGAAAGAAAGAATTCCAAAGGATAAGAGAGGAGATAGTTTTTCGTAAATACTCACTTTGGTTTTGAAACAAAGTTTTTGTTCGGACGTCCATTCTAACTAGGGTCTCCTATGGTCAGGATGGCTCTGATACCAACTTGTCAACACCTGGATTTTTAATCCCAGATGCCCGTTATGCCATACCTCGCAATCCCAGGATTACCATTTTTGCGAGACATAACGGATTGGATATCAGAGTTCATCATCCATTACAAACCATACATAAGGTCTTACACAATTAAGGATCTCATGATCTAGTCTTAATACAACAAGCAGCGGAAATAAAAGATAAGCGTAGCGGTGGGGTCCATCTTCAGGCACGAGCAATGCTTGTGAAGAGATAGTCCTAGTTATCATAGCCGTCCTGCTGGCCATCATCTTGGTAGTCTCCTTCATAGTCTGGCCATGAGAATAGCCAGGGACAAAAGCCATGAGTACTCTTTAAGTACTCGCAAACTACCACTAACAAGTAGTATAGTGCTAAGTTAAAGTGCTAAATCTAAGTTTAACTATAAAGTTAGGTTTGAAACCTAAGCTGAGTTCTGAAGCAAAGAAAGATAAAATAAAGTTCTAGAATCACTTAAGTTGGGAAGCTATTATCATAAACACAACCCTGTTGTGGTCAAGTCAAGATTCATCATTCATTTCATAAGTTGTTTGGAAAACATCTGACAACGAAACAGTATGGCCATTCCAACTATCCATAACATGACGCGCTATTCAATAGTTTGACACTCTGAGGTGGTACACTTTCACCACAAGATTCGATACATCTTTCGTGGATAACCTGAATCATCATACTTAGTATGCAGATAATCAAACATAACCTTTCCTTTACACACCCTAGTATAAGCACCTCTCCTATGAGCATGGCCTCCCAACCATGACCATCAGTCATCTTGGGCACTGCATAGGTGGAAAACATTGAGAGGTAGCCTCAGCTCAAACCTCTCTCGCGAGGGACTAATACTAATGCATATAAATTTCCAGCTAAGCCTTACCCAATTCAGATAGTGTGGTTGTATGGTAAATTTGGAATGGTATCGCATCTGAATCCAACCATCAGTTTTATAAAAGGGCTAAGGCTCATGCCTCAACATTTTCATAATCATAAACCATTTGTGTTTCTCAACACATGTCAAAACATCTTAATAGAATGACTCATCATTCCAAGGTTTTCACAATTCATTTTCAACAAGTGTTCCCATCTAAAGTGACTCAAGTTTTTATCTACTCTAAACTACTAAGAGTGTTCACTAAGGGGTGGGGTCAATCTCATGCCATAGAATGACATCTAAAGGGTTCTAAAATAGGTCAAGTTTTATACTTTTTATGCTACCTTCAAAACAAGTAAGGGACTTTGGGTAAATTAAAGGAAGTAAAGCTTGTAAGGTAATACTTGGGGTAGTAATAGTCAAGGTGGTGTGACCAAAGCATGCCTAAAGCATCTTTGCTCATTCATCTAGCTTAATTCTAGCTTGCTAACAATAGTTTGCAAGTTCTAGCTTGCATTGTTAGTGGTGGCTTGCCTTGGTTGGTGCAGTTGTTGAAGTTTTCTTCTTCTTCTTGGTAGCACTCCTCCTCCTCGTAAGCTTGGTCGGTACTATCTTCTATAAATACATACGGAGTACACAATCACCAAACAATACTTAACTAGTCTAATTAGTACTCTAAGGCACCCAATTGATGATTTATTATCATCACAAGCATCACAAGTTTTATTCACTAGTTTCCTCCTTTTTATTTTAGAAAAGTAATTTCTACTCATTGAAAAAAATTAACTAAGATTTAATATTCACGACTTAAATATGGGATCATGTGGACACATGTCATCACCACATATTCTAACATGTGGGAATGTGGGGCTCAGCTGACAGGGGGGTCCACCGGTCAGCGGCTCCTAACACGTGAAGCGGTATGGGGGGATGTGGGACGTTGGATTAGAGTGGGGATCAACGATTGTGGCTTGTCATCGACGACGGACCTGTCGTCGGCGAGCTCGAACCCTAGCGGCTCGATGGGGGTGCATAGGGGGCATACCAGGGCTCCAGCAAGGTCGGCGAGGCGGGCAAACGGGCTGGTAGACGACGGCGAGGCGAGGCGCGGTTGCGGCGGAGCTTGGGGTGCCCTAAATCGCAGGCGCCCTTCTCCTCCTGCTGCGGCGGCTTCGGCTCCAATTCCGGCGAGGCAGAGCTCGAGCGGCGTCGGCTAGAGGTGGGTGAGGTTCAGTGAGAGATGGGGAATGAGTGAGTATGGAGAAATGAGGCTGGGGTGCCCTCCTTTTATAGGCTCGACGGCGAGACCAAGAGGGATAGGCAGGCAACGGTGGCGACATGGCTATGGGCGCCTAGTGGCATGGCTGAGGGTGGCGATCGACGGGCGGTCTCCTGGCGGTCCTCTAGAAACTTAATGCTGGCTTAGGGGCGGTGGTATGCGGTCGGGGGCAGCTGGCGCTTTGAGCGGTAGAGACGGCAATGTCCACGGCGAGTGGTGGCTGTGGTGCGTTGGGCGGCGAACGGGCGTGTCCATCATGTTCTCTGGGTCGTGGTGGAGCGGTGGCACGGGTCATGTCGGCGGCTTGCACGCAGCGTGCGGTCTGGCTCTGGCGCGCTTTCGGCGGTGGTGACACTGGGCGCGGGGATTGCTCGGTGGTCCACTGCTGGGCTTGGCTCGGGGAAGGGACAGAGGGTGGCAGTGAGGTCCTGGCTACCTCCTAGACATGGCGAGAGAGGGGGAGGTGGTCTGCTGGGGTGAGTGCATGGTCGGCCGGCGAGCTGGTGCTCGGCTGACCGTGGCTAGGGACAAGGGGGTGAGGTGCTAATGGTCTGGTTAGATCATGAGGGAACAAGGGGATTAAATGGAGATCATTTGGGGGCAAAACCCTATTCAAAACAGTGAGCTAGGATTTAGAGTTTAACCCTGCCTACCAAATGTTTGATTAAATGGCCGCAAGAATTAAACTTTTGAATTTTGAAAAGATTTTTGGTGGGTTTGCTAGGCATAAGCTTGAGACTCTGTGGTTGCTTTGGTTTTGAAAATGGAGCTCAATTTGATGGTTTTTGAAATAGGGGTGATCTAGGCATATGCATTGAATTCAATTTTCTCATGCCATTTAAAATAAGTATTTGAATGTTTTTAGCAGATTACAAAGTGGGCCTTGGTACCTCATTATGAGTACTAGCAAGGGGTGTAAAGACCTAGAATTATTTCTATTGAGAAGTGAGTGCTAGGAACACTCAAAGTAGTGTAGTGGATTAAAATGGCCAAAATGACCATTCCCCCTTTTTAATTGTTTTTGATTTGGTTTTCTTTGGGATTTGCTTGGGAAAGGTGTAGATGATGTTTAATTTACTATACAAACATTTTACAACTAAAGAATCATAGAACCATGGCAATTCAAATCAATTCCTAAATTAAATGCTCATACACATGAATGCTTTCATTTTTAATTTGGAAAAGTTTTTGTTAACCCTAATTTTGATGATTTGGATCTTGATAAGCTTGGATTAAAGTTTTGGGATGTTACAAACCTTCCCCCTT
Organism: Avena insularis; assembly: GCA_023614405.1. Lineage (NCBI taxonomy): Eukaryota > Viridiplantae > Streptophyta > Magnoliopsida > Poales > Poaceae > Avena > Avena insularis. The sequence goes on along the minus strand of CM042688.1, from coordinate 282,011,274 downwards.
AAACAAAATCTCGTCCCGAGATTTACAAAGAAAACTAGGAACTAAAGAGATCTGGGAACTCTGTCTTAATGTAATCTTCGTGCTCCCAAGTGGCTTCCTCCTCGGTATGGTTACTCCACTGAATCTTGAGAAACTTGATACTCCTGGTCCTGGTGGTTATGTAAGCTTCTTCTAAGATACGGATGGGCACTTCCCGATAGGTCAGGTCATGGTTGATCTCCACAGCTCTGTGATCGATGTTATTGAAAACTTCAGTTTTCTCCGGCACTTCTAGGCATTTGCGAAGTAACGAGATATGGAACACATTGTCGATGGCTGACATCTCTTTAGGTAGTTCCAGTTGATACGATACTTCTCCTCAACGGTTCAGAATTTTGAAGGGCCCGATATATCTGGGGGCTAACTTTCCTTTCAGACTAAAGCATTGGGTTCCCTTGAATGGTGAAACTTTGAGATATACAAAATCCTCGACATTGAAAGTCAGGTCTCTCCTTCTCTTGTCAGCATAACTCTTCTGTCTGGATTGGGCGGTCTTGAGGTGTTCACGGACTTTGTGAACCTTCTCTTCGGCTTCTCGGAGAATGTCGGGTCCAAAGATCTGACTCTCTCCTACTTGCGACCAATTCAAAGGGGTACGACACTTTCTTCCGTATAGGAACTCAAATGGTGCCATCTGTAAACTAGCTTGATAACTGTTGTTATATGAGAACTCTATGAAAGGCAGGCAGTCTTCCCATTTTGATCCATATTCCAACACACAAGCTCTAAGCATATCCTCTAAGATCTGGTTGACTCTCTCAGTCTGTCCATCTGTTTGTGGGTGATACGCGGTGCTGAAATTCAACTTGGTTCCCAATCCTTCCTGAACTTTCTGCCAAAATCTCGAGGTAAACTGGGTTCCTCGATCTGATACGATGGTCTTGGAGGTTCCATGCAGACTAACAATCCTAGCAATGTACAGTTCTGCTAGTTTCGCACTCTGGTAGGTAGCCTTGACAGGGATAAAGTGGGCTACCTTGGACAGTTGTGAGATCCAGGCACATGGCTTAATAGGATTGATAGGATACCCATATCAACAAGTTGCAACTTCTTTTCCGGAAGCTCATTCGAAAAGAACTCTAAGGTATACGTGCTTGGCCTAGAGCAATTCTAGGATGGGTGACCGACCGAGAAGTGGGTAACCAGGTGCGCACGAGTGAGGACAAAGTGTGCAGAAAAGACTAGTGTTGGTCTGTGGGGCCAGTCTAGATATCCTATTAAGCTGCCAGGAGTGACACCCCCCGGGCCCAGGAGTGGACGGGGTGTTACAAGTGGTATCAGAGCCGACCCTTGTGATTACACGGATGTGTGCGGGTCAGTGGCAGGACATGTGGAGCATGGCGTGTGTGGCCTGGAGTGGACACGGCATGGCACATGTGCCGGCACTAGACGCACAGACGTGTGCCAAGAGGGAACGTTCCTGGGGTGTGCTTGATCGATGAGGGCATCAATCTTCTAAAGGGTGGGTGTATGTGAGATCCAGGCACATGGCTTAACAGGATTGATAGGATACCCATATCAACAAGTTGCAACTTCTTTTCTGGAAGCTCATTCGAAAAGAACTCTAAGGTTAAGCGTGCTTGGCCAAGAGCAATTCTAGGATGGGTGACCGACCGGGAAGTAACCGGTAGCAGTGCATTTAGTGAGGACAAAGTGTGCAGAAAAGACTAGTGTTGGTCTGTGGGGCCAGTCTAGATATCCTATTAAGCTGCCAGGAGTGACACCCCCCAGGCCCAGGAGTGGACGGGGTGTTACAACAGTCTATCAACTATGACCCAGATTGAGTCATTTCCCCTACTAGAAGTAGGTAAACCGGTGATAAAGTCCATTCCGACGGAATCCCATTTCCATTCCGGAATCTGCAATGGTTGCAACAGTCCAGCGGGTCTCTGGTGCTCTACTTTGACTCTTTGGCAGATGTCACACTTGGCGATGTAGCTTCCGATTTCTCTCTTCATCCACCAAAATTGTTCCTTCAAATCCTGATACATCTTTGTTCCTCCGAGGTGGATAGAATAAAGAGTATCATGAGCTTCCTTCATGATAACTTGCTTTAGCTCCGAATCTGCTGGCACACAGATACGTCCTTTGTACCATAGTACTCCTTCTTCGTCTTCAGTGAATCCAGGTACCTTTCCTTCATGATAACTTGCTTTAGCTCCGAATCTGCTAGCCACCGGACGGATTATTAGGGCACGGGGGCGCGACGCCGCGTGGTCACCGGAGGAGAGGAAGATCGGGTGGTGGGGTGCTTAGCGGCGGCTGGGTCAAGGGCAAGGGGTCCAGGGACCTACGATTGAATGGGGTTGAGGGTCACAAGGAGAAAGGCAAGGGCAGCTACTGCTTGATCGCCAGCAAGGAGGACTCCGGTGGCGCGCAGTTGAGCTCGCGGGAGGCGGCATGGCGATTGGAGTTGTGGGGGTTAGTGCGGGTCAACAGACGTGGGGGTGGATTGGATATTTTACACAAAGTGAAACGTTCGTTTGACTAAGAGGTGGCACAATCCCGTAATTTACCACTGCTCAGCGGTTTTGCCGATCCGAGAATCGCCAGAAGTGGTGCTCCGAGGTTTGTGAAGGAAATTTAGCTAGCTTCTCGAATCTAGCTTCGCGGAGTTAGGTTGTCTGGTGCTGCTCCTATGTCGATTTCTGGGAAGCTGGAAGCTGGAGAGTTGCTGAACACGCCCTAAACGGTAGATGCATCGAGCAGCGCTGCCAAGTTTGGAACAGGGTAGCGCGAGCGAAGGAAAAAATTCCATCATATACACTATTCTTCTAATGAAAGGATGACATGGGGGACCCAGCAGCGTGAATAAACAGCAGATAGATCAGGCAATGTAATTGAGTTAAAATCAAGGAGGCATGAGCCAAGGAAAAAATTCCGCCATGCACACGTTTCTTCTAATAAGAGGATGACATGTGGGACCCAACAACGTAATTAAACAGCAGATGCATCAAGCAATGCTATCAAGTTCAGAATAGGGTAGCATAATCAAAGGAAAAATTCCATTATACATACAATTCTTCTAATGATAGGCTGACATGTGGGACCTAGCAGCTTGTCTAACCGGCAGATGCATTGAGCAACATTATCGAGTTCAAATCAGAGAGGCGTGGCCAAAAAGTATGGTCCGCTAGAGACACTGTCGTCCGAGACCCACACGCCTCAAAAGTCTTCGGCGAGTCAACATCGTGTGAGGAACCGAAAATCTTGCTTCTATCACGCGCCGGCTGAGCTTCCTCCACATTTTTAGCGGTTTCGTCGTAGTAGAGGGCCACAAAACCGGGAAAAAAAGTTTTCCATTTGCCACGGTCGAGCTGATAAATTCAATGCGAAAGACGCGCCTTCTACGACGACCGACGGACCAAGTCATTGCGGATGGACACTTTTCTTATAGTGTAGGTAAGTTATAGAGCTAACGCTAATTATGAGGTATGGTGATAAATTATATAGTTTTCTTAACTCCTATTAGGCTTTAAAGTTATGTTAAGTATGGTTAAAGGAATGAGATCATTCATCCCCAATATAAGTGAATGATGCTAAAGGTTTGATTAAAGTTATTGGTTGTGGTGGATTTAAAACTCTAAAGTAGTATTAAATAATTAGGAATTTACACTAGAGTTTATTATAAACCATAATTACGGTTTTAGGTTTAGTATTTAGACATCAAGGATTATTTTTTGAAATACAATATTTTAAATGATTATATGTTTATTCTCACTTAGGAAATAATTTTGAAGAGTTAACTTATGATAAAACAAGTATTTTACTTGAATAAAATAGATAGCTAAGGATTTACAACTTTAGAAATCTTAAAACCTATTGGAATAACTTGATTAGTATTTTTCTAGTAAAATATACTTTTTCAAAATCTTAAAAGTGATATTTATTTATTTTTTAGTTTTACTCTTATTTTATTGAAATTCCATAAAGGAATAAATGTTTTCAAATACACATTTTAATTTTATCAAATTAAAATACAAACTAGTATTTTTCTTACATAAAGTATTTATTTAGGATCTTAAAAATGAATTTTACTTATTTTTAAGTAGTATCCCTATTTTTAGAAAATACCATAAAGTAATTATTTAATTTTAAATAATCAAATTAAATTTTATCATTTCAAAATATAAGTTAGTATTTTTTATTGAATAGTTCACATTTTTATGAACATTTAGAGATATAATTTGTATTTTTAGGATTTTTCTTTATTTTTCTAGAGCCTAAATACTCTAAGGGTATTTTTGTAATTTAACATTTATGATTTATTTATTTTCTTTTTCAAACCTAGGCCTGGCCCTGGTTAGGCCTAGTGGGTTCGGCTAAATCCACCATTGTTTTCTGGGTCAACCGACCTAGACCCCCCCCCCGCACGCTCACCCACTCGCGTTCTCTTCCTCCTCTGGCAACTTGGTGGTGCTACCACTGTTGTCCTCTTATTTCGGCCGACTCTGGCCACCACCGACGTGCTTACTGACTCGGTCGACGACGCCACATTGATTGGTCCTGCTCGATTTTCCCCTAGAGCACCCGTCTAGCCACGTCGTCTTCTCTCTGGTGGCTAGGGTTGCGGTGTCATGCTCCGGCGACCCCATGGTGATGTGCTAGTGATCTGGCGGTGTGGTGGTGCCCAACACCGACGTTCTTTCCTTTGAACAACCATGGTTGCGGCATGGCGCAGGTTGCAGCGCTTACTGGTGCTCCCTATGCCTCCGTGACTTCACCGTCGGCTCTCTCTCTCTACTACCACTTCTTGCTGAGTGAGGCCATTAGGTGAGTTTTTCTCTCCCTCTGGTCTCTCTATCTTTCTCTAAACCTTTGTTTGGAATATAAGCTTAACCCTAATTAGGGTTTATGCTCTGTTCTAGGGTTCCACCCTTTCCATTAGTAATCATAACCCTAGTAGCTCTTGGGTAATACATGCTATATTCATGATTTTTTTATGGATCAACCTTGTCTTAATTCTAATGGTTGTATGATCTTTGGAGTTTGTTTTTGGTTCATCTTATAGTGATGTTGATGCTTGGCCCTTTTTTAGTATTGTTACCTATGGTGATCATAATGATCTTAATCTGTTGGCCCTAAATTGGGAATAGTAGTGATATTGTGGTTATCCTATTGTTACTACTATTGTAATAAGGATGATGCCTTCCTCAATTAACCTATGGAACAAAGTGTTAAATGGTTGTGGCGTTCATTTACTTGTACATGATTATTCAGTGATAGAAAGTGTGATATTTTTCCAAAGGAAAATATATGAATACTATCTGGTATAAGCTATGTGTCTTGATGTTTATTTGCTGGTTAAGTAAGGATAAATAGATAATGTAAATATATTTCCTGGCATTTTGGTTAGGAAGATGATTAATGGTGCTTTGCTTTGGGAATCAAAGCTTGCTATAATGAGTTGATGGCATGATATGGGAACGAATTCTCTAGATGTAGCAGTGATGATTTAACCCTTACTAGAATGATGCATATGGTCAAACTACCATGACGTTGCTATCTTATGATAGATAGTTAAATACTGAGATTCCTAGTATTTTAGTAAAATGATTTTTAATGTTGCTTAGATTAGAACATGGTTTACTTTGGAAGGATGCCACTGTGAGGCCTCCTATTGGAGGGTACAAAGTGGTAACCTCCATAAATTCATGTTGTTGCCTTGTTGCTTTGTTGGATTTAAATCCATGATGCAAAGATTGAGAATTGAGATAATGCTTAGATAAAGATGAGATCCTCCTATCGTTTCTTCTACTTTCATGTGATGAGTATACACCCTAGTTAGGTGTAGCTCCAAGGATTCTGTTGAAACTAACAAACATATTCTTAATAAAACAAAAAAGATGCAAGATGTGATTTTTGATGGAATCCATCCAACTTGCTACGATGGTTGATGTGGCTGAGATGTTATTGTTGCCCTCGCTGTTGATGGTGAGCTTGGTTAGCTCACGTCTATGACAGGCTTGTTCCTCCTCCTTGATATACTCCTCTTCCTAGCTATTGATTGCCCTTGCTCTACACCAAGACCTCCTTCTCCTTTATGTAACCATCTTTGCTGGTTAATGAAGTAATAACACTTCCTATCAAAACATTCTAATGTTCTTTTGAAAACAAATAACTTCTAAATGATTTTGGGTTCAAATATTTCAAAAGTAGATTCAAATTTAAATGTCAATTTAAATTATCATCCCAAAATAATACAAAATACCTAGAGGTCATCCAGAATTTATAGAAACCACCTGGATGAGCTAAACCCTAACTCACCAAAGTGAAAGAAACTTTGATCCCTCTGGTGTTTTAGTTTTGCGCGAAAATTCCCCGAATTTTCTTATGCATGAATGCAAATGCACAAACTCTCTTATGCATCCCTATATGCTAGGGCATTATAGTCTCTCCCCCTTAAACTAAACTTTTTCCCCAAAGTTATGGATATCACTCTTGTCGGAGTACGAAAAACTTTCCTTCTGAATCTTCTCCACTGAAGTTCAACAATCCTCATCCATCCATTAGTTTTTTTGGTGATCTTTATACTCCACCCTGCCTCTTTAGGATTATCTATTCCAGATTTCTGACTTATCTACACTTTATACTCCTTCCTAATGTATTGGTAAAACTACTTCATAAGATCAATAAACTAATTCATATGTAGCATGGTGGTATGAAGGTTTACTAATGATAGAGTTTTAGGATTTTTAGAGTCCTACGGATTCTAACTAATCCCTTTTTGTTTCCTCTCTATGAATGATTTGAACTCATTAAATCAATCCATTCAAGATTACCCTTCTCTTCCTTATAATACATCAAGATTTTAACCTATTCTTAGTTGGAAATATTATTGATATCAAGCTATCATAAACAAGTTGCGTTAATATAATTCAGCTGTGGTCCAGATATATCCCTAATACCATGGTTACTCAAATTTAGACACTCTTAAAAAGATCCAGATTCATCTCTTCAAATCTACTATAACTATTGGATCTTGAAGTCTAACATGTTCTTCACTCTCCCCCTTAGGGTTTTCCTAATGGTCTTATGAAGAAATATATGGTTTACCCACACATTTGTGGATACCCATTTGGATTCTCCGACTTATGAAACGTGGACATAAAACAACTTGTATTACGGATATTATAGTGACTTACCACTTTCTAGGTTGTGTTGGATATCAGGGCTGACTTGAGTCATAACTTCATACTTCCTCTTCCCAAAAGATGTGCCCTCTTCAATTACATCTCCCTTTGGTGGTAACTCCATAGATGGTGTACCTACTCTCGTTAATTTTCCGTACTCTTCTAGATGTTCCGGACAACACCTTTTTGTGTGTCCAATATTTCCATATTCATTACATATTCCGAAAAATGCTAGTGTATTGATCACTTTCTTTTGCTTGTTGGGGCAAACATTTCTCAAATGTCCATCTTGTTTGCAAGCATAGCAAATGACCTTGGGTCTTTTGCAATCTTTCTTGATGTGTCTAGGAATTCCACAGTTTCCACATATTGTTTTCTTCTTACCACATCCATGGGCATAATGTCCATTGTTTCCGCAATTGTGGTATGGACCTGATAACTTTGGCATACCTAGATCTGGCATAAGTTCTGAGTTTAGAATTGATTGTGATTCCTCCTGAACCCTCATCCTCTTACTTCCTTTGACCTCATTCTCCTTGTTTTCTGAGGTATAAGCATTATCCATTAATTCCTGGAACTCTTTGGCACGAACAGTCCTGAGTTGCATTCTCATGACTGCTTGTAGTCCTTTCATGAACTTCTCTCGACATTTTGACTCCTTATTTACTTCGTCAATAATGTATCAAGATAGACGATTAAACTCTCGTATATGCTTCATAAATGGAAGATTATTGTTCTCTAAAGCTTCATCATCCTTCATTTGCCACCTATTTCTATGAACAAATTTTTCACGGAACTTCTTCTTCAACTCTGCCCAGGTACTAACATCTTTCCCCGGTGCTACAAACTTTGATTTTCCCACCATGTGGCTGCCGTTCTAGCGAATAGATAGGTTGCATATCTTAATTTCTCCTCACTCTTACACCCCGCATTTTGAGCTTACGAGATGTATCCATTAACCAATTCTCCACCTCCATTGGTTCTTCTTCTAGGGAAAAACTCCAGGGTTTGGTTTGTAAGAATTCAACGAATTTAACCCTTGGATGTAATTCCTCGGATGGATTTTGCTGCATCCTCTTCCGTATATCCTGGTAGAAATGATTTTGCCTCGCCATTTCCATATTACTACCTTCCTCCATGCCCTTCATATACTAGAGAAATCCTTCATTGATGGTCAAGTTTGGCATTGGAGTTGACCATTCCCTTGGATTTGCGTCGATAGCCTTTGTTTGTGTTGTCCCCATCATGCCACGAGCCTTCATCTCTACTTCATCATGATGGTAACTCGTCTCTCCCTCACGTGAACCCATTTTCCCTCTAGACATGTACATCAAGTAAGAACTTAATGTCACACCATGCATATGCCCATCAAGTTCAAACTTCATGCACGGATCTAGTCACACAATAAATCAAGAACCAAATCCAAATAACAACCAAACATATACCATGTATTATACATAGTTCTTATAGAATAGTACAAACAAACTATCCTCACAACCCTACCTAATCGTCCACTCTTCAAAATATTGGTATATTACAATATCCTACTAGTTCATGGTACATTCTCACACTTATTACGATCAACCTCTAAGCACTACAATACGCATTACCGGCTATACACCCTCTTAAAATCTCCCACTATAAATGGTTACTACTTATTCTTACTTTACACCTTCTTCCAAATACTTCTTGGAATTCTTTCCATAATGACGGGAAGTCCGACGAATGCCTTTTGGAACATCAGAACGTTCAGAGGGTGCGTACCCTGAATCAGAAGTACCTAGATTGAGATTAGCCATTGAAAAATGACTAGAAGATGCGTGATTTCCTGCATAATTATTCTGCCTTCTTCAAACACATTCCAAAGTAAGACATATCTTCCACCCTAGTGTTCACACGGTCATACTGAGCTATGTAACCACTCTCTCCTGGAATGTCAAAACTCAGCATGCCCCAAGCTTCCTGCTCAGCTAAATATTTGGCTCCTAGATCTTCAGGTGGTTGGGGTCCATACTTGGTAGTATGCATAGGTTTCTGACTGTGGATCATCAAACTCAGTCTCTTTGTACACCTCTCCTGAAAATATGGTGTTAGGGTGCCTAGCTTATTTATCTAACTTATTTCTTTGTTCTAGTGCTTTTGCAGGATTAGTGAAATCCTCAAGAATAGTATCCAACTCCTAGACTAGAACATGTTGAGTGTTGTGAAAGGTATTGAGTAAAGACCTATAACGATCCATGTATTTGACAGCTAAAGTGGGTTCAATTTGAACAAGAGCAACATGATCCAACTCAAGCTCCAAACTTGAGGAATCATGAGGTATAGTAGTGTAAGTACTACACACCAACTATTATTATTTATGATGCATCATAATAAAGAATTGTCGCACTAAAGATAGGAAAAAATAATTCACATTTGAATCATCATCATATTTCTAGATAACTCTTTATTGTTGCTAACATACTTCCTACATGTTCTACCCATTTAATAGGCTTCCATCCTAAGATCAAAGCATTTGCTCTGATACCAGATACGGTGACCCAGCATACCACTTCATGATGTAGTACACTATAGTCGTTGACATAACACCAATGAAACACCGTTCACTAGTATTACATTCCTTAGAGTGGTACAACAGAAACATCACGGTCCAAAGTATGACTTTAGATTACATATAACATAGTACAAAAGATCCAAAGAACCTCCTCGACATAATGAGGATTATAAATTACAAAAGAGAACCAGAAATAGAAACTTGAAGCCTCTACTGAGGTACTACTATAATATAGGACTAGGGCTTGCATCTGCTACTAAAGCACTGCTCTACAGAAGTAGGTTCGGGTTTCTAAATATTAATTATATGGTACGCTTCATCTTGACCTTCGTAGCTTCAGATGTAGTCGTCGTCTCCGTTGATCTCCACTAAGCATCTTCAATTCTTCAAAGTAGTTCTCCTTCTAGATTCGCCATCGAGTGCTCCAAAATCTAGAAAGAGTTAAGAAGATATGGTTGAGTACGAGCGTACTCAGCAAGTTCACTAAAAAGGAGTGTTTGATACACTAGCTATAACCACAGACCAAAGGTCATAGGTTATGCAGGTTTTCGTAAATATTTCTTCAAAGATTGCTTTTATTTCTGAAAAGCTATGTCTGTCTGTCTTCACAGGTTGATTAGAACTACGTGGAGTTCCATTCCTGCAATGTTCGCAGCTTCTTCTCGGAACATGGAGTAACATGTCACACTTTTATACACCCTATAGAGGTGTGTTACTTTACTCATGAGAGATTCTTCTTATCCATGTTGCACATCCGGGCGTACTTTCCCGTTCACACTTCCGTTGGTGTGAGGCCCAGTATAAGAACCCAAGGCGGTCACTTCCCTTTTCCACGACCCCACATGCCAACACGATCCTTCAAGCCGCCACATCTCTATTAAGCCTACTTTCGGGCAAGCTACAACTCTAATAGGCCCCTAAAGACTATGTGAGTCGGTTGTGCCCCTAGCAGGTCCCATTTAAAAATGGCTGATCGTACCATGGGGCCTAAAGGTGCCCACTCGTGTTGCTGGATCCATGCAAGGAATCTCAACGTCGCGTAAAGGTCGTCCGCTGACACACGAAAGGAAGAAGATATATGTCAACACCCTGATTTTTAATCCCAGATGCCTGTTATGACATACCTCGCAATCCCAGGATTACCATTTTTGCGAGACATAACAGATTGATATCACAGTACGTCATCCATTACAAACCATAATAAGGTCTTACAAATAAAGGATCTCATGATCCAGTCTTAATACAAATCAAGCAGCGGAAAAGAAACATAGTAGGGGCTCCATCTTCAGAGTCACAGGCAATGCTGACGATGGGAGATGATCCTAGTTGTCGTAGACCTCCTGCTGTCCATCATCCTGGTAGTCCTCCACATACTCTAGCCACGGGAATAGCCAAGGATAAAGCCATGAGTACTCTTTAAGTACTCGCAAACTATCACTAACAAGTAAGGTAGTTCTAGTAGGAATCTTAAGCTCTAGGTTTATTTGCAAAAAGCCAGATTTATCTAAAGCTGAGTTTAGAAGTAAACAAAACTAAGTTAATGTTCTAAATCACTTAAGTGGGAACCTAGCTTTCATGTTCACAACCCTGTTGTGGTCAAGTCAAAATCATAGTTCAATTCACAAGTCATTTTGAAAACATCTGACGATGGAACAGTATGGCCACTCCAACTGTCCATGACCGCGGACGCGGCTATTCGAATAGTTTGACACTCGAGATGGTACACTTTCACCACAAAATTCGATACATCCATCAGGGATAACCCTGAATCATCATACTTAGTATGCGGATAATCAATCATAACCTTTCAATTACACACTCTATTATAGGCACCTCCCCTATGAGCTTGGCCTCCTAGCCATGGCCATCTGCCATCATGGGCACTTCATAGGTGGACATTCACACTCATGAGGTAGCCTCAGCTCAACCTCTTTCCGCGAGTGAACCCATACTAAGGCATATAAACTTCTAGTTAAGCCCTACCCAATTTAGGTATTGTGGTTGTACGGTAAAATTAGAATGGTATCGCATCCGAACCCAATCATCAGTTTTTATAAAGGGCTAAGGCTCATGCCTCAACATTTTCAGCATCAAATCCTTTTATGTTTCTCAACACATGTCAAATTCAATAAAATGAATCCTCATTCCAAGGTTTTCATAATCATTTTCACCAAGTATTCCCATCTAAAGTGATCAACTTTTATGCTTAGCACTAGCCACTACAGTTGAGGGTATTCACTAATGAGGGGTGCTAATCAAGTGTAACTATCCAAGTCTAATCTCATACCTTGGAAGGACATCTAAGTATAACTAGTTAGGCCTAGTTTTATACTCTTTATGGTATCTATACTATTTTTCCAATACTCACAAAGCATTAACTAAAAGTAAAGAACTTTGGTAAAATAAAAGAATAAAGCTTGCAAGTAAAACTTGGGATTGGTATAATCAAAGTTGGATAACCAAGCATGCCTAATGCATCTTGCTTAGGTTATCAAGTTTGCAAGTGTTAACTTGCATAGTTAACTTGTAGTGCTAGGCTTGCATAGGTATGAAACTTGCAAGTGTTAGCTTGCCTTGAGTAGTGCAGTGATTGAAGTTTTCTTCTTCTGCTTGGTAGTACTCCTTCTATTCGTATCCCGGGTCGATACTATCGTCTATAAATGAATACGAGCTACACAATCACCAAACAATACTTAACTACTTCTATTTAGCACACTAAGGCTTACACTTGATGATCTAGCATCATCACAATCATCACATGAAATAAAGACTTAATCTTGTTTATCTTATTTTAGAAAAGTAATTTCTACTCATTGAAAATACTTAAGATTTAATATTCTCCAATTAAAATATGGGATCATGTTAACACATGTCATCACCACATATTCTAATACTTGGGAATGTGATTTAAAGTGGTGGTCATATTTTATAAAGTTTAAGATTATCATTTAATAGAATTAAAGTGACTAGAAATGCCTAAATAGCATTCTTTTGGTACTAGTCCAATGTCACTGCATGCAAACCTTAATATTATTACATATTCAGATAGATCTTGTCAAATGTGATTTTTGAGAGTTGGAATCAACTCAAAATCATTTAAGGTGGATTTTTGAAAAATGTTTGAAGTTGGAAAACTCTCTATCTTGTTATTTTTACTATAGATGATCTATAATTTCAAATGGTTTTAATCCAACGGTCTTGGATAGATAATTTAAATATCTTTCTAACAAAATTGGAATCATGCAATTTGGTTCAGTGAATCTCTCTGAATTGATTTTTGAATCTACTGACAGGATGTGATTTTAACTAAATTGGAAAATAACTATTTGAATTCACAGGCCTGTGCGGGAAACTAACTAGGCCGACCCAATCTGCATAGCACGGCGTAGCGGGCTGCTGACAGGGGTGTCCCACTAGTCGGCGACTCAATCTAACCGAAACGGTATCATGCAATCTAGGCCCTACGATTAGAAAGAGATCCAACGGCTAAGGTTCATCGTCGACAACGAACAGCTCCGACGAGGTCTAAACCCTAACGCGACGGTGGGGGTCGTGTGAGGCTCACCAGGGCTCCAGCTAGGGTTGACGATGGGGGTGAACGACGTGATCGACGATGGCGGTTCGAACGATGGTCGCGGTAGCTCCTGGGGCGGCTCCAATCGATGGCGCCCTTCCTTCACTGCAGTGGCAGGCTCCGGTGAAATTCCGGCGAAGCGGCGCTCGCCTTGCTCCGGGGAAGGGTGTGGGAGGTGTTGTGAGGAGTGGGGAGTGAGGTGGTGTGGAGAATTGAGGCGGAGAGGGCCTCTATGTATACATCGACAAGGGGACCGAGCGGGATGGGCTAGCTTCTCCGGCGACAGCGGTACAGTGTGCTAGCGGCATGGCTGAGGGTAGGGGCAACGTAGTGCTCCCTGGCTATCAACACGGGCGTAATGGCATGGCATGGGGCGGTCGAGGATGGTCGAGCGCGTGCGACGCTCTGCGCGAACCGACGTTGTTCGAGATGGTGCACGAGGGCTACGGGTCGCGCGGCGGCGAACGGGGGTGTCTGGGACATAGCTGGGGTTAAGGCGAGTCTATGCATGCGAGGTGAGGGCGAGGCACGGCGCGTGCGAGCTGGTCAGCTGTGGCGCTCTAGCGCGCTCTCGGCACGGCGCAGAGCCACTAGGCGCGGCGTTGCTAGGGTGGTCTAGGGCCTAGCTGCGGGCAAGGGCTGGACAGGAGGTGGCGGTGGACGGTCGCATGTCTCCTACGCGTCATGGGAGAGGGCGGCGTGGTCCGTGGCGCTCTGTCCATGGTCGGTCGGTGAGGGTGGCTTCGGGCGGTGGCGCACTAGCACAACGGCAAAGAATGAGTGTATGTCTGGTGCTGCTAGAGGCCGGGGGAGACAGGAGAGTGCAATGGGGGCATTTGGTCTAGTGATCAATGCCTCAAATAGTGAAGTTAGGCCAGGTTTGATTAGTGTCTGAAAGGTGTTCGACTTAATGGCTGCAAGAAATTTAATTCGAAATTTTGAATGAAATTTGGTGAGTGTTTGGATCTTATGCTTGAGTGTCTATAGTTGCTTGGAAAAGTCAAGTGGAATTGGTTTGAGGGGTTTTTGCAAAATGGTGATCTTACCATATGAACTTGATTCTGTCCTTTAAATAGATTGGCATATAGTTTCTGTGAGTTTGTAAAGTGGGCTTGGGTTCACTTTTACTTGGTCTAGCAAGGGGTGAAAAGAAGTGGAAATGTTTCTGTTAGAAATTCTTTACTAGGAACAGCCAAAGTGGCCTAGTGGTTAACTTTGGTCAAAATGACCATTTGATCATTTTATTCATATTTGATTTCTTCTTCTTTGGATTTTGTTTGTAATTGTCCTAGATGATGTAGCATTCATCTTTAAACCATTTCTCATCATTTGTAGCAATCAAACATGGCAATTTCACTCAATCACACATTAATGCAATCACACATGCATTCATATTTAAATTATTAATAAAAGGTTTTTGTTAACCCTAAACTTGGGTGATTAGAACTTGATAATCTTGATTAGCATTTTTGGGATGTTACAAACCTTCCCTCCTTAAACAAAATCCCGTCCCGAGATTTAAGAAAAAACTAGGAACTAAAGAGATTTGGAAACTCAGTCCTAATGTAATCTTCTCTCTCCCAAGTAGCTTCTTCAGTATGGTTGCTCCACTAGATCCTGAGAAATTTGATACTCCGGGTTCTGGTGGTTCTGAAGGTTTCTTCCAAAATACGAATGGGCACTTCACGATACGTCAGATCCTTGTTGATATCCATGGCTTGATGATCGATGTTCTTGAATACTTCGGTCTTCTCCGGAACTTCTAGGCATTTGCGAAGTAACGAGATATGGAACACATTATGGATGGCTGACATCTCCTATGGCAGTTCTAGTTGATATGATACTTCTCCTAGGCAATTCAAAATCTTGAAGGGCCCAATATATATGGGGGCTAACTTCCCTTTCAGTTGAAAATGTTGCATTCCCTTCAAGGGTGATACTTTGAGATAAACAAAATCTCCGACATTGAAGGTCAGGTCTCGACGTCTCTTGTCAGCATAACTCTTCTGTCTGGATTGGGCGGTCTTGAGGTGTTCACGAACTTTGTGAACCATCTCTTCGGCTTCTCGTAGGATGTCGGGTCCGAAAATCTGACTCTCTCCTACTTGCGACCAATTCAAGGGGGTACCACACTTCCTTCCATACAGAAATTCAAATGGGGACATTTGCAAACTGGCTTGATAACTGTTGTTGTATGAGAATTCTACGAAAGGCAGACAATCTTCCTATTTTGATCCATATTCTAGAACACAAGCTCTCAACATATCTTCTAAGGTTTGGTTGACTCTTTCAGTTTATCCATCGGTTTGCGGGTGATAAGCTGTGCTAAAATTCAGCTTGGTTCCTAATCCTTCTTGGACTTTCTGCCAAAATCAGGAGGTAAACTGGGTTCCTCGATCTGACACTATGGTCTTAGGGGTTCCATGCAAACTGATGATTCTAGCAATGTATAGCTCTGCTAGCTTCGAACTCGGGTAGGTAGTCTTGACAGGTATAAAATGGGCTACCTTAGACAGTCTATCAACTATGACCCAAATAGAGTCATTTCCCCTACTAGAAGTAGGCAAACCGGTGATGAAATTCATTCCGACAGAATCCCATTTCCATTCTGGAATCTGCAATGGTTGCAAAAGTCCTGCGGGTCTCTGATGTTCCGCTTTGACTCTCTGACAGATATCACACCTGGCTATGTAGCTTCCGATTTCTCTCTTTATCTTGTGCCACCAAAATTGCTCCTTCAAATCCTGATACATCTTCGTTCCTCCGAGGTGGATAGAATAAAGGGTATCATGAGCTTCCTGCATGATAACTTGCTTCAGCTCGGAATCTGCTGGCACACAGATATGTCCTTTGTACCACAAAACTCCTTCTTCATCTTCGATGAATCCAGGTACCTTCCATGTACCAATACGACATTTCATTCTGTCGATACTTGCATTTCCTTTCTGCGCCTCCTTGATCTGACTGATCAAAGTGGGTTGAAGTTCAATGCTAGCTAAAAATCCTTTGCTAACTAGCTTCGTTGTAAACTGCTCCAACTCTTCATGCAAACTTGGCTGGGCTTCTTTAATCATGGTGTTTAATCTGCACGGCAATCTGCTAAGAGCATTCGCTACCATATTGGCTTTGCCGGAGTGATAGTGGATGTCAAGGTCATAATCCTTGATTAACTCTATCCATCTCATGTGCCTCATATTCAGCTCCTTCTGGGTGAAAATGTACTTCATGCTCTTGTGATCCGAATAAATCTCATAGCGGTTACCCATAAGGTAATGACGCCATGTCTTCAAGGCTAAAACTACGGCTGCTAGTTCAAGGTCATGGGTAGGGTAGTTTTGCTCATGCTGCTTCAGTTGGCGGGATAAATATGCTATGACTTTGCCTTCTTGCATCAACACACATCCGAGACCAATCTTGGATGCATCACAATACACATCAAAAGGCTTCTTGATATCTGGCATAATAAAAATTGGGGCTGAAATCGATCTCTTCTTGAACTCTTGAAAACTTGCTTCACATTTATCCGTCCATTCAAACTTCTTAACTTTCTTTAACAGTTGGGTCATCAGTCTTGCGATGCTCGAAAATCTTTCAACAAACTTGCGGTAATATCCCGCTAATCCGAGAAATGCACGGACTTGGGTTTGAGTGGTTGGGGCTTTCCATTCTTCAACATCTTTGATCTTGGCGGGATCAACAACGACTCCTCCTGCCGACACAATATGTCCTAGGAATCCTACTTCCTTCAACCAGAACTCACATTTGCTAAACTTGGCATACAACTGATGTTCTCTAAGCGTTTCAAGGATGGTTCTCAGGTGTAGCTCATGGTCTTCTTCTGACTTGGAATAGATCAGAATATCATCGATAAAAACAACGACAAACTTATCCAGGAAGTTCATAAAAATCTTATTCATGAGGTTCATGAAATAAGCGGGGGCATTGGTTAATCCAAAGGACATGACCGTATACTCATACAATCCATATCTGGTGGTAAAGGCGGTCTTTGGAATATCCGTTGCACGAATTTTGAGTTGATGATAACCAGTTCTAAGATCAATCTTAGAAAACACTCTAGCACCAGTCAACTCGTCAAACAGATCCTCTATCTTCGGCAGTGGGTACTTGTTCTTGATGGTGACATCATTCAACTTCCGGTAATCCGTGCACAAATGGTTACCTCCATCTTTCTTATCCACAAACAAAACAGGCGATCTCCATGGCGACGCACTTGGTTGAATCAGACCTTTCTCCAACATAGCATCAAGTTGCTTCTTCAGCTCCACTAATTCCGATGGGTTCATACTATAAGGTCTCTGAGCTATGGGTCCAGTTCCAGGAATTAGTTCAATGATGAACTCGATATCCCGATTTGGGGGCATACCGGGCAATTCATTTGGGAATACATCGGGGTATTCACAGACTACTCTAACTTGGTCTAGGGTTGGTTGGGCTAGAATCTTATTGCATTTGAATTGACGGGGCAAGGTCTCAGATACATGCTCTACTGATACTCTAGAGCTACTGGTCATGGTTATGGCTTTCTTGGCACAGTCGATCAATCCTTTATGTTTTGACATCCAAGACATTCCTAGTACTACTTCCAAACCTTTGGTTCCAAGTATTATTAGATTAGCATAAAAATCTATTCCATGGATTCTGATAGGTACAGCCTTGCAAATTTTTCTAGCTTTGGTGGTTGAACCAGGTATTTGAACTATCATAACATGCTTCAATTTTGTTGGTTGAATCTTACTAGTGCATGCAAATTATTCTGTAACAAACGAGTGCGATGCTCCAGAATCAAACAACACTCTTGCAAGTACTGAGTTAACAGAAAACATACCCAGCACGACATTGGGTGCTTCCTAAGCTACTTCAGCATTCATGTGGAATAGATGGCCGTTGCGGTTGAGCGAATTCCCTAGGGCAAATCTCCTTCCAGGCTGAACACGGCATTGCTGCTGAGCAGGTGCATTCACATTGGTGGCTGCTGCAAGCTTCTTGGGGCACTCATTAGAGTAGTGACCCTTGACTCCACATTCAAAGCAAGTAATCTGGGACTTGTCTTTTCCTACAACAGGAACAACATTGCTTCCAGTCCTTGGGGTAGTATTGTTGTTGTTGTTGTTGGACTTGGGTGGTGCACGGTTGAAGTTATTGGAGTTGCCGAGGTTGTTGTTGTGGTTTCCTTCAGACTTCAAGTTTCCTCCACTATGATTGGGATAGCTTGGACGGGACATCGAGGGTCTGTTGTTTCTCGGGGCATATCCTATAGACGGGTTGGGGCGATACTTCTGAGTATGGTGGGATCCAGTCTGGTACATCATGCGATGCTTGCGGTTATCATTGGCTTGGTTGATCTTCCCTTCCATCTGAATGACAGAGTCTACTAGCTCTTCTAGATCTCCAAAACAAATGTTGACTAACACATCCTACATCTCATCATGCAATCCATTCAGGAACCTTCCCTTCTTTTTTGCTTCGGTGTTAATCTCATCAGGGGCATATCTAGCTAGCGACAGAAATTTGTCACGATACTCAATTACCGTCATCCTTCCTTGCTTCAGTTCCCTGAACTCATCTCTCATCCTGGTGACCAAACCTTGGGGCACATGGGTGCAGCTAAACTTGATCTTGAATGCTTCCCAAGTCATCATATGACCTTCGTTCATGGTACGAGTGCTATTCCACCAGGCTCTTGCATCTCCTGCCAGATAATGGGTGGCAAACAGTACTTTTTCATTGGCTTCAACTCCTTCAACCTCCAGGTTGTTCTGCATGGTTTGCAGCCAGTCATCAACATCTAAGGGATCCTCGGACTTATTAAAGATAGGTGGGTTGGTATTCTGAAAGTTTTTTAGCTTGGATCCATGGTGATCCTGGTTTCCGTGACCTTGATTATTGTGGATCATCTGAGCTATCTGTTGAAGAGTGGCTAGGTTGGCTTGGCGTTCGGCTCTACTAGCTTCACAGTTAGAAACTAGCATTTGTAGAATCTGCAACATTGGGTCTTGAGATGAACTGCTTCCTCCGGGATTTCCACGAGTCATCTGAAGATTGAGATAGATAATGAGATAAGAGGGAAATTTCTAAGGTTCATGGTTTTGTTTCAAAAGATTAAAATTTGAGTTTGACTCAGGTTTTGCAAACTAACAACTTCTTCTCATTCATTCATTCAAAGCACACCATACAAACACACACCACACACAATTAGAAAACAGATGGTTTTAAGAACCATTCTGTGAAACTACGATACAGTGGGACCGGTACAACTCATTCCTACGGTAGTGATCAAGTGCATCTAATCATCATCAATGAAGTCGGAATCATCATCATCAGTGTGGAACTCCATGGCATCATCCTCCAAGTAGTCGTTGTCATCACTGAGGTAAGAGTAAAGATCTCCCTAGATATCTTCACCTTCCTCCTCCTTCGCTTCAAGCTAGACTTCCTGTTAACGGATGGTCTTCTCGAGAGTGACCACCTTCTTGTGAAAACGATCGATGGTGCGATCCTTCTTGTCGTGCTGACGACGAAGTGATTAGCGCTCCTTGGCGACAATGGCGAGGGTCTGGTCCTTCTTGATGGCAATGGCATGATTGTGGTTGGCATAGGCGCGGGCGTTGTCCAACTCCTTCTACCTATCATACAGCATGAAGTCAAGATTGTCCACCTGGTGCTTCAACTTCGGGTGTCCTGGCATCTCCAAGGGCATTCCCATAGAATCACGCCTTGCGAAGTGAGCAAAGCGAGTTTCCTAGATCAGGTTGATGGTTTGCCCACACAGACGGGCAAGAGCTTCATGCATAGCCCTGGCTAATCCATCTAGCCAGTTGTTCTCACGCAAGGTGAATTGGATCTTCTCTGAAGTGGGTGCTTCCATCTTGCCTCTGAGATCTGCAACTATCAGCCATTGTAGATATCCTCCTATGTGATTGTTGAGTTGTGCCCCGAAGAATTCTGGATGCGGGTGCTCAAGATACTCTGACAGTGCATCTAGATCCCTCTCAAAGATCAGCTGGCCTCCGTTGTCCAACTGGTAGAACTTGCAATATTGGACTTCCATCTATAAGAATTTAGGGTGAGTAAGTTAGTGAGGTGATCAAGTGTGTCAAATTTTATGTAAGAAAGCAAGACTTTTTGAGGAACATGACTTTTTTTGAAAGAATCAAGGATAAGAGTGGGAATAGGTTTTCATAAATACTCACTTCATTTGTTTTGAAACTAAGTTTTTGTTCGGACGTCCATTCTAACTAGGGTCTCCTATGGTCAGGATGGCTCTGATACCAACTTGTCAACACCCGGATTTTTAATCCCAGATGCATGTTATGACATACCTCGCAATCCCAGGATTACCATTTTTGCGAGACATAACAGATTAATATCACAGTACATCATCCATTACAAACCATAATAAGGTCTTACAAATAAAGGATCTCATGATCTAGTCTTAATACAAATCAAGCAGCAGAAAAGAAACGTAGTAGGGGCTCCATCTTCAGAGTCACAGGCAATGCTGACGATGGGAGATGATCCTAGTTGTCATAGACCTCCTGCTGTCCATCATCCTGGTAGTCCTCCTCATAGTCTGGCCACGGGAATAGCCAGGGACAAAGCCATGAGTACTCTTTAAGTACTCGTAAACTATCACTAACAAGTAAGGTAGTTCTAGTAGGAATCTTAAGCTCTAGGTTTATTTGCAAAAAGCCAGATTTATCTAAAGCTGAGTTTAGAAGTAAAGAAAACTAAGTTAATGTTCTAAATCACTTAAGTGGGAACCTAGCTTTCATGTTCACAACCCTGTTGTGGTCAAGTCAAAATCATAGTTCAATTCACAAGTCATTTTGAAAACATCTGACGACGGAACAGTATGGCCACTCCAACTGTCCATGACAGCGGACGCGGCTATTCGAATAGTTTGACACTCTACATAGGTGGTACACTTTTACCACAAAATTCAATACATCCGTCAGGGATAACCCTGAATCATCATACTTAGTATGCGGATAATCAATCATAACCTTTCAATTACACACTCTAGTATAGGCACCTCCCCTATGAGCTTGGCCTCCCAACCATGGCCATCTGACATACTGGGCACTGCATAGGTGGACATTCACACTCACGAGGTAGCCTCAGCTCAACCTCTTTCCGCGAGTGAACCCATACTAAGGCATATAAACTTCGAGTTAAGCCCTATCCAATTCAAGTATTGTGGTTGTACGGTAAAATTGGAATGGTATCGCATCCGAACCTAACCATCAGTTTTTATAAAGGGCTAAGGCTCATGCCTCAACATTTTCAGCATCAAATCCTTTTGTGTTTCTCAACACATGTCAAATTCAATAGAATGAATCCTCATTCCAAGGTTTTCATAATCATTTTCACCAAGTATTCCCGTCTAAAGTGATCAACTTTTATGCTTAGCACTAGCCACTAAAGTTGAGGGTATTCACTAATGAGGGGTGCTAATCAAGTGTAACTATCCAAGTCTAATCTCATGCCTTGGAACGACATCTAAGTATAACTAGTTAGGCCTAGTTTTATACTCTTTATGGTATCTATACTATTTTTCCAATACTCACAAAGAATTAACTAAAAGTAAAGAACTTTGGTAAAATAAAAGAATAAAGCTTGCAAGTAAAACTTGGGATTGGTATAATCAAAGTTGGATAAACAAGCATGTCTAATGCATCTTGCTTAGGTTATCAAGTTTGCAAGTGTTAACTTGCATAATTAACTTGTAGTGCTAGGCTTGCATCGGTATGAAACTTGCAAGTGTTAACTTGCCTTGAGTAGTGTAGTGATTGAAGTTTTCTTCTTCTTCTTGGTAGTACTCCTCCTCTTCGTATCCTGGGTCGATGCTATCGTCTATAAATGAATACGAGGTACACAATTACCAAACAATACTTAACTACTTCTATTTAGCACACTAAGGCTTACACTTGATGGTCTAGCATCATCACATGAAATAAAGACTTAATCTTGTTTATCTTATTTTAGAAAAGTAATTTCTACTCATTGAAAATACTTAAGATTTAATATTCTCCAATTAAAATATAGGATCATGTTGACACATGTCATCACCACATATTCTAATACTTGGGAATGTGATTTAAAGTGGTGGTCATATTTTATAAAGTTTAAGATTATCATTTAATAGAATTAAAGTGACTAGAAATGCCTAAATAGCATTCTTTTGGTACTAGTCCAATGTCACAGCATGCAAACCTAAATATTCTTACATATTCAAATAGATCTTGTCAAATGTGATTTTTAAGAGTTGGAATCAACTCAAAAGCATTTATGATTGATTTTTCAAAAAGGTTTGAAGTTGGAAAAGTCCCTGTCTTGTTATTTTTACTATAGATGATCTATAATTTCAAATAGTTTGAATCCAACGGGCTTGGCTAGATAATTTAAATATCTTTCTAACAAAATTGGAATCGTGTAATTTGGTTCAGTGAATCTTTCTGAATTGATTTTTGAATCTACTGACAGAATCTAATTTTAACTAAATTGGAAAATAACTATTTGAATTCACAGGCATGTGCGGGAAACTAACTGTCACGCTGTGAACTGTGAAAAGGGTGTCCCACTAATCAGCGACTCAATCTAACCGAAACGGTATCGTGCAATCTAGGCCCTACGATTAGAAAGCGATCCAACAACTGAGGTTCATCGTCGACGACGAATAGCTCTGGTGAGGTCTGAACCCTAACGCGGCGATGGGGGTCGTGTGAGGCTCACCAGGGCTCCACCTAGGGTCGGCGATGGGGGCGAACGACGTGGTCGACGACGGCGGTTCGAACGGTGGTCTCGGTAGCTCCTGGGTCTCCAATCGACGACACCCTTCCTTCATTGCAATGGCGGGCTCCGGTAAAATTACGGCGAAGCGGCGCTCGCCTTGCTCCGGGGAAGGGTGTGGGAGGTGTTGTGAGGAGTGGGGAGTGAGGTGGTGTGGAGAATTGAGGCGGAGAGGGCCTCTATTTATACACCGACGAGGGGACGGAGCGGGATGGGCTGGCTTCTCCGGCGACGGCGGTACAGTGTTCTAGCGGCATGGCTGAGGGTAGGGGCGACGCGGTGCTCCCTGGCGGTCATCACGGGCGTAATGGCACGACACGGGGCGGTCGAGGATGGTCGGGCGTGTGCGATGCTCTGCGCAGAACCAGCGGTGTTCGAGACGGCGCACGGGGGCTACGGGTCGCGCGGTGGCGAACAGGGGTGTCTGGGAGATAGCTGGGGTTAAGACGAGTCTGTGCACGTGAGGTGAGGGCGAGGCGCGGTGCGTGCGAGCTGGTCGGCTGCGGCGCTCTGGCGCGGTCTCGGCACGTCGCAGAGACACTAGGCGTGGCGTTGCTAGGGTGGTCCAGGGCCTGGCTATGGCAAGGACTAGACAGGGGGTGGCGGTGGACGGTCGCCTATCTCCTGCGCATCGTGGGAGAGGGCGGCATGGTCCGTGGCGCTCTGTCTGGTCGCGTCAGCTAGAGGCCGGGGGAGACAGGGGAGTGCAATGGGGGCATTTGGTCTAGTGATCAATGCTCCAAACAGTGAAGTTAGGCCAGGTTTGATTAGTGTCTGCAAGGTGTTCGACTTAATGGCCGCAAGAAATTTAATTTGAAATTTTTGAATGAAATTTGGTTGAGTGTTTGGATCTTATGCTTGAGTGTCTATGGTTGCTTGGAAAAGTCATGTGGAATTGGTTTGAGGGGTTTTTGCAAAATGGTGATCTTAACATATGAACTTGATTCAAATTTAAACTGTCCTTTAAGTAGATTTACATATAGTTTCTGTGAGTTTGTAAAGTGGGCTTGGGTTCACTTTTACTTGGTCTAGCAAGGGGTGAAAAGAAGTGGAAATGTTTCTGTTAGAAATTCTTTACTAGGAACACCCAAAGTGGCCTAGTGGTTAACTTTGGTCAAAATGACCATTTGATCATTTTATTCATATTTGATTTCTTTTTCTTTGGATTTTGTATGTAATTGGCCTAGATGATGTAGCATTCATCTTTAAACCATTTCTCATCATTTGTATGTAATTGGCCTAGTGATTTCTTTGGATACTTTGGATTTTGTATGCAATTGGCAATTTCACTCAATCACACATTAATGCAATCACACATGCATTCATATTTAAATTATTAATAAAAGTTTTTTGTTAACCCTAAACTTGGGTGATTAGAACTTGATAATCTTGATTAGCATTTTTGGGATGTTACAATATAGCTGACTTTCCCGTAGCCCATATAGATCTTATGGTGAACACAAATATACAGCGCAAGTATCACTAGCGACATTTGTTGTTAAATCCTAAATGATACCTTCCCGAGCAATGGTGCTTCCATTGCCAGTCATAATAGATTAGCTGATCACCCTGGATCAGTAACCAATAGTTCATGTTAATCATAAAAATAGTGTTTTTTGTCGTCCTTTCGACATGTAGGTGTTGAAAGTAATAGTTTACAAATACTTGATAGAAAATAATCAAAGTACATGAGCAAGTGTGAACTTGCCTTTTTGACTACAAGATTGTATATCCAAGGTCTTCTAGTTGATGTAAACTCCAATATCTAAAAACAACATCACTGGTCTGGTAAGGACTAATGTTTAAAAAGTCAATATGTTATGCATAGATAATGACATGCATTTTGTATAAATTTCAAAGTAAATCCCCATGTTTAAGTATGGATCGAGTTTGGTGATTTATAAAAGATTTGTTTTGCAATCAAGTTTACTTTATAAATAAATACATATGAAGATTATAAAAGTAATTGGTAAGTGATGAACGGTAGATATTGATTAACAAGTTCTCTTAAGGATAATCACATTTCAAGTTAGTGGGTTTTAGAAGAAAAGCTAAAGCTTTTATTTATAGTGGCAAAAACAATAACTTTCGAAGAAAATATTTATTACATTAAGTTTAACAATTTGTAGTGTTCTCGGAACACATTCGACGGTTATTTGAATCACTCTAACGATCTTAAGTTAATGTGTTGCGCGCTGATCAATGTTAACTATAAAATATAACCAAGACTAAGATAAAATAATTTTATATTGTGATCGAGTTTAAAAGTCTTCCTCAATACGGTCAATGACGGAATCGTATAGGTATTGAGTATAGCTCTATGAATCTGAACTTAGCAAGTCTAAGTTGTAGACCTAAGCTAATTATGAGGTATGGTGATATCTATCTCTACTATCTAAAAAGGAGGAACCAGTTATGTCTACCACACTACCTACTACGTCGTTCCTTTCGTGGCTTGGTATTCGATCGACCTCGCCCTCTCCCCACATACGATGGGCCACTATGGGCCAAGGTCCTCACCTGTGCGCATGCCAGTATGGGCCAAGCCCAATAATTTCGTATAAATCTCAAAAGACGATCGATAACGTCCAACGATCACGCACCAGGTCCCACACACATAAATCACGCCAATTACGTTACAATTTATTCAATCGCCCTACCTATAACGCTAGCTTTCAATCAAGTGACAATTAATCTCTCGCCATAACCAGTCTCACTAATCCCACACGCCCCAGGCATATAAAGTGTACCCAGATCCCATCCATGTCACACTCGAACACCCCGTCTTCAAAGTAATATCATGCCGTCGCAGTACAACCTTGGCCGTCCCAGCTCAAAGAGGGTGAAGGCACCAAGACCGGAACGGGCTCCATTCGTCTGGCCTCCGCTCAGAAAACAAATTCTTCGGTTTCTGCATCATTTTTTATTGACACAATATCAAATCAAATTCACTGATTCGGTCTTTCTAAAGCAGGGATGTTAGATTCAGATGGGTTGCAACCTTGCACATGCATAGCAGCAGACTCGACGGGGAGATTTGATCTACTGCACCATCCTTGCCGATCAATCTGTGAAAAAATCTCCGACTGCTAAGTCACATGCATTCTTATTTTCTATTTCTTGCTATCCCGGGCAGATAATGTTATCGATTTGATAGATATAATACATACCTAGACATATCCTCTTCTCAAGGTGACCTTCAGTCTTGTTTCACATACTAAGCCTATACCACGTACAAAGGCGAGAAACAAAATTCGCATACTAAGCATGTACCAGGTACAAACCTGTACATCACACAGGTGAGTAGCAAAGCCATGTAAAACCCCGTAGCGGGTAATGATATATGGGATAGATTTAGAATTTTAAAAAATACTGACAACTTCTGCATTTCTCCTTCAATAATGTTGTGAAAATTTTGCTTCCTCTGTAACGTTGTAGAACTATCCCAAAGGACTACCATCACGGTTCATGGATTTTATTGACACGACCGGACTTAGAAATAGAATGCTCACAGGTGCATACTATTTGAAACCATGCCAATATTTTTTTGACTAATTCGTACTTTGGTATATGTGTAGATGGCATTGGTATTGCAGTGCATGTCAGCCCTAAGGTTCAGCAAGTCATTCGAGCCTAGCACGCCATGCCGAGATGTCATTCTGATGAACATTACGTAAGATAACATAAATCGTCATTCTTGCTACTTTTGATTGTGTGGTGGCTAAATGGGTCATACTTTAAGGGGGAGTTCGTTGTTCTGCGCATGTGGGACAAACATGTAGCTCGTCACAAAGTGGCGACTTGCCGAACATGGAATGTGAACCTTAGATGCCACCCTCCTTGACAAAGACATGGCACAAGGTGTGTTTTCATGTCAAGTTGACTTTACCAGACCGTTTTAACCTAAAATGTTGTAACACTTACATTTTTCCACATATATAGGCAAATGGCGTGCTTATGAACTTGCAGCTTATCGTCTAACACTTGCACGAAATTGTGGGTCCATACCGAGCCTGATCGGAACGCTTGTACGACAAAGGGATAAGATAGGATTATATGCCAACCTCCGACTCGGGAGGCTGTAAATCCTCTCTTTTTGCTCTGGTAGTCCCACAAATGTGTCCTCGGATCTAATCATATTTGATTTTCTATCAATATATATGTGTTGAAATACTACTCATGATACTAATTCTCAAGGAAAGAGTAAAGAAAAATAGCAAATGTCTGTCAACCATTTTTGTTGTGGTGGTCTCACAAATATCTCCTCGGATCTAATCTTATTTGTTTCTCTCTCTACAACAAAAATATATGTTCTCCACTCATATTTTGTTTCCTCGTAGAGAATGTGTGTAAATACTACTCATTGTACTGATTCTCCGTTGCACGACCACAATATAACAAATGTGAGGAAAAATATTAGCAAATGTCCATCAACTATGTAAATCCTCTATTATTGCTCAGGTGGTCTCACAAATGCGTCACTTTGTAACCGACTAGATTTTTCTTCATGAAATCGTTAAACAAATGAGACTACCAAGCAAAATAAAATGCCATGTACCTTAAAGTCAAAGAATGGCAGACCTGGATGATATATGCCGTTTATCGCGAATAGGAGCATTCAACAACCTCACAAACTACATACAGGTCCTTCAAGCATGCATCTCCAACTGTCGACCACCTATTTATTTTTTCTATATCTCCTCTATAACCATAACCTGCAATAAATATCAGTTTATATTCTTTCTGCATGGCAACACAATGGAATAGAAAAATACTCATGTTCTAGAAAAGCAACATCAGACATATATGACGGCAGAGAACATATAGAATTTTTACTCATGCTCCAGAGGGGCAACATCAGGCATGTATGACGACAAAAAATATGTTCTATTTGGTACCGCCTTCGCTGTGTCCGCCCCCACCACGGGCATATAGAGCACCCACATCCTCCTGTGAAGTTGATTTGCTGGGTTTGCCTTGAAAGCATATACATGAAGCTTGGGAACTGCTCAGAAAACGCAACCAAGTATTATTTGTCCAATTTAATTAAATGTGTTAATTTAGCACACTGGAAAAAAATCCTCAATCATGCACCTGTGACTACTATTTTCTTCATTCGAGCATATAACAAATAACAAGTGCAATAAGCAATAGAGCCATGTACCTTGGAGGCAAAGAATGGCGATTCTGTGATAATTGATTGCTCATAGGAGCTTTCAACAATGCCAGGAACTCCGGTCAGACCCTTCCAGCATACATACACCGATATACCAAATAGTAAAGAAAAAGTAAACCTGTGAACTTCACAATAAGTAATCATCCTGATGCTGGAACATACACGACGAGCATCATTCACGTTTCCCTACAACCCGGTACTAAATTGTACATATCAGCTGAACAAAGACATTATCCTCTAGCAGAAAAGGAGGTCATCAGTTGTTTCAACAAGTGTAGAAATAAGCAAGCCACTCCAGTAAGGATCAGCGATACGATATTTCGCTTCATTTCATATGTACTATAGGTGATCGATCACATGGTCAGAAAGTCAATATGGGTGAACTTTTTTTTATTATGGCCAACTTTCCAAGTATCTCCCATCAGAAAGAAAATTAAATGGAAGTAAGGTTTCCTCCACTTATTATCACAACTTGAGTACAGGAGACACAATTCTGCAAAAAAAAATCTTCCACAGTCACACATGATTTCTCGCTATTAATATTACCCCACTCCACGGACCATGTACAACAGCCCCTTCTAACACCCAAAATTTGATGTGTCCTAAACAGATATGTATATAACTGTCACGAAGATGTGCAATGGATAGAAAGTGACAAGGGCAAGTAAATCATTTCATGTAAATTTGTTTCATTAAGGTGCCAACATTATTTCCAGGGACTCCTGAACTGATTTTGCTCGTTCTCCCAATGATACTAACACAATTTGACCACTGAAATTGCAAGTAATCAAACAAGTCAATTTGTTGAATAGGACAAACATCCGGCAATATTTACTCAGTTGCACCAACACTGAAAGGACACATTTTATCTTCTCTATACTACTCAAAAGAAGGACGTAAGGCTTTTCTTAAGGTATTGTTTAATAAAGAACACCCGTTCAGTACAAGTGGTTGCTTAAGGTCTTCTTGTGCCACTTTTGTGCCACTTTTTAGGATGCAAGATTGTGGGCTCAACCATTAGATAAATAGATGGATTTAGGTAATGCACATTAGTATTGTCTGTGTAAAATACCACGCCTACTTATAATTAAAATGAGATATCACCTTCCTTAAAAACCGATAGAATTCACCTTCCAAAACCATAATTTCCAGGACAACAGATCACAAATCCCGCGCACACCTCATAGGCAACCAATCCATCCGCACCATCCTCTCTTACCCAGATATAGCTCTATGCCTCCGAGCCAAGCAACACGGGGAGCACAGGGCGACCTATGCAAACAGCTGCAACGGTGTCGACGTATCCATTTGGTCCCGGGTAAGTTTGATGAGTCATTCATCTTTACCATCTAATTAGCTTCCATTAGGTAGTGATAGCAGAAATCATACCGAGTTGGCTGTAGCACTTGACGGTGAGACGCCTATGAGGTGCGCGCGGAGAGGGGAATAGGCCAGCCATCCCGCGGCGGGGAGAGGAGGTGTCTGGGGGAGCCGGACGGGGCAGCTATGTGATGCCGGCGAGCGGCAAAGGAAGAGGGGAAGATGAGGGGCTGTCGCTGCGCCTGGGGGAATGCGAAGGCGGGGGCGGTCGCTTTGGACCGTGGGGGCTAGGCTCCGTCGTGGGTGGAGAGGCGCGGTGCCGTGGGGGATTTGGGCTGGAGAGAGATGGTCAGCGACAGCGAGTGGTGCTATGCTACTCAGATGTGGTGTTTTTTTAACGGGAAAGGTCCCGAAGGGCCTGGAAGCTCACGTTAAAATAAACAGTGGAGGTACAAGATTACATAGAGGACCCTATGAGAAAAGAAAATTACACTTAGGTCCCCCAATATTTGCAGGACAGACCCTTCTAAAGATTTTTCCGGTGAAATCGAGTCTTCCTCTTTCTCCACCGCCGAGCAAAAGGAACGGCAAGGTCGCCGTCGAGCATCGCTGCGGGGACAAATCACTTGCCTCGATGTCGCCGATGAGCGCGACCACCGATCCAGAAGAGGGCCTCCCGATGGAGGTTGAGCTTTGTCGGAGCTCACTGGTGTCGACCATGGGCGAGAAATCGCCACAGATAGAGAGCTCGCGAGAAGTGCTTCCACATCTCCCGCCGTTGCACGTGGAAGAACCCCAGCCGTCGCCAGCAGGAAAGCGCGCCCATCCCCCAATCCCACTCCTGCCACGGGTGGAGGGGCACCGGCGAAAGAGATCGGCTTGGCCGGGAACCAACCACGTAGCAGCAGACCGCGAACTCCACCAGCATCCTCATTTTCAGTCACTTCCCCCTCGCCACCTCGGCCGGCCAGGTCGTAGACGAAGACAAGGAGGCGGCAAGGCCTGTAACGCGCTTTATTCTATTCATGGATTCGCTTGGAGTCGCATCCACGACGTCTTCAACCTCCGAAACACGCCGGGAACAACCCACCGCAGCCTCCTGGCCGCACCATCGCCAGAGGCAGAATCAGCCTCCCGCTCATAGTCGCAGTACAGAAAACCCTCCACCTCGCCGCCACGGCCGGAGGAGGGAGAGCGGGCGAGCCACCGCAAGAGAGAGAGGCACGAGCTACAACGCTGGAGGTGCGATCTGGCGAATCCCAATACGCCCAAGCCACCATGGCGAGACAAGAAGAGGAAGGACCATGATGACCGCTGCCGCCGTGCCTTATTTGAGGCGAGACGGTCCCTCCACCGCGACGACGCCGGCGAACGGGAAGAGGAGAAGCCTCACGCGACGGATCTGGCACCGAGATCTCAACACAGTCCTCCGGGCATTAAGCCCACAACCGGCACAAGGCCACCATGAAATCCTACTATATACAGGGGGGCTCCGGAGTCGGGCCGACGCCTCTCTCCACTAGCGGCGGCGGCGAGATCGGCGTCGGCGCGACCCGGGGCAGGCGCCTTTTTCTTCGGGTACTGTAGCAGGGGTTGGAGAAGGGAGAAGGGAGACTGGAGCCTCCACCCCCACTCGGATGTGGTGGTGTTTCTTCTTTTCCCAACATAACTGTTCTCGGCCATGTGCATAGACGGTTTTAGTTCTCAAATTTTATCCAGGCTATGGTTGTCACTATTTAGATATTTTCCCTTTCATTAGCTAAGCAGGAGACAAGCGCTTTTTTTACAATATGATTGTATTGGAAGCAGTAGACAAGCGCCTTTTTTACTTTTCCAAAACCGTTGACAGAAATATAACCATGCAACAAATAGCCAACGAATTGCAATTTTAACATCTATACTCTTGAAGTACTATCGGTACAACATTAAGAAAAAAAAATCTTTAATTTTTGATAATTATGTGGTCATATTTTCACCTATCATTCCAAACATGATTTTGTCAATTGTCATTTTAAATTATAATATTTCTCTGTCTTGAAATGTCTTTACATGGAGCATAGAGATTTTTGTATTTTCCTTATATTATAGAGTTATTGAATTACCTTAAATTTCACTTAAGGGTTAGAATTGTTTTCAGAAATTTCTTTACCATTTGTAAGACACTTCAGAGAACTTTAACCATATATAGATACTGTTTTATTTTTCGCATATACACATATTTGACTTCCCATATTAGTGGACTCGATGGTCAAAGACCGTGGTAGGAAATGAACTTACAAAGTGACACTACATACGTAAGTCTACCAAAAAATGGTATAGTGATAGATTTATACTGAATATTTTTTTTTCTGATTTCTTGCATCATATTTTAATGTTGACACAGGACTAGAAGCTCTGCGTTAGTTTTCTTGTAGCCACTTGAAAAAACTGTACATATTCAGATTTTTTTTCTCAGAGTTATACAATGGTATCAACTTAATTTTTTTAGATTGTGTTCTTGTTATTGGGTAGCATGAAAGCACCACAAGAACAGAAAGCACAATGATATACCCATGATAGAAGGTGTGGTCAGGGTAGAGAAATAAGTTAGGATTTTATCGCCAAGTTGAACATTGCATATATAGTTATCCAGATGCAATGTCTTCACAAAATAGATCCATTATCTGAGTATATTAACATATTTTTAGATTGTTTACATGTATTGTGCTCATGTGGCAGCGCACGAACATTACACTAGTACTATTAAATAGATTCATGCACGTTCATCGTCCGAATTTTTTCGTCTGCCTATATTTTAAACGGCTTTGCCCTGAACGTTGAAAGACTTTATGAGACCTCCGACCGCCAAGTGATACTCCACCTTGAAAGAGTATGAGTTTGGCGGAATATGATGGATATATATTATTGAGTCTTATGGGCGAGTATATATAGGCGTACAGAGGATTATCTTGTAGTACGGGTCAAGTTAGGACTATACGTAAACAGATCCTAACTCTATCTAAACTACCATAACAACCGTATATACCTAATACTCTAACATCCCCTGCAGTCATAGCAGTAGCGTCGTGACCAACTGGAACGTCGCGGACGGTCAGACAAGAGATAAACCGAAGTAGCATCCAGTAGGTTGACATCCCCCCGCAGTCGTAGCGGGAACATCGTGGACGGTGTCGCGTCGCGGTTGCTTGGACTGTATAGGAAGCCGGTGATGCTCAAGTGAGGTGGTAGCCCTTGTGCTGATGTCGAGGGAGCCGAGAGCGTTGGGCGGTCTCGTGGTCGAAGTAGCCATGCGAGGGGTCGTCGTGGTCGATGTCGTGGTCGGGGATGCCGGTGTCGAGGTAGCTGCACGTGAAGCTGCATGCGCATAGTGCGCGAGGAGGATGACGGATACGCGTCGAGGCAGTCGTCGAGGGTGTCGATGCCGAAGCCGATGCAGTTCGAGCCATCGAGAACGAGGTGAGGCCATAGTTTTGCCAGAACTAGGTGCACGTCGAGGACGAACGCACACTCCGGTTTTGCCAGAATCGAGTATGCAAAGAAGAACTCGTCGGTGACGCGGTCGAGGCAGTCGTAGAGGGGTCGATGCCGAAGAAGACGTTGTCGAAGCCGATGAAGACGAGGTGCCGATCCGAGCTTGCCAGACTCGGAAACGCGTCGGGGACGAAGGCACTCCCAGTATTGCCAGTACTAGGCGTGCAGGGGCAGGGACCATCATGAACTTGCCGCCATATCAGAAAGACTAGCAGAGGAAGCCTCCAGAGCGGTTGCGACGCGTAGAGTGGTGAAGGGAGAGATGTCGGCGCTGTGCGCGGTTGTCGGGGTAGAGTAGCAGGTGGTGTAGTCGGGGATGAGCCGATGACGCTGGTGACGAAGTTGTAGTGGACGAAGACGTAGAAGGCGGCAAAAACAGCGGCGACCTGGGGTAGTCATGCTGGATGCCTGGAGTGGCGATGGGGTAGTCGGCGGGACCTGCGATGACGAGAGGGCGCCCTGCAGGTTACCTTGTGAAGCGCGACGGCGGTGCTCGAAGTAGGCAAGAAAGACCCGGCGACGTGACGAAGACCATGTGCAGACGCCAGCGATCCGCGTCATAGGAGATGGCGCGGTGAAAGCCGAGGCTGTCGATGCATGAGGGCGAGTAGCTGCGTGACCACGCTTACGACCGAAGGCGGCATAGCTGCATAAGCAAGTCGGTCTGGCGAGAGACCACCAGCGACATACACGCCAAGAAAGACGCGTTGGAAGCCGATAGCATGGACCAAAGGCGGCGGCGCTACGGCCGACGGGCGACACAACGGCAGCTCGTACTTCGATCGGCGGTAGGCGCGTGCTCGGGGACGTGCTTGGCGTAGATGATATGGGGTGGCCCGATCTTCTCAGCAAGCACTTGTCGGTGGTGATGGTGGATGATAGATAACTAGCCTGTAGCTATGAACTCTCCCGCTCGATCCCTGATGCCAATGCAATAGCTCTCAAACCTTGTAGGATATTCACAACACCACGGCTCTCTTGACGCAGCTTGACCACGAACGGTAGTATGCAATCTACTAATTCCCAATGGAACAACAGATCACACTCAATTATAGTTGGTAAATTCGAACACAGGGTAATTTCAGAGGTTCTATAAAAGAAACAACTCCAAAATATTTTAACGTGGTCTGAACCCTAACCTACGACGCTCCCATCTATTTAAGGGCTAAAGGTCGGTGGTTGCGACTAGGAATAACAGTTCAACTCGAACTAGGCTAAGATACAACCGACCCAAGGTGGGTCGGCTCAAAGCCAGAGCTACTGCAAGGTAGTCAGACCATTTCTCTGTCATGCAGAAAACTGCGTGGTTTCTCTGCCGCAGCAGAGATCCCTCGACCATGTGTTGATCTTCTCGTGGAGTGCTCCTTGTGCTTCCTCCCTCCTCCTCAAGCATTCCTCATTGATCAACACGCCATGTTCCTTCAGCTCCTCACTCTGTGCTATGCCTTCTTCTCCTAAGTACCTGATCATACAATAATTCAAAGACTTAGGTAGTATAAAATTCTCATTACTTAAAACACCAGGTTCATTAAGAAACAAGTTCACCTGTTGTTCTAGTAGCTTGGCACGAGCTCTTGTGATTGGTCCAATCCTTATCTCATTGGATTGATCCTTCTTTGCAATTGGAACAACTTCATTAGCAACTGGGGTAGGTGTAATTGTAGGGATGTCCTCATCATCTCCCCCCCCCTTCAAAAGGCGTCGACCTCGACGCTCCAAGGTCTTCTCCAGCATATGGTGACAAATCAGCAACGTTTAAGCTGTTGCTAACTCCACCAAACTCCTCAATAGGTATATCAACTGAGTAGGCATTATCATTAATCTTGGCTAACACCTTGTAAGGACCAGCACCACGTGGCTTCAATTTTGATTTTCGAAGTAGTGGGAACCTATCCTTGCGTAGATGCACCCAAACCATATCTCTAGGCTCGAACAACACTTCTTTTCGTGTTTGATTCCTTGCAGCAGCAATGTTCTTGCCTTTCTTCTCAATAGCCTCTCGAGTCTTCTCATGTATTTTCTTCACATAATCAGCACGTTTTGATGCCTTCATATCAACTCTCTCATGTAATGGCAGAGGCAACATATCAAGTGGCGTCAATGGCTTGAAACCATACACCACTTCAAAAGGACAAAGCTGAGTAGTTGAATGCACAACCCTGTTGTAAGCAAACTCAACATGTGGCAAACACTCTTCCCACTCCCGCAGATTCTTTTTAATCATGGTCCTTAGTAGCTGTGACAATGTTCTATTCACCACCTCCGTTTGACCATCTGTTTAGGGATGACATGTAGTACTGAACAGCAACTTCGTTCCTAGCTTCCCCCATAAGGTCTTCCAAAAGTAGCTCATGAACTTCACATCACGGTCAGAAACAATCGTCTTTGGTACTCCATGTAATCTCACGATGTTCCTAAAAAACAAGTTAGCAACATGCGACGCATCGTCGCTTTTATGGCAGGCAATAAAATGAGCCATCTTAGAGAACCTATCTACTACCACAAATATAGAATCATGACCTCTCTGAGTTTTAGGTAGACCTAGCACAAAATCCATACTAATGTCTTCCCATGGAATAGTAGGTGCAGAGAGAGGTGTATACAAACCGTGAGGCTTCAGCTTAGATTCCGACTTGTCGCATGTAATACACCGGCTCACAAATCTGTACACATCACGTCTCATCTTGGGCCAATAAAAGTGATCAGCAAGCATGAGCAACGTCTTCTCACGCCCAAAGTGACCCATCAAACCACCAGCATGTGATTCCTGTACTAAAAACAAACGCAACGACGATTCTGGAAATAGTTTGTTAGCTCGAAACAAATATCCATCATGTATATGATACTTATCCCATGCGTTTCTAAGAGCACACAAACGATATGGTTCAGCAAAATCATGGTCAATTGCATAAAGTGCACAAATAGCTTCTAATCCAGGAATTTTAACATCAAGATTGGTTAATAGCATGTTCTTCCTAGACAGAGCATCAGCAACAATATTTTCTTTTCCCTTCTTATAATTAATGATGTAAGGAAAAGACTCAATGAACTCAACCCATTTAGCTAATCTTCTATGCAAATTTGATTGAGCTTTCAAGTATTTCAATGCTTCATGATCAGAATGTATGATGAATTCCTTTGGCCACAAATAATGTTGCCAAACCTCAACTACTCTAACAAGTGCATACAATTCTTTATCATAGATTGAATAATTCAAACAAGCACCAGTCAATTTCTCAGAAAAATAAGCTATAGGCCGACCCTCTTGCATCAAAACGCCACCTATGCCTATACCACTAGCATCACATTCAACTTCAAATTGCTTTGAAAAATCAGGTAATGCAAGCAATGGTGCAGAAGTAAGCAAATGTTTCAAGGTATCAAAAGCAATGTCTTGGGCCGCGCCCCATATAAAAGGAACACCTTTCTTTGTCAAATCATTCAAAGGTGCAGCAATGGTGCTAAAATCTTTCACAAAGCGCCTATAGAAACCAGCGAGACCGTGGAAACTACGCACTTGACTTACATTCAATGGAGTAGGCCAATTCTGAATTGATTCAATTTTAGATTGATCCACCTCTACTCCATGTTTAGAAACAACAAATCCTAGGAATATGACCTTATCTTTTGCAAATGTACACTTCTCAAGATTAGCATATAGTTTATTATCACGTAACACTTGCAAAACTTGTCTAATATGAGTGCAATGTTCAGATTCGGTGTGGCTGTATATGAGTATATCATCAAAGTAAACAACCACGAAACGACCAATAAACTCTCTCAAAACATGATTCATCAAACGCATGAAAGTACTAGGTGCATTAGTAAGACCAAACGGCATAACTAACCACTCATACAAACCGAATTTAGTTTTGAAAGCGCTTCCATTCATCCCTTCTTTCATCCTAATTTGATGATAACCACTACGCAAGTCAATTTTAGAGAAAACAAGAAGACCACTCAATTCATCTAGCATATCCTCTAAGCGTGGAATAGGATGACGATATCGAATAGTGATGTTATTAATCGCTCTACAATCAACACACATGCGCCAAGTACCATCTTTCTTAGGAACTAAAATAACAGGAATAGCACAAGGGCCAAGAGAGACACGAATGTACCCTTTATCCAACAACGCTTGTACCTGCTTCTGAATTTCTTTAGTTTCTTCGGGATTAGTCTTGTAGGGTGCACGGTTAGGAAGTGTGGCGCCAGGAATCAAGTCCACTTGATGTTCTATACCACGCAAGGGAGGCAAACCTGCGGGTACATCTTCTGGAAACACATCCCCAAAGTCCTGCAAAACAGATGAAACACCAAGAGAAATAGGGGTCATGTCAAGAAACCAATACCTCGCCCTTATACATGAGCACAAGTGGCATGGTCAGGATCCTCACGAAATTCTCTCATATCTTCCTTAGTGGCTAATATCACTAAACCAGGCACTCTCTCACTTTTCGTTATATCACTCAATTTAGGCTCAATTACATCAGGAACAGCTGTCACACAATCTCGCCGAGTGGTAGTATCTTCCTTCAAATTCACCTCTATCTTCTGGCGAGAATCATTCACAATTTCTTGTGGTGTCATTGGCTGCATAGTAATCTTTCTTCCTTTGAATTCCAAGTGATATGTATTGGCTCGACCATTGTGTTGTACATGGCGATCATAGAGCCATGGCCGACCCAATAGGAGGTGACAAACAGTCATAAGAACCACATCAAAATCAATAGAATCTTTGTATGGCCCTATTTGAAAGTTCACTGCACTATATGATTTATCTTCATCTCACCATTGTTGCTCAACCATTGTATGTAGTATGGCTTGGGATGAGGTAAGTATGTCAAATTTAGTTTGGCACATAATTCCTTACTTGCAAGATTTCTGCAGCTACCTCCATCAATAATGACCTTGCAAGCTTTATTTGGTCCAACTAGAGCTTTTGTTTGGAACAAGTTGCAACGTTGGGATTCCTCAACCGGTTGCACACTAAGTACACGTGAAGACACGACGATAGTTGGTGCACGCCAAAGATATGCATCGCACCATCCTCACCATCATCAATATCAACATCAGAAGCTTCATCTCCACTTTCTACTTCACCTTGTTCATTAACAAACATAACCTTGCTGTTTGGACAATCCTTCTTGTAGTGACCTCTACCACCACAAGTGTGGCACACCACATCACACGATGCAAGAGACATGTTGGAACCTGAGCTAGCAGCAGAAGCAGCGGGTTTCCGAGCATTAGAACCAAACAAAGGTGTACTTGCTGGTTTGGACGATGGTGTAAATGGAACAGCAGCTGGTGACGCAGCTGTAGGAGGAATAGGTCTGGCCGAAAATCTGCTGGAGGATGGAAAACGAGTACGTGACTTCGCCTCTTCTGCCAACCGATTCAGCCTCTAGCATGATGCAACAACTCATTCATGGTCTCATACTTGTGATGACGAACAATGATCTTGATTGGTAACTTCAAATTGTTTAGGAATCGCTGCATGGTCATCTCAATGGACTCACGAATTCTAGCACGCTGCATAAGCATCTCCATCTCCATGTAGTACTCATCAACTGTCATTGTTCCTTGCTTCAGTTGCGTCAATTTATCAAAAACTGAACGCAAGTAGTTGGTCGGGACGAAACGAGCTTTCATGATTTGCTTCATTGTGCGCCAATCCAGCACAGGAAGTTCATTGTCCTCCCTCCTATGTTGTACAAGAGCATCCCACCAACGCAAAGCATAACCATCAAATTCAGATGCTGTAAGTTTGACCTTCTTATCTTCTGGATAGTCAAATAAGCGCCAGAGTTTCTCAATCTTCAACTCCCATGTGAGGTAGTCTTCAGGATCAATGGAGCCATCAAACTTAGGAATTGAGAATTTTGGCTTGCCTAAACCATCATCAGTAGTTTGGTTGGGAACACGTTGAGCACGCCCAAGAGAAGCATACCCACGGCCATGAGGTGCATGGGCAGGGGGAATAGCACGTCCCCTGCCAATATGTGGAGCAGCATCCACAACGCTACCCTCATCAAAATCATCAAAAGCATCATCATGTTGAGGCTCTTCCCTTCTATGCAAAGCGGCTGTCAAACCCTCAATGGACTGCTGCAAAGCGGTGACATTGACATTGAGCGTAGCCACTTGTGTTTGAATAGTATCCACCGTTCCAACATGGTGATCCAATCTCACATTCAGATCTTGGAGATTCTTGTCAATGGCATCCGCCGTGTGAGTAAACACACGTGTCAAGTGGGACTTCAAAGCCTCATATTCACGCCAATTGACGAGTTCCTCATCCTTCTTTTTCTGCATCACAACATCATCATCACTAGAAGACATAATTAGTAGGTTAGTGCACAAAATCAAAAATCTGTATGGTGGAACTCTCACAGCTCACTCACAACTAATAAGAAAGGAGATCTTACCGTTCCAAAGTGAATAGAGATGCTCTACCAACGAAATCAAAGACTGATGCAATTGATGTGATGAAGTGAATATCAAAGGTATAGAGAACGATCACAAGACACACAAGGTATTTATGGTGGAGCTGTAGGTATGGTATCCTAACTACACCGCAAACAAGTCCTAGTGCTGATCGTACAAATACCCAAGAAACACACACGTGGAGAAAAACGTGGCAATGCAACTATGAAGGGTGTTGCACTACGCTCGAGAGACACTAGCAAAGCTCAATGTAAATAGGCACAAGATTGCTCAATCTACCGGTGCACAAAGATAATACTAGGCCTTTTGCTCAAATTCTCCTTTTTTTATACAACTTTTTCTTTTTCTTTTGGATAGCTTTTCCTTGATACTTTTCTTTTTGCTATCTTGCTTTTTTTTAATAGATAACACACGGCCAATTACAAAGTTCGGCACCGAAAGTCCTAAGAGCAGCCTGTCGGAGCGGAAACTAGTCTCAATAGGCAAGTTCCTACACGTATGTAGTAGATTGGCTGTGGCTAAGGGTTTTGGAAAAGTGCAAATCGATCACACTTTGTAATTATGGTGTCGCGGCAGAAAAACAGCTCAAAAATCCTGCCGTGGCAGAGCGGTAACTTGGTAACTCAGAAAGTCCTGCCGTGGCAGAGAAAAACACAGAAATCCTGCCGTGGCAGACTTGGTAACCCAGAAAGTCCTGCCGCGGCAGAAAAAGACGCCGAAATCCTGCCGTGGCAGACTCGGTAACCTGGAAAGTATTATTTTTTTAATTCCGACTCAGCCAAGAGTAGAAGACGAGGACTCTTAGAGTAGATCGGATCTGACTTGATGGTGGCGGAAAACAATGGTGGCAAACGACTAAAAACAAGAGAACAAAACGACGAAGAACAGATCTAGATTGAAACTAAAGGATGAACACGACCAGCAACTATTACTCGTCTACAATGCAATCTAGTCTATGACAACTCTTTTTTTTGTGGGGCTTTTTCTGGATAAGACTAAAAACACTCTCTAATCTATGGATGGATTGTGGATTGTTTATCGAGGCAATAAGGAAATCTGATACCAAGATGATATGGGGTGGCCCGATCTTCTCAGCAAGCACTTGTCGATGGTGATGGTGGATGATAGATAACTAGCCTGTAGCTATGAACTCTCCCGCTCGATCCCTGATGCCAATGCAACAGCTCTCAAACCATATAGGATATTCACAACACCATGCTCTTGCGCACGCAGCCTTGACCACGAACAGTAGTATGCAATCTACTAATTCCCAATGGAACAACAGATCATACTCAATTATAGTTGTTAAATTCGAACACAGGGTAATTTCAGAGGTTCTATAAAAGAAACAACTCCAAAATATTTTAACATGGTCTGAACCCTAACCTACGACGCCCCCATCTATTTAAGGGCTAAAGGTCGGTGGCTGCGACTAGGAATAACAGTTCAACTCGAACTAGGCTAAGATACAACCGACCCAAGGTGGGTCGGCTCAAGGTGCGCAGGCCTACTCAGCCGGGGCAGAGTCAAACCCGGTTTCTCTGCCGCGGCAGAAAACTGCGTGGTTTCTCTGCCGCGGCAGAGATCCCTCGACCATGTGTTGATCTTCTCGAGGAGTGCTCCTTGCGCTTCCTCCCTCTCCTCCCTCGCACATTCCTCATTGACCAACACGCCATGTTCCTTCAGCTCCTCACTCTGTGCTATGCCTTCTTCTCCTAAGTACCTGATCATACAATAATTCAAAGACTTAGGTAGCATAAAATTCTCATTAATTAAAACACCAGGTTCATTAAGAAACAAGTTCACATGTTGTTCTAGTAGCTTGGCACGAGCTCTTGTGATTGGTCCAATCCTTATCTCATTGGATTGATCCTTGTTTGCAATTGGAACAACTTCATTAGCAATTGGGGTAGGTGTAATTGTAGGGATGTCCTCATCACTAGATAGGCGCGGGATCAGTTGATCAGACCGACGGTGCACCGTATGCGCCATGGCGTGGACGACGCGTAGATCGGATTTGATGACGGCGTTGTTAGTGAAGTCCCGGACAATGAGACGAAGAGGATCCGAGGGGGGCAACTGTGGTAGCCTTCCGAGGAAGGCGTAGCAGCCGTCCGCGGTGCGCGGCAGCCTACCATGAGGTCGTGATAGCCTGCCGAGGCAGCCGCAACAACGAAGGGGGCATCCGCACGGTCGCGATGTAGATCCTCGATGCCGATGGTCGTAGTAGATGCGCGGACGATGACGACGATGGTGAGCGACTCAATCCGATCTAAGATCGGTAAACCAAAAAAGAAAACCGATCAAGAGATTGGAAAAGAAAACTTACAGGACAGCCGATCACGGATCGGCGGACGAACCCTGTATACGGGTTGCGCAGCCCCCTGCGGAGATCATGGAGATCGACCTACTCAGGGGCAGCATGGCGGAAGCTAGAGTTTGAGATCGATTTAGGCTGATACCATGAAACAGTATGAGTTTGGCGAAATATGATGGATATATTATTGAGCCTCATGGACGAATATATATAGACGTACAGATAAATTATTTTGGAGTACGAGTCAAATTAGGACTGTACGTAAAGAGATCCTAAGGCCACGTACAACTCTGGTGCTTAGGTTGGGTGCTTAAGAGAAAAACCGGATTTCTTTTGCCACCTGGGAGTCGTCAGGTGCTTGCGGAAGGTAGAGGATGCCAAGTTTGGCATTGATGCCCATTGGGTGCTTAACAAAATAACTGCATTTTTCTATGTGCAAGAACTAGACCATGCCCACTAGCAAAGCACCGGTGTAGAGTTCACGCGTTGGAGAATGGAAATCCAGTCAGGTGCTTGCTGACATGTCACCCCTCTCTCTCCTTAAGCACCTCTAATTAAGCACCGTGCGATATACATGCCCTAACTCTATCTAAACAACCATAACAACCGTATATACTACTCTAACACGCCTCCCTCCCGATCCCCAACTCTCCGCCTCCTTAAAAAGCACAAAAGCAAAACACCAACGACGTACTTTTCCCCCTTGCCGCCAAGAGGAAACACTTAGGGCCTGACAGCCTTCCATCGCTGCCTCGGCGGCTCCCCCAACCGGTGACCTAGGTCATCGGTAGTGAGGGGAGCCGCCGGATCCACGCGTGTGGATAGTTTTAGCCAAAGTAGTCTCATTTTTAGGCTGTTCATCGTCTTGGTTTCGGGGACGGCGATGGCGGCGCTGAATAATTTTTCTTCGGATCTTTCTCCAATGAATTCGAAGATCAGTCTATTCAAGCAAGGATGGTGCGACGGTGGCGGTATCCTTATGGTGGATATGTGTCCTCATGATCCACCGCTACGGCGGCGTTCGCTCCAGCGCCGACGTGGAACCTAGGAGGTAGTCAAGGAGTGGATGCAGATTGTGATCTGCATCGACGGCATCTGGAATATGGTGGATCGCGCGCTGGGTCCGTGGTTCGTGGATGACAGGTATGGTTTCCTCCTCCGACGTTCTAGTCGTGCGGGACTGCTAGATCTGGAGTTCGATGGCGTGTCCGGGGTGTTGCCCCGGTCTGATTCGTTCAACGACAATCGTTTCACCTTGGGTGAGCCACATTGGAGGTCTGCAGAGCTGTATATCAGCGATGGAGCCGCATCGAGCTCGGGTGATGAGGTGATCTGTCATTTTCTTCTTTGGTGGCTGTTGTTGTGGTGCCAGAGGCAGGTGACGGGCGTTGGTGTCAAGCTCAGAGGATTTTTTGGTCTAGATTGTAATTTTCTTTCTTGGCTAATGGTCCTTTGCGTAAAGGCTTGAGTTCTGCTTTTTTTTCAGTTTTGTCAGGTCGATCTGTACGTGTACGTGGCTTGTACTATAACATTTATGATATAAATGAGACAGTATTACAATTAAAAAAAAACTCCCCGC
The DNA here is from genome assembly GCA_023614405.1 of Avena insularis. Lineage (NCBI taxonomy): Eukaryota > Viridiplantae > Streptophyta > Magnoliopsida > Poales > Poaceae > Avena > Avena insularis. The sequence continues at coordinate 281,967,791 of CM042688.1, read as the reverse complement.
CTCCTTCGTGACCGGTCCTCCACCCTCCCGAGCTCCCGCCTCTCTCCCGATCCCCAAAACTCTCATCTGCCTCCCTCCCAAGCGGGAGCTCGAGCTCCACAGCCCAGCGCCTCTCTCTCCATTTAAGCCGCCTCAATCTTCTCGCTAGTCTGCCTCACTAGAGACCGCGACGGCTCCGGGATACCCCGTCTCTTATCAGCCACACACAACCGCATGGCCTCCAGATCATCTCCTTGCAACGCCATACGTGACCTTGAAGGCTCCCTCCTCGCCTCCTTTCTCGCATTCCCATCTCATCTCTGACCGGATCTAGTGCTCATCTGAAGAAAGGGAGGACCAGGTGGCCAGAGCAGCGCTAGTGGTGGAGATGGGTAGGGGAGGAGGAGGGTCTGGCCGATGCAAGTAGTGGAGGGTTGGGACAGGCTAAGCTGCGGGTGATTTTTGGTCTGAGAGAGGACAAACATGCTGCTGCGTTTTGTTCAGGAAGGAGACTAGCCGCAGCTGTCTCTTTTCTTTTTTAGTCAGAGAGAGGTTAATTGGTATTCCGAATTCATCACTACAGACAATATGGTGTGTTTTAAATACTTATAATTGCTTCTGACATGTTCCGGTGATGCACATACTATTGTTTTTGAAACGGTGATGCACGTACTATTACCTGATTGTATTTTTTACACATGGATCATGAGAAGATTTTTCTTCTGTTCACGGTTTTTTAATTCGGTGAGGAACAAAAATTCTAGCTAACACTAAGATATCCACTTTACAAGTGAGGCATGTGTAATGTTGGAAGATGCTCACTTACACCGATATTTTCATTCGACATAGTTTTTCCTCTTCGGGACCAATTTCAGTACATCCTCCGATCCAAAATAATTGACTTTATTTTGTCTAGATTGGGATGTATCTAGCACTAAAACATGTCTAGATACATCCGAATCTAGACAAATCCAATTCAATTAATTTGGATCGGAGGGAGTATAGTTTTTCCTCTTTGGGACCAATTTCAGTAATACTTCCTTCATTCCCAAATTTATGATGTTTTATCCTTTTTCTAAACACATATATCTATACACCTTTTGGTGTGTAGGTTTGAAGCAAAATAAGTGAACATCTAGATACATGTGTTTTAGAAAAAAACTAAAATATCTTATATTTTGAAAAAATGGAGTAATTCATTCCCTTCTAGCAAGGTGAGAATAGAAAGAGGAGGCGTGAGATGAAAGCTGGCATTCATGGACTAAGTTGAAGATAGTATTACCTCCATTCTGGATTATTAGTGTAATACACAAACTAAGAAAATAGTTTGACCGTAAATTTAATTAACACTAGCAAGAGTGCTCGTGCGTTGCACCTGGTCAATAAATATTAAATAGTTCATAAAAATAAAATAACTGAAATATTTGTCCAATTCCCTGATAACCAGATATTTTTGATTGGGAGCCGATATTCAGTTTTCTTGGAAATCGGTGGCACTCCACATCTTTGCACCTTGGCAGTTTTTAATCTTGCACGGCGAGCTGAAATGTTGCTTTTGGCGTCATTTACATTCAAGAGAGAAGATCGTTGCTATTATAGCAGTATAATGTTCCCCCGAACAATCAAGGGTACATTTTTTATATTTGAATGTTTTCTTCCAACTCAGCTTGCTCCCATCCTCCCCTCTCCCACACCAAAATCACTAAGCTCGCTAAGAAGCTCAGCTCGCCACTATGCAAGTCCTATCACCTTCCAACATTTTTGCAAACGTGAAGTCAACTATCTGAAACATGCCCACATATAAATACATATGCATTATTAGAACAACTGTTTTGCCAAGCTTGTTCGTTTTGTACGTTTTTTGTTTGCTACACCCTTAATAAGGCTGGCTCTGGCCCTTTCAAAAATACTCATGGTGTGAGTGTCTTCAAAGAAATATGGTTATTACTGTCAATAAAAGGAGTTGACCTTGCATACTAACATGTACGAGTAGTCAAAATCTTGCAGCTTCGTCATACAAGGTAAATTATCTAGACTTCACATATGAAAACATTCAAATATAAAACTTGAAAGAAAAAATGCATCTGCAAACAAGAGAAACTCACTGTCGGTGTCATTGGTCAGCGCAACACTCGTCAAGAGTACAAGAGCAAAGTTGTTGTATCCGAAGAAATTGCACGATGCTCTTTCCAATGTCCGTTGCACTCTTGATAGCTATAGGTTTCCACGAAAAATATTAAAATAGCAGAAGCATAACTACTGTTCAAAAGGCATCTAACATTTGATAAAACTATCAAGACGTATCTTAATAGTCAGAAATATCAAGAGAACAACATGAAGGAATATAGTGAGTTTAGCAAGATACACAAATTGGCAAGAATTCAACATATATTAAATGGTAGAAACCACAACTCACCAATAGGATATTCAGGAAAAATGACCAATCGCTCATGTTTCATCAAAATCGCTCATGATCCATCCAAATGTTCCCCCACTCTCCAACACACATTGAAATGTTCGGTTAGCTATAAGAATAATGACACTGACACAGAACCTTTGCAATAAACAAATTTACTTCAAAATTATTACATGGATTGTGACATAGTAGTATGTTTTTTATACCACGCTAACGCCTATAAGCAGCTGAAATTGCAATTGTCATTTAAACGGAAAGGTCAGAACAATTGGTTTAACCAACAAGAACTAATAGGAACAAGTATCATCTACTCCAAGCATTCAGGAGACAGATGGCACTCTATAAAAAATACTTGTCACACCATGTACCTTGGACAAAAGAAACAAAATTCAGTCCTAATCCATCAGACATATTCATGATGTGGATGCATGCTTGTCTGATCCGCATTGCTTGTCTTATGTGAACCTTTGAAGATCAGAAGCGGCGACCATATTGGCACATTTGAGCACCATGCTTCCACTTGATTTTTGCTGAACACGTGATGAACCCAGCACGCTCCAATTAAACTATCTAACCCAAGTGTAATGTTACAGAAAGTTCACACATTACGAAGTACAGGGAGCCAAAGGACAAAGGAAAAAAGAACCTAGCCTAACTTACCGTAGGCTCAAATTGCCGCAAGAGTCAACAAACATGCAATTTGATTTTGACCAAATTTATAGATGAAAAGAGAAGGGGAATAATTCCACAGATTGAAAAATAAGGGCATACTACCAAATCAGATTACTATGGCTCACCTAGCCATTGAGGCTGGTTGGAGTTGGGCGTAGTGGAGTGGGCGTGGTGGAGATGCCAACGAGAGGTGTGCAGCGTGGGTCCTGGTCCTGGTCCTAGCCGTTGGTCGCCTACGCTTGAGGCCGGGTGGTACTGTTCAGATGTGCTGGGTTCTGGTCATGACCACTGGTTGCTTGCGCTTGAGCCTTGTGGTCGAAGATGTATTGTTCGGGCGTTTATTCGAACGTCTATGTCGCTCCGTCGACCACTCAGGTCAACCAGGGGCGGTGGCTTATCAATTACGGGTGGTTTGGGGAGTGGGGAGTAGGCCTCCGATGGCGGTGGCGTCTGCATAAAAACGAACCGTAAATCACTTGGTGGTGGCAGTCCAGTAAATTGGTTCAATGGTAGGGATAAAACGGTTCTAAAAAGTGTAGGAACTGTGAGAAACGCTTCTACCTTTATTATTAGCTACAGATTATATGATCAAATGTCATAAAAATTATACATTTGGAAGGGTGTTTTGAATATCAATATGATACAATTTTTGTTAAATATAGTTTGTACTTTACTAACCAAATTTACGGTTAAACTATTTTTCTAGAAGTACGTATTATCCTAATATACTAGAATAGAGGTAGTACTGTATTTTCTATTTTAGAATTGCAAATGAGTGGAGTACTCGCAATGATCCCTCCCTGCTGTGTTCCATCTAGGGCTCCACACACATATTCTTGATCCTTAGGGTGTGTTTGGTCCTGTAACCAAGTGAAATGGAACAGAACCATTCCGCACCTAGAGCCAATTCTTTTCGGTTGTGGAATGGAACAGAACCGAGTGGTTCCTCTAAATGGAATATTCCGCCTATGCGGAATGCACTCATTCCACCGAATCGGTGGAATGTGGTGGAACGGCTGTTAATTAGCCGTTGTTAATTACGAAGCACTCCAATAATCCAGCTGAAAAATAATTAGCCGTTGTTAATTATGATTTTGAGATTAAAAAGGCTATTTGCCACTGCTAATTATGATTTTGAGACATTATATTTTGCTCTCTAAATTCCCTCAACTGAAAAAATGATATTAATTATGATTTTGAGATTAAAAAGACAATTAGACGTTGTTAATTATGATTTTGATATTAAAAAAGCTATCTGTCACTGTTAATTATGATATTTTACAAAGATTAACTTTAACCTCGTTCCATTCTGCTCTCTAATTCCCCCAACCAAACAAAAAATAGAACCATTTTCTTCCTTCTTTTTACACAGACTGAACACAGGAGCGAAACCGACCCACCATGGCATTCCATTCTACTTCGTTCCTGAACCGAACACACCCGGCATCGGCAAGTTGCACCAGTATGAGAGATATGGCTAGGAGTAACGCCTAGGGGATGTTTCTTCATTGCGGTGTAACGTGGATGTAATGGGTTTGGATGCTAGATAAAATACGTTTTGTCATGATGGTTGCGATGAAAGAGATAGAAGAACTAAAATGACACGTTTCATAAGAAGCTCGACTAAATATTTATGTATATTTTAGATTTGCATGTGCGACATGCATTAGAGCAGTCATAGCATCACACGAGCAGTCAGCTAGTCATTATATAGTTTGCTTAACTCCTTTTAGGCTGTAAAGTTATGTTAAGTATGGTTAAAAGAATGAGATCATTCATCCCCAATATAAGTGAGTGATGCTAAAGGTTAGATTGAAATTATTGGTTATAGTGGATTTAAGACTCTAAAGGTGTATTAAATAATTAGCAATTTACAATTAGGTTTTAATATAAATCATAATTATGGTTTTAGGTTTAGTATTTATACATCAAGGATTATTTTTAGAAATACAATATTTTATATGATTATACATTTATTCTCACCCAGGAAATAATTTTGAAGAGTTAACTTATGATAAAACAAGTATTTTATTTGAATAAAATAGATAGCTAAGGATTTATTACTTTAGAAATCTTAAAACCTTTTGGAATAACATGATCAGTATTTTTCTAGTAAAATATACTTTTTCAAGATCTTAAAAGTGGTTTATATTTATTTTTCAGTTTTACTCTTATTTTATTGAAATTCCATAAAGGAATAAGTGTTTTCAAATACACATTTTTATTTTATCAAATTAAAATACAAACTAGTATTTTTTCTTACATAACGTATTTATTTAGGATCTTAAAAATGAAATTTACTTATTTTTAGGTATTAAATTCCATAAAGGAATTATTGCATTTTAAATAATCAAATTAAATTTTATGATTTTAAAATAGAAGATAATATTTTTATTGAATAGTTCACATTTTTATGAACATTTAGAGATATAATTTGTATTTTTAGCATTTTTCTTTATTTTTCTAGAGCCTAAATACTATAGCTGTATTTTTGTAATTTAACATTTTATGATTTTTTTTCTTTTCTTTTTCGAACCTGGGCGTGACCCATTAGGCTGGCCCAGCCCTAGTTCGGCCTAGTGGTTTGGGTTAAACCTGTCGCTGTGTTTTGGGTCAACCGATGCATACCCACAGCACGCGCTCACCCCTCGCGTTCTCTTCCTCCTCTAGCTTATTATGGTGCCGTTTCCTTCTCGACACGATCGACTCGCCACTCAAGCCATTGTCGTGCTTGCTGACTCGGTCGACGATGCCACATTGACGAGTCCTATTCGATTTACCGCTAGAGCACTCTTCTGGCCACCCCGTCTTCTCTCTGGTGGCTAGGGTTTGCGGTGCCATGCTCCGGCAACCCCATTGTGTTGTTTTGGTGATCTGGCGGTGTGGTGGCGCCCAGCGCTGCCATTCTTTTCCTTTGGACCACCGTGGTTGCGGCATGGCGAGGGTTGCAGCGCCTACTGGTGCTCCCCGTGCCGCCGTGACTTCACCGCCGACTCTCTCTCTCCGCTACCACTTCTTGCTGAGCAAGGCCATTAGGTGAGTTCTTCTCTCCCTCTCTTCTCTCTATCTTTATCTGAACCTTTCTCTGGAATATAAGCTTAACCCTAATTAGGGTTTGTGCTCTATTCTAAGGTTCCACCCTTTCCATTAGCAATCATAACCCTAGTAGCTCTTGGCTAATACATGTTATATTCATGAATTTGTGATGGATCAAACTTGGCTTGATTATGATGGTTGTATGACCTGCAGAGTTTGTTTTTGGTTCATCTTATAGTAATGTTGATGCTTGTCCCTTTTTCAGTACTTTTACCTATGGTGATCTTAATGATATTAATTTGTTGGCTCTAAATTCAGAATAGTAGTGATACTATGGTTATCCTATTATTACTACTATTGTAATAAGGATGATGCCTTCCTCAATTAGACTCTGGAACAAAGTGTTAAATGGTTATGGCCTTCATTTACTTGTGCATGATTATTTAGTGATAGAAAGTGTGATATTTGTCTAAAGGACAATATATCAATACTATCTGGTATAAGCTATGTGTCTTGATGTTTATTTGCTGCTTAAGTAAGGATAGATAGATAATGTAAATATGATTGCTAGCATTTTTGGTTAGGAAAATGATTAATGGCATTTTTCTTTGGGAATCAAAGCTTACTATAATGAGTTGATGGCATGATCTAGGAATGAATTCCTAGATGTAGTAGTGATGATTTAACCCTTACTGGAATGATCTTTATGGCCAAACTACCATGATGTTGCTATCTTATGATAGATAGTTAAATACTGATGATTCCTAGTATTTTAGGAAAATGGTTCTTAATGTTGCTTATATTGGAACATGGTTTACTTTAGAAGGATGCCATTGTGAGGCCTCCTATTGGAGGGTACACAGTGATAACCCCCATTAATTCATGTTGTTGCATTGTTGTTTTGTTGGATTTAAATCCATGGTGCAAAGATTGAGAATTGAGATATGCTTAGATAAAGATGTGATCCTCCTATTGGCCCTTTTAGTTTCCTGTGATGAGTATACACCCTAATTGGGTGTAGCTCTGAGGATTCTTTGTAAACTAATAGATCATATTCTTACAGTTGATAAAAGAAAACAAATGCGAGATATGACTTTGGTTGGAATCCATCCAACTTGTTGTGATGGTTGCTATAGCGGAGATGTTCTGTTTCCCATGATGTTGATGGTGAGCTTGGTTTGCTCCTGTCTGTGACAAGCTTGTTCTTTCTCCATGATCTATTCCTCCTCCTAGCTTCTCTTTGCCCTTGCTCTACACCCAGACCTCCTTCTCATTTATGTAACCATCTTGGCTGGTTAATTGGTGGCTTTCTGTGGTGTTTTATGGATTGATTTGGTGAGAATCTGTCTAAGATCTTGTCGTGTTCTTGATGTTCTGTGATGTGGTGGTGAACTAGTGTAGCAGAGTTTCCCTGCTAGCACGGTTGTGTGCTTTTAGCAGTTGCCCCTTGATCCCTAGTGTCGACAACACCCCATTTCTGCATGGTTGTAAGTTGTGTGCTAGGCCTATGGATCAGATCAGGTGGAAATATCATGTTTCTTTACCCTTTTACTTCTATCTACCTTGGAGAAACTTGCCCCCTATGGTTAATGATGTTGTACCGAAGCCACCTAGTTAAAAGAATAGATGTTACTCTTTCAGTGAAACTAGCCCCTTTCTTTTAAATTAGCTCTATGATGCAATTCAATAGTGCACTTCATTGTTAATATTTGAGAGCAATTCTTCTAACAATAACCTTTTTATTTTATTGTTTTTTACTTTGTTTGCTTGCAGGTACAATTCTTACAGAGAAGATCTTGGAGCTTCAAGGTTTAGTTAGGAAATAGTATAGGTTTTATTTTACTATTTTGTAATTTATTTTTATTGTTTTGTAAAGAACAATTTATAATATATTTTATTCTATGTTCCTCCATTTATGTAATAATTATTACTTCTTTGTATTCTTTATATATTTTAAGTATAGATTAAGAATTCCTATTTATGTATATTCATTATTTGTATTACTAAGGTCTTGAATTACTTTTATTATAGTATTATTATATGAAGTAATAACACTTTTCCTATCAAAACATTTGAATGTTCTTTTGAGAAAAAATAACTTCTAAATGCTTTTGGGTTCAAATATTTCGAAAGTAGATTCAAATTTAAATGTCAATTCAAATTATCATCCCAAAATAATACAAAATACCAAGAGGTCATGCCACAATTTATAGAAATCACCTCAAGGAGCTAAACTCTAACTCACCAAAGTGAAAGAAACTCTGATCACTCTGATGTTTTAGTTTTGTGTGAAAATTCCCCGGATTTTCTTATGCATGAATGCGAATGTAGAAACTCTCTTCTACAACCCTATATGTTGGGGCATTACAGACTCCGATCACCTAGGGTCGCGATGATCAGCCGGCTCTCTTGCCAAATCCGGGCAGCTATGCGATGATGCTCAACCCCCTCATCGTCTCCGACAACTGCACCTGTCACTTCTCGTGCGTCCTGATCGATGGTGGAAGCAACATTAACCTACTCTACCATGCCAGCGTGGAGAAGTTGGGAATATGGTAGCACGACCTATAGCCCACGAGCACAGTCTTCCACGGTGTTGTACCTAGAACCCCATGCTCACCGATGGGCAAGATCAGGTTGGATGTCATCTTCGACACCAATGAGAACTTCCGCCGCGAGCCAGTTTGGTTCAAGGTGGTGGACCTGGCCAGCTCTTACCATGCTCTCCTCGAGCACCCCGCTCTCGCAAAGTTCATGGCGGTCCCCAACTATGCATATCTCAAGATGAAGCTACCGGGGCTGAATGTTGTGATCACCATGTCCGGTTGCTACACGCGGTCAATGGAGTGCGCTTCTCAAGTTTGAAGATAGCTAAAGCCTTGGTCATCGCTGTAGAGAAGAAAGAGATCATGCGCAACGTCGTGTTTTCCTAGCAAGAAGTGTCGGCTAGCATGAAGCCGTCTGGTGATATGTCTTTCTAGTCGTCCAAGGAGACCAAGCAGACCCTGCTCAACCCCTCCAAGCCGGGAAAGTGCGTCGTCATCGAGGCTGGCCTTGATAGCAACTAGGAAAGCGAGCTCGTCGACTTCCTCCTCAAGAATTGGTACATCTTCTTATGGTCTCCAAAAGACATGCCATGTGTTCCGAGGGAGTTTTCCAAGCACTCACTTCATGTGCGACTAGATGCCAAGCCATTCAAGCAACCCCTTCATCATTTTGTGGAAGACAAGAGAAAGATCATCGGTGATGAGATCACCCGGCTGCTAGCAGGCGGGTTCATTATGGAAGTGTACCACCCATACTGGTTGGCTAGTCAGGTCCTAGTGTTGAAAAATAATAAGACTTGGAGAATGTGTATCGACTACACCAGCCTGAACAAGGTGTGCCCAAAATACCCCTTTGCTCTGCCTCGTATCGATCAAGTTATTGATTCCACGGCAGGCTGTGAGTTGTTGTCCTTTCTGGATTGTTATTCTGGCTACAACCAGATCCGGTTAATTATGGATGACCGGATAAATACATTGTTCATTACCCCGTACGGGGCTTACTACTATGTGACTATGCCTTTCGACTTCAAAAATGCTACTTATCAGTGTTGCATTCAGAAATGCTTGCATTCGCAAATTGGAGGAATGTCCATGTCTATGTTGATGATGTGGTGGTCAAGACCAAGGAGAAGCACACCCTCCTCGATGACCTGCACAAGGCCTTCGCAAACCTCCACAGGTACCAGATGAAGCTGAACCCGGAGAAGTGCGTGTTCAGCATTCCAGCCGGGAAACTCCTTGGTTTACTTGTTTTGCAATGAGGGATCGAGGCAAATCCAGAGAAGATCGCGGCCATCGAGAGGATGCGGCCACCAACTAGCTTACTCGGTGTCCAGAAGTTCACCGGGAGCTTGGCCTCTCTTAGCCGGTTTGTGAGCCACTTAGTGGAGAAAGCGCTTCCGCTCTACTAGTTGATGAAGAAGACAGACAAGTTCACTTGGACCACGCAGGCGGATGCCGCATTCTACGTCCTCAAGCGCATGCTACCCACACCTCCAGTACTGGCCATGCCAGTTGAGAAGGAGATGATGTTTCTCTATATAGCAGCCATCATCCGGGTCGTCAGTGTCGTCCTGGTGGTGGAGCGTCACAAGGAAGGCAAGTCCGAGTCAGTTCAGAGGCCCGTCTATTACCTGAGAAAAGTGCTCTCCCTGTCCAAGAAGAACTACCCGCACTACCAGAAGATGTACTATGGTGTGTACCTAAAATGCAAGAAGCTAAAGCACTACTTCCAAGAGCATTCGATTAAGGTCGTGTGGACCGCCCCCTCTCCTAGATCATCGTCAACAAAGATTCTAATGGTAGAGTGGCCAAATGGGATATCTGTTGGGTCCACAGCATAGAAAACAAAAAAAATCCTACAATGAGAACTATACGCCAAGATCTATCTACTAGATACAGAGCAACAGGTGGACATACATCCATGGAGAACTTACCCTCGAAGACAACAAGTTTTGTTAACGAGTAGGAACTCGTGGTTGATGTAGTCGTACGCTTGCCGATCTCAAGATCGTGTGGAAGTCCGAGCACCGCAAATCAGCAGCGCATCCGTCCTCGCACACACGTTCAAGCCACCGGACAACATCCACCTCCTCGCTCCAGAGAATCAGCGAAGCAGAACTCCTTCCGCATTTAAGGCCACCGGGAACATGTATCTCGCTAATCCGAGACCATGGGGGAATATCTAGAGGGGGAGAGAGATCCTTCACGAGGAGGTGTGGTTTGTGAGAGGGGAGAGGGGGGATTTATATAGGAGGAAGGGAGACCCCTCCCATAGCCGCGCATGAGGGGAGGACTCCTCCTTCATTCATGTGGTGAACCTCCACTCACATAAACATGGCCTCCACCCAAAATCACACTCACATGTATTTAATTTCCACCAAATTAAATGCAACTCTCAATTGATAAAACTCGTTTATTTATTTTATTCAGAATTTTGTTAATTATTTTAATTAACAAACATTCACATAAAACCCCTTGCAACATTTCAATATCACATACAGAACCACTTTCTGCAATTTCACCCGAAACAATTCCGGTTTCTATCGAACAATTCTCGCTTCTATCAAACATTTCGCGCTTGCAAACCTTTTGTCCGGAACATATGTGCTCCTAAATGGTGTCCGCAACCCTTAAGTGTGTCACCCCACGGTTCGAATAATGCGTACATGATTGAGACTCCTCTCAAATCAATAATCGAGCGGACCGGAGATCCATACTGACTCCTGCATATTCAACGATGACTTCTGTGATCGTGAGAACCTTTAACGTCAATAATTTAATCCCTTTGTCTCATGATATAATACATGTCCGAGATTCGATCATTGGTATCCAAATACCTAGTTTGATCTCGTTACCGACATGCACTCTTTTCTCGTTCCCGTGATATAACATTCTAGTGATCACATCACTTGCTTGCAAGCTATCTTAATGTGATATCACCGAGAGGGCTCAGAGTATATCTATCCGTCATCGGGATTGAAAAATTCCACTCTTGATCCATGAGCCTCAACATAACACCTTCATAGCACTGAACCCACCTTTATGGTCACCCTGTTACGGTGTGACGTTTGATGTTATCAAGATACTCTTCCGGTGTTAGCAATTAACATGATCTCATGGTCTAAGGACTAAGACTACTTTGTATGATGTTATAGCAATATAAACATAATGACTTGATCGTAATGCTATACTTTGGATGAATGTTCATCACATCATTTCACAAATGTAGTGACCTTGTTATTAACAACATCCAATGTCCATGATCAGGAAACCTTGATCATCTTGTTAATCAACAAGCTAATCTATAAGAGAGGCATAACTAGGAACCATTTTTGTTTATTAAACACACATGTATTGATGTTTCCTATCAATACAATTATAGCATGCAAAATAAACATCTATCATATACAAGGAATACATAATAACAACTTTATTATTGCCTCTCAGGGCATATTTCCTTCAATATCGAGCTAGTCGCCTACTCCATCCAGTACGACCCAAGGATCATCATCAAGTCTCAAGCCCTAGTTGATTTCCTGGTAGACTAGGACAAGACCCAGTACCTGCCGCTGATTCCCGACTCGAACCACTAGAAGATGCACTTCGACGGCTCGAAGAGGCACGGGGGCTTGGGAGCCGGCATTATGCTCACCTCTCCCAAGGGAGACTGGCTGGAGTACGTGCTCCATATTCACTTCACCGCCTCGAATAATGTGGCCGAATACGAAGCGTTGGTGCATGGCCTTCGGCTCGCCAAAGAAATCGGCATTCACCAGATCCTTGCTTTGGGGATTCGGATTTGGTGATACATCAAGTGTCCTGAGATTGGAATGCCCGAGATGCCAACATGGCTTCATACCGGTTCTACATCCAGCAGATCAGTGTCTGCTTCGAGGGGTGTGAATTCCATCACATCCCTCGAGCCATCAATGAAGCGTCCGACTCGCTCGCCCGAGTCGGATCCTGTTGGGGATATACTTTCTAGGTATACCCACTGTGACTCGCTAACCAGGGTGGCCCCCTTCAGGTTAGAGCTATGCTTCACGGGCAGCCCAGTTAGAGAGAGAAGATGGAAGGCCATCTAGCTATGGGATGGCCCATAAGACTTACCGACTTAGGCCTGTAGGCATACTTGTAGTCCAAGATGTACTCTCCACGAACCTTGTATCGTATCCGGATAGGACTCTGTTGTAGCCCTAGGACCGGATGACTATATAAGCCATCCTAGGGAGTAGCCTTTAGGGAACACACTACAACCACAACTCACACAGGAGAAACCTCTCTTGTAATCTGTTAAACTTCCGGATCTACCGATATATTCTATTTCTAGCAGGAGTAGGATCCGTCCATCGCAGTCGGATGTGAACCTTGGTAAGCTTGTGCGCTCACCGTTCTGGAGAACCGTACGTCTCAAATCCCACCTTTTCCCACGCCTCAAGGACCCCCTCAAGCCGTACTTGTCTTGAAGCCGACGACAGTTGGTGCCCACCGTAGGGTAGGTGACCTTCGAATCTGCATTCCAGGCGGAATCTGTGGGTATCAGAATAGGTGAAACAATCGCCGTCAGTCGCATCCTCTACCCCAGCGATGTCCCTCTCATCCTTCTCGATGAGACCTGGATTTCGGCTAGGGAAGCCATGACTAGCTACACCATCATGTCAATCAGTGAGATCGACATCTACCTCGGTTTCGCTAAACCTGCCCTACCCACCCCAACGGTGATGATAGAGGCAGAAGAAAACTCTGGATCCACTTTGTCCGCGAAGGTGGCAGAGTTCCGGATCTCAGAAACCCTAATTCCACCCAACCCACACATGAAGCGGAGATCATGCAGAAGATTGGATCTGAAGAAGGGATCCCTCAGGAGACCGGATCTTAGGAAGATCAAACTATAATAGCTCCGGCTCCGGCTCTGGTGATGTTGGAGCAGGAAAATTGCTGTTGAGGCCCACAGTAAGGCGGATGGTGCTGCGGGCAATGCTAGTATGGAGCTATTCTCGAGACCATAAAAAGTTCCGAGGAAGCCAATGAAGAAGGCCTCACTCACCTTAGAGCACATGGATCTCACTTTGTCAGCTATGTCGACTCTGTATCCGGCTCTGTAAATGCTGGAGACAACAACGACTCGGTTTTGGATGCAATCAGAAACACCGACACACTGTCTTCCCTAGGGGAATCTATGACATCGGTAGAACTCCGAGCATACAAAGAAGATTGATGAAGAAAACTCCAATGCTGAACAGGAAGTAGAAGCGTCGGATCCAAGTTCTTACAACAACATGAATGAAAGATACGACGAAAACTTTCCCGACTCGCAAATGACATGGATCTTAGAGGAAATTCCGATGGCCAATATTCAAAACTACTGACAGAAGCTTATCTCCGGGAACTGGACCAAAAGCCATCTTTGCCACTAGTACCCTGAGGGCGAACAAGGAAAAGAACAAGAAAAAAAAACTCCGACGAAGGATCTTCCAGCAGAGGAAAAAGTTGACGAAGAGCTCCAGATGGGGGATTCAGACGGTGCTCTAATACCCTAGGAGCTGAAATAGTCTCCGTTGGATGCACAGGTGGTCACTCCCAGTGCCCGTGAAGTCTACAGAGAAGCGTTAACAACACCAATCCCAACTACCTCGGAGCTTACACCAGAGGAGTTGGAGGACAATGCTCAAGATTTAGAAGCATACCGCTTGCAACTCCTGGACGAAGCAGCACACCTCGTCGAGGAAAAGCAGCGCATCAATAGCAACAATGCAGAGCATTTCAATTCCATGCAGAATCATAAGACCTGGAACGGCCCTATCCTAGCCGATAAAAATCCGGATGTCCACAAGACCCTTTCGAGGGAAAAACATATGTGGTCATGGGACAATCTCAGTTTGACAGCAAGGGGAACTGGGTGGAAAACACATCGGTGGAAAACACTATCATGTCCCGAGATATCCTGGCAAATAATCCAACTCCAAAGTAGGTCCGGTAGTGTGTAACACTTCTCAACAAGGGTCTAGAACAGCAGAAAGTCGCCACGTCCTTCAGCGGGAAGCTGGTCTCGAAATCCACCAATGCCGCACTAACGTGGATCGACAACATGAATCAAGGCCCCATTAGGAACTAGATCAGCGTCATCGTTCCAACCCTCGATAGGATACCTACTCAAGAACCGGCTCTTTGATACGTCCATTTTGCATCACTATTCTATGTCTTAATTCACTATTATTCATTGATATATTTCGTATTGAGAGGTGATACTTATGTTATTTCATCTATTTTTGCATGGTTGATGACTTTTGGAGCATGAACCACTACAATCAGGATTCTGATGGAAAAGGTGCTGTTTGGAGGCAAAATTCGCGAAGATCAGAAAATCCGGGAAAATATACGGAAAATCCTATTTTTCCAGAAGACTAAGGATGCCAGAAAATGGAGTGGAGGTGGGCCACAGGGGGCCCACACCACCCCATGGCGCGGGCAGGCCTAGACTACGCCTGGAGGTGGTGTGGCCACCCTGGCCCACTCCAGCCACTCCCCTCTGGCGTATATCATCCTCCCGAAACCCTAAGACTCGGGGAGCGACCATAGAAAGATTCCGCCTCAAGGGCGGAAAACACCGAGAGAGAAGATCTCTCCTGCAGATTTCACGGGAATTCCTTCCGGGAGAGGGGAGATCGTCGCCATCAACACCACCATCAAGCTGGACTTCATCGAGATCATCATCATCATCACCATCATCAGCATCAGCACCCTCATCACCATCTCCATATTGCTGTAACAATTGAGTTGAATCTTGCATAGTTCATAGGGGAAACTTTCCCGGTGTTGATTACTCTTTGTAGTTGATGCTATTGAGTGAACCATTGAATTATTGTTTATGTTCAGATTGTTATACATCATTATTTCATCTCTGATCATGATCCATATGATGTCTTGTGAGTAGTTCGTTTTGTTCTTGAGGACATGGGAGAAGTCTTGTTGTTAGTAGTGGAGTTGCGTTGAGAAAGATTCAATAGATTGTTATTTAAGTTGTGGTGTACTTCTTCTAGTGGTGTCATGTGAACGTTGACTACATGACACTTCACCTATATGGGCCTAGGGGAATGCATTGTGTATTTGTCTACTAATCGTAGGGGTTGCGAGTGATGTAAACCTGAACCCGTTAGGAAACCATTGCACAAGGGACGTAAGGGTCTTAGAGTTTAAAGATGTGGTTAGGTCTCTACCTTAATTACTTTCTTGTACTTACGGATGTTTGCAAGGGGTATAATCACAAGTATGTATTAGTCTTGGATGGGGCGGTACATTAGCACAGGTTCACCCACACAACACTTAGCAAGCTAAAGAAGATTAATCAACTATATGAAGCTTAAAGCATCGACAGCCTTCCCATGTGTCCTCGAGAACGCTTGGTCATCTTAAGAAATACAACCGCTTGTCCTTTGCTGCATAAAGGATTGGGCCACTTGCTGCATTTATTCCTACCGTTTTATTTACTCAGCTTTGTTTACTTGCTTTATCGAAAACCCCTAAAAATCCATTTGCTAAGTATTTGTAGAGAATTCGATCCATACCACTAGCCAAAGACCTTCCGCTCCTCGTTGGGTTTGACACTCTTACTTATCGAAAATATCGCGATACACCCCTATACTTGTGGGTCATCAAGACTATTTTCCGCACCGCTGTCGGGAGTGAAGCGCTATTGGAGAGTGGAACTGTAAAGGAAACTTCTCGTGAGTATTGTTTACTTCGCTAGTTGCTTTATTTTCGCTATGGATAATTCTGAGTTTCTTATTTGGTAATGCTACTACCACTGCTAAGGTAGTAGATAAGCCACCACCTGCTGAGAATGATGTTTTCAAAATACCTACAAGAATTATTGATCGTGTTATGGATAACTACTATGTTGGGGATGGAATTGTCCATCCCGATGATCATTTACTCTTTATACACGACTTATGCGGGTTGTTCAAGTGCGGTATTACTACATCAAGTTAAGAAGAAGTTATTCTCATTATCACTGAAAGGAAGAGCTGAGGAATGGTATAAGCTGCTGAAGAATGGTCAAGCTCTAGAATGGGAGGAAATAGTGCCTCTCTTTTATTCAAAGTTTTATCCTCCTAGAGAGATTCATAAAGATCGGAATCAAATATACAAATTTTGGCCTCTTGATGGAGAGAGTACAGCTCAAGCTTGGGGAGATTGAAGTTACTGATGCTCAAATGTCCCATTCATGAGCTCCCCAACAATATTATTATCAATAACTTTTATGCAAGGCTCCCTCTACATGATAAAGATTTATTGGATGCTTCTTTACCGATCATTCACTCGCATGGAAGAAGAAGCTAAATGGGATCTTCTGGACCGTATTCAAGACAATGCTGAAGCTTGGGAGAATGACAAAGGTAGAGAGTCAGGTATAAATTATGATTATGAATGCATTGAATCTTTTATGGGAACTGATGACTTTCAAAATATTAGTAATATTTATGGTCTTGATTTGCAAGTTATTACGAATTGCTTTAGAGCTTTTGCTTCCTATATCGAAATTCCAAAAAGGGGATGGAACAAATACCATGCACCTTACAAAGATATTGTTGACTATGCTCCTATTGGAAGTGCTGAGTATTGCATTATTGACCCCATCTTACCCGAACCTTATATCGAGAAGATTCCCTTCCCTGAAAAGGTAAAGGACCATCCTATGATAACTAATGTAATCACCAAAAGGGAAAAAAGAACTGTAAAACCTGATGAACAAATAAACATTGAACCTGTGGTAGCAATTGTGAAAGACCTTGTCACTAAAAGCGTAGAAGATGGGCACATAGTCTTTTGTGAGGATGCTTCTAATATTGTTTCACATCCCAATAGAACTAAAAAGGCTAGTGTTCCTGTGCTTTCTGTTAGAATTGGTGATCATTGCTATTATGGTTTATGTGATATTAGTGCAAGTTCTAGTGCTATTCCTTATGAGCTTTACAGAGAAATTATGCATGAAATCAGTCCTTGCGAGTTGGAAGAGATTGATGTGGTTATTCACCTTGCTAATAGAGAGACCATCTCTCCAATTGGTATTGTACGAGACGTGGAAGTTCTTTGTGGTAAGATTAAGTACCCTGCTGATTTTCTAGTACTTGGTTTGGCTGCTAGTAAAACCTACCCTATCATTTTTGGTAGACCTTTCTTGAGTACTTGTGGAGCTATTATTGATTGCAAGAGGGAGAAAATCTTGACTAAGTTTGATGGGGAATCTTATGAGTTTAATTTTTCGAAATTTGCTAAAGAACCTTGCGAAGAGGAAACCCATAATGAGGATTTTAGGGTTGAACAACTTGCTTCTATTTCTCTTGCTCCTAACAATGCTTTGCAGCAATTTATGGAAGATCATGAAAGTGAAATCTTCATGGAAGAAAGGAATGAGATTGACAGGATTCTCCGTGATCAACCTATGATGCTTAAGCACGACTTGCCTGTAGAAGACTTGGGTACCACGATGCCCCCTAAAAAGGATCCTGTTTTCGATCTAAAACCTCTTCCTGATGATCTTAAATATGCTTATATAGATAATAAAAAGATATATCTTGTTATTGTTAGCGCTAAACTTTCAGGGAAGGAAGAAGAAAGGTTATTGGAAGTTTTGAGGAAACATCGAGGAGCTATGGGCTATACTCTGGATGATTTAAAAGGGATTTCACCTACTATATGTCAGCACTCTATCAACATAGAACCAGATGCGAAGCCGGTGGTGGAGCACCAACGACGTTTAAATCCTAGGATGAAGGAAGTGGTAAGGAATGAGGTATTGAAACTCCTTGATGCTGGTATTATTTACCCTATTGCTGATAGTGAATGGGTTAGTCCTGTTCATTGTGTTCCTAAAAAGGGAGGTATTACCGTTGTCCCTAATGATAATGATGAGCTTATTCCTCAAAGAATAGTGGTAGGCTATAGGATGTGCATCAATTTTGGGAAAGTCAATAAAGTTACTAAGAAAGATCACTACCCGCTTCCTTTTATTGATCAAATGTTGGAAAGATTGTCTAAAAAGACCCATTTTTGTTTTCTTGATGGTTATTCTGGTTTCTCTCAAATTGATGTTAAACAACAAGATCAAGAAAAAACTACTTTTACTTGCCCTTATGGAACTTATGCTTATAGACGTATGCCTTTTGGTTTATGTAATGCTCCTGCTACTTTCCAAAGGTGCATGTCTGCTATCTTTCATGATTTTTATGAGGAAATTGTAGAAGTGTTCATGGATGACTTTTCTGTCTATGGAACTTCTTTTGATAATTGTCTGCACAACCTTGATAAAGTTTTGCAGAGATGTGAAGAAACTAATCTTGTTCTTAATTGGGAGAAATGCCACTTCATGGTTAATGAAGGGATTGTCCTTGGGCATAAAGTTTCTGAAAGAGGCATAGAAGTTGATAGATCTAAGGTTGAGGCAATTGAGAAGATGCCATGTCCAAGAGACATCAAAGGTATTCGTAGTATCCTTGGTCATGCTGGTTTCTATAGGAGGTTTATTAAAGACTTCTCTAGGATATCAAAACCTCTCACTAATCTTCTTCAAAAAGATGTACCTTTCATTTTTGATGATGATTGTAGGGAAGCTTTTGAAACTCTTAAGTAGGCTTTAACTACAGCCCCTATTGTTCAACCACCTGATTGGAGTTTATCCTTTGAAATAATGTGTGATGCTAGTGATTTTGCTATAGGGGCTGTCCTTGGGCAACATATTAATAAAAAGTTAAACGTTATCCATTATGCTAGTAAGACTCTAGACGCTGCTCAAAGGAATTATGCCACTACTGAAAAGGAATTTCTAGCTATTGTTTTTGCCTGTGATAAGTTTAGGCCCTATATTGTGGACTCAAAAGTAACCATTCATACTGATCATGCTGCTATTAAATATCTTATGACGAAGAAGGACGCTAAGCCTAGGCTTATTAGATGGGTACTGCTTTTACAAGAGTTTGATCTACACATAGTAGATAGGAAGGGTGCTGAAAACCCTGTTGCTAATAATTTATCTCGTTTGGAAAACATCTCTTTTGATCCTATGCCTGTTAATGATAGTTTCCCAAATGAACAGCTTAGTCAGAGGGGTGAGCTCATGAGGAAGCCCTTGGTATGCTGATTATGCTAACTTTATTGTCTCCAAGTATTTGCCTCCAACTTTTACAGCTCAGCAAAGAAGAAAGTTCTTTTATGATTTGAGGCATTATTTTTGGGATGACCCACACTTATACAAAGAAGGAGTTGATGGTATTATGTGAATATGTGTTCCAAAATATGAAAAAAAGAGATATTGCGTAAATGTCATGGTAGCGCCTATGGAGGACATCATGCAGGAGATAGAACTGCACAAAAGGTACTACAATCAGGTTTCTACTGGCCTACCCTTTTTAAAGATGCAAGAAAATTTGTGTTATCTTGTGATGAATGTCAGCGTGTTGGTAATATTTCTAGATGCAATGAAATGCCTATGAACTACTCTCTAGTTATTGAACCTTTTGATGTTTGGGGATTCGACTTTATGGGTCCTTCCCTCCTTCGAAGGGTTACACTCATATTCTTGTTGCCGTTGATTATGTTACTAAGTGGTAGAAGCCATTCCTACGAAAAGTGTTGACGGGGAAACCTCTCTAAAAATGCTTAAGGACGTTATCTTTCCTAGGTTTAGAGTGCCTAGGTATCTCATGACTGATGGGGGTTCTCATTTCATTCATGGCGGTTTTAGGAAGACCCTCGCTAAATATGATGTTAATATAGAATTGCTTCAGCTTATCACCCCCAAACTAGCGAGCAAGTAGAGTTATCAAATAGAGAAATTAAATCTATCTTGCAAAAGACTGTTAATAGGTCTAGAAAAAACTGGGCTAAGAAGTTGAATGATGCTTTATGGGCTTAGAACTGCTTACAAAAATCCTATGGGAATGTCTCCTTATAAAATGGTTTATGGGAAAGCTTGCCACCTACCCTTAGAATTAGAACACAAAGCTTACTGGGTAGTGAAAGAACTAAATAGAGATTGTAAGCTCGCTGGTGAGAAAAGATTATTTGACTTAAGTTCTTTAGATGAATGGAGGAGTGAAGCCTATGAGAATGCTAGGCTCTTTAAGGAAAAAGTTAAAAGATGGCATGACAAGCGAATACTTAAGAGAGAATTTCATGTTGGTGAGAAAGTTCTATTGTATAGGTCTCGTCTCAGATTTTTGCGTAAGCTACTATCAAAATGGGAAGGACCTTTCATCATTGAAGAAGTATACCGTTCAGGAGCAATAAAAATTTCTTCTCTAAAAGATAATACTACACAAGTAGTGAATGGACAACGACTCAAACACTATATTGCTGAAGATTCTTACAATGAAGATGTTGATGCCTTTCAAGTTATAACTCTAGAGAAATTCATTGAGGACCAAATTTAGAGACCTGCAGAGTCTGTTTTCATGTAGGTAACAGTTCTGGTAAGAAAAGTTCCGCGAAAATACAATACAACTATATTTTTGCAGTTTTTAGTCGATAAGGAAAGTTTCGAAGCGAAAAAGGGACGGAACCGGAGCTGGGGTGGACCACACCACCCCATGGCGTGGGCCCACCCCTGGCCGCGCCACCAGGTGGTGAGGCCACCCAGGACTCCGCCTCCGACCCGTTTTCACCCAGTACCCTCCTTTTGATATGAAACTCCGTAATATATAATCCCCCAGATCCCCCGAGGTTCGTATATCGTGTTTTCTTCATGTTTTTGTTTCGATCTGTTTCTGTTAGGACATACTCTTTGAAGGCTTAGAAGCACAATGGTGTCTGCCAAGGATAAAGGGAAGGAGCCCATGGAGGAAGACCTCCAAGACCCCGAGAAAGAGAAGGAGGTCAAGAGTGAAGGTGAAGAGGAGCAAGGCCAACAACCGCACGCCGACACTACCGTTGCAAGCATTGGAGTGGTGGCAAATCTATCCATTGGAGGGAAGCCTCCTCATCACCGTTCAGATCCCTGGTCACTTCCTCCACGCACCAGGAATCCTTTCCATACCCTTATCCATGAGCATCAATACCAGAATATGCCCAAGGAGAAATTACCCTCCAACTGGGATTTGCCTCGTTCTAGCCATGCAGGAAAAGAAGACTTCAAGGAGGAAGAGTGGGGAAACAATAGCAAGAGCTGGAATTCTCAACATGCCATGATCATGATCCGCATTGAGCAAAACTCATAGCTGATTCGTAATCTCACTTTCGAGATTGAGGACTTGGGGAAACTGATTAGAGAGCTCATCGAGAGGATACCACCACCACCTAAGGAGTAATTCGTCATTAGGTTTGGCATCCCCTTGGTTTATTCCAAGCTTGGGGGAGTGCCTCGGTATCACATCACTATCTTCAATCTTTTTACCTTATTAGTAGAGTCATATCATGAATAGAGGAGTTATTATGTAGTATGGTTTGCATTATGGAAGTGTCCCCTCTCTCGTTAGATATGTATCCCTTGGTGTGAGTTGCCATTATGGAATATTAATGAGAAGTTCTATCATTCACTCTTTTGCAATAGCTTATATTAGTTTTCAATTCGTGGTTATATGATTGATCTTGTTGTTAGTATTGGTAGCACTCTAGGATCATTGAGTTAATTTAGTTGGTTTTGGCAAACCTGGCTCGGTCAGTAGCAACACTATTTTTGAGAGTTGAATGAAAAAGATAGAAGTACTCTAGAGTAAAATAATTTCATCATATTTCTTTCTTGATTTGCTCATAAGTTTAGTATTCTCTAGTTAAGATCTTTTGTGCTTCCAAGGAAGATTACATGTTTGTCTTTATCACTTGTATGTTTGTTTGTTTCCTTCAACTCTTATACTTGCTACCCAGCCTTGCTAGCCAAAAACCTGTACTGAGAGGGTATTCTTCTCATGCATCCACCTCCTTTAACCCAAAACCCATGCCATTTGTGTCCACCATACCTACCTAGTAGCATTATTGCTATTCCAAGTAAATTCTTGTTTTATCTACCTCCCAAATTAAACTTGTTATGTGAAAATTAGTGATTAAAGCTCTCACGAACTTGATGGCACACTTTACTTTCTTGCATTTAATAAACTTGAACCATTGGGTCCTTCTTTATTATGATATGCTTGCGCTTTATGAGTTGAAGTTAGTAACCATGTATCATGGGGACCTTTCAACACTTCATTTGGTACTTTGTACCTAGTTGATATCATGTTCTTTTGCTTATGGATCCCATTGTGAAATAAAAGTGGAACTTGTAAGATCATGGAGTTTATATGTGTGTTAGAGAAACGCCTGGGCCGCTAGCCTAAGACATGCCTAATCATGGTGGAAACTTGCAGCATAACTATAGTGAGCATTCTATGAAGCATCCTCAATAAAAACCTATGCAAGTAGCAAATAAAAAGATCGCTGAGATGCTCACTGTCTGCTTGCCTTATCATTTTGATTATGGGATAGCTCCTGTGTCATGTGCAAGGGGTACCCCATTGGCGGTTCTCAATGATACGCATGTATTTACAATGACAAGAGCTTGCTCGTGACTGAAGTTGAGTATCATGAGGATCAGTACTCATTAGTAAGGGGCATGAGATTTCAACTTATAACTTGTCAAGCATATCCTCTTAGTTGTGTCACTTTAACCTTAATCACCTAAAGATGCCTATGATAGGGGCAATGAGAGCCGAAAGCTAGTAAGTATCATAATTTTTGGGAGCTCTTTATAAGACTTGTAATCCCTGCTTCCCTCTTTGAAGGGCCTTTCTTTTACTTTGTAGTTGAGTCAGTAAACCTACTCCCTTCTATCTCAGCAAGTATTTTGAGTTGATGTGTTTCATTCATTCATATGTTGATTTATTCAATCATGTTTCTTATGTTCCTTGTTTTGCACATTGCTCTTATCCTGATGTTTAATACTTTGAAAGCTATCATTGAAAAACCAGTTATTTGTGAACTCCAGCAAATTATCAACTATTCTTCGACCAAGAGCTAAGTTTTCCATTACCAATTATGATTCACTTTATGTATCTTTATTGTGTTTCCTTTACTCATTACAAGTTGAGTTATATAATAGTGAGTTGTCTTCTATTATGATCTATGTATTTGATGAATGTGATGCTTCTTGTCCGTATTCTTTTATCGACTCTTCACTCCATAAACTTGAGGCCATGTTTATTGAGCCGCTTTGGGGACAAGCGAAGTCTAAGCTTGGGGTAGTTGATACGCCCATTTTGCATCACTATTCTATGTCTTAATTCACTATTATTCATTGATATATTTCATTGAGAGGTGATACGATGTTATTTCATCTATTTTTGCATGGTTGATGACTTTTGGAGCATGGACCGCAAATAAGATTCTGATGGAAAAGGTGCTGTTTGGAGGCAAAATTCGCGAAGATCAGAAAATCCGGGAAAATATACGGAAAATCCTATTTTTCCAGAAGACTAAGGATGCCAGAAGATGGAGTGGAGGTGGGTGGGGCCCACACCACCCCATGGCGCGGCAGCCTAGGTCACTGGAGGTGGTGTGGCCACCTGCCCACTCCAGCCTCCTGGGCGATATCATCCTCCCGAAACCCTAAGACTCGGGAGCAACCACAAAGATTCCACCGTCAAGGGAAAACACCAAGAGAGAAGATCTCCCAGACAGATTTACGGGGAATTCCTTCCCGGAGAGGGGAGATCGTCGCCATCAACACCATCATCAAGATGGACTTCATCGGGATCATCATCATCATCATCACCACCCTCATCACCATCAACACCCTCATCACCATCTCCATATTGCTGTAACAATTGAGTTGAATCTTGCATAGTTCATAGGGGAAACTTTCCCGGTGTTGATTACTCTTTGTAGTTGATGCTATTGAGTGAACCATTGAATTATTGTTTATGTTCAGATTGTTATACATCATTATTTCATCTCTGATCATGATCCATATGATGTCTTGTGAGTAGTTCGTTTTGTTCTTGAGGACATGGGAGAAGTCTTGTTGTTAGTAGTGTAGTTGCGTTGAGAAAGATTCAATAGATTGTTATTTAAGTTGTGGTGTACTTCTTCTAGTGGTGTCATGTGAACGTTGACTACATGACACTTCACCTATATGGGCCTAGGGGAATGCATTGTGTATTTGGCTACTAATCGTAGGGGTTCCCGGAGTGACAGAAACCTGAACCCCCGCTAGGAAACCATTGCACAAGGGACGTAAGGGTCTTAGAGTTTAAAGATGTGGTTAGGTCTCTACCTTAATTACTTTCTTGTACTTACGGATGTTTGCAAGGGGTATAATCACAAGTATGTATTAGTCCTGGATGGGGCGGTACATTAGCACTCTTCAGGACAGCGACACAGAATCACGCACGATTAGAGTAACGTTGCCCCAGCCGCAGCAGAAGACGCTGTTGTAGAACTGGTTCCATAGAAACCTCCCTGGCGGCAATCTAATAGTCGCGGGAATAAGATGAAGCACGATGTCGGGAGCGGGATCAACAGCAGATGCCACCTCCTAGACACACAAGTCGTCCGGCTGAACCTCGCCACAATGACGATAAGATGGGACACAGAAACGACGAAAACCACACTAGCCAAAGCCGGTAGAGTGGCCGATATCGCGAAGACCTGCCCCAAGGGTGGCGATCAGCTAGAAACAACCCATCTGAGCTTCTGTCCCCACCAGGCAGTGATGTCTATGCACTTCTATTCTTGTAGACAGTTGTTGGGCCTCCAAGTGAAGAGGTTTGTAGAACAGCAGCAAGTTTCCCTTAAGTGGATTGCCCAAGGTTTATTGAACTCGGGGAGGAAGTGGTCAAAGGTATCCCTCTCAAGCAACCCTGCAATCAAGATACAAGAAGTCTCTTGTGTCCCCAACACACCCAATACACTTGTCAGGTGTATAAGTGCACTAGTTCGGCGAAGAGATAGTGAAATACAAGTGGTATGGATATAAGACAACGGTGCCAGAAAATAGCTTGAGGGCGTGGAAGAGACTAAAGGCAAACTGAAATAAAGATGGAAGCAAGCAAACATGTAACAGATCTAATTGCAAACGGTGCTTCAATGCTTAGAAACAAGGCCTAGGGATCATATTTTCACTAGTGAACACTCTCATATAAATATCTTCTCTTCATGATACTAATCTGAACTATTCTCCGGTTGGACACTCTAATCCATGGTAGGGCTATAACAGCACTCATCAAAGTTCGTTTTCCCCATCTAGATAACCCCACACTATCACCTTGAGCACTAGATGGTTCCAACAAACACCACAAATTCATAGAGACATCCAACTTCAAATATAACTCATAACAAGTATTTGTAATCTCTAGCCTAAGCGCCACCATGGTGTGCACGCTGTCACTTTCACACACATGGGGAGAGCAGAGATCTATTAAAGCACTTGAGTAACAAGGTAGATCTACTTGATTACAAAGCTCATGATCACAATATGATCACGCATAGAGAGAGAGATGAACACATAGCTACCGGTAGAGCCCTTAGCCTCGAGGAAGAACTACTCCCTCCTTATCATGGGAATCAGCAACGACGATGGAGATAGTGGTGGAGATCGATGGAGATGGCTCCGGCGACACTTCCCCGTCCCGGCAGGGTGTCGGAACAGAGACTTTCTGTCCCTCGAATCTCCCCTTCGGTGGCGGCGGCGGTGCGGAACTTTTCGTGGCTGGAGGCTATTCGATTTAGGGTTTTTGCATTGGAGGCTTCTTATAGGCGAAGGGGCAAGGTTGGTGGCCATCCAGGGGGCCTACACCATGCCCTGGCGCGACCTAGGGCTGCCCGTGCCAAGGGGTGGTTTGGCCGCCCTATGGCCCCCCTTCGTCTCTTCTTCGGACTCCATGTGTCTTCCAGTAAAATATTGACTTTAGCTTTTGTCCCGTTCAATTCCGAGTATATTCATTTTCTGGCTTTTCTGGAACCAAAAACAGCAGAAAACAGTAACCGCAATCGTGGCATCTTGTTAATAGGTTAGTCCCAGAAAATGTATAAAAATACTCCAAAGTGTGGACAAAACATAAGAAAGTAGATATAAAACAAGTATGGAACATCAAAAATTATAGATACGTTTGCAACATATCAGCAGCGACCATAACGGCTCCCACGAGAGCCAGGGGACGCCGGTGGGAGGAGGTGGCATAAGAAGTAGAGATCTGACTCCATGTTCCCGCATCCACGATGAACATCCGAGAAGGCACTCTCTATCACCAAGTGATGCTAGGAACCGGATCAAATCAAACATAGAGGCGCGGGTTTACGAATTGAATGATATATACGTGGGCCCAAAGTGTTTCGGACCAAGGGTTCACCAAACCAACTTTTTTGGAGGGGTTTGCTATCTCAACGCACATTCAACCCTACGACGGTGTAGCTCAGCCAGATACTTGGCTCCAGGACTTCTTCCAGGCTTGCATCGCCAAAGGAGGAAATAGTTTGGTCATAGTCTGGTATCTCCCACTCATGCTGTGGAAAACGGCTCGATCATGGCTCAATGAACTCCCAGAAAACACAATTCACAACTGGTATGATATGAAAAGTGCGTTCTTTCAGAATTTCGAGGGTACCTACAGGAGGCCCCGCACAGTCAGAGACTTGCAGCATTGCCTCCAAAAAACCAGAGAAACTTGCCGGGACTACCTTGGACGATGGATCAATACGAAAAACTCCTGCGAGGTAGGCAACAACCAGACCGCGATCAAAGCTTTCATTGCAAGGCTCCAAATCGGATTATTGCATCACCAGCTGAAGCGCGACGAAGTTACCAACTTGGGGAGATGATAGAAACGGCAAATATGCTGATGCAGACGATGATTTAGAAGGTTTGTTGAATGGCCTGGTTGTGCCTCGAATAGAAAAGCAACCAAAACAATAGCAGACCCAGAAGCGCAAGAACACCTAGGAAGATAGATCCAACCCATAAAATGCAACGGTCAACACAACTTTTGGGTCTGAAGGAATAGGACGACATGAAGGCATTCTAGGACGAGGCCGTAGAGCTTCCAGTCCAAGGTAGAGGAGATAAGCAACCTGGTAAAACCTACTCTTGGGCCGACATTGCCAATAACCCATGTGTCCATCACCTGGACAGGAACATGGGCTCTTCCCACACAAATGTTGAGTGTCGTTTCAACAAGGATATCAGGAAAGACGAAGCCACTGGCTATAGGGCCAAGCGACAAAAAGTAAATAAAAATTCCGACAAAGATAAGGAGTCCAAGGAAGATTCCGACATGGAAGAGACGGACACTGCTAATCCCAAGTCGGATGGTAAGAAAGCTTACCCTACCAAGAAAGATAGTTATGTCTTCTTCCTTGGATCCCAGCCTAGCAAGGTCAAGAAAGCAGTAATGCATGACCTCAATGCAACTGTTCCGGTTGTCCCCCAATATCTGGATTGGTCAAAAGTGAAAATCACCTTTGACTAAAGTGATCATTCGCCTAAACCTCATAGGCGAGGAAAGTATGCTCTAGTTGTCAATCCACTTATTGACGGCTATGAGTTCTCAAAGACCCTCATGGATGGTGGCAACAACATCAACATCCTCTATGTCTAAACACTGCACCGCATGAGGATATCAGAAACCCAGCTGAATCACAACAGCGTGGTCTTCCATGGAATCATCCCCGGAAGGCAAGAGAACTCTCTGGGAGAAATTACTCTCGATGATACCTTCAGAACACCGAAGAATTATCAGACTTGACCACTGTCTTTTGAAGTGGTGTCATTCAAGAGCGCATACCATGCTATCTTTGGGCGTCCGGCTTACTATCATTTTATGGCTCGCCCTTGCTACATTTACAATATGGTGAAGCTTCCAGGTATCAAAGGCGTTATTATAGTCCAGAGAAACCCACAGAAGGCACGAGAATGCGAGGATGGAGCTGCCGCCTTCGTCAAAGCCATGCTACATGCCGAGGAGTACCAAGAGATCAAGAAGAACACGGATCTATCCAAGATGCCCGCTATGAAGGAGGTGTTGAAGCCGACTCTAGAATTCAAGGCATCAGAAGAGATAAAGACAACACCACAGAAGGATGATGACCCCTCCAAGGTGACGCAGATAGGCATAGGCTTAGATCGTGCATAGGAAAGCGTGCTCGTCGAGTTCCTTAAAGCTAATAAAGATATCTTCACATGGCAACCTTATGATATGACCGGAGTACCTAGGGAACTCGCCCAGCACTCTCTCAATGTTTGTCCTGACACTAGACCCATCAAACCGTCCTTACAATGTTTCGGTGAAGAAAAGCGCAAAGCTATAGCTAAAGAATTAGCCCGGTTAGAACTAGCCAAATTTATTGAAGAGGTCACCCACATTGAGTGGTCGGCCAATCCTGTAATGTTCCTCAAAAAGGACACCCATTGAATTAAGGATGTGTGTTGATTATACTGCCTTGAATAAGGTTATCCCAAAGATCCATTCGCTCTGACTAGAATCGACCAAGTTATTGATTCAACGGCAGGCTTACAACTCCTATGTTTTCTCAATGCATATTCTGGTTATCACCAAATACACATGAAGGAGTCAGACAAACTAAAGACTTCATTCATCATTCCCTTCGGAACCTTCTATTACGTAACGATGCCCATTGGGATAAAAATGCAGGAGCTACATATTAGCGTATTATGTAGCGTTGCCTCCACGACCAAATAGGACGTAAAGTACATGCATATCTGGATGAGATAGCTGGGATGTCAAAAAATAAGGAAACCTTAATTTCCTACATGGAGGAAATGTTCATGAATCTACAAAAATACAACATCATGCTTAACCTGAAAAAATGTTTCTTCGGAATATCGGCTGGGAAATTGTTAGGTTTCATCGTGTCTCAAAGAGGCATAGAGGTGAACCCTGACAAAATAAAGGATATACTCACTATAACCAGGCCAACTTAACTAAAGGACGTAAAATGGCTCACTGGTTGCATCGCAACAGCCAGTCGGTTCGTCAGCCGGCTTGGCGAAAGAGCCGCACCATTATACAAGCTCTTGAAGAAAACCGACAAATTTGTCTGGACCGACGAAGCTGAAGCTGCACTCCAAGACCTAAAGCTAGTACTCTCTTCACCATTATACCCCTATTCTTCCACCTCCGAAACCTCAGGAACCTATGTTGTTGTACATCATTGCGACAAACATAGTCATCAGTGTCGTCATAGTGGTGGAACAAAAGGAATAAAAATAGGAGCACTTAGTGCATCGTCCAACTTACTACCTCAACGAGGTTCTGACAGAATCAAAACAACAGTACCCTCATTACAAAAAAACTAGCCTATGGTGTTTCTTTCACTGCCAGAAAGCTGCGACATTACTTCCAAGAGCACAAGATTACCGTGGTGAGAACATCTCCCATGAAAGACATAATCAAGAAAAACGATGCCACAAGACGCATTGCTAAGTGGGGAATTGAGCTAGCAGCATTTGACATCGAGTATAAACCATGAACATCAATTAGATCCTAGATCCTTGCTGACTTTGTTGCTAATTGGACAAAGATGGTAGAAGAAATTAGCACCCAAGAGTCAAAATGCTGGACCTTGCATTTTTACGGGTCGAAGGTGCTCGGGGTTGGTGCTCAAGTCACCCCAAGGAGACAAGTTGTTCTATGTATTACAGATTCACTTCACGACAACCAATAATGTTGCCGAATATGAAGCGTAGTTACATGGAATTCGAATCACTGACATCGTCATTCACCGACTCATGTGATACGGTGACTCGAATTTAGTTGCCAAGAAAGTATCACTTTGGATGAATTATCAAAATCATTCGAAGATTTTGAAGTTTAACACATTCCATGAACAGAAAATAAGGAAGCGGATGCATTATCAACAATAGGCTCTTCACGAAAAAGGTTCTGGATGGTGCTTTTTTGGAGCACCTCAAAGTTCCCTCTATCATAGGAGTTGATGAAGAGTACCTGACCAAATCCAACTCACCTCTCATAGAAGTTCTGGCTGTTATTCCTAGCTAGAAAAAATCCTACCTTGATTTCTTAGTAGATGGAAAATTACCTGAAGACGAAGTTCTAAGCCGACAGATCGTCCTACGAGAAAAATCCTACATGATAATAAGTGGTGAGCTCTATAAGCGAAGTTTATCTGGGGTTTTTCAGTGTTGCGTTTCTCCGGAAGAAGGAGCGGAAATCCTAAGGGAAATCCACGAAGGCGAATGCAGACAACACGCCACAGCCAAATCTCTCGTGGCAAAAGCTTTTCGACACAGATTTTTCTACCTTATAGCTAAGGCAGATGCCGAGAGGCTGGTCAAGACGTGCAAAGGTTGCCAAAAATACGCCAATAAATCCCATGCTCTAGCTGATCAGCTGTGAACAATTCCGATTACGTGGACTTTTGTGGTCTAGGGGCTTGACATGGTACGACCATTTAAATGGGCTCCAGGTGGATTTGTCCATCTACTAGCAATGGTGGATAAATTTACAAAATGGATTGAGGCTAAACCCACCACAAGTTGTGATGGATCCACATCCAAAAGATTCATCGAGGATATCATAATCCGATTCGGCTATTCGCATAGTATCATTAAATTCAATGGGAGCAACTTTTCAATGGAAGAACTTGCCGAGTATTGTGAAGATCAAGGATCCGACTTGATATTGCATCGGTCGCACATCCATAAGCCAATGGACAAGTTGAAAGGACAAATCGTTTAATTCTACAAGGACTCCAACCTAGGCTCGAAGTACTTTTTCATCATGCTACGGGGGCTTGGGCGGATGAATTGCTGGATGTTATTTGGAGCCTACAAACTACTCCTAACAGGGCAACCAGATACGCACCTTTTTTCTTGATCTATGGTGTAGAGGCAAAACTTCTGATTGATATTATCCATATTTATCCCCGAGTTGCTACGTACATCGAAGAAGATGCCAAAGTTTCTCGACAAGATGAGCTCAATGTACTCGGGGAAGTTCGCGTCGTTGCTGAACAGAGATTACAGCTTATCAGCAGCAGTTACGCAAGTATCATAGTCAGAGAGTCAAAATCGTTCATTCGGAAAGGGCGATCTAGTTCTCTGACTAGTGTAACAGAGAAAGCACAAACTTTCTCCAATTTGGGAAGGACCCTTTATGGTTAGCAGAATACTACACAACAAGCCATACTATCTAACAGACATGAGACCAAACAAACAAAGACCTGCTACTAGGAAAAGAAAGAGAGCTGGAGGCAGTATAGACCCAGATGAATTAGACCATCCATGAAATATTGCTCAGCTACGTCCCTTTTATTCTTGGAAATTCATTCTTTGTAATCATATCAATGTAGATGTTCAAAGAAATAAAGTATTGGTTCCCTCAATGTTTTCCTGAGATGTTATAAATACCCTCTTATTTCCGAATGATCATGTTATAGTCAAAAATCCCAGAATACTTAAAAGTACTTTATGCTCATGTTTGTTCTATTTAGATTTTTGATTCTCTAAAAAATGCTACCTTCGGGTGTAAGTCTCACTTTCTATTTATACTTTGGTTTTTATTTGATTGCTTAGACGCATGCATTTTCCAAGTAGTGAATTGTTGGTACTAGAATCTGGCTCTATTTCAGAGTTTAAATTGGTTTAGCAATTGAGCTCTGTTGCTCAGCAGTGTTTTTGTGCTAAAAAGTTTGCCATCTCGCAAAAGAGACGAGGTAGAAATCCAGATAAATGATAAGTATGAACAAAAAGTGCTTAAGTAATTTTCAAGCATAGCAAAACAATAATCAAGTGCTAGAGTAAAAGCATAAGTTCTTACAAAATAGCACCATAGTTTAAACATTACATCACTTGCTTCAGAATAATGCAAAAGCTTTTGCGATCCTATGTTGCAGGTGAAGGAGATGGAGGAGTCGCTGGCTCACTGGTGATAGCATCCAAGTCACCCTATTTTTTCTCCGAGACAAGGACGTCAGACTCGGTTTGTTTGTCGTCGTCAGAAGCTCCAACTTCATCAGTCGGGGGGCTTGGTGGCACAGTGACAGACTGAAAGAATGGTTTCTCGCAGCTGGTCATCTCGGCCACGCGACAGGTGTATCCGGCATAAGACTCCCATATAGCTCTGACATCTTGATTGTTGTTGTCTTCATCAATAGTCCAGATACCCTTGGTGACCTTCCAGATTTCCATGCTACCATGGTGACTCATCACCATGGTAAGGGCATTCTAGGCAGTAGTCTGGACATACGACCTTTTCCAGTCCTGAACGAACTTCGGAAATTCCTTCACCCTATCTCGTAGTTTCAAAAGCAAAGATCATGTGCACGTCCGATTGATCAACGGCTTCACCAACCTCTTCAGGAATTTGGGGGAAGTCATGAACTAGATCTCCAACTGCAACAAGTCACTTGACGTGGGACTCGAACGAGGATGAATCCGGGATGTTGAGGGGGGCTATGAAAAAAGAAGATTAATTAAAATTTTATGAAATTTAGCCGAAAAACATCAAAGCGGGAAAACTATATGGCTTTTGCGGCAAAAAATCACCAAATCCAGGAAACTATATGGTTTTGTCGAGCTTGGTCCTTTCCTCCCTCAAACTCTGAAGTTCTTCCCAAAGAACTTGCGTGGTATCAACCTGCCTATCCATTTCCTCCTTCAAATCCGAGATTACTTTATCTTGGCGGGCAATGGTTCGGCCATGCTCTTTAGTGGCCATGTTGCTAGATTCAAGGATGTTACTGACACTACGTTCATGGTCAGCCTTCAATTTTTGGAGCTCCTCTCGTAATCTAGCATTCTCCGCCTCCAAGACCTTGAAATTTTTGGCCTCCTCCACGAGTTTGTAGGACTGGATCAGCAAACCTAGAGGAACAAAAGCAAAAGTCAAATAAATATTCGATACATCTACTAAACTTTGTATAGAGAGCCGGAAACGTTTACCTTCTTCCTCGTCTTTCTCTACTTTCAATTGAGCATCTTTAAGCCGGAGATCTTTGATCTCTCTCCGCTTATTGCATATGTTCTTCAACAATTCCTAGTTATAAACATTAACTTTCTGTAAGTCAAAATAGTAACCAGAGTCATAAGTCTACTACGAATCGGGCTGTTATTTTAACTAAGTTAAATTTCCAGCACGAGCCTTGGGGGATACACTACTTTGTTCTTTGGCAACCCATAAAAGCATAAAATCAGATTTTGTTCACATCCAACTTCATGCTTGGGGGCTAGATGATATGATATAAAGATAGTAGAAGAGTTGGAAAACGACTTACAATATGCTCATGATGTAGCTTGTTAAGACTGGCATTAACCTTAGTAGAAACCTTCCTGGTCAAGTTAAGGGTTGCACTAGTGGAGACAGAACTTCACCAGCCCTTAGTCTTTCAGCCCGAGCCTGAATCTGTCCCAGCAAATCTTGAAGCTTCATGTCCTTGGCCTCTTGGGCCTCTTCCTTGGCAGAAATGTTCCAAGATTCCAAGCAAGTAAGTGCAAGCTTACGAAGTTCTTCTACACATTTCTTGGTGAGGCCAAGGTTGGCGGCACCAGCAATATTCCAGAGATTATCGGTAAAAGTTTCAACTGAGGGATCATTACCCTTAACGGTTTCACCCTTATCAACTCCCTAGTCACCAACGGTGACGTCGGTTTGTGAACCTAAGTTCACTGGCCCTTCAGAATGATCCTCAACATTCCCAGCATGCAGAGATGGAACATCCTCCGGTGCTGACGATTGGGTGGGGTTAGGAGTCGGGGGAGTGATATAAGGAGAAACCAAAGTCAACTTCTGCTAGCACGGAGTCTTCCCAGTTTTCCATTTTCATTTTCCCTATGGTTTCGCTCTGAGCCATGAAGAAGATAAGAATGCTATGACTCGGAAAGATGATAATAGCACAAGTAATGATAAAGTGGAACTTACTTTTGATGACTGGCAACATTTGCGGGCCAGCCGAAACTACCAGAGTCTTATGCTTCTGAGTAAGAGTCTCTGATAGTTCTTCAAGTTCATCATCCTTAAAGAGGAATCGAATATTCAGGTGGACAATCTTCGAGGGTAGCAATCTCTAACTCGGGGAGATCAGCAAGCTGAAAGTCGAAAATATCTTAGCATTGCAATAATATGTAAAAGATGGATAGAGTACAGCAAGGTAAATTTTGAGTAACTTACCGGGATTAGGGGATTCTCTGTCGTATAGATTGGCATGGAGACCTCTAGAACTTTTTGGTTAACCCATTCCTTGATGAACCACTAAATCCAAGTTTTATAGTCTTTGTGGGGATTAGGGTGGGGCTAACCTTTAAGCTGTCCTTTTTGTTGAGGGTGAGTAAATGCATCAGCCGGTCCCTGTGGTACTGAATACGACGTCATATCCAGTAGTGGACTAAGTCGGATCCCTTCAATCCATTGTTCTTCATCAAGAACCAAATCCACCTCTTGGCACGGATCAAGTCTTCAGTCAGAGCCGACACTTCTGCATCCCAAGATGCTTGGTGGGTTGCAGCACCACCGACAAAAACTGGCAAACCTTCCTGCTTGCCAAGAGCCGACATATCCTTGTGGTAAAAGAAGGTGTCTGGCCATCTCTTCACTGAATCAATATCTATGACCTTGGGATAGACTTTATCTCTCCTAAGGATTAAGCTAAGAGTTCCGGTGTTGTAGGGAACACTAGTAGTGATAGAATTTTTCTGAGTACTAAAATAGTCTCGGAAGAGAAGCAGACTTGGTTTGATTCTGAGAAATCCCTCACAAAGAGAGACATGGGTACTAAGCTCTGAAATAGAATTTAGGGGGAGATTATGAAGTTGGACACCGTAGATTACCTCAAAATTTAATTCTAACGACGGGAAGCTAAAGCCGTGATCCATATGGGTCCCGAAGTGAACTCGTACCATCGTGTGGTGCCGGAAGGGTTTAGCCCATACCGTTTCGCCATGCGCCGATGCGAAGAAGTCCTTCTTCCTCCATGGATTTGAGATTCTCATTATCCAGAACGCACAGGATCCAAATCCCACGGTACTTCTTGTCCTCCGCTGCTGACGATGTCATGGACGCAAAGCTCGATGCGTCATCCATCTTGTATGAGATTGACCATGAATGGGCACATGGGTGGATATGGTGGAGGAACATAGGAAGAAGAGGAGCACAGGTTTTTCTTCGAGAGGAGGAAGAACAGAAGCAGCAGTGAAGAGAATAAGGATTGTTTACCCCTTATAAAGCCCATCCGCATCAATATTAGTGTTAAATGCACAAAATTAACGCCACACGTCATGAAACGGGAGAGGCACCTTCCTCGTGAAGCCTCCACCGCCTCGATCTCCGTGATTGAATTGAAATGGCGCCTCAGTTTCGTGCAATGTGGGACCTACCAATGGCCACACTAACAAAATATTTGTTAGTGATGTGAAAAGACCTGGAACATTGTCTAGTTACGTCACCGACCAAATTCTGGCTCAGTTTGAAATCGAGCATGAGAGCAATCATGAGATATCAACAAGTCCGACTTACTTGTGACTCGGATCCTACTTTTGTTTTGAAGTTTCAGGAACCCTTCAAGATTCTACAGCCGAAGAAGAATCAAGCTAGACGATGGAATTTGACTTTAGATCTTGGAGGCTTCCGAGGGCTACTGTTGGGGATATATTTTCCGGGTATACCCATTGTGACTCGCTGACTAGGGTGGCCCACTTCTGATTAGAGTTATGCTTCACCGAAGGCCCAGTCATAGAGAGAAGATGGAAGCCCATCCGGCTACGGGAAGGACCAGAAGACTTACCAACTTAGGCCTTGATGAGTCCAAATTGAAGCATATTTAAGTATATAAATTATTCATATTGTCACTCATTACATGCTACATCTATCTACAACTATGCTTATTATGTATGATTACTAGTTCTCATTCATTTCCACATGGACTTTGCACATTAGTAGTTTTATTATGATTTTATTACCTTTTTCTTGTCTTTGATTTGTGTGTAGGTGCTATGAACAATCATGGGTAAAAGGAGCCAAGAGGATTCAATATGGAGGAGTTGTAGGCACTGGACTTAGCCATTTGAGGGGAGGAAAATTGGATTTTCCCATCAACTCAAAATTAATATCCAAGGCCATGGTTTCGTAGCCCTTTCCATACAAATCCAACGAGCCAAAAAACACCTCAATCGGAGTCAGTATGAAGAAATGGCGGCCAAAACACTGCGGAGTACTGCAGGCGTAACGACCAATGGTACGAGCAGAGCCTACCCATACCGTACGGTCGTACCACCCTCCGACGGCTTCATTTCATCAAATGGAACAACATTTGTGAAGGTACAATGGGCATATTCATCCCCTAGTTCCATCGGTTCGCAAAACCCTAGAACAAGGGGGAGAGTCCACACACGCCATAGGGACGGACCCCTGCCACTCCGCTGCCTCCATAGCCACTGCCCATAAGATCTACACTACCATACCACTCAAAGGAGAGAGGAGACTTGCATCTTGAAGGGCTACGCATCAATCTTCATCGTCATCTTCATCAACATCGTCTCCAACATCAATCCCCTTTGTTTACTTTGTTGTAGTCCAACCTCTATTGTGGATTTGCACTTGTATTCAATTGTACCTTCATATTTCATCCATACAATTGCCATGATGTTGATCCCCTTCATGTATGAGTAGTTGCCTTGTCCTTGGGGAGAGATGGTGAAACCCTAGCACTATTATGAATTGAAATAAAGATGATATATACTTGTGTCCATAGACTTACTGGTCTATGATATATTTTATGATGTGTGTTTGATCTCTCTCTTTAGATGGTATTTGTAGTCGGCTACATATCATTTGCCTTCGGTACTAAAGAAGAGGGTGAAATCCTTTGGATGTGTTTGGAAGTGTGCCCTGAGCTATTGTGACTAGAAGCACTGGCTAGCAGCCTGCACGATCAAAGGAGGATTAAGAGAGATTCCCTAAGCTAATTACGATATCCACGAGGAGACCCTTAATTGCATGGTCTGTATGGGTGACTGCTCTCAGACATCGTAGTTGTTATTTAGAGGTGACCTCATTCTTCGCTCAACAAAGCGACTGCCTACAAGCCTTGCAGTGAACATCTTATTAGGGAGCTCTCTACACACATATTATGACACAAGAAATAGTTTATCCTAATTATGATCAATAATATCATGCTAGTGGTGAATCCTACAATCCTTGAGAACCCCTCAACCATATCACACAACACTTCATAGACACTCTCTTGCTTTGGTTTACTTTTGTTAATTACTTTGTTCTTGTTTACTTTAAGCACTTATTCAAACACACTCTTTTTACACCATTACTTGGAATTACAGATAACATACAAGTACTCTCTAGTGAATAGTAACGAGGGACATAAAGACCTGTGGGATCGATACTCTTATTTCTAAACTAGCTAAAATTGATATGTGCACTTGCAGTTATCAGGCCTGTAGGAATACTTGTAGTCCAAGATGTACTATGTACCGACTCTGTATCATAGTCACATAGGACTCTCATGTAACCCTAGGACCACATGACTATATAAGCCGTCCTAGGGACCAGCCTTTAGGGCATGCACTACAACCACAACTCGCACAGGCGAAACCTCTCTTGTAATCTATTATACTTCTGGATCTGCCGATATACTAGATTGCTAGCAGGAGTAGGATCCATCCACTATAGTCGGATCTGAACCTGGGTAAGCTTGTGCGCTCACTGTCCCAGAGAACCATACATCTCACATCCCACCTTTTCCCATGCCTCGAGGAACCCCTCATGGCGTACTTGTGTTCAATCTGACGATATATCCACCAAGCAAGTAATTCCACCCAGAGTTTCTCTGGATCATCTTTACAACCCTCCATCACCCCGTCTCTAGAAACCGACTCCATCGTCTTGGTAGGAGACCCGAGGGCTCCCGGCTCCGTGAGCCTGCAGCTGCCCGCTAGTTTGAAAGCACCCGCGCCACAGGGGCTGATGGCTCATCAAGTTCAGCATTGCCGGTTGATCCAAGCAGCACGGGGGCTACCGGCTCAGGACTCCCACCAGTCGGCCGCCCAATATAGTCCAATCCGGGAAGTGCCATCTTGGGTGCAACCCTTCATGAGCTACCTCTTCAACAAAGAGCTTCTGGAGGATGAGGTGGTAGTCAGGCAAATCAGGAGAAGGGCGCACACCTACACCATCATGAACCAAGAGTTGTACAAGCGCGGTTTCTCTAGTATATACCAGTGCTACGAAGATGTGGAAGAAGGGTACCGGCTCCTAAAGGACATCCACGGGGGGGAGTGCAGCCACCACGCCTCATCCAGAGCCATAGTTTTGAAGGCGTTTCGCCACGGTTTCTACTGGCCCACCGCACTCAAAGTTGTAGTGCAGATGATCCGAGCATGCAATGGGTGCCAACGCTTCAGCCAGCAAAAGCACACACCAGATGCGGTCCTCAAGACAATCCCCATCACATGGCCGTTTGCCGTCTAGGGTCTCGACATGGTCGGGCCCATCAAGAAGCCTCGTGTGGGCATGACCCACCTATTGGTAGCAGCGTACAAGTTCACAAAGTGGATCAAAGCCAAGCTCATCCAGAAGATGGACGGTGCCACTGTCGTCACCTTCTTCCAGGACATCATAATCCGGTTCGGATACCCCACAACATCATCACGGACAATGGAACGAACTTCACCAATGGCACGGTCACTTTCTTTTGTTACCACAAGGGGATCCGACTGGACCTGACATTTGTCGTGCACCCGCAATCCAATGGGCAAGTCGAGAGGTCAAATGGCCTAGTGCTAGCCAGCATCAAGCCCCGGCTGATCGAGCCCCTGCAGCGCTCGCCCGCCTGCTAGATCGAGGAACTTCCAGCTATGCTATGGAGCCTGCGCACCATCCCCAACCTCTCAACCGGCTACACCCCCTTCTTCCCCATATATAGCTCGGAGATAATCCTCTCGGCAGACATCGAGTTCGACTCACCCCGCAAGCTCCTCTACATAGAGAAAGAAAATCAAGAGGCATGAGAAGATAGCATGGACCTCCTAGAGGAGGCCCGTGAGCAAGCCCTATCAAGATCGACGCTCTACGAGCAGAGCTTGCACCAGTACCCTTCTAGCCAGATTCGACCTGTCTCATTCCGCGAGGGGATCTGGTGCTCTGGCTGGTGCAAGACACAATGAACAAGCTTTCGCCATCCTAGGAGGGCCCCTTCATAATCAGTCGGGCACTACAAAACAACTCCTACTACCTCATCAATGTGCAGCAGTCGCACAAGAACAAGATGGACAAGTTGGATGAGGAGACTGAGCGTCCCTGGAATGCGGCACTACACCAACCGTTTTACACCTAGTTGAATCATAGTGTATGTATCCCAGACACTCTATGAGTGAATGAAACATGTGGAAACCCGAGCGACCCTCGAGGGCTCCTTGCTAGACATTCGAGATTGTTTCTGCTTTGTTTTTTCTGGCTCTGGCAATCCCTAACCTGGGGGCTCGCCGGCTGGCCTAGCCTATTGTCCCACAAACAAGCCCAGTATTGTGTGTGGAACCAAAGGCCCACTCTTCGTCTCAGCTACAGACTGCAACCCGGATGTATGGCTAGCAAGAGCAAAAGTTGGAGGTACTAACACACGAAAAACAGCGAAGGACGCGACAGTTTGGACGATTCGACTAATAGTGCCAAGATCTTACATTTTTGGTTGCCAAATCTCTAGTACCATGTGCAATGCATGTCATCTACCCCTTGTTTCCCGTTGCATACCGCAACTCGGCACACCAGCCATCAAGGACACAACATGAATAGTAAAGCACATAGGAAAATGATTAGGTGTCTGGTTATACGCGAGCTAGGTTTTTCAACGCGCGAAACCATCGGTTAATCGATAGTACAAGTCTCATAATTAATTTGATGATAACTCAACTACTATGTTTTTTTCACGAGCTACGGCGTGCCCGTCTAACAATGTCGAGCCATTCGAAGGACAAGATGCACGTTAAAGTTTCGAAGTAGTTGTCTCTGTCAACTACTCCGAAACTCGTGGGCTACACCCAGTGGGTGTGCTCGCGCACCTCCACTGGAAGCATGGAGTTCTGTCCGGCTAAATGAGTTCAGTCGAGTATAGCAAGCTGAGGCTCAAAGCCAAATTTTCTAAGTAATACTAATAACTTTCGAAGTAGTTGACTCCATAAACTACTCCGAAACTAGGGGTCTTGATGAGGATATATACAGGGATTATGATGATTCTGACTGCCTGAACTAGAAGGAAATATTGAGTCAAATCAATAATGACTATCAGGTGAA
Source organism: Avena insularis (assembly GCA_023614405.1). Lineage (NCBI taxonomy): Eukaryota > Viridiplantae > Streptophyta > Magnoliopsida > Poales > Poaceae > Avena > Avena insularis. Next base: position 281,926,905 of record CM042688.1, on the reverse strand, counting down.
TTCATTCCTAATTGAACCTGATGTTTTACTTAATGAGAACTTTATACTACCTAAGTCTATGCATCTTTGTATGATCAGGTTTATTGATAACACAAGTGTTGCGCGAGGAGGAGGAGAGTTGCAGCAAGAAGGACAAGCGCTGATTTCCAATATCAACAAGTCTTGCGAGGAGGAGCGGGAGGCATGCGCACTAGGAGGCAATGAGGAAATCACGTATGAGCAAGAGAGAGAGAGATGGCGCACCAAGAATTACATGTTTGAGGTGTTCCACGATGTTTAGACTGCATGCCAATAAGGCCGAACCCATATATGGGTCGGTATGTATCAGTTTGAGTCGAACCGAGTCAGTTTGGGCCAAGTTATGGCTGTTTTTAGGCCCGTTTAGAGGGGAGGACGCCCCAGCCCTCATATAAACCTCCGTAGCCGTCACAAGTTAGGGTTAAGACCATGTTAAAATATTTTGGAGTTGTTTCTTTCATAGAACCTCTGGAATTACCCTGTGTTCGAATCTACCAACTATAATTGAGTGTGATCTTTTGTTCCATTGGGAATTAGTAGATTGCAGACTACCATTCTTGGTCACGGCTGCGTGCGCAAGAGTGTGGTGTTGTGAATATCCTACAAGGTTCGAGATCTGCTATACCGACATCGAGGATCGGCGGAGATCATAGCTACGCACTAGTTATCTATCATCCACCATCATCATCGCCATCCGCTTACTGAGAAGATCGGGCAACCCCATATCATCTTGGTATCAGATTTCCTCGTTGCCTCGGTAAGCAATCCACAATCCATCCATAGATTAGAGAGTGTTTTTCATCCTATACAGAAAAAGCCCCACAAAACGAGTTGCCATAGCCTAGATTACATCGTAATCGAGTAATAGTTGCTGGTCGAGTTCCTCTATTAGATTAGATTTAGATCTGTTCTTTGTAGACTTGTTTTCTAGTTGTTTTCCACCATCTTTTTCCGCTACCATCAAGTCAGATCCGACCCAAGTAAAGAGTCCTAGTTGTGTACTACTTGGCAAGTCGGAATAAAAAAAAATGGCTCGCTGCCTCACGCCTGACCGCAGACAGGTCTGTGCTCCAGCGTGAAAAAAAAAATTGGACCGTCGCCTTAACACAGACCGGTCTTCCCTCGTACGAGAATTTTTTGAGTTCACACCTCTGCCTTGCGAGGATTTTAGGCCGTTTTTCTGCCGTGGCAGAGACCAATTCTCAGGTCAATTTTTTTTCTTTTTTGTTTATTTTTTTACTGAGTCCACATAGCGTACCTATCCTTGTGAGCCTTAGTAAGCCTTTCTTTGTGTCTAAAACCATCCTACGAGACTAGCGTGCTTAGTGCTCTGCGGGCTGCTCAGTTTAGCAATCTTGTGCCTGTTTCGTTGAGACATTGCTAGCGTCTCTCCTTGTGCATTGCAACACGAGCGTTCCTCCGACATACCTCACTTTACTGAGCTCATATTCATAGTTGCAATTGCCCCATTTATCTCCACCGTGTGTGTTTTCGTGGGTCTTTGGCATACGATCAGCACTAGGACTTGTTTGCGGTGTAGTTAGGATACCATACCTACAACTCCACCATAAATAACTCGTGTGCCCTGCGATCGTTCTCTATACCTTTGGTATTCACTTCATCACATCAGTGCATCAGTCTTTGATTTCTAATTGGTAAGCATCACTATTCACTTTGGAACGGTAAGATCTGCTTTCTTGTCAGTTTTTGAGTGAGTTGTGAGTGTGCCACCAAAAATATTTTGTGTTTTTGCACTAACATACTAATCATGATTTCTACTAGTGTTGATGTGATGCAGAAATCAAATGATGTTTACCATGACTATTTAGCTATTGTGGTTGGCATGGCATATGATCCAACTACAATCAAGTGGCGATTGGAAAGTTCCACCACACCCGCAGAATATCAGATTTGGGAAATTGATATGGGATTTGGTTTTGCGAGATGTCGTACTTTCGATAGCAAGTTTAATGGCCATATAGAATACATTCTTGCTCACCGACGTGTGGATGAAGAGGTAGCTCGTTGGTGGAAGGACGCAAGGATTGTGTATGGTGTCATGGGTAAAAAATCCTTTGGGAAGATTTCAAGCAATTTCTACGTTCTATGTTTTTGAACAACTACAAATGGCCTATTCCAGAAATTTTGAGAGTGGACACTAATGAGACATGTGAGTTGTCTACTAACGTAATCATGTCTACTCCTAGTGTTGTATCTTGTGATGTACAGGTTGCTTTTGAAGAAAGGGAGCCGCCTATTTTACAACCTGCATCACACGATCTGGTATTGTCACTTGAGGAGGATGTCGTAGTACCTACTACAGCTGAGAAGATTATTGATGACATTGGTACTAATTTGGAGTTTCAGCCAACATGTGCGACATATTGTGAGTCTATTCCTTTACTGAAGCCTCCTTGTGATTTGTCTTACACTACTGTTTCAGCACCATGTGATAGTTTACCAAATTCCAATTTTGATCATGTGGTACTGATTACACATAAAGAAATACTTGCTCGAATACCACCTGCGGATATTGTGTTTTCCATCATGCTAAATGAACCTATGAGTATGAGTTGTGCTATGGACAAGATTTCTGAAATTTCATGTCTAAATTCTAGCACATATTCTCCTTGTTTCACTTTCAATCTAATTGGTGAATATAGCATGCATGAAAATTTTCTTGTGGATCACATATGCATTACTTGTGATAGAATCGCTGAACTGAAACATGTTGTTTTCAGCCATACTTGTTGTGTGTCGATGACTTGTTGTGGGACATATGCTGAAATTTGTGATAGTATGAAACTAAAGTCAGATCTAGTTGATATAATGCAGCCAACACAGGTAATTTTTCCTATGTTGGATCGTTGTAATGTTGCTAGAATAGAACCCAAGTTTTCATATCCTTTGTGTTTGTCCCAAAATTCTTTGTCTAGCTGTGCTACTGCTCTATACTTCACTTATATTTGCAAATTGAGTTGAATCTTCCATACTGGACAACATGATCATGTTTATATTAATTAGAGTAGCGCAGTTGAAGCATGGTGTGAATCAATTTGGTTTTCACACATATTGAATTGGTTAGATCTTGTCCACAAATTTGATCATAGATCTTCTTTAAGAAAACTGAATTTAATATTGAAGAACAAGACTATCTATTTAGCTGTTTTTCACTATGGTCATGATTCATTGTACTTCACTTATACCTGCAATTTAAGTTGCTTGATGTATACTGGACATACTTTTCATGTGAACAACAATAATACAACATGCTATATATACATATACTTTGCGTACACGTTGTTCTTTTTGTTTCTCCCACTTTCAGCTTACCTAAAGCCGAGGACGGCTTTTCATGAAGAAAGGGAGGATGATGAGGATATATACAGAGATTATGATGATTCTGACTGCCTGAACTGGGAAGGAAATATTGAGTCAAATCAATAATGACTATCAGGTGAATTCATTCCTAATTGAACCTGATGTTTTACTTAATGAGAACTTTATACTACCTAAGTCTATGCATCTTTGTATGATCAGGTTTATTGATAACACAAGTGTTGCGCGAGGAGGAGGAGAGTTGCAGCAAGAAGGACAAGCGCTGATTTCCAATATCAACGCGAGGGAGGAGCGGGAGGCATGCGCACTAGGAGGCAATGAGGAAATCACGTATGAGCAAGAGAGAGAGATGGCGCACCAAGAATTACATGTTTGAGGTGTTCCACGACGTTTGGATTGTGTGCCAATAAGGCCGAACCCATATATGGGTCGGTATGTATCAGTTTGAGTCGAACCGAGTTAGTTTGGGCCAAGTTATGGCTGTTTTTAGGCCCGTTTAGAGGGGAGGACGCCCCAGCCCTCATATAAACCTCCGTAGCCGTCACAAGTTAGGTTAAGACCACGTTAAAAAAATTGGAGTTGTTTCTTTCATAGAACCTCTGGAATTACCCTGTGTTCGAATCTACCAACTATAATTGAGTGTGATCTGTTGTTCCATTGGGAATTAGTAGATTGCAGACTACCGTTCATGGTCACGGCTGCGTGTGCAAGAGTGTGGTGTTGTGAATATCCTACAAGGTTCGAGATCTGTTGCGCTGGCATCAGGGATCGAGCGGGAGAGATCATAGCTACGCACTAGTTATCTATCATCCACCATCATCATCGCCATCCGCTTACTAAGAAGATCGGGCCACCCCATATCAGGTCTACAACCACTGGGTGCGCTCGTGCACCCCTAGTGGAAGCAATCGATCCCGTCCGGCTGAAGGAGTCTAGCCAGATAAAAAATGTTAGCTGAAGGAAAGGAGGGATGCGTCATGAAGCAAGTTATCCCATCCGGTTGAGTGGGTTCAGCCAGATAGCAAGTGTTGAGGAAACAAAGAGAAAAATGGAAGGATAGGGAAGGTAGTCCCGTCCGACTATAGGAGTCCAGGCGGATATGGAGATATAAAATGAGTAAAGGACAATTGAAGTTTCGAAGCAGTTGTCTCCGTCAACTACTCCAAATCTCGGGGGCTACACACAGTGGGTGCGCTTGCGTGCCCCCACTAGAAGAGAGATCCCTGTCCAGCTAATATGTACAGCCAGGTGACCAGAGGTTGCAAGATGGAAGTTACACCCACTGGGTGGAGGCAAAAAAACTGCAAGTAAAGGAAAAATTCAGAAGTAGAGGCAAAGGCATAACATAAAGATAAAGGGAGTCAAAACTCACACAAGATTCACAGGTTCACAACCAAACATGACAAAATAAAAAGTTCATGCAAAGTCACCCGACATTCAGGTGATCAAATCAAGTGGTGGCAGGGCCCTTGCCATGAGGATGGTCCGAGTTTTCCATCCAGTCGCTCGCTTTGGCTAACACCGTCTCCGCTCCTCCGACAGGCATGCTCGACATCCTGGCACCATCCGCACTTCCCTGCTGGGTGGCCTCGGTGCCCGGATCCTCCTCGACATCTGGCTCGGCCTTGGTCAAGACCTCGTCGATGTCAGTGTAGCCAACAATCTTGATCGTAGCAGTGCAAAGTTCCGAGTGGGCCTGGCGCAGGGTGGCGAGTTCATCGTCTGTCGTCGGATTGATGACAAGTACGCCATGAGGGGGTCCTCGAGGCGTGTGAAAGAGAGGGGGGTGAGACGTACGGTATTTTGGGATGGTGAGCACACAAGTTTACCCAGGTTCGAATCCGCCGGCTTTGGATGGATCCTACTCCTGCTAGCCGGAATATGGGTTACAAGGGTTTCGCCTGTGCGAGTTGAGGGTCTAAAGTATTGGGTTGCCCTAAAGGCTCTCCCTAGGACGGCTTATATAGATATCCGGCCTAGGGTTTTCAGGAGAGATCTATTCGGCTACGACTAAGAGTCTATTACAGAGTACATCTTGAACTATAAGTAACATTATGGGCCTAAGTCGGTAAGTCTTCTGGGCCTTCCCGTAGCCGGATTGGACTCCGTCTTCTCTCCCTGACTAGGCCGCCCGTGAAGCAATGCTCTAACCCGAAGTGGGCCACCCTGGTCAGTGAGGAACTGTCAGGATACCCGGAAAGTATATCCCGAACAGCAGCCCCCGGAGGCCTCCAAGATCCAAAGTCGGATTTATCATCGTCTAGCTTGATCTTCGGCTTGCAGAATCTTGAAGGGTTCCTGAAACTTCACAACAAAAGATACGATCCGGGCCTTAAAAATAAGTCGGACCTTGCAATTGGTTACTCGGATTTTCCAGCTCGCTTTTAAACTAAGCCGAAACTTGGTCTCTAACGCCACCTGACACAAGCATGGTCAAGTCACGTCATCGGCAGATGTTCCACAAGACGATCACAGGGTCCGCGGTTCGCGGAACCGAGGCGCCGTTTCAATGCGTGCGTGGAGATCGAGGCGACGCAATCATCGCGCGGGCCCTTCCCAGTTCTTTCCACGACGCGTGGTGGTTACACTGTAGCGTTTGCACGAATCTTGGCGCAGGTAGGTGGATATAAGGGGTTTAGATTTCTTCTTCTCATCCCCACCAGTCCTTTGCTGTTCCTTTCTTCCCAAATCTCCAGCGCGCCCAGAGTCTTTTCGTTTTCCTCCCATAGAGCTCCCAGCGTCACCACTTTAGGGTCACCCTTTTCCACCAGAGAGAAAATGGCTTCATCCTCTTCTTCCTCTCTAGCGGCGGCGGCGGCGGAAGTAGATACGGAGAAAGAGAGCTTCTGGGGACTCTGGATCCCCTGCGCCCTCGACGAGGCTGGCCTCAAGAACGTGGAGAAGGAGGGGCTCCTCGCTGCCGGCAACTGGTGGAGCGGCTCCGGCGAGACCGTCTCCAATCCGCACGAGGGCGAGCGCGTCCACTTCGGCACCCATCTGGACCGAGATTTGTCCTTTCCTCCCTCGGAGTTCTTCTCCGAGGTGATTGACCACTATGGAGTTCAACTCCACAATCTTCCTCCCAACTCCATTCTAGAGATGAGCGCATATGCTGCGCTTATGAGGGCTTTCTGCATTAGGCCGAGTTTGCTTCTCTTCCGGTTTTACTTTCATGTCCGAGGAATTCCATCACCGCTTGTTCCTTACATCACCGGCACCATTAGTTTTTCTCTTAGACGAGACCGCATATCCCAAAATTTCTGCCAAGGACTCGGTCAAGCAATGGCCAGCCACTTTTTCTACCATCGATATTAGGCTCCGCAAAGCTACTGCTTTGCCGGCTTTTGTTGACGGAGCCGCCACGGCCCAACCTTCCTGGGACGAGGCTGCTCTGGCTCTCACAGATGATCTGATCCTCGCTAAGAGGCGGATCGAATATCTGATGAAGCACAATGGTCTGAAGGGATCCGACTTGGTCCAGTGCTAGGTCTCACGCTGGATCCAGCCACTTCAGTACCACGGGGATAGACTAATGCATTCTGTCACGTCTTCCCTGACCGACTCCCTCCGCATTAGCCCCAAAGCCTACACCACTCAAGGCTACATAAGCCAAATCAAGTGGCTGATCAAGGAGCGGATCGAGAGGCGGATTCCAGAGGTTTCTCTGGACATGCACACAGCGGAAAACCCCGTGGTGCCGGTAAGCTTTTATCATCACATCTTTTATGTGTTCCTATCTTCGAGTTACATTGCAATGCTGATACGTTTTCTTGTTTTCAGCTTGCTGACATCCCCGAGTCAGAACTTGCTCCGCTCGAAGGATACCCTACGGAGTTCTCTCAGGAGGTGGAAGTGGTTCCACTGTCGGATCTTGTGCTCAAGAAGCACAAAGCTCCGACAGTAGCGGTTGGCACAAAGGTGGTGCCAGTCGTGAAGAGGTATCCTTTCCGTCACAACTTTTCCGTCTTTGTGCTTTACTTGAACTTCTTTCTGAGATGTAACGTTTCCGACTTTGTTACCTTCTCAGAGCAAAATCGATCATCAAGGGCAAGGGGAAAGGGATTTCTTCGAAGCCCTTACGCCAGACGAAGCTTACAATAGCTTCCCTTGCCGTGGCTCCTCCGACTCCGGTCCCTCAACCTTCTGCAACTCCGGCGATCATCCCTTCTCCGGTGATTGCAGAAGATTCGGCTCCTCAAGCGGAGCCGATGATCCTTGGGTCGCATACTGACGTCACCACCAGTGCGTCAGCTCAAGATAAGGGTGAACCCTCTTCGGGTAATGATCCCTCGGCTGAAGTCTTCGCCGACAACCTCCTCAACAATCCGGGTCTTGCCAAATTTGGCCTGACCCGGAAATCTGCAGAGGAGATCCAGCGGCTGGCTAGGCAAGTCCTGGCAAAAGCCATCTATCCCCCGAAGAGGAGGTGCAAGAAGCAGAGGACGTCAAGTTCTCCGACCTTCTTACTCAAGTCCGCCTTCGCGATGAGAGGATCAGGACTGGCGAGCTTCCAACAGCTCCAATGATCCCTCTTACTCTCGCTGAGAAGGTGGCAGCTGAAGTGAACACGGGTTTAGACAAACTCACCCGCGAGCAATATGTAAGTCGGAATTACAACTCTTGTTTTTACATTATGTTATATCATATCCTCTAGCCCCCAAGCATGAAGTAGGATATAGAATCCGAGTTTATGCTTTCATTAGGATGCCAAAGAACGAACTAGTGTAGCCCCCAAGGCTCGTGCTGATATTTAGTAAAAATATTAGCCTGAGTCTTAAGTAGCTTTCTGACTTTGGGTATTCTGACTTACAGAAAGTATGTTCCTATAACCAGGAATTATTGTCCAATGTCTGTAATAAGCGGAGAGAGATCAAAGCTCTTCGACTTAAAAATATTGAGCTCAAGGTAGCCAAGGATGAAGCTGAAGGTAAATATTTCGAGATTCAAACCTTGTCTTTTGCTTTTTCTATGTCAAATTTTTCTGAACTATTGTTCTTTTTGTCTTACAGCGTTGGTGAAACAATCCATCGCTATGGTTGAAGAGGCCGAGAATCTCAAGACCCTGGTGGTGGAGAACAAAGGACTTCGCCAAGAGCTGGAAAAGCTCAAGGTGGATCATGAAACGAGCATAGCTCAAGTCCTGGAATCCTCCTCCATGGCCACTGAAGAGCGCGATCACAAGATTTCCGCTCAAGATAAAGTTATCTCGGACCTCAAGAATGAGGTACAAAGAGAAGGATATCTCCCAAGCACTCCGGGCTAAACTCCAGAGTCTCCGGGAGGAGAAAGCCAAGATTGACGACGTCATTCTTGGTAAGTTCCATCTATCTGACTTATCATTTCCTCGACTTTTATCAATGTCGGTTTTTCCTTATCTTCATTTTGTGTATAGGTCCTCTGAACTTGACGGACTCCTCCTCGTCAAGCCCCACTCACCGGCTTACCCAAGTCGGTGATCTTCTTCATGACTACCGCCAATCCCTTGAGGATATTGGCGAGTCTCTCAGGATTCCGGACATGCCAAGCATGTCGGACTTCCAGGTGCGGGAGAAGGCCAAGGAGATGCCGCAGCTCGTTCGGGACTGGAACATGTCCTACGCTAATGCGCAAGCATAACGCTCTCACCATGGTCATGAGCCACCATGGAAACATGGAGATATGGCAAGTGACCAGAGGGTACTGCAAAGTAGATGAAGACGGCCAGGAGCAAGACCTTCAAGCTATCATGCACTCCTGCGCCGGCTATGGGTGCCATGTAGCTGACCTGACCAGCTACGAGGTGCCCTTCTTCACCACAGGATACTCCGCCACCTCCTCCAGAAGATGCCGAAGAAGTTTCCGACGATGAACGGACCACCTCGGATCCGGACATCTCGGAACGATATCAAGGCGGAGTGACCAGCGAGCCAGTAGATCCTTCATCTCCTCCTGCATCATAGACCACAAACTTATGTATTATTCTGTGAAAGAACATGATGCGTTTTATAATTATGAAGTACTATGGCTTTTGCTAGCGCTAAGTTTTTTTTTTCTATTCAACACTTTTGTTTTAGACTTTTTGTGTGCTTGAAATGTTTGCATAAGCACTTAGAATTTTTCGTCTCTACTTATCGTTTATCTGGCTTTCCGCCTCGTCCCTTTCGTGAGCCGGCTAAACCTTCAGCCGGAAACTTTGCTGAGCAACGGAGCTCAATTGCTAAACCAGTTTAAACTTGGAAACAAAGCCGGCTTCCAGTACCAGCAATTCACTACTCGGAAAATACCCGCATCCAAAGAATCGACAAATAACCTAAGTAAAGACTAGAATTTTTTAGAGTTATACCCGAAGGTAGCAGTTTTAGAGTCGGAAATCTAAACCAGAACGAACATGAGCATAAAGTACTTTCAAGCATTCTGGGATTTTCGACTATGACATGATCATTAGGAAATAAGATGGTAAAAACTTCTCAGGAAAACTTTGAGGTAACCAAAACTTTTATTTCTCACAGAACATGTACATATGTATGATTACAAAGAAGGATAAACTAAGAATAAAAGGGACGTAGCTGAGCAATATTCCATGGTCTGTCTAACTCATCCGGATTTGTACTGCATCCAGCTCTCTTTCTCTTCTTAGTAGCAGGTCTTTCTTTGACTGGCCTTATGTCAGTTAAGTAGTACGATCCATTGTGCAATACTCGACTAACTAAAAAGGGCCCTTCCCATACTGGGGAAAGTTTGTGCTTTCTTTGTTGCACGTGGAGAACCAAATCACCTTTATTGAAAGATCTAGTTCGGACTCTCGGCTATGATACTTGCGTAACCTGGCGATAGGCTGTAGATCTCATTTCAGCAACGACGCGAACTTCTTCGACTAAGTCGAGATCATTTTGTCGAGAAATCTCGGCATCCTCTTCAATATACGCGGCCACTCTAGGAGAAGTATGAATTAAATCACTAGGAAGAACTGCTTCTGCGCCATAGACCAAGAAGAAAGGTGTATATCCTGTTGACCTGTTCGGAGTTGTTCGCAAACTCCAAATTACAGAGGGTAGTTCCTCTGCCCAAGCCCCCGCAGCACGTCTCAGTGGTGCTTCAAGTCTTGGTTTCAAGCCTTGTAGAATTAAACCATTTGCTCTTTCGACTTGTCCGTTAGCCTGTGGATGTGCAGCTGACGCGATGTCAGGCCGGATATTTTGCTCGTCGCAGAATTCAGCCAATTCTCCCATGGAAAAATTACTCCCATTGTCCGTGATAATGCTATGCGGATAACCATACCGGATTATAACATCCTCGACAAATCTTTTGGCTATTGCTCCATCACAACTAGTGACAGGTTTAGCCTCGATCCACTTTGTGAATTTGTCCACCATCACTAAGAGGTGCGTGAATCCACTTGGTGCTCGTTTAAAAGGTCCTACCATGTCAAGCCCCTAGACCGAAAAAGGCCATGTTATAGGTATTGTTCGTAGCTGATTAGCCGGAACATGAGCTTGCTTGGCGTACTTTTGGCAGCCTTTGCATGTCTTGACTAATCGTTCGGCATATGCCTGAGCTGTAAGACAGAAAAATCCATGTCGAAAAGCTTTTGCCACTAAAGATTTGGCTGCAGCGTGGTGACCACACTCGCCTTCGTGGATTTCTCTTAAGATTTCCTCCTTCCGAGATACACAACTGAAAACCCCAGAAACACTCCGTTTATGGAGCTCACCTTTAACAATAGTATAGGCTTTTGCTCGTCGGACGATCTGTCGGCTCAGCACCTCATCTTCGGGTAATTTGCCATCTACCAAGTAATCTAGGTAGGGTTGAGTCCAGCTGGGAATTACAGCCAGAACTGCTATTAAAGGTGAGTCGGATTTGGTCGGATATTCCTCATCTACTCCCTTTATCGAGGGAACTTTGAGGTGCTCTAAAAACGCGCCATCCGGAACCTCTTTCCGTGCAGAGCCTATTCGAGATAGTGCGTCTGCTTCCTCGTTTTCTGCTCGAGGGATGTGTTGAACTTCAAACCCTTCGAACGATTTAGATAGATCATCCACGACAGCTTTATATGCTGCCATGTGCTTATTTGCATTACAAATATCCGAGACTTGCTGAGCAACAAGATCCGAATCTCCGTAACACATCAAACGTTGGATGCCAATATCCTTAGCAATCCAGATTCCATGCAGCAGTGCTTCATACTCGGCAATGTTGTTTGTCGCCGTGAAGTGGATCTGCAACACGTATAAAAGTTTATCTCCTTGGGGTGACTTGAGCACCACGCCAGCCCCCGAGCCTCCTCGAGCCTTAGACCCATCAAAAAAGAGGGTCCAATATTCCGACTTAGGGAGGATCATGTTCTCCTTGGTCTCTGTCCAATCAGCGACAAAGTCGGCAAGGATCTGGGATTTGATTGTTGTTCAGGGTTTGTACTCAATATCGAAAGCTGCAAGCTCTATGCCCCATTTAGCGACGCGTCCTGTGGCATCGCTATTGTTGATTATATCTCTCATGTGAGCTTTGCTCACCATGGTAATTGGATGCTCCTGAAAATAGTGTCGTAACTTACGAGATGCTAGAAAAACATCGTAAGCCAACTTTTGATAGTACGGATACCGCTGTTTTGATTCTGTCAGGACCTCGCTGACAAAGTATGTCGGACGCTGCACCAGGTGCTCCTGATTTTCTTCCGGTCTCTCCACCACCATAACTATACTGACAACCTTATTTGTCGCAGCAATGTAAAGCAACATCGGTTCCTGAGGTTCCGGCGCCGCAAGGATAGGAGCGATGAGAGTACTTTCTTCGTGTCTTGTAGTGCGGCTTTCCCGTTAGTCCAGACAAAATCCTTGGTCTTCTTCAAGAGTTTGTATAATGGTGCGGCTCTTTCACCAAGCCGGCTTACAAATCGACTGACGGCAGCAATGCAACCAGTTAATCTTTGTACGTCCTTCAGGCGAGTTGGCTTGGAAATATTGAGAATAGCCTTGATCTTGTTGCGGTTCACCTCTATACCTCTTTGAGACACGATAAAACCTAACAGTTTTCCGGTTGGTATTGCAAAGAAACATTTCTTTGGGTTAAGCATGATGTTGTATTTTCGTAAATTGGCGAACGTCTCCTCCAAGTCGGAAATCAATGTTTCCTTCTTTTTTGACATGACCGCGATATCATCCACGTATGCATGTACATTGCGTCCGAGCTGGTCATGGAGGCAACACTGCATCGTGCGCTGGTACGTAGCTCCTGCGTTCTTCAGCCCAAAGGGCATTGTAACAAAACAGAAGGTTCCGAAGGGGGTTATGAATGAAGTCTTGACTTTGTCAGATTCCTTCGTCCGTATTTGGTGATAACCGGAATATGCGTCGAGAAAACAGAGGAGTTCCGAGCCTGCCGTAGAATCGATAACTTGATCAATTCTAGGCAGAGCGAACGAATCTTTTGGACAAGCCTTGTTCAAGGCAGTGTAATCAACACACATCCTTAAATCAGTGGTGTCCTTTTTAGGGACCATTACAGGGTTGGCCGACCAATCAGTATGGATGACCTCTTCTATGAATCTGGCTAACTCGAGCCGCGCTAGTTCCTTAGCTATTGCCTTACGCTTTTCATCATCAAACCGTCGTAAGGACTGTTTGATGGGTTTAGCATTCGGGTTTACATTTAGAGAGTGCTCGGCAAGTTCCCTAGGTACTCCGGTCATGTCAGATGGCTGCCATGCGAAGATATCTTGATTTGCTTGGAGGAACTTCACGAGCACGCTTTCCTATGTGCTACTTAGGCCTACGCCTATCTGGGTCACCTTGGAGGGGTCGTCATCCTTCAACGGCGTCGTCTTCGTCTCTTCTGATGTCTTGAACTCCGGATTTGGCTTTGTCACCTCCTTCTTCATCGTAGGCATCTCGGGCGGATCTATGCTCTTTTTGATCTCCTGGTACTCCTGGGCGTGCAGCACGGCTTTGGCAAAGGCGGCATTTCCATCCTCGCACTCTCGCGCCTTCTTCGGGTCTCCCCATGATGGTGATTACGCCGTTGGGACCTGGAATTTCATCATATTATAAATGTAACACGGACGAGCCATAAAAGCCCAGTAAGTCGGACGTCCGAATATAGCGTGGTATGCGCTCTTGAACGGGACCACTTCGAAGGAAAGTGCCTTCGTCCGATAATTCTTTGGTGTTCCAAAAGTAACATCCAAAGTGATCTCTCCTAGGGAATTAGCCTATCTTCCTGGGACAACTCCGTGAAAGATCACAAAGCCGTGGTTCAGCTGTGTTTCCGAGATCTTCATCCGACGTAGCGTTTCGACATAGAGAATATTGATGCTGCTACCACCGTCCATGAGGGTCTTGGAGAAACCATAACCATCAATAAGTGGATTGACGACATATGATTTTCCTCGCCTATGTAGCTTAGGCGGATGATCGATGGCCAAACGTTATTGCTACTTCCGACCAGTCGAGATCTTGAGGGACAAATTGGGCTATGCGTTGAGATCGTGGAGAACTGCTTTCTTGACCTTTGCTGGTTGAGATCCGAGGAAGGTGACGTAAGTGTCCTTCTTGGTGGGAAAAGTTTTCTTCCCTTCCGACTTGGGATTTGAAGCGTCGGCTTCCTCCATGTCGGAATCTTCCTTGGTCTCTTTGTCTTTTTTGGGATTTTTCTTTCCCTTCTTCCGCTTAGCTTTGTAGCCCGCGGTATCATGTCTCTTGATGTTGTTGTTAAAACGACATTCAGCGTTGGTGTGGGATGAGCCCCCATTAGCGTCCAAATGATGCACACATGGGTTATTGGCGATGTCGGCCCAAGTGTACATTTTGCCTGGTTGTTGCTCTCCTCTACCTTGGACCCTTGATGTCCCACGGCCACGCCCGCGGCCTCCGCCACGTCCTCCTCGTCCTCCAGACCCGGAAACAGTAGTGACTACTGCTATCTCCGCGTTGGGTTTTTCTTCCGAGGTATTTTTGCGCTTCTGACCTTGTTGCTTTGCCGACTGAGGCACAGCCAGGGCATTGAGTAATCCCTCTGCATTGTCGTCAGCATTTGCATACTTGCTCGCTGTTTCTATCATTTCTCCCAGATCAGTAACCTTGTCACACTTCAAGCGATGGCGCAGTAAACCAATTGGGAGACCTGCGATGAAAGCTTCAATCATAGTTTAATCATTTACTCCTTCGCAGGAGTTTTTGGTGTCAATCCATTGTCCGAGGTAATCCCGGCAAGTTTCTCCGGCTTTCTGGGTGCAACGCTGTAGGTCTCCAACCGTACAGGGCCTCCAATATGTGCCTTCGAAATTCCGAAAGAACGCACTTTGTAAATCATACCAGTTGTGGATGGTGTTCGCCGGAAGCTCATTGAGCCATGATCGTGCTGTCTTCCTCAGCATGAGTGGGAGATATCGAGTCGCGACCAGGCTGTTTCCGCCTTTGGCGATGCAGCAAGCTTGGAAGAAATCCTGTAACCAGGTGTCAGGCCGAGCAATGTCGTCGTAGGCTTGAATATGTCTTGAGATAGCAAATCCTTTCAGGAACTTTGTAGCTCTGATGCGTGGTCCGAAGCACTTTGGGCCCACGTACACGTCATCGTTTTCGTAGCGCCGAGCCTCTATGTTGGAGTTGATCCTATGCCTTGCGTCGTTCAGGGATAGGGATCGTCCCGAATGCATTTGTGGCTGCGGTGTGCCTTGAGCCGGACTTGACACGCCACCACCTCCTCCGCCATGTCCTCCTTGACCTCCGTGGAGGCTGTTGTGATAACTGTGTGGTGGAGAGGGTGGTGCAGCGGGGTAGTTTCCGACTGATCCCGGGCCTTCGTCCGGAACGTCATTATTCCGATTCCGGGGAGGGTCTTGACTACGACGAGCCCCCTGCCGGCTTGTACCTGCATGGTTTCCATCGTTCCTTCGTCCGTCGTTCCCACCATAGTGAGGCTCAGCCGGACGGTTCTCATGTCTAGGAGGCGGCATTCTCTGACGATCCTCCTCCCGACGTTTCTCTTTATCTTCTCCCCTTTGATCCTTAGATTCTCGTCGGGGAGGATTCGTCGGATTCAGGGCAGCGATGGCGTCTTTCTCGGCCGCTGGTGACATTGCCCCAACCGCGTGTGGTTTTGTGATGTTGTCCTAAAGATCCGGTTCTCGAATAATTGTCTTCCCGTCGTTCGGGGCGATAATATTGCTCCGGAACGTAATGGGGTCTTACGTCAGCCCATGCCGGATCCGTGCGACATTGGTCAGCATCTGAGACCAGTTTTTGACTTCCGGACAGGGCGACCTTTTGCTGCTCCAGTCCCTTGTTGAGTAGCTTGATACCCAAACGGATCTCCTCTGGTCCTGGATTAGCCGATAGAATTTCTCGGGCTGCCACGGTATTTTGTACTGGTGTTGGGTATACCCAATCTCCTTTGCTATCTTTCCGTGGCTTCCCCATCTCATCTCCAAAAAGGACGGCACGGACACGTGGGAATTGGTTGTCATCTATGTGATGCTTCGTCTTCTCGATGCGCAGACATGTACTCCTTGTTCGACATGCGTTTCTTCTCCACCTCGATGTTTTTGGCTTCATCAAGGAGTTGTTGACGACGCGCTTCTAGGGCCTGGGCCCTTTCGTCCAGCTCATCTGCAGTAAGTTCTGCAGCTGTAGGGATAGGTGTGGTTAGTGCGGCATCGATGAGTTTACGCGCACCTTCAGTGATCACGTGTCCATCCACCGATGCTTCTTTTTTCGGCTCGTCTGGGATTAGTGCTCCATCCGAGTCTTCCTCGTATTCCTCGGCAATCACCTCCTCTGTCAGAGGGTCTTTTGCCGGGGTCTTGTTCTTCTTCTTTGCCTTCTTGGCAGCACCGGTAGCAAAGACGGCTTTGGGTCCGTTTCCCGGAGTCAAGCTCTGATCGGTACCCTCGGACATCTGGACTTCGGGATTGTCTCCGACGTCCATGTCATCCTGCGCTTTGGGAGAGTGTTCCCCGGATCCTTCGTCCATGGTTTCTCCTTCCTCTGCAGCTTTGGAGTTGTACTCCTCTTCATATTCCGCGGAGAACTTCCGGAAATCTGCCGACGTCATGGATTCATCCGAGGATGCGGGTACGTCGGCGTTTGTTCCAATTGCCTCCAGCACCGAGTCGGTGTTTTCTCCAGCATCGGCAGAGCCGGATCCGGATCCCACGTATCCGACGAAGTGCGACGCGTGCTTCCTAAGGTACCTGCGGCTTTCGCGGTCAGCCATATCAAAACTTTTGATGGTCTCGAGGATTGCATCTGCGCTTTCGCCTTGCAGTATCATACGTTTTAGTGTGTACCTTAGGAAAGGCCTGTCTGTTTCGGCATCATCAGAGCCGGAATCAGCGTCGTTGATATGTTCCTCCTGGATTTTGACTTCCACGGGTGGGTCGATCTGGGATCCGGCTCCTCCGAGGAGATCCACTCCAGATTCGACGTTGACCGCTAGGCCTTCTTCAGGTTCGGATTTCTCCACTGTCTCCGCGACTGGTGCGGGCTAGGTGGGATTAGGGTTTTCTGAGATCCGGAACTCTGCCGCCTCCGCGGACAAAGGGGACCCAGAAAATTCTTCTGCCTCTATCATCACCGCTGGGGTCGGTTGGGCAGGTTCAGCGAAACCGATGTAAACATCGATCTCGCCAAAAGACATGATTGTGTAGGCAGTCACGGCCTCTTTTGCCGGAATCCAAGTCTCGTCAAGAACGATGAGAGGGACATCGTTGGCGTAGAGGATGCGACCGACGGCGATGGTCTCGCTGATTCCGATTCTTGCAGATTCCGCTCGAACGTAGATCCGTAGCTCACTTGCCCCACGGTGGGCGCCAACTGTCGTCGGATTGATGACAAGTACGCCATGAGGGGGTCCTCGAGGCATGCGGAAGAGAGGGGGGTGAGACGTACGGTATTCTAGGACGGTGAGCACACAAGTTTACCTAGGTTCGAATCCGCCGGCTTTGGACGGATCCTACTCCTGCTAGCAATCGATGTCTGAGAGCGGAATATGGGTTATAAGGGTTTCGCCTGTGCGAGTTGAGGGTCTAAAGTATTGGGTTGCCCTAAAGGCTCTCCCTAGGACGGCTTATATAGATATCCGGCCTAGGGTTTTCAGGAGAGATCTATCCGGCTACGACTAAGAGTCTGTTACAGAGTACATCTTGAACTACAAGTAACATTATGGGCCTAAGTCGGTAAGTCTTCTGGGTCTTCCCGTAGCCGGATTGGACTCCGTCTTATCTCCCTAACTGGGTCGCCCATGAAGCAATGCTCTAACCTGAAGTGGGCCACCCTGGTCAGTGAGAAACTGTGAGGATACCCGGAAACTATATCCCCAACAGCGTCGGCTCGGAAGCCACCCACGAGCTTCTCTAGATAGGTGTCCTTGTACCAGGAGTGCATCAATGCCAGATCTTGTTCAGCCCCAATGCGTGCCGCCAGGTCACACAGCCGGTCGACGGCAGTAGATGCATCCATGATCTTCTCCACCAATAGAGTCATAGTTGCGGGGACGGCATCATCCGACTAGAGGAAAAAAGAGCGTGGTGCTCACCATGGGGAGTGCGACAACCTCCTTCCCCAGCAGGGCGACAAGCTCTTGGGCAGAGGGCTACACACCCGGCCAGTTCTTTTGGAGCCGGTTGTAGGACAGGAGATCTACCCCGAGATAGTAAGCTATCAGCAAAGTCAGAATCAAAATCCGGTTGATAGACCTGGACAAAAGAAAGTAGAAGAGAGCATACCCTTGGCAGTCCGGCCAACCTCCATGAGCTTGTTCAGGAGGAACTGCTCCCGCTCCTTCGGGCGGTTAACCTCTGCCTTCTTCTCCTGGCACTCCTTGTCCAGGAGGTAAAAGGCTACAACCCAACTAGAGAGGACATTCTCGTGCTCCTTCGCCGCTATTTCCAACTCCATAACTTTGGAGTGGAGTGCTTGGTTTTGTAGATAGAGGGTGGAGTTCGACTGGGTCAGTCGGGTGTTGGCCTTGGTCACCCGGTCGATCTCCCGTTGGGCGGTTGATACGTCCATAACGTATCTATAATTTTTCATGGTTTTATGCTAATAATATGCTTTTGACACTCCTTTTTTATAAAATTTATGATTTATTTGGACTAACCTACTAATAGTTGCAAAAGTGCACAATGTTCTTGTTTTACACTTCGATGTGTAGGAATTACCAAGAATACAAGTGGAAACCTTGTTGGAGTCAAATTGGGATTTTTCCAGAAATCTGTCTCAGAACTCTTTTTGAAGATGGTCACGTTTCGGGTTGAAGACGGCGTCAAAAGGAAAACTCTTCAACTACAAAGTTGTTGGAAATTTCGCGACAAATGTTCTGGACATAAAATTTAGCTGATTCCAAGTCCGGACAGGCCTTTTAGGCCCGATTTACTGCAGCCCAAGATGGGGTGATGGGAATCCGAGAAGCTATATAAAGGGAGGAAACCTAATTTGCTTAGGGCATCTCCACCCACGAATTTGTAGCCACCAAGAAGCCATGAAGGAAGGGGGCTAAGGGGTGGTGCTCCCCCATGATACCGGTGGCGGGGAAGGAGTCCCCCGCTCCGCCGCTGGCGCCGTCGCCCTCTTCACCATCTTCACCGCCATCTCCATCACCTAATCCTCCTAGTATGCAGTGGTTCATCCTCCCACACACCTTTGTACCGTCCTATGTAAACATGGTGTTTGATGCTATAAGTTATAATCCTATGATCTATGTCATGTTTGCACAGTTTCTTTGTTCTTAGATTGAAAGGTTGAACGTATTTGGTTCATTAGAGTTGTATGTTGATATGGTACAGTCCTTTGGTGTCCATTATATTTGTGCGCGCATGGATTAAACATCATAGGGTTTGTAGTATGTGTAAGAGGAAGGGGGGAGTTCTGCCGGAGTGACAGAAACCTGAGGACATGAACCAGAATGTTGCACGTATGTGAGTAAGAGGATCATTAAACTTAAGGCTATGGTTGGGGAAACCTTAATGCATTGATTAGTACTTACGGATGTTTGCTAACAATCCAATCATATAGTACATGTAATTCCAAGTAGTGAAGCGCATGTATATTAGCCTCTCCCACATAGAAAACTGCATCGAAGACAATGCACCCGATCTATTCGCTATTTAAACTTGGACAAAGACACCACAATTACCACCACTATTCCACACTCATGGTTCTGTTAGTTTCATGTATTTTATTGCTGCAGCAACTAGCTTTACTTTCTTGTTATTTATTATCATGCAAAGCTATCTCTATTACTCGTATTATTGCTCTAGTTTTATTTCCTAGATAATGCAAATGTTTAGTGTGCGTAGAGTTGTATCAGTGGTTGATAGAACTTGAGAGAATATTTATCCTACCTTTAGCTCCTCGTTGGGTTCGACACTCTTACTTATCGAAAAGGCTACACACGATCCTCTATACTTGTGGGTTATCAAGACCTTTTCTGGCACCGTTGCCGGGGAGCAATAGCGTGTGGGTGAATATTCTTGTGTGCACTTGTTTGCTTTATCTCTAAGTAGGTTTTACTTTCAGTTTTAAGTTGTTCTCTATCTTAGTATGGATAGGGAATACGAATTACAAAAAAATTAGTTATACTTGTTACCTAAAAACGTTTTAAAAAAGGAAAGTGATTGGAAAGATGAGTAATGGTTAAGTGGGGGTCGACCTTGAACACTTGTGTTCATGCCTATGAAACCAAAACAAATCTTTCAATGGAAGCTTTTCAGTTAAAAACTTGTAGGAATGCATGAAGACTTGAAAAAGAAATATATTTCTTGTATTGATCTTAATGCTTATTCATTCGAAAATACTTGAATCTTGATCTTATGCCTAACTTAAAGGCATTAAAGAAAAGTACTTATTGGGAGATAACCCAAAAGTTTTAGTTGAGTCTTGTAAGTTATTGCTTCAGTAATAACCTCTCCTTATCCTTTTTTATTTGCTTTTGGCCAAGAGTAACCTCTAATGAGAGAGAAGTAATGCTTGGGAAAGTTGCTGTCCTAAAACAGATTTTTGTGCTTCGCTGTAAAAATTCGTGTAAAATCTCCGTACGTCAGTTTGAGCTGTAATTTTTTGTGATTCTGCCCTAGGTTGTTATACAACTTTCGCTAGTTTAACACTTTTTGATTTGAGCAACATAAGGTCTTCGAAAAAATTGGTTTCTATCTGCTGGTCTGTTTTGACAGATTTCTGTCATTATTTGCATTTGCTTCTTGTTGATTCCTTTTTGGGTTCTCTTTGGGGAATTGAGATTTTTAAGGGAAGTGCTACAGTATCTTGTGTTTTAATGGAAATTTTATTGGTGTTGAAACTGAACCCAAAGACTTATTATCGTGAGTACACTAATGTTGCTAATGAAGATTATGTGAAGTTTTGTATGAAGGAAAAATTTCAGGTGTTAAGGAAAGAATGATGTAATGAGATGAAGAATGGACTAAAGCTCAAGCTTGGGGATGCCACCACGTGTCACCCCAAGAAATATCCAAGAAGTACAAGCGTCAAAGCTTGGGGATGCCCAAGGCATCCCCTTCTTCATCAATAAAAATCTCAGGTTCTTCCAAACACTTCATTTTTATTGTTTCATGCACAATTGTGTTGTTCTTGGAGCGTCTTCGTTTTCGTTTTTGGTTTTCGTTTGCTTGAATAAATTGGTTGGACCCCCTCTTTCATACATAAGTTTTCAAATAAGTGTGGTTTGGATTGGAAAAGGAGTAGGAAAAGTTCATGCTTAAGTGGTAAAAGGAGCTCGTTTTTTACGGTGGTCTATGCTTTGTCATGTCATGCTTGATATTGTTTTGGATTTATGCTTAGTGATTTTTGCTGTAGCATGACATGTTATAAACAATTGAGATTGCTTAATGTGCCTTGAAAGAATCATGCGTTGTTTTAGCATATTAAAGCATAGTATTGTGGTATTCTCTTTTGATGCTTTATTTGGGTTGACTTGGCGCATGCTCACACCATGTTATGACTATCCCAAGTCACCATATCCTTTATGATCCTTTAGTTTTCGACTTGTAATATCACTTTATGCTTTAATTAATGATGTTTTGTCGTTTTGCATGATTATGGCCATTATTGCTCTTTTAGTTGGTCGCTCCCAGTCTTTTGCTAGCCTCCATAACCAAGTATGAGTTCCACTCATGCATCCAACTCCAAATAAAACCAAGTTATCCCAAAGAGTACATCATACCTACCTATTAGCATTTGATATTCCAAGTATATTCATGCTTTTATCTACCCTCCGAATTAAACTTGTTATGAGAAAACTAGTGATTAAAGCTCTCACGAACTTGATGGCACACATTACTTTTCTTGCCCCTAATAAACTTGAACCATTGTGTCTTCTATGTTGTATATGCTTGCACTTATATGTTGGGGATTAGTAGAACCATGTTGTCATGGGGAACGCTTTCAACATTGCACTTGTACATTGTACCTAGTTGATATCATGCTCTTTTATCTATGGATGTCGTCGATGTGAAATGAAAGGGGAGCTTGTAAGTCCATGGAGTTATGTATGTGTGTTAGAGAAACGCCTGGGCCGCCGGTCTAATCCATGCCTAATCATGGTGGAAACCTGCAGCGTAACCATAATGAGCAAACTATGAAGCATGCTTCTTATAAAAAAGAGATAGAGATTGAGAAAAAAGAAAAAAAAGATGAGAAAAGAGGAAAGAGAGAAAAAAGCTCCATTTTCCCATGGTAAATAAGAAGATTGCTGAGATGCTCGTTGTCTGCTTGCCTTGTCATTTTGATATGGGGATTCTTCCGTATCATCGGGCAAGGGGTACCCTGTTGGCGGTTCTCTATGATACACATGTACTTACTATGACAAGAACTTACCATAACTAAACTTGAGTAGCATGAGGAGCGGCCCTCGTATTCAAGGGACATGAGATTTCCAACTTATACTTTGTCAAGCATATACTCCATAGTTTGTTCACTTTAACCTTAATCACTTCAAGATGCTTATGATAGGGACAATGAGAGCTGAAAGCTAATAAGTACCATAATTTTTGGAAGCTCTTTATGAGACTTGAATCCCTGCTTCCTTCTATGAAGGCATTTCTTCCACTTTTATATTGAGTCTCCACCTTCTATCTTTATGCACCAATTAAGAGAGCATAGTTGTCATTCTTAGTTCTATGTGCATTGTCCCAAGACTTGTTGATTGATGCATAACTTTGATATTGCTTGTTCCTAAACTATTTGTATCTAGTCACCCTTATGAACTTTGAAGGTGTCCTATGCATTTATGTTTTGCTACTCTATGAGGGACAAGCTGAATACCATTCTCATTATGCTTTCTTTATGTGAAACAAACAAACGTCTTGCAAAGCATTGTTATTCATGAATCATTTGTTTGTGCCTTTTCATGTTACAACATAGTTGCTATGTCTTATTGTTAGAACTCTATCTTTCATGATTCATGTTTAGAGTACCTTAATCCCAGCTATCAATACTTTTACAATAATGATGATCAAGATTGTGTTGTCTGCATATCACCTCAAAAATTATATTGTTTTGATCATTTACCTACTCGAGGACGAGCAGGAACTAAGCTTGGGGATGTTGATACGTCCATAATATATCTATAATTTTTGATGGTTTTATGCTAATAATATGCTTTTGACACTCCTTTTTGTATAAAGTTTATGATTTATTTGGACTAACCTACTAATAGTTGCAAAAGTGCATAATGTTCTTGTTTTACACTTTGATGTGTAGGAATTACCAAGAATACATGTGGAAACCTTGTTGGAGTCAAATTGGGATTTTTCTAGAAATCTGTCTCCGAATTCTTTTTGACGATGGTCATGTTTCGGGTCGAAGATGGCGTCAAACGGAAAACTCTTCAACTATAAAATTGTTGGAAATTTCGTGACAAATGTTCTAGACATAAAATTTAGCTGATTCTGAGTCCGGACGGGCCTTTTAGGCCTGATTTACTGCAGCCCAAGATAGGGTGACGGGAATCCGAGAAGCTATATAAAGAGAGGAAACCTAATTAGCCTAGGGCATCTTCACCCACGAATTTGCAGCCACCAAAGCCATGTTTTTGCTTCCCCATGGATCCCATCTCCATGGGGGAGGGCTCCCAAGAAGCCATGAAGGAAGGGGGCTAAGGGGCGGTGCTCCCCCATGATACCGGCGGCAGGGAAGGAGTCCCCCACTCCGTCGCCGGCGCTGCCGCCGCCCTCTTCACCATCTTCACCGCCATCTCCATCACCTAATCCTCCTAGTATGCATTGGTTCATCCTCCCACACACCTATGTACCATCCTATGTAAACATGGTGTTTGATGCTATAAGTTATAATCCTATGATCTATGTCATGTTTGCATAGTTTCTTTGTTCTTAGATTGAATGGTTGAACGTCTTTGATTCATTAGAGTTGTATGTTGATATGGTGCAGTCCTTTGGTGTCCGTTATATTTGTGCGCGCATGGATTAAACATCATAGGGTTTGTAGTATGTGTAAGAGGAAGGGGAGAAGTTCTGCTGGAGTGACAGAAACCTGAGGATGCGAATCGGAACGTTGCACGTATGGGAGTAAGAGGACCATTAAACTTAAGGCTATGGTTGGGGAAACCTTAATGCATTGATTAGTACTTACGGATGTTTGCTAACAATCCAATCATATAGTACATGTAATTCCAAGTAGTGAAGCGCATGTATATTTAGCCTCTCCCACATAGAAAACTGCATCAAAGACAATGAACCCGATCTATTCGCTATTTAAACTTGGACAAAGCCACCACAATTACCACCACTATTCCACACTCATGGTTCTGTTAGTTTAGTGTATTTTATTGCTGCAACAACTAGCTTTACTTTCTTGTTATTTATTATCATGCAAAGCTATCTCTATTACTCGTATTATTGCTCTAGTTTTATTTCCTAGATAATGCAAATGTTTAGTATGCGTAGAGTTGTATCAGTGGTTGATAGAACTTGAGAGAATATTTATCCTACCTTTAGCTCCTAGTTGGGTTTGACACTCTTACTTATTGAAAAGGCTACACACGATCCCCTATACTTGTGGGTTATCAGCGGTGACCATCAGAGCTGCAAGACTAGCTAGAAGTGAACAACCAAAGCAAGAGAAACACGCAGAAGACAAAGACAAAACAAGGGTTGGTTCAGAACTTACCCCATGAAGTGCTGTTGGCGACCACCAGCTATCGCTCGAGCTCCTTAACCGGATCGACCAAGCTGACCTAGAGCACCTTCAGCTCCTTTAGGTTGAGCTCTAGGCTGGCTTCCAGGTCCCTGGACAGTCGTAGAGCACCGGTTCGGCCCACTTCCTGACTAGCTTGACCGCCATGGATGATCGGCTAGAACCGGTATCCATTGATCGCCGTTTGCCGTCTTCAGGAGCCGGGGGAGTTCTCCCTCTTCCTCGTCGTCCTCGTGCGGGTGCGATTCATCCTCTGGATCGTCGGCCCGACTAGGAAGCGTGTCTCCCTTGTCATCCGGGCTTGGGTAGGTCGGCAACGAAGGTGGTCTTTGTAGCATCCCAATTGTCTAACAATTGCAATGCTACTAGCCTAGTCTAATAAAATGCTACTTCCTACATATAATTGTTGCATCATAATTATATCATGCTCATGTCATCTTGCCACATTGCATTTGAGCATCATATAAAACCCTTTTCATTTGGTTCTTATCTCATATGCACCATTAATTGTATTTGCCTCTTGATACATTGTATTTGGTTCTTGATAAATGCTTGATGCCTAAGTTGAGTTGGGGGCATATCTTTTATTAACTCCACCACCCCATTATTCCACCATCCAACTATATGTGAGCCTTGCAATTTATTTGGTTTTACCTCTAGCTCATGTGGGTTGGGATGGATCCACATACAATTCCACATGCTCCCATATATGCATCATGCTGTTTTCACATTATTGATATGTAGAGAGCCACATGGCCACCTTTGCATGCCATGTGAGTGGAGTGCCTTGTCAAGCTTCCATATGGTTTAAATTTGAATATAAGCTCATGGAGGAATACAATTGTGGTTCATGTTGGCTAGTGGCACATACACACAAGCTTGGCCACCTTATATTCATGCATGATCTTGTATTTAGTCCATGTGGTAAACAAGCTTCCTTTCCTTTTGTTGGACTATATTCAAATTCTTGAAACCTTGCTCATATAAATGCCATGAGTTATTCTAGTGGTTTTCACTACTAGAGAATGCATTTACTATTCATACATGGGCCATGCAAGATCACCACCCTCTTCTTTTAGTTGGCTTTTTCTTTGATTTTTGAGTGGAGCTTGGTTCCTTTGAAATCAATTCAAGCTTGCTCAATTTTGAGTCCAACCATCTTAGGGCTCATCCTCTCTTGGTTTTGTTAAGCTATATGGCATGCATATATCAAGTGGAGCATTCCTTTTCTCTTTAGCTCTACCCCCTTTGCTCTTACACAAACCCTCACCATCTTACTCTCTCTTTGTCCATCTTATGTCTCTCCTAGCTACCTTGCCGAGCCACTCCCCCTTGCTGAGCCACCCCCTTGTCTTGCTTGCAAAAAGAGCAGCCAGCTCGACCACCACCCTCCTAAACTGATGACCTACCCCCCTCCTAGCTAAGTAGAGAGAGAAAGGAAAGAGGGAAGAAAACCCTACCCCCCACTGATCTCTCCCTTACTTTGAAAAAAGGTGACAGCCATCTTCCCCCCCCCCCTTGTACCTCTCCCTCTCCCTTATCACCACCCCCTCTCCCAGGCTCTAGATGAGACCCCATGCGCCAGCCCTTCCTCCTTCTTCCTCCCCAAGCCATAGCCATGCCTTCATCAACCCTAGCCACGAACCCCCTCGGATCTCCTTCTGTTCAGGTGGACGCCAAGCTGCTCTGAGGGTACCTGGACACTCCCCGGCTTCCCCTTCTTTGTCCTGTGCATGACCCCCGCTAGGAGATCGCCGGAGTTGACGCCGTGCCGCCATAGATGCCATGAACCAAAGGAGCGGATCGCCAGCATCGCGCCAGTACCCCGCCACCCCGGCTTCCACGGCTTCGCGGGCGCACTCTCGTGAGCACCTCCTCCCTCCCGGACATCCCCTTTTCCTCTCTAGCTCATCGCAACACCGCCACGCTCCGTCGAGAAGCCTCAGTCTTGCGCCTTTCATCTTTGTCGATGCTGCCTTTGCGGTAACAGCACTTCCAGTAGCCTCCTGTTCGTCGTCGAAGCCCGGCCGACACAGTTTGCCTCCATAGTTTCTCCCTAAACAAAATCCCTAGAGCGTAGACCCTCTTTCTTTTTTGTGTTGCGAGTTTCCTCTAGTTCGCCGCCGTTTAGCCGCCAATCCCGTCGAAAAACGTCGCCGCCATCGGGATCGACCGAGTTCAGTTTTCGCGTCGGGTTTAGTTAAACAGCAGCCCGCCATGTTTTTGCAAGAACCCCCCTTCGTTGTTTCGTCGCGCACCGGCTAGTCCCTCCGCAGCCCCTTTAGGCCCACCAGTCAGCCCCTCCCCCGTTTTGCAAAAAGGTACCCGTGCTTTGAGGTTTTCCCACCCGCACTCCCCCGGATTCCCCACGTGGCCGCGCCATTTGCTACCGTGTGGGTCCGCAGAGGCGTAGTCCCGCTTGTCATCCTCATGGTGGCTGAACCCTAGGTGAGAAGAGCCCCGCATAGACCGCTGCGACCCACTGGCTGAGTCAGGTACCCCACTTGGTGACGGTGGCTAGCTTCTTTTGTGTGCAAAAAGTACCTGCCTTTTATCTGTTTAATAAAAATGATTTCAGAAATGTTTAATATGATTTTAAATCCAGTTTTTAATAACTTTTAATTGATAACCCCAAATTTGACAAATAATATGTCTAAATCGATCAGAGCAACGAG
Organism: Avena insularis; assembly: GCA_023614405.1. Lineage (NCBI taxonomy): Eukaryota > Viridiplantae > Streptophyta > Magnoliopsida > Poales > Poaceae > Avena > Avena insularis. Next base: position 281,899,733 of record CM042688.1, on the reverse strand, counting down.
CCCGTTCTGACTACGCATTCCATGATATGAATTGAAGAATGCATCATATAAATATTAAGTGGACAGCAAGTTATATGGGAGCAAAACCTGACTAAAAACCTATAAAAAATGCTTTATTCTTGTACCCACACCTCAACCATGCCATGCTATGTTACGCCATGTAATTTGTGCATCATTCATCATGGCATGCTTGTTTGCTTGTCGCATTTTATTTATATGTTTGCGCATTATATTTATGTTGGCCCTTGTTTGTTTGGTTCTTCTTTCGAATAGCCGAAAGGTGGGAATTATCAGGAATCCCAGGAGTACTACCCAGATCCATCTCTCGCTTCAACTGAGCTGCCAGGCAAGCACTACCACATGCTTGCATACATATAGTTCCTATTGCTTCTATCTTATTCTTGCATCATTGAGTCGCGATTGCATTAAACTGAATCCTAAGTATTGCATGGCCTTACTTTTAAACCCCACCGAAGCTTGTTCCTCCATCCCATGAGCCACTACTACAGGAGTTGTTTGAGCCAAGCGAGTCATAGAACAACATGTGTAGGATATGTGAGCGTCTGATGGTTAATGAGGTACCTAAACAACTTAACCTGAGTAGTAATGGGATAACTAATGAAAGAGGCACCGGTGGGCAATATCTGTCATTTGGTTTTTCATGCTCACTTGTGTCCCGTAGGACCCCGAGTACTTGATTCCTGTTCCTTGACTATTCGCACTATCCACATACGGGAGACTCTATGAATCCCCCTTTGCTTGAGCTTGATTTTCATTTTATTTCTTGGGGCCACAAAGTAGTTTGGGGCTTTATTACTATCTTGTACGTATGCCATGTTTTACCGCTTTATTTATGATTATGCGTGGAGCACCTGTACTGTTTAGGGATGGCAGAGTGTTTTTGCGGTATCGACAAGCCCAGTCACACTTTTGGGTTCCCAGTCGTTTACAGCCATTGGCGCAAACCTTGGGTCCGTCTCGGAGCCGGCCAACTTCATTGCGGGTAGCTTAATGGGGTGGCCCCCTGAAATAATTTATGAATCCTATGAATGCTTTGTCGTGAGGCCTCGTTGCGTTTTATTTGATTCTTCCCGAGGTCGATCGTGTGTGTGTTGCTATTTGTGCACCCCTGCAGGGTAAATCTTTCTGAAAGTCATGTACGCGGTTATGGACAACTTGGAGCACAGCTTCTCGATCATAGACAAGTATAACTAAAGTACCGTCTTTAATTTGACTAAATATCTGACTAGTAATTAGTGCAATATTCATGGAATGATTAATAAAACTGCCAACGGATGGGTTGTTCGTCCGCTTTCGTTGGTGTTTAGAAGGAGGATGGATCTGTTACTTTATACTGTTATAACTGTTGTTTCTAATTAACGGACATCCGCCTATCATTGGTTAGGCGAATGGTTAGCGAGTATCTATAGACTTGTTAGTTATTATCTTTTGCTGTAATTGCGTCACCCCAGGTATATGTCCCCTTTAGAGGCATAAAGACTTGCTGAGTACCCCTAGGGTCTCACACGATAAATTGTTTGATTCAGATGAACATGTGTATTCGCAAGATGGATACTGGGTGGAGGAGACAGATGATGTTGGCAACGATCACTCGATCTAGAGATTCCGGGGATGGGGATCCATGAGATCTGTGGGCGGGATGTGTTTATTTATGTGGCATCTTATGCCGATTTGCTTCTTATCCGTACTCGGATCTTGATTCCACCTTCCGCTTGATACTCTGTTGATTGATGTATGAGGAGCTATCCTAAACTATTATCTCTATATAGGATATTTGGATCTTGCCATATGGCGTTGCAATATTTCTATTTCTTTTAGATGGTATGGCTCTGAGAACTATTGTAAGGTAGCTTGCATACATACTCACTTGTGTATGTATTTGATCTCTTCGCCTGTTGCCTACGCCGCTCGCTCTTGTCCCGATGTTCATGGAAGTGGTTAGGGCGGTCGACGGGCCTACACGTGGGTGGCCCTGGGCCCCCGCTGTAAAATTCCTTAACCACTTTTGGTTCATCCAGGCTTGAACTTAGAGCGTAGGGTCCGAGGTTGTTACAGTCTTCACGCTCTCTCCCTCCTCCCGAATGTTGTAGGGGAACATATGTGTTGGGTAACAAGCATTAGACGGAAAGTAAGCAAGATCAACCATATAGTAAAGAGTAGGAAAAGAGAGTCAGCACTTACCCGGGGAGCGCGGTTCGCGCAGCAGTAGGGAACCAGTCTAAAGGACCAGCCGTCCTCGACCTTCTCCTTGAAAATGGCCCAGAGCCACTCCTGGAGGTTGGTGAGTCGGGGATCACGCCTAGAGATCCGGGTGGGGTCCAGTCGTCCGGAGTAGTAGCACATATTGTGTGCGCATTGCTGGAGTGGCATCATTAGCCAGGACATCCAGCCGAGGGTCACATCAAGGCCGGTCAACCCGCTGTGACGAGATTCCGCATCCGGTGCAGCATAGCGTCGCTCTCCTCCCTGGAGCCGTGAAGCTTTAGGTTCCAATCCTTCTGGCTAGATTCGACGTTCGCGAAGGCTGGAAGGTTGATCCGGTCTTTGGGTGTCAGGTTATTTGCGTAGAAGTATGACCGTTTCTAGAGCTTCACGGTGTCATGTAGCTGGAACTTCGGGTAATCGGTCTGCGACCGAGAGTAGATGGAGGAACCACCGCAGGTTAGCAGCAGCCCCTTGGGCCACTTCGTATGGGTGCAGACGAGGAAGAGCCGACAAAAGAGTCCAAGATCCAGCTAGATCCTGGGGTAACATTCACAAAATGTTATGAAGTGTGCCAGGACGTTGATGGCGTTGGCGCCCAGGTGGTGCAGCCGGAGATTGAAGAAAGCGAAGAAGGTGATGATGAAAGGGTGGACAGGGAGCGCGAGCCCATGAGCCAGGTGCATGAGGAAGATGACCTGCTCACCTTCGTCGGGGTTCGGGACCACCTCGTCTGCCGGCGATAGCCGCACCTCAACTACATCCTTTGGTGGAAGAATGCGAGACCGATGATACTTTTGAATCTGGTTGCTGGTAACCATCGAACCACACTATCCGCCAGGCTCGTCGGCCATGTCATCTGACAATGCAGGTAGCGGGATCCGGTTGCCCATTACTCGCCGACGACCAAGTTCGGGTGGCGCGATGAGGACTGGAGAGCAAAAGGCAAGATCAAGAGGAAGAAAGAAGAGGAAGCAGAGCGAAGTGTTGGGAGAGGCACGGGGAAGGGGGCGAGTGCGAGCGACCGCCGCTCCGGGCGCAACCGTCCCGAAGGACACATGGCAACCCCTCGTCGCTCGGATCCTTAGCGCTAGATGCTCAGCCATAGAAGATCATGGGGCGGTTTCCAAGGCGGCAGACCGATAGGAAGCGACCCAGCGCGCAACAATGATGGACATTAAATCGTGGGTGACGTCGGCAATGACGCCGCCGGACGATCCAATCGTTGGTTTCCATCCGGACCGGAGTTTGAATTTTGGTAAGCCTGTGCGAATTTCCCCAAAGGGTGAAATCAGCGCACGCTCGGGGTCTAGTGTTGGGGGATCACCCCCGGTAGCCTAACTGGACATGTTATATCCGTCCGGGTAGGAAAATCTGAGAAGACAAAGGAAACTGCCAAGGCTAGCTAGATCGGTCCAGCCGGGAGTAAGACACACGCAGAGGAGGTGAGATGGTCAGAAGACATTGGGCCAGCTGTATCGGCATAGCCGGACCGACGAAGCACAAGAAGGGCGAGTGGTGTTAATCCGGCTAGAGGAAACTAGCCGCACTAGCACACCTAGAAGCTGTGGCTAGGCGTGACGCGTTGCATAGTGTGTTCCACGCCCTAGCCTACCGATGGGACGTAAAGGTGGCCGGTGTGGCAAGCCCATACCAGAGACTTTCCTGCCGACACGGGGAATAGTGGAGATGGCGTACATTGTGGTCATGTCGGCTCATACGACAAACACTATGGACACGATCTCTGCTGCGTAGCACTGTGGGTGACCAGCCGGCTAGGGCCCGTATGTGGGACCCGCCAGCTGGCCATATTTGTGACTGTTGCCCCGACCCTTTATAAGGGGCAACGATGCCTCCTGAGCAAGGGTTGGACTCTGTTAGTTTGTTAGCACGCATACAGTTCGACTAGTGCTTGTAGTTCTTGTGTTCATCATCCAGATAGTCAGGTCAGCAAGACTAGGAGTTTTACCTCTCATACAGAGGGCTCCGAACCTGGGTACTTATTGTGTCCCGCTACACTTGCTTGTGCCCAATCTCGACTGCGGTCACCGTCGTAGTCGCCATACTTGCTCCCACCCTCTATCTAGCCTTCTTAGGCACTGCCGTAACCAGAAATATGACAAGGAGGGCGCCGACGATGCCAATCGAGGTTGCTTCGAATGCGCCTCCTACCTGGCGCGCTAGATGTTGTGCCTTAGATTTTGACACTGGGGATGGAGGATCCCCTTTTTAGTTCGTCCAGGGGCACAACATCCGGCGAGCTAGACGAACACAATCACACAGAGAGACACATGTTTTTTACCCAGATTCAGGCCGTGATGTGCGGATCCCTGCGTCATGTAATTGTCTACCATGTGTTGGATGATCATGCGATTACAGAGTTTCTTCCCGGAGAAGAAACACAACATGTTCTTCCCTCTCTCGACCTCTCCCCTTCCGACTGACCTAGGCCCCATTTTATAATGATAAGGGGATACCAAAAGGGTCGGTCACGACGTGGCGACACGTGGATACACGCAGTGATGCGCCGCGTGCATGGTTACAATGTGGCCGAGCTCCTATGGGGTTTAGTGGTCTAGGCCACAGAGGCAGCGCCTAGCTATACAAATGGTCTTGTCTTGTCACTCTGGCTCCTGTTAGAGCCCGCATGCTAGTCAGGACCTTTCTACTCCTAGACCGTGATCAACTGAGCCCCCGGGTGGCCATCCTGGGAGAGGGTATCCCCATGGAGGATTTCAGTTGCGGGTCACGGGGGTGAATCCCACGGACCCCAGGGTACATGGATACGCCAACTTTTTTTAATGAAACAACAGATGATTAAGGTGTTGTTCACGGTTATTAGGGCATATACAATGGGGTGATGTGAGCCTTCCCTTGGAGTTGCCATGTAGGACTATCGCTTAGATAGACGAGAGAATGAAAAAAGAGAAGATTGTTTTCTCTTTTTTTTACGGGAAGATTGCCTTCTCTTAGCTAAAGTAAAATATGATCTCTTAAAAATAGTAGAAGACTATTTTCTCAATTGTACCTTGTGTCTTTCCTTATTAACACAATTTCTTTTTATAATTAGTCGATTCACATTAATTTTTAGAGACGACAATAAGAGACCTATATTGTACAAACTTATTGTTATTGCTTTCTCTAAATTGTGTGGAGCGCTAAGAGAAGACCTCTCTACCAGTGTACATGCCCTTAGTGCTGTCAAAATGCGATTTTTTACACGAAATTCCCTTCCGCCACGTTATCAAATGTTTATTGGTCGTGAAATTAAATTTAAGTTTTTATCCTGAACATAGCAGTTACGAAAAAAAAAAACCGATCACTTGCAAGTCCCTACTGAACTCAGCTGTCAGACAGCAGTAACTGAAGTATACGTTTTGTTTCTTCTTTTCAGTCCAGATACTATTGGAACAGTTTAGTTGCCCATAAATTAACCCAATAAGGATATACATATTTGCAGCTGGAGCAGAAGATGTAATGCTGTATGTACTGTACACATCTGAACTGAAGTAGGCCTATTGCACGGTAAGAAGTGACGAAATCCAAATTCCTACTGACACAGCCCCTACAGTCGCAACTGCTTGACTTAGCTCCAAGAACACGTTTGGCCTTGGTACGGGCAACTCCTTCCAGTTTGTCCTTCTGACAGGAAAAATAAATAAATTTAGGAATATAAGCGAGTTTTGTAATGGATGTTGAAACAAAGAGATGATCAACAAGGCATGAAAGACCATGGACTACAAAATGGGCATAATCCTATTTTTATTCCCAAAGATGAAGGGAAAAACATCTTCCAGTATCTGCATCAGGAAGCAGATTTTTTCCTGACCAAAACGCGCATGATCCAATAATGCGGTCGAACAGTTGGGACATGCAGACCCCTGACTAAGGTTTATTTTTCTTTTTTGCAATTATATGAGTGATGCCTTTGACAAACTGGACATTAATGTGAGGATCAAACCCAAGCTGTTAAGCCCACCATCTATGGTAAGCCCCTAGGTGGGTCGCTTTTTTCTCATGGCATATCATTCATGCACAGTAAGCTGCGACCCAGTTCATAACAAACTCTTGTCAAAAGGTTTGAGAATCAATACCCCAAGTCAGCTATGACTATGCTAATGTTGTCTTGTGACCGTTGATCCTGCAATAAAAAATAATAGATAGAAAATTAGAACATATTTGATTGTCATGAGGTTTAATGAACACCAAATATAGAGGTGGGGAGGAAGATATAAAGGTGGCAAACAATAATACCAGAGCTTTCTCCCCAAGCGCCTCACAGGCCCGCTACAAAACCAATGGGCAATAAGCAAGCATACCGACTAACAAACATAGTGAGTATCATTTATTTAGCAGAGATAGACTGCATACCTGGACATCTCCATGTTGACGAAGTTGATCTCTGACAAAAGCTACAGCTTCAGTGCTGCAGAATACAGACAGCTATACATGTCACAATACTGAACAGATAACTGAAGTGTCTTACGAGGAGGCTGTAGAACTATAAAAATATAAAGACCAAACAACTCCTGTGTTTACCTTTTAATGTAATCCCAAAGGCCATCAGTTGCTACCAAAACAAATTCAACATCCGATCCAAGCTCCACGAGAGATATATCAGGTGAAGAGATTACTAGATCCCCTTTAAATTTTATTCTGTTCACAAGAGATTGGATAATTAAAAAATTCACGTATAGCATATTATCATGTACCAAAACTTATGTTTATGGAAAGACTTATGTTTTGAAACTCTATTATTTATCATCAAACATGGTAATGTCATCTGCCTAATTTGTTGAAGAATACTGATTACACAATTGGACATGTCAATTACTTGTCATACAAGACATCTCATACTGAACAGCAGCTGCAGTAGCAACCAAAACACATGCATGGAAATTGGATAAACATTAAATGCATGGCGATAAGAAGATAATTACTGAGAGTACTATAGTTTAGGATATTCAAATCCCTGATCTTTTTTTGCAGAAAATCTCGGATCTAATATGTGCTGATCGTCAGATGATTATTCCAGTTACAACAAATTGCAGGTGCAAATAAAATATTTTATCAGATGCAAATAAATATTTTTCAGCAGAAAGCTTACTTTACTCAGTACAACCAATCATTTCTGGTCCAACAAACAATGAACTATTATAATATCTCATGCAAGATGACTCAGCATAATTATCACAAACAATGAACTATTGCATGTTCAAGATATAAGTAGAAAACAATTTCGAGTAAATCTCCCAAAGAAAGGAAACACTATACTTCATCCACCAGGAAACAAATGAAAAGGGAGCAAAGTTATTGTTGTCAACAGTCGAAGAAAGATGGAAGGTCATCAGAAAGTAGCGGTGCTTAATAGATAAGGATTCAACTACTAATTAACACCCACTAGCAAGAGTTTTTGGCACATATTCTGCTCAAAAGAGTTATTCGGCAGATAACTGAATGGGGAAACACACCTAACACAAATGACCTACAAACTTCACAATAAAAAGTCTGAGCGCATCAAACGATGCAGAGGCCAGGGGATGCCTCCTTTGAGAAAGAAAAAAAAAACATAAATGACCTCATTGTTTATTTAGAAAAGCCTTACTTAGTTGCTTGAGAGTTCAGGCGTATCTTGAGCAAGGTTCTTTAAGCACTAAGCGCTGAGCGAGCGTTTTACCTCCGCTTTTTCCTTTTCTGAAGGATTAAAGTGCTAAAGCACACACTTAAGTGCAATTAAGCGTTAGGCATTTTGTCTCCGCTCAGCACTTGGGGCACGCCTAAGAGTGCATTTAGGAGCACTTAATTTAACACCGATCTTGAGATATAAATGTTACAAGAATAGCGGGTAGGAGAATATCGATCAGGTGGGGGGCAAGGCCGAGCACGAAGACTATAAGTTGGCTGGGAGGAGGAAGACGGTGCAATAGAAGTAGATGGCACGTCTGTAGATTCATCCACACCACGTGGACGACGAGTATAATGAAAAGGAAAAGTAGGACGAGAAGGAACCACCGGGGGTGATGGAGATGGAGAAGACATCGGTGATGAAGGTGGAGAGTCATGCGATAAGGGAGGAGAAGAAATCGTAGGAGAAGACGGTGTCGAGTTGATAACACTGAGATGAGGAGTAGGAACATGAGGCACAACAGGAGGTGTATCAGGAAACATGAGAAAAGAGATGTCCTCGACTGAAGAGGAGGATGGTCGCGGGTAGAATTGGTGAGACCGATCAAAAGTCACATCCCGAGAAATACGCATCCGACGACCTACAGGATCCCAACAGCGGTAACTCTTATGCTCATCATTGTATCCTAGAAAAACACATTCAACAAACTGAGCTGTCAATTTGGTGCGTTCGCGAGGGGCTAGGAGAACATAGCAACATAGCCAAACAAACGAAGCGCCGAATAATCATGAGAGCAACCGAAAAGTCACTCTAGAGGAATACCGCCGTGCAGAGCAGCTGAGGGCTGAATGTTGATGAGATAGGTGGAAGTGCAGATAGCCTCAGCCCAAAAATGAGACGGTAGAGAGGCAGAAATCATCATTGCACAAGCCGTCTCAAGAAGGTGACGATGCTTGCGCTCAGCCACGCCATTCTGAGCATGTGCACTTGAACAAGAGAACTAAGCAAGAGTACCCTCCTCAACAAGAAAACTACGCAACATCTTGGAGATATACTCGCCTGCAGAATCAGCACGGAACACACGAATAGGCGTAGAAAACTGGGTATGTACCATGGTAGCAAAACTCTTATAAATAGAGGGAACCTCACTACGAGATGACATAAAGTAAAGTCAAGTGTAGCGAGAGAAATCATCTATAAAGATAATATAGTATCGATGACCCCCTTTTGAAGCGAAAGGGGTCGGACCCCACACATCGGAATGTGCTAAATTAAAAGGACGTTGAGACACTGACTCACTGGTAGAATAAGGTAACTGAACCTGTTTACCAAGCCTACAACTCTGACACTGTAAAGGGACATCTCCCGAGACAGGCCCCAGGAGACCTCGACGAACTAAAGACGAAAGACGAGAATCACACAGATGACCAAGTCAATGATGTCATTGCTAGAAGGAGCTGGTAGCTGAAGCGACGAAAACAGATGGACTGACAGGTGTGGTGGCAGCGGAAGGAACATGAAGCCAATCTATCTCCCAAAGACCTTGAGAGTCATGGCGCCAAGGGCCAGCCCAAACCAGAGCCTTCGTGCGACGATCCTGGATAGAACAAGAATCAACATCAAGAATGACGCGACAACCAGAATCAGTAAGCTGACCGGCAGAAAAAAGGTTCATTATAAGATGAGGAACATGCGAAACATCTGGAACAGAAAAAGGAGTGGAAAGAGTGCCTCGACTAGCAACAGAAAGAGGAGTACCATCATCAGTAAGTACATTGATAGGAATATCAAGAGATCTAAGAGAGGATAAGGCAGAAGAATTAGAAGACATATGAAAGGAAGCTCCAGAATCCAGGACCCACGGGAATGTACCTGACTGTGTAGATGGTGGTCTCTCAGCACTAGAAGCACCAGTCACAGAGCCTGTAGTACCTATTGAAGAGCCCGAAGCAGCAAGTAGGCGCTTAAGTGATAAAATATCCTGCTCAGTCAGGGAGACGGTAGATGGCGTCAGAGAAGCACGAGTCCCACGAGAAGAAATGTGCTCCCTATTGCGCATATCACGCTTCTTCTTGAAGCAATCGGACTCAGGGTGACCATCTCTATCACAGTATCCGCAATGAGCACGAGTACGAGTACGTCGCCCACCACCTGTGGGAGTAGGCAGTAGTGGCGTAGCACTCGAGCGAGAAAACACTGGTGTAGCAGACGGAGTGGCAGGAGCTCGAGCAGCAGATGGAGTAGCAGGAGCTCGAGCAACGAGCACAGATGGAACTTGGAGCATACCAGCACCACGGAGGCGGGTCTCCTCTGCGCGAAGCTCGACAAGCACCTCAGAAAGAGGAACACGACCTCGAGAATACAAATGAGCACGTCGAGTTTCAAAGTCCTCACGTAGACGAGACAAGAACTCATGTGTGCGATGTAACTCCAAATCTGATCTCACGGTCTAGCAACATGGGCAAGTACCACAAACAACTGAGCGAAGAGAGTCGAGCTGGCACCATATAGCAGAACTCTGTCTGTAAAACTCGTCAATAGTAGAGCCACCCTGCTGAAGAGCATGCTCCTGACGGAGCACAGATAAATAGAGAGTATCACCAGAAGGCTGATAGCGATGGCGGAGGTGAGTCCACATCTCAAAGACAGTACCGAGACCCATAAACTCAGAAGCAAACTGAGGTAAAACACTAGAACTGAGGATGGCTGCAGCATGAGCATCCTCATCACACCACTGAGTGTAAGTAGTCAGATCATCACGATAAACAGAAAGAGCATCTGAATAATCCGAGACCTGTTGGTCGTAAGCAGCAATCGCATCATCATAAGCAATCGTGGCTGCATTCCTATCAGCCTCAGAAGCATCTGCGGCAAGACCCGGTTGCGTCGGCGGGGTAGGAGCCACCGAAGGAACCGGATGAGGCGGACAAGTGATCTCGCCAGAAAGAACACCCCATAAACGAATACCACGCATGTAAATACGCATAAAACCAACGAACTCATTATAGTTTGTCCCATCAAAGATCAGCAGACAGCGAGGGATTGCCACGTAACCTGATGACGAATACATTGCAATTCTACCAATAAATCTGATACTTTATCGGTAGCAACAACCAGATAACCAGATCAGGCCCGAACGAGAAAACCAATACAGATACAGAAGCTCACGGGCAATAGACTGAAACTGCAGATCGGACTGGTGTTGACGCAGCAAAGCCTGGGCGACACGTCCGGCCGGCAAGCGAGGATTTCAGCCCACGACCAATAAATAGAAAAATCACAGAACAAAATTGGCACTTCAGCCCATGACCACAAAAGCAGCCGATTCTTCAGCCGACCACAACTCACGATCGATTCAGCAACCGACCATATTCCAGAGAAGACCAAAACCAGAGCCTCACCAAACAAACGAGCTGGGTGCCTGGGTCAACACAAGAAGCCAGCCAAAGGGACCGACCAAACAACAGAGGCAACGCCCGCCCGGGGTCAACGCTCGAGCACGGGAGTCCCAGAACGATGGCAGTTGGCGGAGGAACAGATCCCGGCAGCAATCCAAGCGGCGAAGACGGATCAATTCCCGGCGCCGACGAATCAATTCCCGCCGGCGGCGGAAAAAATCCAGGCGGTGGCAGAAGATGTCCTGGCAGATCGAGCTGATGTCGATCTGGTCGCGGAACCGTCGGCGCAGACCTTGGAAAATCGGCGGCGTAGACCTCCGGTGGGCAGGGCAGCTGTGGAGACCAGAAAGGGGCTGTGTCGATCTCAATCTCGAGCAGCAACACAGACCAGCAGGGAAACAGCCCGGGAGGGTTGGGCTTCCAGGATAGAGCACGCGCGAGTAGAAGTGCAGCGGCCTAGAAGCGGCAGGCGATGGAGAAGATGCAGCAGCGCAGGCGGCCAAAAAGATAGCGCCTCCGCAGTGGAAGATGTAGCGCGTGCAAAAAAAAAAACCTAGTGCACTGATGCCTACATCTTGAGGCACTAGGTTATCATATTACGAGAATAGCTTATCATATTACTCAGAGGCAAAATGCCTTATATACATGTGGGAGTCAAAAGGCCAAAAGGTAGGAGGTCAAAAGGCCAACATAAATATATTACTAACAATAAAAACACAAGAACCTACTCCCTCCGTCCCAAAATAAGTGACTTAAGTTTGTCTAGATTTGCATGTACCTATATACTAAAACGTGTCTAGATACATCCGAATCTAGACAAATTCATGTCACTTATTTTAGGATGGAGGGAGTACAAAAATAACATAGAGCATGAATGCATTGGGCGCTTTACCTTGAGACGAATTTTTCAGTCCATCTTCCTTCTTTAACTCCTTTTACCAGCATCCTTACGTAACACCATGAGATGTTAAATACAGCAGGAGCATTATTGGGAGTAATGTAACAAGAGGAGTTTTTAAGGCGTGTAGAGAGAGCAGGGAGTACAAAGACTAACTCATTCTTCCGTGTCTTAAATCTTATGTCTCCAAAAGCTCGAGATACAGAGATGTCCCCACATATGCGTCCATCGAGAATCTACAAAAGTAATGTTCGTTGTTAAAACAAGACTCACAACAGGAGTGAGAGCAGTACGTTCAAGGCTTCAGGCACTGAACAGAGAGAGCTCAGCTTACAATACCAAACAGAGTATGCTAGATAATCCTAACCATTTTATCATCTGTAAAGCAGCATAAAGATGTGACCCAAATGAAAAACATGGTGAGCATGGAAGTGACTACAACATATAATTTTTTACGGAAACAGTGTGACTAAATCAATAATCATTTACAATGCGATGGCACTCCGTGGTAGAGAAAGGGAATAGATACAAAGGGCATCAAATGAATCAAACAATACACAACTATGTACAAGAGGGACCAAACTATATCAATACTGACTATTTTTGTTGGAATATGAAGGACATGCACATCCAAGCGGTATCCAATGGAAGAAGTAGAATGTTATTAAAGAAAGCAAGCTGTGACCAAACCTGTGGTAACCAGGCTTTCTTACCCGTATAGTCCATATATCGTAGACGTAACTTCTTGATAAAGGCATTTATGAAAAAAAACTTCTTGATGAAGTATCTCAAACTTGTAGTGTACTCCCAAACCACAAACGTGAAACTGCCAACCAGATACAGGAGGTTCCTAGATGTGCTAGATTTTTCGCAGGACATTTGTGTTGACTGTTGCCCATATTTGGAAAACAGATCGCAATTTATATGAAAAAAGAAGCATGTTTATTTGCATATGAGATCAAAGAGTTAAGAAATTTCATGCTAAGCTGCCCATATTAAGAGAGCACTGTGATATCTATGAAGGTAGAAAAACAATAGTTCAACAAAGACTGGGAGACTTGCGCTTCCATTATGTAACAATAAAAACAGTAGTCCACATAAGGAAATTCAGAAGAACCATGGAAGCGAAAACACACCCATCCACCTGCTGCTCTAATCCGCTTGACCTCTTCAAGGGATGTTTTGTTGTTCCCGTATGGCCGATGAAAGTTGGTCAGAGATTGAGGTCTTCCGCCACGCGATACAACCTGCTAATCAACATCGAAGACAATCTTATCATCACCAAAGAAAAAATCCTCACATAACCATCAATCCAGAGTTCACTTTAAATTTCACGGTGCTAAACATGATAACAAGATGATAGACAGGTAGAGGTAAGAGGAAATGCTACTACCAAGCAGGAATCACCAATGTGTGAGACAACAAGGACATCTTTCCTCAGAAACAAGGCTGTGGCTGTGGCGCCAGATTCGTCTTCCTTGTCCATTTGCTCAAGCCTGTGAAGTAGCAACAACACAGCTCGTAAGATGTCAGAACTCATAACATCTATAGCTAGTATAAGCAGTGCGTAAGAAAATGAGAATTCCCTACATGCTATATTATGTGTAGCAAGAGATTAAGGTTTAGGGGGTATTGCACGGCACTCAAAGGGCCGGCCTGGTCATATATATAGGGTAGTTTACATGAACAAATACAGTAATATATGATGGTTTATACAATACCAACCGTATGTACATCTAGGTCAAATACTATGTTTATCACCCTCCCTCAATCTCAACTGACTGAATGTTGAGATTGCGCTTACAAACAGTAAACAACGGCAAGGGGGGAGGCTTGGTGAAGATGTCAGCGAGCTGATCCTTGGAGGAGATAAATCTGATCTAGAGCAACTTCTGAGCAACCCGTTCTCGAACAAAGTGGAAATCAACCTCAATATGCTTCGTCCGAGCATGGAACACTGGATTGGTAGAAAGGTATGTTGCCCCAATATTGTCACACCATAAGACAGGTGGACTAGTCTGTGTAACTCCAAGTTCACCAAGAAGAGCTTGTACCCATATAATCTCAGCAGTTGCATTGGCAACAGCCTTATACTCAGATTCAGTACTGGAGCGAGAAACTGTAGCTTGTTTCCTAGCACTCCATGAAACAAGATTACCACCATAGAATATGGCAAAAAAAACCTGGATCGGCGATCATCGGCATTTCCTGTCCAATCCGCATCAGAGAAGGCAGACAATAAATCGGGTGTAGTGAAGAAGGGCCGAAGAACAAGTCCATGAGACAAGGTGCCCTGCACATAGCGTAAAATGCGTTTGACCGCCGACCAATGAGCACACCGGGGAGCATGTAGATACTGGCAGACTTTGTTAACACAGAACGACAAGTCTGGCCTAGTCATGGTGAGGCACTGTAACCCTCCAACGATGCTGCGATAGCGAGTAGAGTCATCGGCGGACAGAGGGGTACCATCAGTAGCTGACAACTTCTCAAAAGATGCCATTGGAGTAGTCACCGATGTACACTTCAGCATCCCTGCGCGCTGAAGCAGTTCAGTCGCATACTTTTGCTGGCTCAAGAGAAGACCACCACGGCTCATAGTATGAACCTCAACTTCAAGGAAATAATGAAGAGGACCAAGATCCTTGAGAGCAAAGGAGGAACCGAGCTGAAGTACCAGTCGATCAGCAATAGTATTAGAGGAGCTCACCACAATAATGTCATCCACATAGACCAACAAATAAACTGTGATCTCAGACTGCCGTAGGATGAACAAGGAGGTATCAGTTGTGGATGCAGTAAAACCAAGACTGGCTAGAACGGATCTTAACCGGGCATGCTAGGCTCATGGAGCTTGTTTAAGCCCGTAGAGAGCTTTATCAAGCCGATAGAGATGATCAGTATGTATAGGATCTACAAAACCAGGAGGTTGACGCATGAAGACCTCCTCCTCGAGTACGCCATGTAAAAATGCATTTTGTATGTCTAGTTGACGAAGGTGCCAGCCTCGAGTAAGATCCAGAGAGAGCAGTAATCTGATGGTAGTAGGTTTGACCACAGGGCTAAAAGTATCCTCATAGTATAGTTCATATCTTTGCTTGAATCCCTTAGCAACAAGGCGAGCTTTGTACCGCTCGATAGAACCATCAAATGTGCGCTTAATCTTAAACACCCACTTGCAATCGATGATGTTCAGACCAGGAAGAGGAGGAACCAAACGCCATGTTTTGTTTCGTTGTAGTGCAGTAAACTCACTTTCCATAGCATCACGCTAATGTGGGGACGCAAGAGCTGCACGATGATCCCTGGGTTCAGTAAGCAGAATGTCAGGATCAGAAGAACGAGCAGCAGCCCACGCGACCGCGCCATCCGTATGCTCTTTTTTCTTGGATATTCCTCGCTGTAACCGAGTTGTTGGGCCCGGCATGAAGCGGCAGTGGCAGCCCGATGGCGACGGTCAATGACCCGGCCGTCGGTCGAGGTATCTGACCCAGGTGAATGGGCCATAGCAGAGCCCGACCCAGGACGAGTGGAGCCGGAGGATGGAGCGAGCGAGGAGGACTCAGATGGGCTCGCAGCGCGGGGAGGCATCACCGGGTCAGCCCAAGATGCATGCGTCGCTGCAGTACCATGCAGATCGACGTCTGGAGCGTCCATGTGATCATCGTGATCAGAGGACACCTCGTCCAGTAGTTCAAGGCGAGCTCCACGTCCCGTTCCTGCACCATGGTTAGCCAACAACAATGGGGCATGTGTAGAATCCACAAATTGGTCGGAAAGTAAAAGTGGTGTAGGTGTGGTAGGTATGTTGGAAGACGAAGTATGGGCAAACGGAAAAACATTCTCATCAAACACGACGTCAAGAGAAATATAGACTCGGTTGGTAGGTATATGAAGACACTTGTATCCCTTATGTGAGGAGCTATAGCCCAAGAAAACACACTGTTTGGAGCGAATCTCAAGTTTGCGATTGTTGTATGGGCGTAGGTGTGGCTAGCAAGCACATCCAAAAACTTTGAAAAAAGTATAGTCGGGAGTTTCACCAAGAAGACGCTCCAGAGGTGTGGCCATGTTAATGACACGGCTGGGTAGTCTATTGATAAGAAAACACACAGTAGAGCATCGCTCCAAAAACGGTAAGGAACAGACACATGAGCTAAAAGAGTAAGACCTGTCTCTACAATATGGCGATGTTTTCGTTCAGCAGTACCATTCTGTTGATGTGTATGAGGACAAGAGACACGGTGAGAGATACCAATATCAGAAAAAAAAAACTTGTTTAATCGATGATACTCTCCACCCCAGTCACTTTGCACATGTAAGATTTTCTTATTTAGGAGACGTTCGACATGTTGTTGATACTAAAGGAATACACAGCACATCAGACTTATGTTTAAGTAAATAAAGCCATGTGAATCGACTGTAAGCATCAACAAAACTCACATAATATTGATGTCCACTAATTGATGTTTGAGCAGGACCCCAAACATCTGAATAAATAATCTCCAAAGGAGCAGTAGTAACACGAGTAGATAAAGAGAAAGGTAACTGATGACTCTTGCCTTGCTGACAGGCATCACAAATTACAACTTTATTAACTGACGCTGAGGGGAGTTCATAACGATGTAAAATATGCTGGACTATGGGTATGACTGGATGACCTAAGCGGGAATGCCACTGATCACGCGACACCTTAATACTACTGAAGGCTCTCTTCATGGTCGACACATCAAGGGTATAGAGACCTCCACGACTTCCCCCTCTAAGTAGAATTTCGCTCGTGACCCGATCCTTGATGAGAAAATACCAAGGGTGAAATTCAAAGAAAACATTTTGTCACCAGAAAAACGTTGAACAGAGAGAAGATTCCTAGTAATTGAGGGAACTTGAAGAATGTTTCTAAGATGCAAGTGTTGTGTAGGTGAATAGATGATTGACCAATATGTGTAATCTGCATACCTGAACCATTGGCGGCTTGGACTTGATCCTTGCCACGGTACGGCTCGTGCACCGTGAGCTTTTCGAGGTTGTTGGTGGTGTGATCAGTTGTGGCAGTGTTGGCATACCAGGCGGGATCCACTGGGTAGGACGAAGTAGTCCCAGTGTACGTGGTGGCGTTGGCAGAAGAGGTGGTGTCAAAGGCAGCTATCTGCCATTCCATATTGCGTCCATCGTTCGCAGCGCCGAGGAAGTTCTTCTGGAACCTCTTGAAGCAGCAAGAAGCGACGTGGCCGACTTTGGAGCAGATCTAGCATATGGGCCGAGATCCTGAGCCACCACCAGCATTGCCGCCAGGACGACCCGATGATGGGTGCTGTGGCGGCGGAGTGTACCCCTGTTTCTGCGGCGACGGGTAGGAGGGGCGCCCACCACCTGATCGACCCGAGTAATGGGCCATGTGGTAAACATCAGCGCTCATCTCAGCCTTCCTGGCTTCGATGCGCTGTTCAGTGTTAAATGTAATAGTTTAGTTTTAATTATTTTGGTGACCAGTCTCGTGTTGTACACGGACACCTCTCCTCCTGTACTGCCCGACTCGGCCTTGTGCCAATATATTAACATGCAACCCGTGTGGACTCAAGCACGGTTCCTGTCATTGTATTTGACATGGTATCAGAGCTCCTCCTCCCATGACCTAGCTGCCGCCGCCGCCATATAACATCATCGCCGTCGCATCAGAAACTCTCTCTGTTGCCACCGCTGATCATCAACGACCAAGACACCCAAAACAAACCAACGACTACAATCTGCTGCCGCCGCCGCTGTTAAAGTCGTCGCCACCGCATCTACAATCCATCCGCCACCGCAGATCCTACTGCCGTCGCCGCCTACAACCTTCCCAAAGAAAACCCCTCCAACAATCCTAGATCCGATCACCATGAGTACTTCCTCGTCAAGCTCGACCCTGGCCGCTGCCCTTGGTAGCCCTCCAACTCAGCTTCTGACAAGGGCCAACTTCCTCCTATGGCAAGCCCTCATCGTCCCGGCGTTTTGTGGCGCCAATGTTATGGACCTCCTCGATGGATCTAATCGTGCTCCTGTTAAGACTGTCGAGTCTGAGGACTCTGTAGTGAAGAAAACCTAAGTGGCAAACCCTGCATATGTGGCCTGGATTGCTCGGGATCAGCAGGTGCTACGTTTTCTCTTGAATTCGCTTTCACCAGAGATTCTGTCGCATGTTCTGGGTCTCGACACCACCGCCGCTGTGTGGGCTGCAATTAATGCCATGTTCAAAATAGCGTCCCGCACCAAGGCCCAACATCTGCGTGAGAAGCTCAATGACACAAAGAAACTCACTATGACTGCCGATTAGTATTATACCAAGATGAAGGGCTTCGCTTTCGAGCTCTCAGCACTTGGAAAATCTGTTGATAACGATGAAATGCTGGGTTATCTCCTGCATGGTCTGGACAAGGTAGAATACAACTCCCTCATCACCTCGGTCCATGGAATTTCAAGCACTACCTTGGATGAATTTTAGCCCACACAGCGTTGGAAATTCAAGCACTCTGTGGATATGATATGCGCAATGGCGTTGAAGAGAATGGTGTGTTTGTCTCCTCGGCAACCCCCACGTGGCCACACTCCACCTCCTCGTGGTTACTCACCTCCCCTCATGTTCGCAGCCCTGATCATGGTGGCTACTACCGTGGTGGTGGTGGTGACCGCTATCGCGACCGGGATGAAGATGATCGCAACACCTGGCGCCGTGATGAGCGCCGTGACAGGCGCAATGATGGTGGTGGACGTCGTTCAGATCGTACACCCACCAAGTATGTTGACACTGACTGTCAAATTTGTAAGAAACATGGACATCCTGCTAGTGAGTGCTGGTGGCGCTGTTTTGATGACAAGAAAAGGAGGGACAACTCAGAGAAGGGAGCAAATCTTGCCTCCTATGGTGTTGACACAAATTGGTATGTTGATTCTGGCACCACCGACCATGTCACCAATGAGCTGAACAAGCTCCTCATCGCCAACAAGTACCATGGGCAAGACAAGGTCCACACTGCTGAAGGCACATGTATGAGCGTTAGTCACATTGGTAATTCAATATTGCGTACCCCTCAAGTTCTTTTGATCTCAAAGATACTCTTGTTGTTCCCAGTGCATCCAAGAATCTTTTATCTATTCATCGATTTACCCTTGATAATCATGTCTTTATTGAATTTCATCCTTTCTTCTTTTTAATCAAGGACCAAGCAACTCGAAGAATTATGTTTAGAGGCCCTTGCTATGGTGGCCTCTATCCCTTGGTGCCTATGTTTCATGAGACCTCCAAGCATGCTTTCTTCACAATAAAGCCATCATCATCTACATGGCATCACCGTCTAGGACATCCGTCTTTATTTGTGGTTCAACAAGTTCTTAGAAGAAATAAAATAGCTTACACCCCAGAGAGTACTCCTTATGTTTGTGATTCTTGTCAGTTAGCTAAGAGTCATCAGTTGCCATATCCTGTGTCATCTAGTGTCTCTACTGCTCCCTTAGAGCAAGTATTCTCTGATGTTTGGGGTCCTGCTCCCCTCTCTGTGGGAAAACATGCATATTATGTAAGCTTTATAGATGATTTCGGTAAATTTACTTGGATATATTTGCTTAAGAAGCGTTCTGATATTTATCAAGCCTTTCTTAATCATTAGCAATATGTTGAGCGTAAGTTTGATAGAAAAATTGTTACTATGCAAACTGATTGGGGAGGCTAGTATGAGAAATTAAATGGTTTCTTTCAAAAGGTTGGCATCACCCATCATGTCTCATGTCCTCATGCTCATCAACAAAATGGTTCTGCTAAGAGAAAACACCGTCATATAGTTGAAGTTGGTCTAGCATTACTTGCCAATGCTTCCATGCCTCTCAAATATTGGGATGAAGCTTTTATTACTGCCACCTTCCTCGTAAACTTGCTTCCTAGCAAAGTTCTAGATTTTGACACTCCTACTGAACGTCTCCTTCATGTCACACCAAATTATGATGCTCTTCGAACTTTTGGTTGTGCTTGTTGGCCAAATCTTCGTCCTTACAACAAGCGTAAGCTTGTTTTTCGGTCTAAACGGTGTGTTTTTCTTGGTTATAGTCCTCTTCACAAGGGTGTCAAATGTCTTGATGTTTCTACAGGCAGAATCTATATATCACGTGATGTTGTTTCTGATGAAAATGTTTTTCCGTTTGCCTCTCTTCATCCTAATGTTGGTGTCCTTCTCAAACAACAAATTCTTCTTCTTTCAAATTCTACATCTTCTTCCAATGAGGGTATACAAAATATTGATAACCATGTGCCTACCATTGTTCCAATTATTGATGCACAGCAGGTTGCAGAAGCAGCAGAAGAAAACCGCAACTCAAATAGCGCTCCAACCAGCTCGGAATTTCGTCTTGACCAACATGCAAAAGAAGACGAACTGGGCACGGACAGTGAGGGAGATTCTGACCGACATTCTCCTTGTCACCAGGATCCCGAGGTGGCGTGCCCCGAGGGAGATCCTCCCGCCCGGCTCCTCGTCTATTCCCGCCGAACCATGACCTCCGGGCTCTCCCGAGGCGGGCGTGGCACATGCTGTCTGAGCCCCGTCAAGCGGTCCCTTCACTACTCCCGGGAGGAACGTGGAGGACACACGCCTTGGCCATCGGGCCGCCTACACACTGCATCGACGACGATGCGGCCGATCGCACTTGATCGTCTTCCGAGCTGGACCGTGGATGATTCCCGCTTGGGATCTTCGTGTGCCATTTGAAGCCGCAGTGAAGGTGAAGATCATTTGGAAGAAAATGAAAACAATGAAAATTCATCGCCACCTCCGTCTCCACCTAGAGTTCGTACACGTCTGCAAAAAGGTATACGACACCCAAAACAATATACTGATGGTACTATCAGATATGGTATGTTCTCTTCTACAGGTGAACCTTGTACACTTATGGAGGCTCTTAATGACTCAAAATGGCACCAAGCAATGCAAGAAGAGTATGATGCACTGATCGAAAACAAAACATGACACCTTGTTCCTCCGAGCAGCAATAGAAATCTAAATGACTGTAAGTGCGTATATCGTGTCAAGAAGAAAGCAAATGGTTCTATTGACAGGTATAAAGCAAGGCTGGTTGCAAAAGGGTTCAAACAGAGATATGGTATTGATTATGAGGATACCTTTAGTCCTATGGTTAAGATTGCTACTATCAGAATTGTCTTGTCTCTATTTGTCTCTCGTGGATGGAGCTTACGGCAGCTAGATGTCAAGAATGCGTTTTTACATGGTGTTCTGGAAGAGGAGGTATATATGAGACAACCTCCAGGTTTTGAGAATCCTCACGCTCCGCATCATATTTGCAAACTTGACAAGGCCCTTTATGGACTGAAACAAGCACCTTGAGCATGGTACTCCAGACTTAGCTTAAAATTAAATGAGCTTGGTTTTATTCCCTCCAAGGCAGATACATCACTATTTCTATATGATAGAGCAGGTATCACTATCTATGTGTTAATCTATGTTGATGATATTATAGTAACAAGTTCTTCTGATGTTGCCAATACTATTCTGCTTAGAGATCTCAATGCAAACTTTGCTATTAAAGACCTAGGTGACTTACATTATTTTCTTGGTATTGAAGTCAAGAAGGTGCCGAATGGACTGATTTTGACACAGGAAAAGTATGCTACAGATTTGATTGCAAAAGTTGGCATGCGTGACTGTAAGGCTGCCCCTACACCTTTATCCTCTACAGAACAGTTGTCTCTTGGCACACCTCTAGGTCCTGAAGACAGTACTCAGTATCACAGTATTGTTGGAGGATTGCAGTATTTGACACTGACACGCCCAGACTTATCTTATTCTGTGAATAAAGTTTGCCAGTTTCTCCATGCTCCTACCACAGAACATTGGTCAGCTGTGAAGCGTATTCTTAGATATATTCAAGATACCTCCAAGGTTGGAACTACATTTGTTAAATCATCTTCTATTCTTCTCAGTGCCTTTTCTGATGCAGATTGGGCAGGCTCTATTGATGATAGGCGGTCCACTGGTGGATTTGCTATATTTGTTGGATCAAACTTGGTTTCTTGGAGTGCCAGAAAACAAGCCACAGTGTTCAGGTCCAGTACTGAGGCTGAATACAAAGCCTTGGCAAATGCTACAGCAGAATTAATTTGGGTTGAAGCTCTTCTTGGTGAACTTGGTGTTAAATTAAAGGAAAAGCCATGTCTTTGGTGTGACAATCTAGGTGCCACCTATTTGTCTGTCAATCCAGTGTTTCATGCTCGTACCAAACACATTGAGATAGATTTTCACTTTGTTAGAGAAAGAGTTGCCAGCAATCTCCTGGACATCAGATTTGTTTCAAGCAAAGATCAAGTTGCAGATGGTTTTACAAAGGCACTTCCAGTAAAACAGTTAGATGAATTCAAGTGTAATCTAAACCTTTCCAAAGGTTTAGATTAAGGGGGGTGTTAAATGTAATAGATTAGTTTTAATTATTTTGGTGTACCGTCTCGTGTTGTACACGGACACCTCTCCCCCTCTACTGCCCGACTCGGTCTTGTGCCAATATATTAACATGCAACCCGTGTGGACTCAAGCACGGTTCCTGTCTTGTATTTGACACACTGAGGAGCTGCGAGTAGACGTCCCGCATCGGCATCGGATCCGTGACGGGGCGGGCAGCGATGCGATCGGCGAGTGGGTCGTACTCGCCATCCAGCCCGGCAAGGAGGTATGAATTGAATTCCTCTGGACGGAGGGGTTGTCCTATTGCCGCCAGAGAATCGGCCATGCCCTTGACCTTGTTGAAGAAAGAAGTGGCTGAGCCGTCGAGCTTGCGGGCCTTGTTGAGCTTGCCACGGATCTCCATGACACGCGTGGACTGTGACGAAAAGCTCACCTTCAGGGTTTCCCAAGCTTCTTGAGATGTAGTGGCCAGCGTCACCATGCCGATCACCGGCTCCGTAGGAGAGGAGATGATGGTGGACAAGATGGCCTGATCCTGCTGAAGCCAGGCTGAGTACAACGGGTTGGAGACGGTCGGAGTAGCGTCGGTGGCCTTGTCAGGGTTCGGCACCGTCTCAGATGGACACGGTAGTGTGCCGTCGATGAAGCCATAGATCAGGTTGCTCCGAAGGATTGGAACCACCTGAGTACACTAGTAGATGTAGTTGTCGCTGGAGAGGCGGGTCGTGATCTGGCTGGCGATCGCGATCGACGCGGTAGGGATCAGCGAGACCATCGTGGCCGCCCTGTTCATGGTCAGGCCAGCGCCATAGGAGCTGGTTGTAGATGACCCGAAGGAGGAGAGCGACGAGCTGGACGACAGCGCGGGGGCAGTCATCTTCTAGACGACAGGGGAGTAGATCGCGGCGGCGGCGAGGGTAGATCGCGTCGGGGGCGGGAGTAGGAGGAAGCGGATTAAGAACTAAGCTCTGATACCATATTATGTGTAGCAAGAGATTAGGGTTTAGGGGGTATTGCACGACACTCTTTTTTTTGCGAGTTTTTTTTTTTTTTGCACGGCACTCAAAGGGCCGGCCTGGTCATATATATAGGGTAGTTTACATGTACAAATACAGTAATATATGGTGGTTTATACAATACTAACCATATGTACATCTAGGTCAAATACTATGTTTATCACTGATAAGTAGCTCTACCACAGACAAAGAGTGTATTCCCTAAATGCCACTAGTTAGCGGTTTTGAATCCCCTCCGTGCCATTGTGGTAACCACTCCTTAAAAGAGCTCCGTTAAGTCACATAAGACATGTCTGTTTTCAGAAAATATAAAGAAATACCTTCGATGAGAAATCATTGATCAAAGAATGAAAAATAATAAAACGTCCGGTACAAATGTGTCATAGCATGTACAAGTGGTGTAGAGAGAATTAGTGTATACTGCCATGCAAAAAAAAAGAATTAGTGTATACTGCATTAAATATGCAATAGAGGAGCAAAATGATCTTTTCATACATAATGGAGCCGGTACTAACAGGCAATTTATGGAATGGCATGAAGGAAACTCAAAACTTTTTTTTTTACGCAATGAACTATTATCCAGTGGTTTGTAGGCAATAAGCCTTTTGTCAGTGATGGCCTGCTGGGAAGTGGGATTCTCTCAATTAAAAGAGGTACGGAGTAAATGAAATCCTAGCCTGACCAGGTGGAGAGGTTGGCGTCCACAGTGGCAAAGGCACGCCTGATCAATTCCGTGATGGCTTCAAGATTCTTGGTGTTGAGCACTGCTCCACCATCCAACGCGGCCGCGCATTCCTTGTACAACTCGTCCCTGCAACACCAAAAAAAATCCGGGTAAAGTGGCCGTGCAGCGTGCGAAATTGCAGTACAAGGAAGGAGATGATCGGCGCGTGCGTGCCTGAGGAACTGGACGGTGGAGGAACCAGCGTGGCCGTCGAAAACCGCAGCGAAGGAGAAACCGTGGAGCAGGGACTCGGGGCGGAGGACGACCTCGTCCTCCATCTCCTCGCGGGCGCCCTGCAGCTTGGCGCTTCCCCACCGGATGGCCTCCAGCTCCGACGACGACGCAGAGGCAGCCGCCAGGCTGCCCGCCGCTGTCGCCTGGCACCGCATAGCGGAGGCGGCGACCCAGCCGCAGCACCGGAGCGCGCCGGCGCCGGCTGAGTGGGAGGCGAGCGGCAGCCGCGACACACGCGGGCTCAGCAGCGCCATACTAGTGGTGTGATTTTTTCTCTTTCTCGGGATATTTATTTGATTATTTGTCGCGTTTGATTTTCTCTCGTGGGGTTTGGAGGGATAAGAGGCGAGCGGCACCGTGGATTTCACCATGTTGTTCCACTTCCACCTGGAGGGATAAGATGTGTCATATCGCTCGCTGCTAAATCGCTTTCTTTTCGCAGAGCTCCATGTATCCGCCTCGGAACAGTTGACAACACAAAACAAGTTTTAATACTCCAAAAATTCGTAATCAAACTAATTGAACAACATTATACGAGGCTATGTAAGAATATGCCAGTTTGTAGGCTATTTTTCTAGACTATAGAGTTAAGAACAATAGAACAGTAAAACTGAATTAGGGCATCCCTACGGGTCGGCGGTTGACCTTATGGGGGGCACCGGCCTCGCAGGTACTAGCCGCCGCTTCCAAACAGCGCCCCCTCCCCCCGTTTCCTCTCCCAAATTTAAATATTCAAAAAGGTTGTCGGAAATTAAACATAGTTTTTTCACCATCGGGCATAACATAGTTCAGGCGATACAACCACCGAAATACAAGTCCATCGGTCAAAATAAACATACGAGGAACACGAAAATCAAACGGAGGGAGATCATCCGCCGCGGTGGGTGGCACCTCCGGGGTTGCTGGCGGCGAAACGGTGGTGCTGGCATGGGCGCCAATCGGGTTCGGGGTCGCAGTCGCCGGTGTCGGGATGCTGTTCTGGTTGGCGGCCGCTCGGTTCTCGGAGAGGATCAAGGCGTGTTGATCAACACACCACGCATTCACCTTGGCGTCCATGTCCTTCGTGTCGACCATCAAGATCGCCAAGTCCTACCTCCTCTTCTTTGCCCCCACATTGGCCTTGATGAGGCCGAGCTTGATGTCCTGTCGCTCGATGACCGACGCTCACCTTGTCGTGACGATCTCCTCCAACCTGGTGGCTTGCTCTGCCCTCATGGCGGCGTGTGTGGCAGCGTCCGCCGTGCAGGCCAGGATGGATGAGTGTAGTTTCTCAATGGCTGGCGACGTGTCCCTCATGGCCTTGGCCTTCCTATGGCCAATGGGTCAACCTTCCGAGGCCGTCGATGGTGCCGCTCCGGGGTCGTACGCGGTAGTCTTGGCCTTGGTGAGAGTGGTCCGCATCTCCGTCCACTTGTGGCACCCCTCGATCCGTGCAAAGACATGGATGAACTTAAACTCGATGTCGTCGTTGTCCTCACGGTAGGCAGCAATCATGGCGCGCATCTACGAACAATACCAACAATCGGACACAGATTTCAAATGGGTGGGAGCGGGCAGCGACGGGGGCTGCTTACCTAATCGTCGTAGTTGGTGCCGCTGGCATGGACATGGCACACCTCCTCCACGACGTCGTGCCACTTGTTGCAGGTGTGCTGGATCATATCCCAATGGTGTCGTTGCGGTCGTGGTACAAGGACTTGAAGTAGGGATCCAACAACCGCCGCTCATTGTACGCCGCCTTCAACCTCTTCCAATAATAGTCCGATGGTTGGCGTCGGTGAAGGGGTCTATGATGATGGTCTTCCAAGCTTTGGCAAGGCACTCATACTCCCTCGAGTTCCACTTGGGGCTGCGTCCGCCGTCTCCTTTCTTATTTTTCTCCCCATCCACCTCCACCGCCTTCTTCTTCCCTTTCAGGTTGGCCACGATGGTCACCGGCACCTCCACCACCTCATCCTCAGCCTTCGCCACCTCCACGTACGCGTAGATCTTGTCCTCCAAGGCTCGTCGTCTTCCTCCTCGCCCGCATATGCAGCGGCTTCTTCTTGCATGAAGGCGTGGATAGAGCTGCCATTGATGACGTCGTCCATGATGGAGACGTCGTGGTGTGCTCCGCCGACTAGGTTGGGGGCGCTAGGGTTGTTGCTTACGCGAACAGGTTGGGGGCGCTCTAGCTGCTACCTGCAGCGAACTGGGTGAAGCCAGGCCTATGTGGTGGCACGCCGCCATTGGAAGGAGGGAGGCAACGATGGTCCGGTGAGGTGTCGTTGGCGAGGTAATTGGGGTCGAAACCACCGAGCGGGTCAAAGTCGTTCTGGCCTGGTGAGAAGCGAGTGAGGTGCAGCGCCGTGTTCGGGTGGCCGGACGGCGACGGGGAGGAGACGCTACTCTGGCTCCCTAGGATGTGGAGTCCAGCGCAGTAAGTCGGCGCCGCCATTCCCACCATGGTGGTCGCACGCTACGCTGCAAGAGTGACCGCATGGGCCTACTTCGCATGCGCATCTGTCGCCTTGCGCAGCCTCGAGTTCTTCCCCCCTCAGCCGTCGGCTGGCGTTCTCCACCTGCTGGTGTGGGATGTTGAATGCCCACTCTGTGTTGGTGATACCCTTTAGCCGCTGCTTGTCGGCCTTCCCTTTCTTCGTGGGCACCGACGCGCAGATAGCTTGGTACCTCTTTTGCGGCATGTTGTGGTGGCGGGTGGCGCTCGGGAGGGGAGAGGTGGGGCAGAGAAATGCCGGGAGTGGGCAGCAACGAAATGGCGGGACTAGGTGGCCAGGAGGGAAAAGAAAGGGGAAAAGGAGGGACAATTTTGGTGTTCCACCGGCAGGGCTGGCCCGCCAACTTTTTCAAGTTGCCTCGGCGCCCCCGATTGACCCTCCCTCATGTTGGGTTTGGCCTAGGGGTGTCTGATGTTTAGTTGGGCTGCGTCAGCGCCATTTCGGTTTTGGGGGGAGTGCTAGGCGAGTTTTTCTATGCCGGCGCCCCCATTTCGCCCTTAGGGGGCCTTTAGGGGGCGAGTGGACATGCTCTAAAGAATATATTGTAGCCCCAATGGAGCTTATAGAGGCCACCTGCTGATGGCCCAAGATATCTCGAGCCCGTTGGGGAACCCCAAGAGGAAGGTATGATGAGCACAGCAGCAAGTTTTCCCTTAGTAATAAAACCAAGGCTTAATCGAACCAGTAGGAGCAAGGAAACACCTCAAAGGTGTTGCTAGCTGAACTTTGGCAGGGCACACTACCGGTGCCAGTAGCAACATGGAGACCTGCACAACACAACCATAGAACTTCGCCCCCAACTTACGATGAGGTTGTCAATCTCACCGGTTTTGCTGAAAACAAAGGATTAAACGTATCGAGTGGAAGAAAGTAATAGTTTGTAGAAAGTAAACAGAAAACAGTAAACAGTTGAAGATTGATGGTAAAAGACAGGACCGGGGTCCATAGTTCACTAGAGGTCGCTCTCCTTAAGATAGATAACATGTTGGGTGAACAAATTACAGCGGGGCAATTGACAAACATCGAGAAAGCAATACATGCATATACTACTCATCTTGACTCCTTTGAGACTTGATTGGGCATTACAACATTATACATCAACCGTAATCCAACTGCATTTATGACTAATAATCCACCTCCAGGTTATCATCTGAACCCCCTCCAGTATTAAGTTGCAAGAAACGGATAATTGCATTACACATTGCGTGTAAAGTAAACAATATGATTGTTCTATGAACAAAGGATTGTTGTTTTCTCCCTAGTAGCAACAACACATCTAGTACCTTAGAGATTTCTATCACTTTCCCAGATTACTAGAGGCATGAACCCACTATCGAGCATAAATACTAACTCTTGGAGTTGCTAGCATCTACTTGGCCAAGATAGCTACTAACAACGGAAAGCATGCAAGATCACAAATAACAAAGACATGATAGAATCAATAATCAATCTGAAATAGCATCTCAATATCCATCGAATCCCCGCAAACACAACATGTAGGAATTACAAATAGATGATCTTGATCATGAACGGAGCTCACAAGATCTAAACATGATAACACAAAGGAGGATAACCAGCCATCTAGCTACTACATGGACCCGTAGTCTAGAGATGAACTACTCACGCATCACACCGGAGGCTTGCATGGTGATGAAGAAGGCCTCCAGGGTGAATTCTCCCCTTCGGTAGGGTGCCGGGAAGAGCTTTAGATCTCTCCCGATCTAGGGATGGAGATGACGGCGGCTACAGACTCTTTCGTGGAATTTCGATTGGTACTTAGGGTTTCTGTATCGGAGGCATCTTATAGCGAAAGGGGAGGCTAAGGGGGTGCTCCTGGCTGGCACACCACCGGGCTGGCCGAACTGCCATGGCCAGTGGTGTGGCCGCCCTCGCCCCCTCTCATCTTGTATTCTGCTCCGTGTCCTCGGTGAAAAATCGACTTTGGCTTTTGTCCCGTCAATTCCAAGAATATTCATTTTCCGACTTTCCCGGAACCAAAACAGAGGAAAATGCATACCGTAGATCGTGGCTATTGTTAATAGGTTAGTGCAAGAAAGTGTATATAAAGTACTCCAAAGTTGGAACAAAACACAAGAAAGTAGATAAAATCAAGCATGGAACATCAAAAATTATGGATACGTTAGCAACGTATCAACATCCCCAAGCTTAACTCCGCCGTCTCGGTAGGTAAGTGATAAAAGGAAAGAATAATTTTTGAGGTGACCTGCACCATCATAAACTTGATCAAAGTATTTGTAAAACATTGATAGCTGGGATCATAGTACTTCAATCATAACATGAAAGACAAAGTTCTAACAATAAGACAAAGCAACTATGTTGCAACATGAAAAGGCACAAACAAAAGATTCGTGAATAACAATGCTTTGCAAGACGTTTGTTTGTTTCACATAAAGAAAACATAGCATAGTGGCATTCAGCTTGTCCCTCATAGAGTAGCAAACATAAATGCATAGGACACCTTCAAAGTTCATAAGAGTGACTAGATACAAATAGTTTAAAACAAGAAATATCAAAGCTATGCATCAATCAACAAGTCTTGGGACAATGGACATAGAACTAATAATGGCCACTATGCTCTCAAAGTAGGTGCATAAAGATAGAAGGTGGAGACTCAACATAAAAGTAAAAGAGAGGCCTTCATAGAAGGAAGTAGGGATTCAAGTTTCATAAAGAGCTTCCAAAAATTATGGTACTTATTAGCTTTTAGCTCTTATTGCCCCTATCATAAGCATCTTGAAGGTGATTAAGGTTAAAGTGACACAACTAAGAGGATATGCTTGACAAGTTATAAACTGAAATCTCATGCTCCTTACTTATGAAGACCGAAACTCATGCTACTCAACTTTAGTCACAAGTAAGCTCTTGTCATTGTAAGTACATATGTATCATAGAGAATCGCCAACAGGGTACCCCTTGCACATGATACAAGAGCTATCCCATAATCAAAATGACAAGGCAAGCAGACAATGAGCATCCAAGCGATCTTTTTATTTGCTATTTGCATAGGTTTTTATTGAGGATGCTTCATAGAGTGCTCATTATGGTTATGCTGCAAGTTTCCACCATGATTAGGCATGGCTTAGGCTAGCGGCCCAGGCGTTTCTCTATCACAAATACAAACTGCATGATCTTACAAGTTCCCCTTTTATTTCACACCATCGGGATCCATAAGCAAAAGAACATGATATTAACGGGGTACAAAGTACAAGTGCAATGTTGAAAGCGTTCCCCGTGATACATGGTTCTGCTAACTTCAACTTATAAAGCGCAAGCATATACGCAACAAAGATGGACGCAATGGTTCAAGTTTATTAAATGCAAGAAAAGTAAAGTGTGCCATCAAGTTCGTGAGAGCTTTAATCACTAGTTTTCACATAACAAATTTAATTCGGAAGGTAGATAAAAACAGGAATATACTTGGAATAGCATATGCTAATAGGTAGGTATGGTGGACTCTTTGGAATAACTTGGTTTTAGGAGTTGGGTGCATGAGTGGAACTCACACTTGGTTATGGAGGCTAGCAAAAGACTGGGAGCGACCAACTAAGAGAGCAATAATGGCCATAATTATGCAGAGCGACAAAACATCATTAATCAAAGCATAAAGTGATATTACAAGTTGAAAACTAAAGGATCATAAAGGCTTATGATGACTTGGGATAGTCATAACATGGTGTGAGCATGTGCCAAGTCAACCCAAATAAAACATCAAAGGAGAATACCACAATACTATGCTTTAATATGCTAAAACAATGCATGATTCTTCAAAGACACATTAAGCAATCTCAATTGTTTATAACAAGTCATGTTACAACAAAGAATACTAAGCATAAAGCCAAAACAATATCGAGCATGGCATGACAAAGCATAGGCCACAGTCCAAAACAAGCTCTCTTTACCACTTAAGCATGAACTTTTCCTACTCTTTTCCAACCCAAACCAAACTATTTGAAAACCAATGTATGAAAGAGGGGGTCCAACCAATTTATTCAGCAAACTAAGAAAACAAAGCAAATGAAAAACCAAAACAAAAATGAAAAAGAAGACGCTCCAAGAACAACACAACTGTGCATGAAACAATAAAAATGAAGTGTTTGGAAGAAACCTGGGATTTTTATCGATGAGGAAGGGGATGCCCAAGGCATCCCCAAGCTTTGACGCTTGTACTTCTTGGATATTTCTTGGGGTGACACGCGTGGTATCCCCAAACTTGAGCTTTAGTCCATCCTTCATCTCATTACTCATTCCTTCCATACACCTAAATTTTTTCCTTCATACAAAACTTCACACAATCTTTATTAGTAACATTAGTGCACTCAAGTTAATAAGTCTTTAGGTTCAGTTCCAACACCAATAAAACTTCCATTAAAACACAAGGTACTGTAGCACTTCCCTAAAAATGCTCAATTCCCCAAAAGAACTCAAAAAGGAACCAACAAGAAGCAAATGCAAATAATGGCAGAAATCTATCAAAACAGACCAGCAGATAAAGACGAATTTTTTCGAAGACCTTTTTGTTGCTCAAATAAAAAAGTGTTGAACTAAAGAAAGTTAGATAACAACCTGGGGCAGAATCACAAAAATCCGCACTTCAAAAGGACGTAGAGAGATTTTACACGAATTTTTACGGTGAAGCACATAAATCTGTTTCAGGACAGCAACTTTCCCAAGCATTACTTCTCTCTCATTAGAGGTTACTCTTGGTACAAAAAGCAAATAAAAAGGATAAGGAGCGGTTATTACTGAAGTAATAACTTCCAAGACTCATCTAAAACTTTTGGGTTATCTCCCAATAAGTACTTTTCTTTAACGCCTTTAAGTTAGGCATAAGAAGCAAGAAAAAAGATCAAGTGTTCTCAAATGAAGAAGCATTAAAACCAAATTTCTTGCCCTTACCTCTCTTACTTTTATTCTTAACTCTGGGGAACATATGATTGCTTGGTGGAGAAGCAAAGTGCATGGTGCCCTTTTCCACATCTATTATTGCTCCAAGGAGTTTCAATAGGGATCTTCCAAGTGTGATTTGTCCTTTTCCTACACATTCAATAACAAAATAATCCGTAGAAACCATTTTCCCTAGGATCTTTGTAAACACTCCTTTAGCTATTCCAATGAGTAATATGGTGGCATCAACAACATCATCCTCGTTGCATTGGAGGAAATCTCCTCCCACTACCGCATCCAAAGCATATCTATAGCAAAGAGCGATTCCAAGGTAAAGACTGCTAAGGAACAAGCTTTGAGTCATTTTAGGTTCAGTTTTTTCATGTAGATCAGAGATTCTAGACCAAGCTTCTTTGAAACTTTCTTCAATTCCTTGTTTGAAAGTGAAAATCATTTCCTCGGGTGACATAGTGATTGGAGAAAGGCTAGACATAATGGCAACTTAAGATAGGAACTAAATTTTTTTTGTGTTCTTAATAAAGAAAGCAAACTTGTAAAACTATTTTTTTGTGTGTTTTTGATAAAGAAACAAGCAAACAAAGCAAAAGTAAACTAAGCAAAACAAAAATAACAAAGTAAAGAGATTGGTTATGAGGGACTCCCCTTGTGAAGATGTCCTTGACTCAAGAATCTGCCTTTAAAAGAGCTTGATGGCCCAAGATATCTCGAGCCCGTTGGGGAATCCCACGGGAAGGTATGATGAGCACATCAACAAGTTTTCCCTCAGTAATGAAATCAAGGTT
Source organism: Avena insularis (assembly GCA_023614405.1). NCBI lineage: Eukaryota > Viridiplantae > Streptophyta > Magnoliopsida > Poales > Poaceae > Avena > Avena insularis. The sequence continues at coordinate 281,866,969 of CM042688.1, read as the reverse complement.
CAATCAAACCAGTAGGAGCAAGGAAACACCTCAAAGGTGTTGCTAGCTGAACTTTGACAGGGCGCACTACCGGTCCCAGCAGCAACGTGGAGACCTGCACAACACAACCACAAAACTTCGCCCCCAACTTACAATGAGGTTGTCAATCTCACCGGTTTTGCTGAAAACAAAGGATTAAACGTATCGAGTGGAAGAAAGTAATAGTTTGCAGAAAGTAACGAAAAAACAAATGCTTGAAGATTGATGGTTAAAGAAAGGACCGGGGTCCATAGTTCACTAGAGGTGGCTCTCCTTAAGATAGATAACATGTTGGGTGAACAAATTACAGCGGGGCAATTAACAAACATCGAGAAAGCAATACATGCATATACGACTCATCTTGACTCCTTTGAGACTTGATTGGGCATTACAACATTATACATAGACCGTAATCCAACTGCATCTATGACTAATAATCCACCTTCAGGTTATCATCCGAACCCCCTCCAGTATTAAGTTGCAAGCAACGGATAATTGCATTACACATTGCGTGTAAAGTAAATAATACGATTGTTCTATGAATAAAGGATTGTTGTTTTCTCCCTAGTAGCAACAACACATCTAGTACCTTAGAGATTTCTATCACTTCCCCAGATTACTAGAGGCATGAACCCACTATCGAGCATAAATACTAACTCTTGGAGTTGCTAGCATCTACTTGGCTAAGATAGCTACTAACAACGGAAAGCATGCAAGATCACAAATAACAAAGACATGATAGAATCAATAATCAATCTGAAATAGCATCTCAATATCCATCGGATCCTCGCAAACACATGTAGGAATTACAAATAGATGATCTTGATCATGAACGGAGCTCACAAGATCTAAACATGATAGCACAAAGGAGGAGAACCAGCCATCTAGCTACTACATGGACCCGTAGTCCAGAGATGAACTACTCACGCATCACACCGGAGGCTTGCATGGTGATGAAGAAGGCCTCCAGGGTGAATTCTCCCCTCCAGCAGGGTGTCGGGAAGAGCTTCAGATCCCTCCCGATCTAGTGATGGAGATGACGGCGGCTACAGACTCTTTCGTGGAATTTTGATTGGGTACTTAGAGTTTCTATATCGGAGGCATCTTATAGGCGAAAGGGGATGCCGAGGGGGTGCCTGGGCTGGCCACACCACCCCCTGGCGCAGGCCAGGCCTGGCCGCGTGGCCAGGTGGTGTGGCCGCCCTCTGGCCCCTCTCCGTCTCGTATTCTGGCTCCGGGTGTCCCTCGGTGAAAAACTGACTTTGGCTTTTGTCCCGTCCAATTCCGAGAATATTCATTTTCTGACTTTCCTGGAACGAAAAACAGCATAAAACAGGCAACTGGCACTGTGGCTCTTGTTAATAGGTTAGTCCAAGAAAGTGTATAGAAAGTACTCCAAAGTTGGAACAAAACACAAGAAAGTAGATAAAACCAAGCATGGAACATAAAAAATTATGGATACGTTAGCAACGTATCACCTGCCTTCTCCGCTATCGGTTAGAGCTTCCAAATGCATCGTGTCCGTCTAATTCAATCATAGGTGGTCCTAACCGTCCGGCCGAGACGATCCTGGCCATCCATCCGAGTGCCTCTGAGATCCTATTCATACACACACAACCGCTGGGCCTAGTTGCCCTAACTAACAGTGGGGGCCTGCGTGTGGCGTTGTGTGTGTTTGCAAACCGGGAGAGGGCGTGCTGGCTCCACCGTGGTTTCATAGACCGTGGTAGGGAAATTTGGCCTTTCGCTAGCCAAATCCTATCTCCACGAGCCACCTCCCGTTCGCCCACACATTCCTCTCCCTCATGTCTTCCTCCTCTGTCTCCCTCGTATCTCTCATGGCATGCGGCACATGGACAACATCCAGGCGACGACGCCCTCTCCTTCCCCCCTCATCTAGCCTTGCTTCTACTCTCATTCCCTATGCCTCAAAACCCTAACCACAACCCACAGGAGAAACCCTAGTCACGGCACCAGCGTGGAGCACATAGCCGACACACTGGGACATTGGCTACTCGATATGTAGCTCCTAGCCTTGAAGGGCACTAGGATCTGTAGCGGAGCAAGGAAGGAGGCTAGCAGGCGGTCAGGTGCGCGGGAAGGCCAGGAGGTGGCCAGCGACGGCTAGGTGCGCCAGGAGGCCAGCAGGTGGCGCCCTCCTCTCCCCTGACCATGAGCGCCATGATGTGCTCCTCACCGACCTCAAGGCAGTGGCCACCCTTGCCCCTACGATGAGAGAGGATCATGGGATGACCTCGTATCCTTTGCCTCCCCTTTGTCGTCGGCTCATGGGGAGGAGCACGGGTCAGCGCAGTTGTAGCTCTCCTCCCCTTTGTCCTCGGATCGATCCACTGCCACCATAATACCAACATTACCCCTTCCCCCTCCACCCTCAATCGAATTAGCATCCTCCCGGATCGCGTGGCACTATGATTGATTTTTTCTCTTTTTAGTCGAGGTTTCTTGGGTTCGTTGATAAGGTATGGCATGGATGCCCATTCCCATCCCCTCTCTCCTTTGATTTTAGCTTGGATGTGCTTTCTTGTGTTAAGATTGAATAGTCACTAGGTAGATTTTGGATATGATTTGTATTGGGGTTGCAGTTGCTACGAAAGTTGCAGACCATTTGTTAGTGTCAATAATGGAAATTGAACTAAATAAGAGTTGCGGATTTGTTTTTTATTGCCTGAAAGTGAATTAATAATTGCTATATCATCCATGTAGGAAGTTGAACTAAATAAGAGTTGAAGATGTTAGCACCAACACAGGATTGACGTAGCGACCGGTAACAATGGCAATAGAACTTTCCTTTAGTATTTGCCCACAAACTTTCTTGCATCCGCTGATGGCGGGTAACGCTGACGGAGGGACCATGGCACGCGTGCGGTACACCTTTAGGCGACATGAGGTACGATGGCACGCGCGACAAGCCCAACTAGAGTCTACACTACCAGGTCCCCTATGTATGGGTCCCATCCACTGATTTCGCCATGAGAAACCGTGGATGCCTATGTGCTAAGCTGCTAGCACTGCTCTTTGTCGCCAACGAATGCGTTCGTCTGCAGATTAAAGTACCATGTCCACTCTGTGCGCCCCCCATGCGAGCGTTCGCAGCCACCATGGGCTCACAGTGTCATGTCGGCTACAGGCAGGTCCCGCCACCCGGTGGGTGTCCCGTTGGGAACGCCTCTCAAAGAGCACTTACTGCCCGCGTACGCTGACGACGAGCCCATGGCACGCGCGGTCCATCGTCTGGCGATGCGGGGTACGATGGAGCACACGACACCCGTCTGTAGTCTGGAATCTTTTTCCATGGCCCGCAGCAGGGCCGACCTTACAGGATAGTAGGGCTCCATTGCGATGTCACCGCGTGTCCTTTATGGTGTACATCCCAAGGCCGAAAAGAATCGGGACGATGTGGATAGCAGTTTGAGTGAAAAGAATCTAGCGCTATTATTTACTCTCGTGCATGCACAATACTTTCAAGAACCAAAAGAAGTTACTATCAGAGTCAATAATAGCGCATGAAAGTTTCGGTCAAATCTGCTATCCAATTCTCCCCATTTCTCTTAGTCCACAGGATGCACGACGGGGGGGGGGGGGGGCAGGGGGAGGGGGCAAGTAGCGACACATCCATAGAGACCGGCTCTCCCGGGGGGTAGTCCATGTCGCCATGGGTTTTCAGCCGTGAAGAGCTTGCATTCCCTTTCCTTCATTGTGACACTGGACGGTGGGCCACACGACATTCTTTGGCCCACGCTTCGATGGCTGTGTGTGACGGCACTCCATCTGAGAGGCCATGGTGTGCTCCGGTGAATAGGCTATGGGTGCTAGGGCTGCTGCTGATACATTGCAAATGTATCTATAATTTTTGATGTTCCATGCTTGGTTTTATCTACTTTCTTGAGTTTTGTTCCAACTTTGGAGTACTTTTCATATGATTTCTTGGACTAACCTATTAACAAGATGCCACGGTGCCAGTTGCCTGTTTTCTGCTGTTTTTGGTTCTAGGAAGTCAGAAAATGAATATTCTCGGAATTGGACGGGACAAAAGCCAAAGTTACTATTTTCCCGGAAGACTCACGGAGACAGAAGGAGAGTCGGAGAGGGGCCACAGGGTGGCCACACCCCCCCTTGGCGCGGGCCAGCCCAGGCCACGCCAGGGCATGGTGTGGGCCCCCTGGCCGGCCACCGACCTTGCCTCCTTCGCCTATAAGAGCCTCCCGATACCAAAACCCTAGATCATCAATCGAATCCACGAAAGTTCAGCAGTGCCGCGCCATCGAAGGAGATTCGGGGAAAGTCTCTTTCCACCTGCCGAGACGGGGAAGTGCCCCCGGAGCCATCTCCATCGATCTCCACCACCATCTCCATCACCATTGCTGATTCCCATGATGAGGAGGGAGTAGTTCTCTCTCGAGGCTAAGGGTTCTATCGGTAGCTATGTGTTCATCTCTTTCTCTATGCATGATCTTATTGAGATCATGAGCTTGTAATCTATAGATCTACCTTGCTACTCAAGTGCTTTAATAGATCTTTGCTCTCCCCATGTGTGTGAAAGTGACAGCGTGCACACCATGGTGGCACTTAGGCTAGAGATTACAAATACTTGTTATGAGTTATATTTGGAGTTGGATGTCTTTATGAAATTGTGGTGTTTGTTGGACCTATCTAGTACTCAAGGTGAAAGTGTGGGATTTTCTAGATGGGAAAGGCTTACTTTGAGGTGTGCTGTTATAGCCCTACCGTTGATTAGAGTGTTCAACCGGAGAGTAGTTAAGAGTAGTATCATGAAGATAATATATTTATATGAGAGTGTTCACTAGTGAAAGTATGATCCCTAGGCCTTGTTTCTTAGCATTGAAACACCGTTTGCAATTAGATCTGTTACATGCTTGTTTGCTTCCATCTTTATTTCAGTTTTACTTTAGTCTTTTCCACGCCATCAAGCTATCTTCTATCACCGTTTCCACTTATATTTATCTATACCACTTGTATTTCACTATCTCTCGCCGAACTAGTGCACCTATATGTTCAGAATCGGTCACCGTGTCATATACGTGTTGTATTATGTAAACGTATACGCACTTGTTTGTACATCTGCCAAGTATATAAATAGAAGAGGTAGAGGCACGTTGCCTACCACGAAACCCTAATCAGTGTTTTTATCTTGGTATCAGAGCCGAGTCTACCGCCGCCGCCTCTTGCGATCGCGATCGCATCACCGCGCCCTCGCCGCGTGCAGCTCCTTCGTCCACGCAATGTCCACCTCGGCAGCTTCGGCGTCCACCGCGATGACTACCGCGGCGGCCTCGGCATCCACGAGCCTGGAGCTCGTCGGCCCCATCATCTCTCCGCTCGCCTCGGCGGGACCCTCCACCTCGACGGTGGTGGTGACTCCTCCCGTCGTCCACCTCAACAGCGCCAACTTCATGCTGTGGCGAGGACTGGTGCTGCCGCCCATCTACGGCTCCCATCTGCACGGCTTCCTCAACAACTCCGTGCCTGCTCCGGTGAAGACGATCACCGAAGGTACCGGTGATGCCGCCACGATCATTCCCAACCCCGAGTATGCGTGTTGGTGGGGACTGGATCAGAAAGTGCTTGGCGTTCTGCTCTCTTCCATGGAGGAGAACATCGCCACGCAACTCATCGGCTGCAAGACCTCCGCAGCGGTGTGGTCGGCTATCCACACCATGTTTGGTGCTCAGAACCGTGCCAACGTGAGGCACATCCGTCGTCAACTGTAGACGACGAGGAAGGGGGACATGTCGGCTGCCGCATATATGCACGTCATGAAGGGCTTTGTCGATGCCATGGACACTGCTGGCGCCCCCATCACCAACGACGAGCTCGTCGATTACATCATCACCGGCCTCGGCGCCACCTACAACTCCATCGCCGGTGCCCTCACCGTCGGTAACGTCTCCGTTCCGTATGCAGACTTTTACTCTCATGTCCTCTCGTTTGAGGCGCTTCAGGCACAGCAGGCCGAGATCGTAGAGTGGTCTTCCTCCGCGAACGCTGCCTCTCGTCCTGGCGGTTTTGGTGGCAGTACTTCATGGCCTTCAGCTTCCACTTCTCGCCGGCCTCGCACCCCGGTTGGTGCCTACCAGCCCGCTACGGTGGCGGCAATGGAGGCCGTCGACCCTGGTGGCGGCGGTTACGGCCAGCCCACGGCCAAGACGGGCGGCTACGGTCACCCTATGGCGACTTTTTCGGCGGCCACCGGTGGTGGCGGAGGTGGTGGCGGCCACGGTCGCCCTAACTACAACAACGGCAACGGCGGAGGCAACCGTGGACGTCGCCGTCAATGTCCTTAGTGCCAGATATGTGGGTACTGGGGGCACGCCGCGTCAGAGTGTCGGAATCGCTTCAACCCCGACTTCGTACGTGCCAACAACCAGCGCTCTGGGAACTCTGCCTCAACTGGTTCTCATGCTCCTCCGGCCTAGATCATGGATACCGGGGCTACGGATCATCGGCGATTTACGCGATCTTGATGACTTCATCTGCAAGAGTGTTATGGCGGGACGGATCAGGTCCAAGTGGCCAATGGGGCAGGTTTGTCTATTGCACACATTGGTCATTCCTCTTTAGCCGGTTCATCTTTGCAACTGAAAAATATTCTCCATGTCCCGCACATTAATCAACATCTCCTTTTAGTATATCGTCTTGTCTCTGATAATGATGTCTTTGTTGATTTTCATCGTCATTTTTTCTGTGTTAAGGACAAGGCCACCCGAAGAACTCTGCTTCATGATAGAAGCTATGGCGGTCTCTACCCCATCCCATTTAGTCGCGCGTCATCGTCGTCATCATCTCATCATGCTTTGTCCGGTTCTAAGACTACATCGTCTCAGTGGCACCAGCGTCTAGGTCATCCTACAAATAATGTAGTGCAAACTATTGTTAAGAACCATGATTTATCATGTGCTCCAGTTGATACTTCTTCGATTTGTGATGCATGTCAGCGTGCCAAAAGTCATCAGGTATCATATAATTTGTCTCAGCGTGTTACCACTATGCCTCTTGAGCTTGTTCATTCTGATGTGTGGGGTCCTGCCGTGGCCTCTTCTGGTGGTTTTAAGTACTATGTTAGCTTCATTGATGACTACTCTCATTTTTGCTGGATTTATCTCCTTAAGCACAAATCTGATGTTGAACATGTGTGATGACCCACAAGTATAGGGGGTGTATCGCAGTATTTTCGAGGGAAGTGAAACCCAATTTATTGATTCGACACAAGGGGAGCCAAAGGATATTTATCAACCTTAACAACTGGGTTGTCAATTCAGCTGCACCTGGAAACAATCTTGCTCACGGCAGTTTATCAGTAGCAACAATTTTGTAGTAGGAATAGTAAAGCAATAGCAGTAGTAAAGCAAAGACAGCAGTAACACAAGTAGTAAATAGTGGGATTCGAGTGCGGTAGGCATAGGGATGGATGGACGGGCGTTGCATGGACAAGACAATTCACATAGCAATCAGAACATAGGGCAATTGCAGATAAATAAGATAAAGCATCCAAGTACTAGACAATCCTAGGCATGTGTTCCATATATAGTCATACGTGCTCGCAATGAGAACTTGCACAACATCTTTTGTCCTGCCAGCCCGTTTGCAGCGGGGCCTCTAGGAACTATCGGCAATTAATGTGCTCCTTTTAATAGAGCACCGAGCAAAGCATTAACACTCCGTGAACACATGTGATCCTCACATCAAAGCCATTCCTTCGGTTATCCCGATTTACATCCTTGGGGCCATAGGTTCCGGACAACATGTGTATACAACTTGCAGATAAGACCCAAAACAATACTATTATAATGAATCAATAATAAGTTCAGATCTGAAATCATGGCACTCGGGCCCTAGTGACAAGCATTAAGCACAACAAGTTGCAACAAAGTCATAAAGCACTAATAAAAGATACTAGGCACCATGCCCTAACAATCTGATGCCATTACATGAACGATCTCATCCAATCCCTACCATCCCCATAGCCTACAGTGGGGGATTACTCACTCATAGATGGGGAAACATGGATGGTCGATGGAGAAGCGATGGTGATGATCTCCTCCAATTCCCCGTCCCGATAGGGTGCTAGAACAGAGTTTCTGGTGTTGTTTCGTGGAATCTGGTGGTGGCGGCGGAGCGGAACTCCTTCTGGAAAAACGTCGACCCCCCTGAAGTTTTTAGGTCAAAAGGCTCCTTATAGGCGAAGAGAGAGGCCGAGGGTGGGGCCCACACCTTTGGCGGCACCACCTGGCCAGTGGTGGCCACCCCAGGGCTCTTCTCCGTCTCGTATTCTGGCTCCTAGAGTCTTCGGGTGAAATAGGATTTTTGGCATATTTTCCGGGATTTTTCCTGATAGTTGATTTTCTGCACAAAAAGTAGACACCAAGGCAATTCTGCTGAAAACAGCGTCAGTTCGCATTAGTTGCATCCAAATCACACAAGTATAGAGGAGAAACAATAGCAACAGTGTTCGGGAAAGTAGATACGTTTTGGACGTATCAACTCCCCAAGCTTAGCTTATTGCTTGTCCTCAAGCAATTCAGTTGAAAACTAAGTGCGATAAAAGAACTTTTATGAACACATTTGCTTCATATGATGTAAATATTCTCAGCAATGTGATCAACTACCTAGACAATTCATAATAAAGAGTATGCAACTGAGTCTACTTAATAGTCATTGCAAGCTATGAAGAGATTCTAACTCAAGAATAATAAGTAGCATGAAGCACAAACATAAGCAACATTACAATGCTCACAGAAAGGTATGATAGAGTGGTATCTCGCTTGCCTTTGATTATGAATGCCAAGGCACCTCTGAAGTTCAAGTGATGACTAGAAGTAAAGATATCAAAGATACAAGCATCAAAGTCATAACACAAATAATCAAGTATTGGAACAAACACAAAGGATGACAACTATGCTCTCAAGAAGGTGCTCAAAGAATAAGTGGAGACTCAACAAGTAGAAGAAAAGGTTTTGAATAATTTGAAAGGCTTCCAAATGCTGAAAGTATGGTACTTGTTAGCTTTGAGCTCTCATTGCCCCTATCATAAGCATCTTTAATGTGGTTAAGGTGAAAGTGACACAACTAAGAGGATATGCTTGCCAAGTTATAAATTGAAGTCTCATGCCCCTTACTTACGAAGACCGATCCTCATTGATATGGGGTGGCCCGATCTTCTCAGCAAGCACTTGTCGATGGTAATGGTGGATGATAGATAACTAGCCTGTAGCTATGAACTCTCCCGCTCGATCCCTGATGCCAATGCAACAGCTCTCAAACCTTGTAGGATATTCACAACACCACGCTCTTGCGCACGCAGCCGTGACCACAAACGGTAGTATGCAATCTACTAATTCCCAATGGAACAACAGATCACACTCAATTATAGTTGGTAAATTCGAACACAGGGTAATTTTAGAGGTTCTATGAAAGAAACAACTCCAAAATATTTTAACATGGTCTAAACCCTAACCTACGACGCCCCCATCTATTTAAGGGCTAAGGGTCGGTGGCTGCATCTAAGAATAACAGTTCAACTCGAACTAGGCTAAGATACAACCGACCCGAGGTGGGTCGGCTCAAGGCGCGCAGGCCTACTCTGCCGTGGAAGAGTCGGACCCGGTTTTTCTGTCGCGGCAGGCTGCCATGGCAGAAGGCTGCGTGGTTTCTCTGCCGCGGCAGAGATCCCTCGACCATGTGTTGATTTTCTCGTGGAGTGCTCCTTGCACTTCCTCCCTCTCCTCCCTCGCGCATTCCTCTTTGATCAACACGCCATGTTCCTTCAGCTCCTCACTCTGTGCTATACCTTCTTCTCCTAAGTACCTAATCATACAATAATTCAAAGACTTAGGTAGTATAAAATTCTCTTTAATTAAAACACCAGGTTCATTAAGAAACAAGTTCACCTATTGTTCTAGTAGCTTGGCATGAGCTCTTGTGATTGGTCCAATCCTTATCTCATTGGATTGATCCTTCTTTGCAATTGGAACAACTTCATTAGCAATTGGGGTAGGTGTAATTGTAGGGATGTCCTCATCATCTCCCCCCCTTCAAAAGGCGTCGACCTCGACGCTCCAAGGTCTTCTCCAGCATATGGTGACAAATCAGCAATGTTGAAGCTGTTGCTAACTCCACCAAACTCCTTAATAGGTATATCAACCGAGTAGGCATTATCATTAATCTTGGCTAACACCTTGTAAGGACCAGCACCACGTGGCTTCAATTTTGATTTTCGAAGTAGTGGGAACCTATCCTTGCGTAGATGCACCCAAACCATATCTCGTGCTCGAACAACACTTCTTTTCGTGTTTGATTCCTTGCAGCAACAATGTTCTTGCCTTTCTTCTCAATAGCCTCTCGAGTCTTCTCATGTATTTTCTTCACATAATCAGCACGTTTTGATGCCTCCATATCAACTCTCTCATGTAATGGCAGAGGCAACATATCAAGTGGCGTCAATGGCTTGAAACCATACACCACCTCAAAAGGACAAAGCTGAGTAGTTGAATGCACAACCCTGCTGTAAGCAAACTCAACATGTGGCAAACACTCTTCCCACTCCCGTAGATTCTTTTTAATCATGGTCCTTAGCAGCTGTGACAATGTTCTATTCACCACTTCCGTTTGACCATCTATTTGGGGATGACATGTAGTACTGAACAGCAACTTCGTTCCTAGCTTCCCCCATAAGGTCTTCCAAAAGTAGCTCATGAACTTCACATCACAGTTAGAAACAATCGTCTTTGGTACTCCATGTAATCTCACGATGTCCCTGAAAAACAAGTTAGCAACATGCGACGCATCGTCGCTTTTGTGGCAGGCAATAAAATGAGTCATCTTAGAGAACCTATCTACTACCACAAATATAGAATCATGACCTCTCTGAGTTTTAGGTAGACCTAGCACAAAATCCATACTAATGTCTTCCCATGGAATAGTAGGTGCAGAGAGAGGTGTATACAAACCATGAGGCTTCAGCTTAGATTTCGACTTGTGGCATGTAATACATCGTCTCACAAATCTGTACACATCACGCCTCATCTTGGGCCAATAAAAGTGATCAGCAAGCATGAGCAACGTCTTCTCACGCCCAAAGTGACCCATCAAACCACCAACATGTGATTCCTGCACTAAAAACAAACGCAACGGCGATTCTGGAATACATAGTTTGTTAGCTCGAAACAAATATCCATCATGTATGTGATACTTATCCCATGCGTTTCTAAGAGCACACAAACGATATGGTTCAACAAAATCATGGTCAGTTGCATAAAGTGCACAAATAGCTTCTAATCCAGGAATTTTAACATCAAGATTGGTTAATAGCATGTTCTTCCTAGACAGAGCATCAGCAACAACATTTTCTTTTCCCTTCTTATAATTAATGATGTAAGGAAAAGACTCAATGAACTCAACCCATTTAGCTAATCTTCTATGCAAGTTTGATTGAGCTTTCAAGTATTTCAATGCTTCATGATCAGAATGTATGATGAATTCCTTTGGCCACAAATAATGTTGCCAAACCTCAAGTACTCTAACAAGTGCATACAATTCTTTATCATAGATTGAATAATTCAAACGAGCACCGATCGCTTTCTCGGAAAAAATAAGCTATAGGCCGACCCTCTTGCATCAAAACGCCACCTATGCCTATACCACTAGCATCACATTCAACTTCAAATTGCTTTGAAAAATCAGGTAATGCAAGCAATGGTGCAGAAGTAAGCAAACGTTTCAAAGTATCAAAAGCAATGTCTTGGGCCGCGCCCCATATAAAAGGAACACCTTTCTTTGTCAAATCATTCAAAGGTGCAGCAATGGTGCTAAAATCTTTCACAAAGCGCCTATAGAAACTAGCGAGACCGTGGAAACTACGCACTTGACTTACATTTATTGGAGTAGGCCAATTCTGAATTGATTCAATTTTAGATTGATCCACCTCTACTCCATGCTTAGAAACAACAAATCCTAGGAATATGACCTTATCTTTTGCAAATGTACACTTCTCAAGATTAGCATATAGTTTATTATCACGTAACACTTGCAAAACTTGTCTAATATGAGTGCAATGTTCAGATACGGTGTGGCTGTATATGAGTATATCATCAAAGTAAACAACCATGAAACGACCAATAAACTCTCTCAAAACATGATTCATCAAACGCATGAAAGTACTAGGTACATTAGTAAGACCAAACGGCATAACTAACCACTCATACAAACCGAATTTAGTTTTGAAAGCAGTTTTCCATTCATCCCCTTCTTTCTTCCTAATTTGATGATAACCACTACGCAAGTCAATTTTAGAGAAAACAGCAGCACCACTCAATTCATCTAGCATATCCTCTAAGCGTGGAATAGGATGACGATATCGAATAGTGATGTTATTAATCGCCCTACAATCAACACACATGCGCCAAGTACCATCTTTCTTAGGAACTAAAATAACAGGAACAACACAAGGGCTAAGAGAGACACGAATGTACCCTTTATCTAACAACGCTTGTACTTGCTTCTGAATTTCTTTAGTTTCTTCGGGATTAGTCCTGTAGGGTGCACGGTTGGGAAGTGTGGCGCCAGTAATCAAGTCCACTTGATTTTCTATACCACGCAAGGGAGGCAAACCTACGGGTACATCTTCTGGAAACACATCCCCAAATTCCTGCAAAACAGATGAAACACCAAGAGAAATAGGGGTCATGTCGTTAGAAACCAATACCTCGCCCTTATACATGAGCACAAGTGGCATGGGTGTAGGATCCTCACGAAATTCTCTCATATCTTCCTTAGTGGCTAATATCACTAAACCAGGCACTCTCTCACTTTTCGTTATATCACTCAATTTAGGCTCAATTACATCAGGAACAACTGTCACACAATCTCGCTGAGTGGTAGTATCTTCCTTCAAATTCACCTCTATCTTCTGGCGAGAATCATTCACAATTTCTTGTGGTGTCATTGGCTGCATAGTAATCTTTCTTCCTTTGAATTCCAAGTGATATGTATTGGCTCGGCCATTGTGTTGCACATGGCGATCATAGAGCCATGGCTGACCCAATAGTAGGTGACAAACAGTCATAGGAACCACATCAAAATCAATAGAATCTTTGTATGGCCCTATTTGAAAGTTCACTCGTACCATATGATTTACCTTCATCTCACCATTGTTGCTCAACCATTGTATGTAGTATGGCTTGGGATGAGGTAAGTATGTCAAATTTAGTTTGGCACATAATTCCTTACTTGCAAGATTTCTGCAGATACCTCCATCAATAATGACCTTGCAAGCTTTATTTGGTCCAACTAGAGCTTTTGTTTGGAACAAGTTGCAACGCTGGGATTCCTCAATCGGTTGCACACTAAGTACACGTGAAGACACGACGATAGTTGGTGCACGCTCAGCATATGCATCAGCACCATCCTCACCATCATCAATATCAACATCAGAAGCTTCATCTCCACTTTATACTTCACCTTGTTCATTAACAAACATAACCTTGCTGTTTGGACAATCCTTCTTGTAGTGACCTCTACCACCACAAGTGTGGCACACCACATCACGAGTACATGCAGTAGACATGTTGGAACCCGAGCTAGCAGCAGAGCGGCGGGTTTTGAGCATTAGAACCAAGCGAAGGTGTACTTGCTGGTTTGGATGATGGTGTAACGAACAACAGTGACGCAATGAGTAGGAGGAATAGGTCTGGCCGAAAATCTGCTGGAGGATGGAAAACGAGTACGTGACTTCGCCTCTTCTGCCAACTGGGATTCAGCTTCTCTAGCATGATGCAACAACTCATTCATGGTCTCATACTTGTGATGACGAACAATGCTCTTGATTGGTAACCTCAAATTGTTTAGGAATCACTGCATGGTCATCTCAATGGACTCACGAATTCTAGCACGCTGCATAAGCATCTCCATCTCCATGTAGTACTCATCAACTGTCATTGTTCCTTGCTTCAGTTGCGTCAATTTATCAAAAACTGAACGCAAGTAGTTGGTTGGGATGAAACGAGCTTTCATGATTTGCTTTATCTCGTGCCAATCCATCACAGGAAGTTCATTGTCCTCCCTCCTATGTTGCACAAGAGCATCCCACCAACGCAAAGCATAACCATCAAATTCAGATGCTGCAAGTTTGACCTTCTTATCTTCTGGATAGTCAAATAAGCGCCAGCGTTTCTCAATCTTCAACTCCCATGTGAGGTAGTCTTCAGGATCAATGGAACCATCAAACTTAGGAATTGAGAATTTTGGCTTGCCCAAACCATCAGCAGCAGTTTGGTTGGGAACACGTTGAGCACGCCCAAGAGGAGCATACCCACGGCCATGAGGTGCATGGGCAGGTGCATGGGCAGGTGCATGGGTAGGGGGAATAGCACGTCCCCTGCCAACATGTGGAGCAGCATCCACAGCGCTACCCTCATCAAAATCATCAAAGGCATCATCATGTTGCGGCTCGTCCCTTCTATGTAAAGCGGCTGTCAAACCCTCAATGGACTGCTGCAAAGCGGTGACATTGACATTGAGCATAGCCACTTGTGTTTGAATAGTATCAACCGTTCCAACATGGTGATCTAATCTCACATTCATATCCTGGAGATTCTTGTCAATGGCATCTATCGTGTGAGTAAACACACGTGTCAAGTGGGACTTCAAAGCCTCATATTCACGCCAATTGACGAGTTCCTCATCCTTCTTTTTCTGCATCACAACATCATCATCACTAGAAGACATGATCAGTAGGTTAGTGCACAAAATCAAAAATCTGTATGGTGGAACTCTCATAGCTCACTCACAACTAATAAGAAAGGAGATCTTACCATTCCAAAGTGAATAGAGATGCTCTACCAACGAAATCAACGACTGATGCACTTGATGTGATGAAGTGAATATCAAAGGTATAGAGAACGATCACAAGACACACAAGGTATTTATGGTGGAGCTGTAGGTATGGTATCCTAACTACACCGTAAACAAGTCCTAGTGCTGATCGTACAAATACCCAAGAAAACACACACGTGGAGAAAAACGTGGCAATGCAACTATGAAGGGTGTTGCACTACGCTCGAGAGACACTAGCAAACCTCAAAGTAAATAGGCACAAGATTGCTCAATCTACCGGTGCACAAAGATAATACTAGGCCTCTTGCTCAAATTCTCCCTTTTTTTATACAACTTTTTCTTTTTCTTTTGGATAGCTTTTCCTTGATACTTTTCTTTTTGCTATCTTGCTTTTTTTTGATAGATAACACATGGCCAATTACAAAGTACGGCACCAAAAGTCCTAAGAGCAGCCTGTCGGAGCGGAAACTAGTCTCAATAGGCAAGTTCCTACACCTATGTAGTAGATTGGCTGTGGCTAAGGGTTTTGGAAAAGTGCAAATCGATCACACTTTGTAATTATGGTGTCGTGGCAGAAAAACAGCTCAAAATCCTGCCGTGGTAGAGCGGTAACTTGGTAACTCAGAAAGTCCTGCCGTGGCAGAGAAAAACACAGAAATTCTGCCGTAGCAGACTTGGTAACCCAGAAAGTCCTGCCATGGCAGAGAAAGACGTCGAAATCCTGCCGTGGCAGACTTGGTAACCTGGAAACTATTTTTTTTAATTCCGACTCAGCCAAGAGTAGAAGACGAGAACTCTTAGAGTAGATCGGATCTGACTTGATGGTGGCGGAAAACAATGGTGGCAAACGACTAAAAACAAGAGACAAAACGACGAAGAACAGATCTAGATCGAAACTAAAGGATGAACACGACCAGCAACTATTACTCGTCTACGATGCAATCTAGTCTATGACAACTCTTTTTGTGAGGCTTTTTCTGGATAGGACTAAAAACACTCTCTAATTTATGGATGGATTGTGGATTGCTTACCGAGGCAACGAGGAAATCTGATACCAAGATGATATGGGGTGGCCCGATCTTCTCAGCAAGCACTTGTCGATGGTAATGGTGGATGATAGATAACTAACCTGTAGCTATGAACTCTCTCGCTCGATCCCTGATGCCAATGCAACAGCTCTCAAACCTTGTAGGATATTCACAACACCACGCTCTTGCGCACGCAGCCGTGACCACGAACGGTAGTATGCAATCTACTAATTCCCAATGGAACAACAGATCACACTCAATTATAGTTGGTAAATTCGAACACAGGGTAATTTCAGAGGTTCTATGAAAGAAACAACTCCAAAATATTTTAACGTGGTCTAAACCCTAACCTACGACGCCCCCATCTATTTAAGGGCTAAGGGTCGGTGGGCTGCATCTAAGAATAACAGTTCAACTCGAATTAGGCTAAGATACAACCGACCCGAGGTGGGTCGGCTCAAAAGCTGAGCCTACTGCCCGTGGCAGAGTCGGACCGGTTTTTTCGCGGCAGGTGCGTGGCGAGAAGGCTGCGTGGTTTCTCTGCCGCGGTAGAGATCCCTCGACCATGTGTTGATTTTCTCGTGGAGTGCTCCTTGCGCTTCCTCCCTCTCCTCCCTCGTGCATTCCTCTTTGATCAACACGCCATGTTCCTTCAGCTCCTCACTCTGTGCCATGCCTTCTTCTCCTAAGTACCTAATCATACAATAATTCAAAGACTTAGGTAATATAAAATTCTCTTTAATTAAAACACCAGGTTCATTAAGAAACAAGTTCACCTGTTGTTCTAGTAGCTTGGCACGAGCTCTTGTGATTGGTCCAATCCTTATCTCATTGGATTGATCCTTCTTTGCAATTGGAACAACTTCATTAGCTTGGCACGAGCTCTTCCACCATGATTAGGCATGGCTTAGGCTAGCGGCCTAGGCGTTTCTCTAACATACATACAAACTCCATGATCTTACAAGTTCCACTTTTATTTCACACCGCCAGGATCCATAAGCAAAAGAACATGATATCAACTAGGTACAAAGTACCTATGAAGTGTTGAAAGCGGTCCCCATGATACATGGTTCTGCTAACTCCAACTCATAAAGCGCAAGCATATGCACAACAAAGAAGGACGCAATGGTTCAGGTTTATTAAGTGCAAGAAAATAAAGTGTGCCATCAAGTTTGTGAGAGCACTTTAACGAGTTGATCTATTTGAGTTTGAACCATTTGAAAGTGTTTAACAATCATTTTAACATCATTAGAGGTTCTTTCCGCAATATCTTTCAACTCAACAATAGCTCTAGTGTTTTCCATCAGATGATTTTGCACCCTTTTATTAAAGTTATCTTGCTTAATAATAAAGATATCAAATTCTTCTAAGCATTGATCAGGAGGTTCCAAGTAAGGGATATCACCTTCATCAAAGTGTTGGAGAGAGTGTACTTCAATAGTGGGTGAGTAGGGAATAGGCTTACATAATTCTTCTATAGGAGGTAAATTCTTGACATCTGCAGTTTTAATTCCCTTCTCCTTAAGACATTTCTTAGCTTCCTTCATCACTTCATCATTTAATTCAATAACTCCCCTCCTCTTTGATGTTGGAATAGGCACCGGAATAGATGGTTCAGGTACAATTACTTCAGGTATAGCTTGTTTAGGAGGAGTCCAATCTTCATAATTCTTGCTTATTTTAGCCATCAATTCCTCAGTTTCCTTAGGAGTCCTATTCCTGAAAACACAATCAGCACAACTATCTAGGTATGTCCTAGATTCTTCGGTTAGTCTATATCAAGAAGCTCATTCTTAGGTAATGGACTTCCAGCCTGTGCATGAATCAAAGCACAAAACCTTGCCCAAGATTCGTGCAATACCTCTTTTTCTCCCTGTTTAAAATCAAAAAGTTCCTGCAAAATAGCATGTCTAGCACTGGGAGGAAAATATTTCTGCAGGAAAGTACTAATCAAGCACTTAGGGCTATCAATAGATCCAGGAGGTAAATTACTGAACCAAGTTTTAGCTTCTCTTTTCAGTGAAAAGGGAAAAATCTTAGCAACAAAGTAAGTACGCATCTTAATATCATCAGAAAACAAGCCACTCATGGTAGAAAGTTCATTCATATGTGCTACCGCACTTTCATTCTTAGTCCCACAAAAAGGTTCTTTATCGACAATAGCTATGTAAGATAGATCGAGAGATAAATCATAATCTTCATCTATAATGTTTATGGGAGAAGCAGCAAACTTAGCATCAGGAGATAATTTGGGTCTAATAGTACGCCTCTCAAGGAGATTCTTAGCTGTGCTCCTATCATGGGTGTTCCTACATTCTTCAATAAACTCATCAGTCATCTCAACATAATCTTCTTCAGCATCATAACTCTTACTAGACTCAGGTGAGCTAACAGGTGTGGCAGTGTCTTCATTAGGAGTTTCGGTATTTCCAACTATAGTTCTAGCAATCGTAGCATCTAGGGAAGGACCTAATGAACCACTCTTATCAAGCACAGTAGAGGCATCATCATAAGTATCAGAAGTTTCAGATTCAGCAGTAGTAGCAGTGTGTGTAGCATGTGTATGTGGTGGTGTAACGAGCTTACTTATAACAGACGGCGAATCAAGAGCAGCAGAGGTGTTCAGAACCGTACCTCTTCTTGTAGTGGATGGTAAAATTGGAACCTTGCCATCACGAGACTTACCCATGATGGATGGATAGCTGCGAACAATAGAGAATCCAAGTGAACTTGATAAATAAAGCTATGCTCCCTGGCAATGGCGCCAGAAAATAGTCTTGATGACCCACAAGTATAGCGGGTGTATCGCAGTATTTTCGAGGGAAGTGAAACCCAATTTATTGATTCGACACAAGGGGAGCCAAAGGATATTTATCAGCCTTAACAACTGAGTTGTCAATTCAGCTGCACCTGGAAACAATCTTGCTCACGGCAGTTTATCAGTAGCAACAATTTTGTATTAGGAATAGTAAAGCAACAGCAGTAGTAAAGCAAAGACAACAGTAACACAAGTAGTAAACAGTGGGATTCGAGTGCGGTAGGCATAGGGATGGATGGACGGGCGTTGCATGGACAAGACAATTCACATAGCAATCAGAACATAGGGCAATTGCAGATAAATAAGATAAAGCATCCAAGTACTAGACAATCCTAGGCATGTGTTCCATATATAGTCATACGTGCTCGCAATGAGAACTTGCACAACATCTTTTGTCCTGCCAGCCCGTTTGCAGCGGGCCTCTAGGAACTATCGGCAATTAAGGTGCTCCTTTTAATAGAGCACCGGAGCAAAGCATTAACACTCCGTGAACACATGTGATCCTCACATCAAAGCCATTCCTTCCGGTTATCCCGATTTACATCGCCGGGCCATAGGTTCCGGACAACAACATGTGTATACAACTTGCAGATAAGACCCAAAACAATACTATCATAATCAATCAATAATAAGTTCAGATCTGAAATCATGGCACTCAGGCCCTAGTGACAAGCATTAAGCACAACAAGTTGCAACAAAGTCATAAAGCACTAATAAAAGATACTATGCACCATGCCCTAACAATCTGATGCCATTACATGAACGATCTCATCCAATCCCTACCATCCCCATAGCCTACAGCGGGGGATTACTCACTCATAGATGGGGGAAACATGGATGGTCGATGGAGAAGCGATGGTGATGATGATGGCGATGATCTCCTCCAATTCCCGTCCGGCGGTGCCGGAACGGAGTTTCGTGCCGTTTAAATGGAATCTGGTGGTGGCGGCGAGCGGAACTCCTTCGGAAAACGTCGAACCCCAGTTTTTAGGTCAAGGCTCCTTATAGCGAAGAGAGGCCGAGGGGTGCTGGGGCCCACACACCTCTGGCGCGGCCTGGCAGCGCCAGTAGTGGTGTGGCCACCCCAGGGCTCTTCTCCGTCTCGTATTCTGGATCCTGGAGTCTTCGGGTGAAATTGCATTTTTTGGCATATTTTCCGGGATTTTTCCTGATAGTTGATTTTCTGCACAAAAAGTAGACACCAAGGCAATTCTGCTGAAAACATCGTCAGTTCGCATTAGTTGCATCCAAATCACACAAGTATAGAGGAGAAACAATAACAGAAGTGTTCGGGAAAGTAGATACGTTTTGGACGTATCAATGTGTTTTATGCCTTTCAGGCTCATGTTGAGCTTCTCCTCAATACCAAAATCAAGGCCGTTCAGTCCGATTGGGGCGGTGAATACCATCGGCTCCATCAATATTTTCAGCGCACCGGCGTGTCTCATCGTGTGTCTTGCCCGCACACTTCCCAGCAAAACGGCGTTGCCGAACGCAAGCACCGTCACATAGTCGAAACCGGTCTCGCTTTACTTGCTCATTCGTCTCTTCCTTTGCATTTTTGGGACGAAGCTTTCTTGACAGCATGTTATCTGATTAATCGCATGCCTACTCCAGTTCTTAACAAGGATACTCCTATTTTCCGTCTTCTCAAAACTCAACCGAACTATGAGTTTCTCCGTATCTTTGGTTGTGCGTGCTGCCCTAGTCTTCGCAATTACAACGCGCATAAGCTTGAGTTTCGCTCGAAAATGTGTGTTTTCTTAGGCTATAGTCCTATGCATAAGGGCTATAAGTGTCTCGATCGTTCTACCGGTCGTATTTACATATCTCGAGACGTTGTCTTTGATGAGTCGGTCTTCCCGTTTGCCACTCCCGGAGTTACCATAGATATTCCTACCCTTCGGCACGCCATCACTTTCCCTGAGTCTGAACCGGCTACGAGTGATCATGTGCGGCAATACGACCTTTCCTATTTGTGTACTAACCTACTGTATCGAGATGATGCTTTGCATGTGCAGGTTCCTGGTGTGATTGACGTGCATGTACATGCCCCTACCCCGGGACCTTCTACAGAAGCGCTGGTAGGCGCCACACGCCTGGTCGCCGAGCTCGCCTGCTCATCTTCGAGCTAGGCAGCTGCCTCGATGCTGCATGGGTCGGCTCCTCCCAGTCGATCATCGTCGCCGCACGCCGGGTAGCATGACTCGGCCCCCGCATCTCCGCTCCGGCATGGAGCTGACGCGCCGTCACCCGCACCTGCTCCTGGTCATGGTGCGACCTCGTCATCAGCCCCTAGTCATGGCATGGTGACGCGTCTCCGTGACAATACTCGTCGCGAGAAGATCTACACCGACGACACAGTACAGTATGATTCGCGCAGGCGTGCTCTCTTTGCAGCCCCGGTATCTCATCGGGATGCTCTTCAGGAGTCGGAGTGGCGTGCAGCGATGTAAGAGGAATTTTCTGCTCTATCTCAAACGCAAACATGGGCGCTGGTTCCTCGTCCTCCTGACACAAATATTGTTGGCAGCAAGTGGATCTTCAAGACTAAGCATCGTCCTGATGGTTCCGTTGAGAAGCACAAGGCTCGTCTTGTTGCCCGTGATTTCTGTGCAACATGGCATTGACTATGGTGATGCGTTCAGCCCAGTGGTGAAGCCTGCAACTATTCGCTTGGTTCTCTCCCTTGCAGTCTCTCGAGGATGGACTCTTCGTCAAATTGATGTGAGTAATGCTTTTCTTTATGGTTTCCTGTCTGAGGATGTCTATATGCAGCAGCCCCCTGGTTTTGAGGATGCTCGGTATCCGACACACGTATGCAAATTGCAGCGTGCTATCTATGGCCTTAAGCAGTCTCCTCGCGCTTGGTATACTCGCTTGAGTGCTTGGTTGCTTCAGCTTGGTTTTGTTCCCTCAAAAGCCGATACGTCTTTGTTTATCTTCAATCAAGCTGGTGTCCAAGTGTTCATGATGGTCTATGTGGATGACATTGTTATTGTTGGATCTACCTCTGTGGCAGTTGAAGGTCTGGTTCGTTCCCTCTCGGACACTTTTCCTATCAAGAATTTGGGCACTCTGGAATACTTCCTTGGATTGGAAGCGTCGTACAATTCAGGGGGCATGACACTTATGCAGCGCAAATATGCGCTTGATTTGTTGCATCGGGTAAACATGGAGAATTGTAACCCCACTTCCACTCCTATGGTCACAACCGAGCGACTTGCTCGAGATACAGGTGCCCTGCTCGGAATAGAAGATTCTTTCCGGTATCGCAGTGTTGTTGGTAACTGCGATTTAACTCTCACTCGCCCGGATATTTCCTTTGCGGTGAATAAGGTATGCCAATTCCTCTCTCAACCAACTGACGTTCATTGGGAGGCTGTTAAACATATTCTGCGTTATGTGAAAGGGACATTGGATACTGGTCTGCGCATTCGCAAGTCATCACAGCAGAATATTAGCATATTCACTGATGCCGATTGGGCTGCATGTGTTGATGATAGACGCTCTACGAGTGGTTTTGCAGTTTTCGTGGGTCCGAATCTTGTTTCATGGAGTTCGAAGAAGCAACCCACGGTTTCCAGGTCTAGCACCGAGGTGGAATACAAGGCACTTGCAAATGGAGCAGCTGAAGCTATGTGGGTCAGTTCTTTGCTTACAGAACTAGGTGTTTCCCAATAGCAGACTCCAGTTTTGTGGTGTGATAATTTAGGGGCAACTTACCTCACAACGAATCCAGTCTTTCACGCTCGAACCAAGCGTATCGAGATTGATTTTCATTTTGTGCGAGAGCAAGTTGCTGATGGCGCTTTGGAGGTGAGGTTTATCTCTTCTAGTGATCAGTTGGCTGATGTCTTCACCAAGCCAGCTACACGGCAGATGTTAGACCGTTTTAGAACCAATCTAAGTCTTGTAAGTAATAGCGGTTTAGATTGAGGGTGAGTGTTAAGAATCGGTCACCATGTCGTATACGTGTTGCATTATGTAAACGTATAAGCACTTGTTTGTACATCTGCCAAGTATATAAATAGAACAGGTGGAGGCACGTTGCCTACCACGAAACGCTAATCAGTGTTTTTATCTCTATACACCTGACAAGTGTATTGGGTGTGTTGGGGACACAAGAGACTTCTTGTATCTTGACTGCAGGGTTGCTTGAGATGGGATACCTTTGACCACTTCCTCCCTGAGTTCGATAAACCTTGGGTGATCCACTTAAGGGAAAACTTGCTGCTGTTCTACAAACCTCTGCACTTGGAGGCTCAACAACTGCCTACAAGAATAGAAGTGCGTAGACATCAAGCTATTTTCTGGCGCCATTGCCGGGGAGGTAAGGTAAAAGGTATTCACAACGGAGGATTAAAGAAGAAGAACCTCCCACGGCAAACGCCTATTTTCTGGCGCCATTGCCGGGGAGGTAAGGTAAAAGGTACTCACATCCTCTGGTGTGAGTGCTCGAAGTTATTTCCTTTAGATTCTGCAATTTTGTCTTTTTGTTTCTTGTTTTAACTAGTTAGGCTTAATGGAAAACAACAAAAAAATTAGAGAGCTTTATAGTATTTATCTTGAGTTAGGACATGAAGTGTTTGAAGAGAAAATTAAAAAACCTATGGAACTTTATTTGCATGCTAATAGCAATGTTGTTAGTATGAATTCTTTGGACACCATTATTGCTAATGCTATGGAAAAGTCTAAGCTTGGGGAAGCTAGTTTTTTTGAAAATGATCTTTTTAGTTCCCCAGCTTTGGAAGATAGCTATTCTATTGCTTATGATGATACCAAACCTCCAATATATGATGATTACAATGATGAATATGATATTTTCAATCCACCTACTATTGAGGAGAAAATTAATGATTACAATATGCCTCCTATATTTGATGACTATGGTGATGAGAATAATAATGATAGCTATTTTGTTGAATTTGCTCCCACTACAATTAATAAGAATGACTATGTTTATGTGGGGAGTATTAATTCTTTTATGCATGTGGCTCATGATAAGAATGTTTCCTGTGATAGTTATATTGTTAATTTTATTCATGATGCTACTGAAAGTTATTATGAGAGAGGGAAACATAGTTTTATGCATCTCAATGATATTAAGTTTCCCCTCTTTATGTTGAAAGTCTTGAAGTTGCACTTGTTTTTCTTTCCTATGCTTGTTGCTTTGTGCTTTCATGACTTGTTTCTTTACAAGATTCCTATGCATAGGAAGTGGGTTAGACTTAAATGTGCTTTGAATTTGCTTCATGATGCTCTCTTTTACTTCAATTCATATTTCTTATGCGAGCATCTTCTCAAACTATCAAGCCTAAACTTTAAAGGCATTAAAGAAAAGTACTTATTGGGAGATAACCCAAAAGTTTTAGATGAGTCTTGGAAGTTATTACTTCAGTAATAACCGCTCCTTATCCTTTTTATTTGCTCTTTGTGCCAAGAGTAACCTCTAATGAGAGAGAAGTAATGATTGGGAAAGTTACTGTCCCGAAACATTTCTGTGCTTCACCGTAAAAATTCGTGTAAAATCTCTGAACGTCTTTTTGAGGCGTGAATTTTTGTGCTTCTGCCCCAGGTTGTTATCTAACTTTAGTTAGTTCAACACTTTTTGATTTGAGCAACATAAGGTCTTCGAAAAAATTCGTATTTACCTGCTGGTCTGTTTTGACAGATTTCTGCCATTTTCTGCATTTGCTTCTTGTTGGTTCCTTTTTGAGTTCTTTTGGGAATTGAGCTTTTTGAGGGAAGTGCTTCAGTAGATAGTGTTCTAATGGAAGTTTATTTGGTGTTAGAACTGAACCTTAAGACTTATTATCTTGAGTGCACTAATGTTGCTAATAAAGATTGTGTGAAGTTTTGTATGAAGGAAAAATTTCAGGTGCATGGAAGGAATGAGTAATGAGATGAAGGATGGACTAAAGCTCAAGCTTGGGGAGGCCACGCGTGTCACCCCAAGAAATATCCAAGAAGTACAAGCGTCAAAGCTTGGGGATGCCCAAGGCATCCCCTTCCTCATCAATAAAAATCCCAGGTTTCTTCCAAACGCTTCATTTTTATTGTTTCATGCACAGTTGTGTTTTTCTTGGAGCGTCTTCTTTTTCGTTTTCGTTTGCTTTTGTTTGCTTAGTTTGCTGAATAAATTGGTTGGACCCCCTCTTTCATACATTGGTTTGCAAATAGTTTGGTTTGGTTTGGAAAAGAGTAGGAAAGTTCATGCTTATGTGGTAAAAAGAGCTCGTTTTTTACTGTGGCCTATGCTTTGTCATGCCATGCTTGATATTGTTTTGGCTTTATGCTTAGTATTCTTTGCTGTAGCATGACTTGTTATGATATGGGGTGGCCCGATCTTCTCAGTAAGCGGATGGCGGATGATAGATAACTAGTGCGTAGCTATGACCTCTCCCGCTCGATCCCTGATGCCAATGCAACAGATCTCGAACCTTGTAGGATATTCACAACACCACACTCTTGCACACGCAGCGGGACCACGAACGGTAGTATGCAATCTACTAATTCCCAATGGAACAACAGATCACACTCAATTATAGTTGTAGAATTGGAACACAGGGTAATTTCAGAGGTTCTATGAAAGAATCAACTCCAAAATATTTTAACGTGGTCTAAACCCTAACTAGAGGTCGTCCCAAGGCTTATAAGGGCGGCTGGGGCGACCAAAAACTGAAACTAAACGCAAATGACTCAAACTGATACAAACTGACTCGGACCAGATTCGGTCGGTGGGCGGACACTCCGGTCGAAATCGGCCGGACAGTCCGGTCAGGCCGGACACTCCGGGTGACGTGTGCCGGACAGTCCGGTCTGGCCGGAAACTTTGAAGTTTCCGGGTGGTGTCCGTGTAGTGTCCAAACTAGCATACTGAATGTCCATGCCAGTTTGCCTCTCGACCAGGCCGGACAGTCCGGGCGGATCTGGCCGGACACTCCGGTCGTGGCAGATGTTTTTGCCTTCGTCTTGATGATCTTCTCTTGCGCCTTCCTCCCGCTCCTCCCTCGCGCATCCTTGGGCGATCATCATATTGGGATTCTCTTCTAGCCCTTCTCCTCCTCGCGCCATGCTTGTTTCTCCAACGAACCTGATCATACATAAATGCATAGACTTAGGTAGTATAAAGTTCTCATCAATCAAAGTACCAGATTCGTTTAGGAGTAAATTCACTTGTTGTTCCAGTAGTTTAGCACGGGCTCTTGTAACAGGTCCAATTCTAATCTCATTGGACTGATCCTTTCTTGCAACAGTTGTAGCATCTTCAGTAGTCATTGGGGTAGGTGTAATTGTAGGGATGTCCTCATCATCTCCCCCCCTTCAAAAGGCGTCGACCTCGACGCTCCAAGGTCTTCTCCATCATATGGTGACAAATCAGCAACGTTGAAGCTATTGCTAACTCCACCAAACTCCTCAGTAGGTATATCAACCGAGTAGGCGTTATCATTAATCTTGGCTAACACCTTGTAAGGACCAGCACCACGTGGCTTCAATTTTGACTTTCAAAGTAGTGGAAACCTATCCTTGCGTAGATGCACCCAAACCATATCTCCAGGCTTGAACAACACTTATTTCCTTGCTTGATTCCTTGCAGCAGCAATGTTCTTGCCTTTCTTCTCAATAGCCTCTCGAGTCTTCTCATGTATTTTCTTCACATAATCAGCACATTTTGATGCCTCCATATCAACTCTCTCATGTAATGGCAGAGGCAACATATCAAGTGGCGTCAATGGCTTAAAACCATACACCACCTCAAAAGGACAAAGCTGAGTAGTTGAATGCACAACCCTGTTGTAAGCAAACTCAACATGTGGCAAACACTCTTCCCACTCCCGCAGATTGTTTTTAATCATGGTCCTTAGCAGCTGTGACAATGTTTGATTCACCACCTCCGTTTGACCATCTGTTTGGGGATGACATGTAGTACCGAACAACAACTTCGTTCCTAGCTTTCCCCATAAGGTCTTCCAAAAGTAGCTCATGAACTTCACATCACGGTCAGAAACAATCGTCTTTGGTACTCCATGTAATCTCACGATGTAACATGCGATGCATCGTCGCTTTTGTGGCAGGCAATAAAATGAGCCATCTTAGAGAACCTATCCACTACCACAAATATAGAATCATGACCTCTCTAAGTTTTAGGTAGACCTAGCACAAAATCCATACTAATGTCTTCCCATGGAGTAGTCGGTGCAGAGAGAGGTGTATACAAACCGTGAGGCTTCAGCTTAGATTTCGACTTGTGGCATGCAATACATTGGCTCACAAATCTGTACACATCACGCCCCATATTGGGCCAATAAAAGTGATCAGCAAGCATGAGCAACGTCTTCTCACGCCCAAAGTGACCCATCAAACCACCAACATGTGATTCCTGCACTAAGAACAAACGCAACGATGATTCTGGAATACATAGTTTGTTAGCTCGAAACAAATATCCATCATGTATATGATACTTATCCCATGCGTTTCTAAGAGCACACAAACAATATGGTTCAGCAAAATCATGGTCAGTTGCATAAAGTGCACAAATAGCTTCTAATCCAGGAATTTTAACATCAAGATTGGTTAATAGCATGTTCTTCCTAGATAGAGCATCAGCAACAACGTTCTCTTTTCCCTTCTTATAGTTAATGATGTAAGGAAAAGACTCAATAAACTCAACCCATTTAGCTAATCTTCTATGCAAGTTTGATTGAGCTTTCAAGTATTTCAATGCTTCATGATCAGAATGTATGATGAATTCTTTTGGCCACAAATAATGTTGCCAAACCTCAAGTACTCTAACAAGTGCATACAATTCTTTATCATAGATAGAATAATTCAAACGAGCCCCAGTCAATTTCTCAGAAAAATAAGCTATAGGCCGACCCTCTTGCATCAAAACGCCACCTATACCTATACCACTAGCATCACATTCAACTTTAAATTGCTTCGAAAAATCAGGTAATGCAAGTAACGGTGCAGAAGTAAGCAAACATATTAATGTATCAAATGCAATGTCTTGAGCCGCGCCCCATACAAAAGGAACACCTTTCTTTGTCAAATCATTTAATGGTGCAGCAATGGTGCTAAAATCTTTCACAAAGCGCCTATAGAAACCAGCGAGACCGTGGAAACTACGCACTTGACTAACATTCATTGGAGTAGGCCAATTCTGAATTGATTCAATTTTAGATTGATCTACCTCTACTCCATGCTTAGAAACAACAAATCCTAGAAATATGACCTTATCTTTTGCAAATGTACACTTCTCAAGATTAGCATACCATTTATTATCACGTAACACTTGCAAAACTTGTCTAATATGAGTGCAATGTTCAGAT
This sequence comes from Avena insularis, assembly GCA_023614405.1. Classification (NCBI taxonomy): domain Eukaryota; kingdom Viridiplantae; phylum Streptophyta; class Magnoliopsida; order Poales; family Poaceae; genus Avena; species Avena insularis. The sequence goes on along the minus strand of CM042688.1, from coordinate 281,838,902 downwards.
TCGGTGTGGATGTATATGAGTATATCATCAAAGTAAACCACCACGAAACGACCAATAAACTCTCTCAAAACATGATTCATCAAACGCATGAAAGTACTAGGTGCATTAGTAAGACCAAATGGCATAACTAACCACTCATACAAACCAAATTTAGTTTTGAAAGCAGTTTTCCATTCATCCCCTTCTTTCATCCTAATTTGATGATAACCACTACGCAAGTCAATTTTAGAGAAAACAGCAGCACCACTCAATTCATCTAGCATATCCTCTAAGCATGGAATAGGATGACAATATCGAATAGTGATGTTATTAATCGCTCTACAATCAACACACATGCGCCATGTACCATCTTTCTTAGGAACTAAAATAACAGGAACAGCACAAGGGCTAAGAGAGACATGAATGTACCCTTTATCCAGCAACGCTTGTAGTTGCTTCTGAATTTCCTTAGTTTCTTCGGGATTAGTCCTGTAAGGTGCACGGTTGGGAAGTGTGGCACCAGGAATCAGGTCCACTTGATGTTCTATACCATGCAATGGGGGCAAACCTCTTGCATGCGTCTTCGGAAACACATCCCCAAAATCCTGCAAAAGTAAGAGACACCAAGAGAAATAGGGGTCATGTTAGAAACCAATACCTACGCCCTTATACATGAGCACACGTGGCATGGTGTAGGATCCTCACGAAACTCTCTCATATCCTCCTTGGTGGCTAATATCAATAACCGGGCACTCTCTCACTTTTCGTTATATCACTCAATTTAGGCTCAATTACATCGAGGAAATTTGTTACACAGTCTCGTCGAGTGGTAGTATCTTCCTTCAAGTTCACCTCTATCTTCTGGCGAGAATCATTCACAATTTCTTGTGGTGTCATTGGCTGCATAGTAATCTTCTTTCCTTTGAATTCCAAGTGATATGTATTGGCTCGGCCATTGTGTTGCACATGGCGATCATAGAGCCAAGGCCGACCCAATAGTAGGTGACAAACAGTCATAGGAACCACATCAAAATCAATAGAATCTTTGTATGGCCCTATTTGAAAATTCACATGTACCATATGATTTACCTTCATCTCACCATTGTTGCTCAACCATTGTATGTAGTATGGCTTGGGATGAGGTAAATATGTGAAATTCAGTTTGGCACATAGTTCCTTACTTGCAAGATTTCTGCAGCTACCTCCATCAATAATTACCTTGCAAGCTTTGTTTGGTCCAACTAGAGCTTTTGTTTGGAACAAGTTGCAACGCTGGGATTCCTCAACCGGTTGCACACTAAGTACACGTGAAGATACGACAATAGTGGGTGCACGCTTAGCATATGCATCAGCACCTTCCTTGCCGTCATCAATATCATCATCAGAAGCTTCATCTCCACTTTCTACTTCACCTTGTTCATTAACAAACATAACCTTGTTGTTTGGACAATCTTTCTTGTAGTGACCTCTACCTCCACAAGTATGGCACACCACATCACGAGTACGTGCAGTAGATATGTTGGAACCCGAGCTAGCAGCAGGAGCAGCGGGTTTCCGAGCATTAGAACCAAACGAAGGTGTACTTGCTGGTTTGGCCGATGGTGTAAATGGAACAACAGCTGGTGGCATGACTGTAGGAGGTGTAGACCTGGCCGAAAATCTGCTGGAGGACGGAAAACAAGCACGTGACTTCGCCTCTTCTGCCAACTAGGATTCGACCTCTCTAGCATGATGCAACAACTCATTCATGGTCTCATACTTGTGATGACGAACAATGCTCTTGATCGGTAACTTCAGATTGTTTAGGAATCGCTGCATGGTCATCTCAATGGACTCACGAACTCGAGCACGCTGCATAAGCATCTCCATCTCCATGTATTACTCATCAACGGTCATGGTGCCTTGCTTCAATTGCGTCAATTTATCAAAAATTGATCGCAAGTAGTTGGTTGGTATGAAACGAGCTTTCATGATTTGTTTCATCTCGCGCCAATCCATCACAGGAAGTTCATTGTCCTCCCTCCTATGTTGCACAAGAGCATCCCGCCAACGCAAAGCATAACCATCAAATTCAGATGCTGCAAGCTTGACCTTCTTATCTTCTGGATAGTCAAATAAGTGCCAGAGTTTCTCAATCTTCAATTCCCAGGTGAGGTAGTCTTCAGGATCAATGGAACCATCAAACTTAGGAATCGAGAATTTTGGCTTGCCCAAACCATCATCAGCAGCTTGGTTGGGCACACGTTGACCACGCCCAAGATGGGCAAACCCACGACCATGAACAGGTGCATGGACAGGGGGAATAGCACGTCCCCTGCCAACATGTGGAGCAGCATCAACAGCGCCATCCTCATCGAAATCATCAAAGGCATCATCATGTTGAGGATTTTCCCTTCTATGTAAAGCGGCTGTCAAACCCTCAATGGACTGCTGCAAAGTGGTGACATTGACATTGAGCGTAGCCACTTGCGTTTGGATAGTATCGACTGTCCCAACATGCTGATCCAATCTCATATTCATATCTTGGAGATTCTTGTCAATGGCATCTGTCGTATTAGTAAACACACATGTCAAGTGGGATTTCAAAGCCTCATATTCACGCCAATTGACGAGCTCCTCATCCTTCTTTTTCTGCAACACAACATCATCATCACTAGTAGACATGATTAGTAGGTTAGTGCAAAAATCAGAATTTGTATGGTGGAAACTCTCACAACTCACTCACAAATAATAAGAAAGGAGATCTTACCGCTCCAAAGTGAATAGAGATGCTCTACCAAAACGAAATCAAAGACTGATGCACTTGATGTGATGAAGTGAATATCAAAGGTATAGAGAACGATCGCAGGGCACACAGGTTATGTAAAGGTGGAGCTATAGGTTTGATACCCTATCTACACCGCAAACAAGTCCTAGTGCTGATCGTACAAATACCCAAGAAACACACACAGTGGAGATAAACGTGGCAAAGCAACTTATGAAAAGGAATATTGCAATGCACAAGAGAGACGCTAGTAATAGCTCAAATAGAACAAGCACAAGATTGCTCAATCTACTAGTGCTATACACAACAAGGCCTCCAATATTGCACACTTCTATATCTCTTTTTTATACTGATTCTCTCTCTTTTTTTTTGATTTCACCTATATTACTCAATGCAAACGAGTACAACAACTTATAACAGAACTGGGCCGGATAGTCCGGTTGATATGTGCCGGAGACTCCGGTGGGGCCGGATAGTCCGGTGTGATTCGGCCGGATAGTCCGGTTTTGCCTGTCGAAAAGTTTTTGCACTTCAAAACCCTAATGAGCAGCCTATCGAAGCAAAGCAACTAGTCTCGTAGTGCGTTCCTGAAACGAATCTTTGTAGATAAGTCATGTCTATGGTATGCAAACAAAAGTACGCTATGTGGACTCGGAAAAAACGATAAAAACTTGCGGAAATGGTAATGGTGGGAACAGCGGAGAACAAGATCAAACCCTAAACCTAGACACCAATGGAAACTAGACTCCTACGAGGAAAACCTGCAGATCGGATCTACGAGAAGATACAATCAGCAATTAAAACTCGAACAAGATGCAATCTAGTCTATGGCAAATCTTTTTGTAAGGCTTTTTCTGTATAGGACGAAAACACTCTCTAATCTATGGACGGATTTGTGGATGCTTACCGAGGGAACACTGGAAATCTGATACCAAGATGATATGGGGTGGCCCGATCTTCTCAGTAAGCGGATGGCGGATGATAGATAACTAGTGCGTAGCTATGACCTCTCCCGCTCGATCCCTGATGCCAATGCAACAGATCTCGAACCTTGTAGGATATTCACAACACCACACACTTGCGCACGCAGCCGTGACCACGAACGGTAGTATGCAATCTACTAATTCCCAATGGAACAACAGATCACACTCAATTATAGTTGTAGAATTCGAACACAGGGTAATTTCAGAGGTTCTATGAAAGAATCAACTCTAAAATATTTTAACGTGGTCTAAACCCTAACTAGAGGTCGTCCCAAGGCTTATAAGGGCGGCTGGGGCGACTAGAAACCGAAACTAAACGCAAACGACTCAAACTGATACAAACTGACTCGGACCAGATTCGGTCGGCGGGCGGACACTCCGTCGAAATCGGCCGGACAGTCCGGTCAGGCCGGACACTCCGGGTGACGTGTGCCGGACAGTCTGGTCTGGCCGGAAACTTTGAAGTTTCCGGGTGGTGTCCGTGTAGTGTCTGAACTAGCATACTGAATGTCCATGCCAGTTTGCCTCTCGACCAGGCCGGACAGTCCGGGCGGATCTGGCCGGACACTCCGATCGTGGCAGATCTTTTTGCCTTCGTCTTGATGATCTTCTCTTGCACCTTCCTCCTGCTCCTCCCTCGCGCATCCTTGGGCGATCATCATATTGGGCTTCTCTTCTAGCCCTTCTCCTCCTCGCGCCATGCTTGTTTCTCCAACGAACCTGATCATACATAAATGCATAGACTTAGGCAGTATAAAGTTCTCATCAATCAAAGTACCCGATTTGTTTAGGAGTAAATTCACCTGTTGTTCCAGTAGTTTAGCACGAGCTCTTGTAACAGGTCCAATTCTAATCTCATTGGACTGATCCTTTCTTGCAGTAGTTGTAGCATCTTCAGTAGTCATTGGGGTAGGTGTAATTGTAGGGATGTCCTCATCATGTTATAAACAATTGAGATTTCTTAATGTGCCTTGGAAGAATCATGCGTTGTTTTAGCATATTAAAGCATAGTATTGTGGTATTCTCCTTTGATGCTTTATTTGGGTTGACTTGGCGCATGCTCACACCATGTTATGACTATCTCAAGTCACCATAGCTTTTATGATCCTTTAGTTTTCAACTTGTAGTATCACTTTATGCTTTGATCAATGATTTTGTCGCTCTGCATGATTATGGCCATTATTGCTCTCTTAGTTTGTCGCTCCTAGTCTTTTGCTAGCCTCCACAACCAAGTATGAGTTCCACTCATGCATCCAACTCCCTAAACCAAGTTATTCCAAAGAGTCCACCATACCTACCTACTAGCTTATGCTATTCCAAGTATATTCATGCTTTTGTTTACCTTCCAAATTAAACTTGTTATGAGAAAACTAGTGATTAAAGCTCTCACGAACTTGATGGCACACTTTACTTTTCTTGCCCTTAATAAACTTGAACCATTGTGTCGTCTATGTTGTATATGCTTGCACTTATTTGTTGGGAATTAGCAGAACCATGCTTTCATGGGGAACGCTTTCAACATTGCACTTGGTACTTGTACCTAGTTGATATCATGCTCTTTTGTATATGAATGTCGTCGTTGTGAAATGAAAGGGGAGCTTGTAAGTCCATGGAGTTATGTATATGTGTTAGAGAAAGGCCTAGGCCGCTGGTCTAATCCATGCTGACATGGTGGAAACCTGCAGCGTAACCATAATGAGCTGTCTATGAAGCATTCTTCTTATAAAAAAGAGAGTCCAATACTGAGAAAAAAAAGAGATTATGAAAAGAGGATAGAGAGAAAAAAGCACCATATTCCCATGGTAAATAAGAAGATTGCTGAGATGCTCGTTGTCTGCTTGCCTTGTCATTTTGATACGGGGATTCTTCCGTATCATCGGGCAAGGGGTACCCCATTGGCGGTTCTCTATGATACACATGTACTTACGATGACAAGAGCTTACCGGTGACTAAACTTGAGTAGCATGAGGAGCGGCCCTCGTATACAAGGGACATGAGATTTCTAACTTATACTTCGTCAAGCATGTACACCATAGTTTGTTCACTTTAACCTTAATCACTTCAAGATGCTTATGATAGGGGCAATGAGAGCTGAAAGCTATAAGTACCATAATTTTTGGAAGCTCTTTATGAGACTTGAATCCCTACTTCCTTCTATGAAGGCCTTTCTTCCACTTATATATTGAGTCTCCACCTTCTACCTTTATGCACCTATTTTGAGAGCATAGTGGCCATTCTTAGTTCTATGTGCATTGTCCCAAGACTAGTTGATTGATGCATAACTTGATATTGCTTGTTTTAAACTATTTGTATGTAGTCACTCTTATGAACTTTGAAGGTGTCCTATGCATTTATATTTGCTACTCTATGAGGGACAAGCTGAATGCTATTATGCTATGTTTTCTTTATGTGAAATAAACAAACGTCTTGCAAAGCATTGTTATTCATGAATCTTTTGTTTGTGCCTTTTCATGTTGCATCATAGTTGCTTTGTCTTATTGCTAGAACTTTGTCTTTCATGTTATGATTGAAGTACTATGATCCCAGCTTCAAATATTTTACAAATACTTTGATCAAGTTTATGATGGTGCATGTCACCTCAAAAATTATTCTTTCTTTTTATCACTTACCTACTCGAGGACGAGTAGGAGTTAAGCTTGGGGATGTTGATACATTGCAAATGTATCTATAATTTTTGATGTTCCATGCTTGGTTTTATCTACTTTCTTGAGTTTTGTTCCAACTTTGGAGTACTTTCCGTATGATTTCTTGGACTAACCTATTAACAAGATGCCGCAGTGCCAGTTGCCTGTTTTCTGCTGTTTTTGGTTCCAGGAAGTCAGAAAATGAATATTCTCGGAATTGGACGGGACAAAAGCCAAAGTTACTATTTTCCCGGAAGACTCACGGAGCCAGAAGGAGAGTCAGAGAGGGGCCACAGGGTGGCCACACCCCCCTTGGCACGGGCCAGCCCAGGCCGCGCCAGGGCATGGTGTGGGCCCCCTGGCCGGCCACCGACCTTGCCTCCTTCGCGTATAAGAGCCTCCCGATACCAAAACCCTAGATCATCAATCAGAAATCCACGAAAAGTTCCGCAGCGCCGCCACCACCGAAGGGGAGATTCGGGGGACAGAAAGTCTCTGTTCCGGCACCCTGCCGGGACAAGGAAGTGCCCCTAGAGCCATCTCCATCGATCTCCACCACCATCTCCATCACCATTGCTGATTCCCATGATGAGGAAGGAGTAGTTCTCTCTCGAGGCTAAGGGTTCTACCGGTAGCTATGTGTTCATCTCTCTCTCTATGCATGATCTTATTGAGATCATGGGCTTGTAATCTATAGATCTACCTTGCTACTCAAGTGCTTTAATAGATCTCTGCTCTCCCCATGTGTGTGAAAGTGACAGCGTGCTCACCATGGTGGCACTTAGGCTAGAGATTACAATTACTTGTTATGAGTTATATTTGGAGTTGGATGTCTTTATGAAATTGTGTTGTTTGTTGGACCTATCTAGTACTCAAGGTGACAGTGTGGGGTTTTCTAGATGGGAAAGGCTTACTTTGAGGTGTGCTGTTATAGCCCTACTGTTGATTAGAGTGTTCAACCGGAGAGTAGTTAAGAGTAGTATCATGAAGATAATATATTTATATGAGAGTGTTCACTAGTGAAAGTATGATCCCTAGGCCTTGTTTCTTAGCATTGAAACACCGTTTGCAATTAGATTTGTTACATGCTTGTTTACTTCCATCTTTATTTCAGTTTTACTTTAGTCTTTTCCACGCCATCAAGCTATCTTCTATCACTGTTTCCACTTATATTTATCTATACCACTTGTATTTCACTATCTCCTCGCCGAACTAGTGCACCTATACACCTGACAAGTGTATTGGGTGTGTTGGGGACACAAGAGACTTCTTATATCTTGATTGCAGGGTTGCTTGAGAGGGGATACCTTTGACCACTTCCTCCCTGAGTTCGATAAACCTTGGGTGATCCACTTAAGGGAAAACTTGCTGCTGTTCTACAAACCTCTGCACTTGGATAGACATCAGCTGCCTACGCCGAACAGGTTGGGGCGCTCTGGCTGCTGCGTGTGGTGAACTGGGTGAAGTCGAGCCTATGTGGTGGCACGCCGACATTGGTCTGGTGAGGTGTTGTGGCAAGGGAATTGGGGTTGAAACCGCCGAGCGGGCCGAAGTTGTTGTGGCCCGGCGAGAAACGAGGAAGGTGTGGCGCCGTGTTCGGGTGGCCGGACGGCGAGGGGGAGGAGACGCTGCTCTGTCTCCCTAGGATGTGGAGTCCAGCGCTGTAAGTCGGCGCCGTCATTCCTACCATGGCGGTCGCATGTTATGCCTCAAGAGTGACCGCATGGGCCTGCTTCGCCCGTGCCTCAGCCGCCCTGCGCGGTCTCGAGTTCTTCTCCCTCAGCCGGTGGCTGGCTTCTCCATTTGCCTCCGCGGGATGTCGAATGCCCAACCCGCATTGGTGATCCCCTTCGACCGCTGCTTGTCGGCCTTCCCTTTCTTCCCGGACACCGACACATAGGAAGCTTGCTACCTCTTTGGCGGCATGTTGGTGGTGGCGGGTGGCACATGGGAGGGGAAAGGTGGGGCGGAGAAATGGTGGGAGTGGGTGGCGATGGGGAAATGGCGGGACTAGGCGGCCAGGAGGGAAAAGAAAGGGGAAAAGGAGGGACGATTTTGGTGTGCCATCCGCAGGGCTGGCCCGCCAACTTTTTCAAGTTGCACTGGTGCCCCCAGTTGACTCCCCTCGTGTTGGGTTCGGCCTAGGGGCGCCTGATGTTTAGTTGGGATGCACTAGCACCATTTCGGTTTTGGAGGGAGTGTTGGGCGACGTTTTCTATGCCGGCGCCCCCATTTCACCCTTAGGGGGCCTTTAAGAGGCGAGTGGACATGCTCTATAGAATATATTGTAGACCCAATGGAGATTATAGAGGCTACTTGCCTTCTCCGCCATCGGTTAGACCTTCCAAATGCATCCTGACCGTCTAATTTAGTCACGGGTGGTCTGAACCGTCCGGCCGAGACGATCCTAGCCGTCCATCCGAGTGCCTCTAAGATCCTATTCATACACACACAGCCATTGGCGCTAGCTAACCTCACTAACGATGGGCCTTGCGTGTGGCGTTGTGTGTGCTTGCAAACCGGGAGAGGGCATGGTGGCTCCACCGTGGTTTCATAGACCGTGGTAGGGAAGTTTGTCCTTTCGCTAGTCGAACCGTACCTCCATGAGCCGCCTCCCATTCACCCACACGTTCATGTCCCTCATGTCTTCCTCCTCTGTCTCCCTCGTCTCTATCATGGCATGGCGGCACATGGACAACATCCAGGTGACGATGCCCTCTCCTTCCCTCCTCATCTTGACTTGTGTAATATCCCAAAACTTTAATCTAATATATCAAGATCCAATCACCCAATTTAGGGTTAACAAAAACTTTTTCTCATTTAAATAATTAAGCATGCATATGTGTGTTGCATTAAATGGGAATTGTTTTGAATTGCCATGATTGTTTGTTCTAATGGTTGTAAAATGATTCTAAGATGAATGCCACATCATCTAGATCATTCCCTAGCAAAATCCAAAGAAAAAGAAATCAAATAGAATTAATAAATGGAAATGGTCACTTTTGCCATTTTAATCAACTAGGCCACTTTGGGTGTTCCTAGAACTCAAATTCAAACAGAAACAATTATAGATCTTTGCACCCCTTAATAGTACAAGTAATGATGTACCAAGGCCCACCTTATGATCTTACAAAACATTTAAACTCTAAATTTAAATGACATTTGAAAATGGAATCTACTTCATATGTCTAGATCGCACTTCTCCAAAAACCATTCAAATGAATTCAAGTTGACAATCCCCAGCAACCACACACTACCAAGCAACAGTGGAGATCACTCAAAACTTTTCATTCAAAAATTCCAAAGTGGTTTTCTTGCGGCCATTGTGTCGAAGAGGTGGCATGCACAATTTTTTTCCTAACTATTACTATTTGATGATCAATGTATTGTCGAGTATTTGGGCAAAATTTGGTCCCCTTGTCTCCCCTAACTCTAACCAGCCCCTAACTAAGCTACTAACTGGCCTAGAGCAGTAGTGCCGCGCCGCCCGTTTTTGGTCACCGGCCCGAGCAGCAACGCCCAGACCACGCCGCGCCAATCCAGCACCGCCACTAGCTCCGCCCAACCCTAACGCACTCCCCTATCCCGTCCCCAAGTGCAACTAGCCCCTGGACCACCACAGAGCACCCCTGCACTGAGCCTCTGCGTCGTGCCAGCTCACGCCAGAGCGCCATGCCCGGTAGGCCAGCACACGTCGCCCCTCGACCACAGCCCGCGCGCGCCGCTCCGCATTGACCCCAGAACCCTGCCAGACACGCCCCCTTCCCGTCGCGCGACCCATAGCCACCGCCCGCCGCGTCGAGCACCGCCTCTGCCGCTCAGAGCGCGAGACGCGCCCGACCGTTAGCCACCACACCTAACATCTCCTTCAAGCCGTAGCCGACCGCCAAGGAACCGCCCATCGTCCATCTACCTTGCCCACGCCTCTAGCTTGCTGTATCGCCGCCCCCGTCGAGCTCTGCCCATGCCTCTCTGCCACCTCGCCGAGCCTATATAAGGAAGACCTCTCGGCACCAACTCTTCACACCACCCCGGTCCACTCCACCTCAGAAACCTCCCAGAGCCCCACCAGAGCAAGCCGCAACCCGTAGAGCCCCAATTTCGCCGGAGTCTGCCGCGGAAGGAGGAGAAGGGCGCCACTGATCCAGGCCATCTCCCAGGACGCCGCCAGTACCAGGAGAACCACCATCCTCGACTCATCCATTTGCCCGCCTCGTCGACCCTCGCTGGAGCCCAGGTATGCCCCCACTGCACCCCCACTGAGCCGCTACGGTTCCACCTCGCCGGCGACCTGTCCGTCGTCGATGATGAACGCGAGCCGTAGATCATAGTTCTAATTGTGTGGTTCATGTTGCCCCGTATCGCTTCGCGTTTAAAGAGCCACTAATAGGCGGGACCCCCCTGTGAGCTGTCCTCAGCGCCGCGGAGTGAAACCGGGACGGCCCATTAGTGTTCCCGCGCAACCCAGCAGATTCAAATAAATCTTTTTCTTTTTAGAAGTAAACTAGTTTCTATCCTGTAGTTTAAAAATCAATTCAGAAATATCTACTGAACCAAATTGAGTGATTCCAATTTTGTTAGAAAGATAATTTAAATCTCTATCCAAGCATGTTGGATTTAAATCAATTAGAGTTATAGATCTCTCCTAGCAAAAATGACGAGACATAAGCTTTTTCACATTCAAACATTTTTCTAAAATCAACCATAATAGTTTTTGAGTTGATTCCACCTCTCAAAAATCACATTTGAATATACCTATCTGAATATGTAATAATATTAGGATTTGCATGCAGTGACTTTGGACTAGTACCAAAATAATGCTATATAGGCATTTTTAGTCACTTTAAATCATTAAATATTAAACTTAAACTTATTAAAATGTGATCCAACATTTAAATCACATTCCCATACATTGGAATATGTGGTGATGACATGTGTCCACATGATCCCATATTTTAATTGGAGAATATTAAATCTTAGATATTTTCAATGAGTAGAAATTACTTTTCTCAAATAAAATAAATGAAACTAGTTCATTAAAACCTTGTGATGAAAGTGATGATACTAGATCATCAAATGTATGCCTTAGTGTGCTAAATAGACTAGTTAAGTATTGTTTGGTGATTGTGTATTCCCGTATGTATTTATAGACGATAGTACCGACCAAGTCTACGAGGAGGAGTTCTACCCCGAAGAAGACGAGGAGAATTTCAGCCACTGCACCAATCAAGGCAAGCTAACACTTGCAAGTTTCTTAACTATGCAAGCCATCATTAACAATGCAAGCTAACCCTTGCAAGCTAGATAACCTAAGAAAATGCATTAGGCATGCTTTGGTTATACCTCTTTTGTTGACTTATACCTACTCCAAGTTTTATTTACAATCTTTACTTTCTTTTACTGTACCAAATTCCTTTACTTTGTTTATAGATAGCATAAAGAGTATAGAACTTGACCTAGCTAGTTAGACCTAGATGTCATTCTATGGCATGAGATTGATATTAGCATCCCACATTAGTGAACACTCTTAACTTAGTAGCTTAGAGCTAAACCAAAAACTTGATCACTTTAGATGGGAATACTTGGTGAAAATGACTTGTGAAAACCTTGGAATGATGAGTCATTCTATTGAGATGTTTTGACATGTGTTGAGAAACACAGATGGTTTATGATGATGATGATGAAAATGTTGAGGCATGAGCCTTAGCCCCTTTTATAAAAACTGATGGTTGGGTTCGGATGCGATACCATTCCAATTTTACCGTACAACCACAATACCTGAATTGGGTAAGGCTTAGCCGGAAGTTTATATGCATTAGTATTAGTTCCCTCGCGGGAGAGGTCTGAGCTGAGGCTACCTCCCAATGCTGTCCACCTATGTAGTGCCCAGGATGGCAGATGGCCATGGCTGGGAGGCCAAGCTCATAGGAGAGGTGCTTATACTAGAGTGTGTAAAGGAAAGGTTATGTTTGATTATCTGCATACTAAGTATGATGATTTAGGGTTATCCCTGACAGATGTATCGAATTTTGTGGTGAAAGTGTACCACCTCTGTAGAGTGTCAAGCTATTCGAATAGTCGCGTCCGCGGTTATGGACAGTTGGAGTGGCCATACTGTTCCGTTGTTAGATGTTTTCAAAATGACTTATGAAATGAATTGTGACATGACTTGACCACAACAAAGTTGTGACTATGACAACTAAGTTCCCACTTAGGTGAATTCAAACTTTATTTTATCTTTCTTTGTTTCTGAACTCAGCTTAGGTTTCAAACTTAACTTTACAAATAAACTTAGAGTTAGTATTCCTACTAGAACTACCTTACTTGTTAGTGATAGTTTGCGAGTACTTAAAGAGTACTCATGGCTTTGTGCCTGGCTATTCCCGTTGCCAGACTATGAGGAGGACTATCCGGAAGAAGGAAAGTAGGACGATTACGACAACTAGGATCATCTCCCATCGTCAGTATTGCCTGTGACCCTGAAGATGGAGCCCACCGCTATGCTATTTATTCCTCTACTTGTTTGTATTAAGACTGGATCATGAGATCCTTTATTTGTGTAAGAGCTTATTATGGTTTGTAATGGATGATGTACTGTGATATCCAATCTATTATGTCTCGCAAAAATGGTAATCCCGGGATTGCGATGTATGTCATAACAGGCACTTGGGATTAAAAATCCGGGTGTTGACAAGTTGGTATCAGAGCCATCCTGACCATAGGAGACCCTAGTTAGAATGGACGTCCGAACAAAAACTTAGTTTCCAAAACCAAAGTGAGTATTTGTGAAAATCTATTTCCTCTCTTACCCTTGGGATTCTTTCTCTCAAAAAATACATGTTCCTCAAAAACTCTTATGTTACTACATAAAATTTTGACACACTTGATCACTTCACTAACTTTCTCATCCTAAATTCTTATAGATGGAAGTTCAGTACTGCAAGTTCTACCAGTTGGGCAACGGAGGCCAACTGATCTTCGAGAGGGATCTTGATGCACTGTCTGAGTACTTGGAGTGCCCACATCCGGAATTCTTTAGAGCTCAACTCAATGGTCCACCAGGAGGAGATTTACAATGGCTAGTAGTTGCTGATCTTCGAGGCAAGTTAGAGGCACCAATGTCCGAGAAGATTCAATTCACTGTGAGAGAGAACAACTGGCTAGATGGATTAGCCAGGGCAATGCATGAAGCTCTCGCTCGTCTTTGCGCACAGAATGTCAACCTAATCCAAGGAACCCGCTTTGCTCACTATGCAAGGCGTGATTCTATGGGAATGCCTCTAGAGATGCCAAGTCACCCGGAGTTGAAGCGTCAAGTGGAGAACCTCGACTTCCTACTATACGACAGACAGAAGGAATTGGGCAATGCTAGAGAGTTCGCCAACCACAACCTTGCTATTGCTGCCCAGAAGGCCCAGACTTTCTCACTGCTCGTCAAGGATCGTCAGTCACTTCGCCGTCAACGCGCAAAGAAGGATCGCACCATCAACCGTGTTCGCAAGAAGGTGGCCGACCTCGAGAAGACCATCAAGGAGCAAGAAGCTCAGCTTGCAGCAAAAGAAGAAGAAGAGGAAGGTGAAGACATCTAGGGGGATATTCACTCGTACCTCAGTAATGATGATGACTATCTAGAGGATGATGCCATGGACTTCTACACCGACGATGATGACTCTGACTTCATCGATGATGAGTAGATGCACTAGAGCACTATTGTAGGAGTGAGAAGTATCAGTCCCATTGTATCGTAGCTTACAGAATGGTTCTTAAAACCATCTGTTTTTCCTTTGTTGTGGTGTGTGTGTGTGTTTATATCGTGTGCTTTGCTTGAATGAATGACAAGAAGTTAGTTGCAAAACCTGAGTCAAACTCAAAGTTTTAGCTTTGAAACCAAAACCATGAACCTTAGAACTTTCCCTCTTACCCCATTATCTATCTCAATCTTCAGATGACTCGTGGAAACCAAGGAGGGAGCAGCTCATCACAGGACCCAATGCTGCAGATTCTGCAGACGCTCATTGCAGACCGTGAAGCTAGTAGGGCAGAGCGCCAAGCAAATCTAGCCACACTGCAACAGATCGCCCAGATGGCTCACAACAATCAGAACCATGGAAATCATGATCATCATGGATCCAAACTCAAAAACTTCAAGAATACCAATCCCCCAATCTTTAGCAAGTCTGAAGACCCGCTGGATGCTGATGATTGGTTACAGACCATGGAGAACAACTTAGAAGTCGCAGGAGTGGATGCAAACGAGAAAGTTCTATTTGCCACCCACTATCTGGCTGGAGATGCAAGAGCATGGTGGAATAGCACCCGCACGATGAACCACGATCAAGTGATGACGTGGGAAGCCTTGAAAGTCAAGTTCAGCCCCACCCATGTGCCGCAGGGTCTAGTCACCAGAATGAGAGATGAATTCAGTGAGCTAAAACAGGGCAGAATGACTGTAGTGGAGTACCGTGATAGATTCTTGTCCCTCGCCAGGTATGCACCTGATGAGATCAACATGGAGGCCAAGAAGAAGGAGAGATTCCTGAACGGACTGCATGATGAGATGCAGACTATTCTCGTCAACATCCGTTTCGAGGATCTCGAAGAGCTAGTCGACTCTGCCATTCAAATGGAAGGGAAGATTAATAAAGCGGATGACAACCGCAAACGTTGGATGATGCACCAAGCTGGATCCAATAGTCACCAGAAGTATCGTCCCAACCCGTCTGTCGGATATGCCCCGCGGAACAATCCACCCCCAATGTCTCGTCCAAGCTACCCCAACCGTAGCGAAGGAAATATGAAGTATGGAGGAAACAACAACAACAACAACAACCCCGGCAACCCCAACAATTTCAACCGTGCACCTCCCAAGCACAACAACAACAAAAACAATAACACTGCACCGAGAACTGGAAGCAATGCTTTTCCCGTGGCAGTAAAAGACAAGTCTCAGATTACTTGTTTCGAGTGTGGAGTGAAGGGTCACTACTCCAACGAGTGTCCCAAGAAGATTGCCGCCACTGCCAATGTGAATGCCCCAGCTCAACAACAGTGTCGTATTCAGCCCGGAAGAAGATTCGCCCCAAGGAACCCTCACAACCGCAACGACCGTCTCTTCCACATGAACGCCGAAGAAGCCCAAGAAGCGCCAGATGTAGTGCTAGATATGTTTTCTGTCAACTCAGTTTTAGCAAGAGTGTTGTTGATTCTGGAGCATCGCATTCATTTGTCACCGAAGAATTTGCATGCACTAGTAAGATTCACCCAACCAACTTGAAGCATGTCATGATAGTTCAAATACCTGGTTCAACTACAAAAGCTAGAAAAATTTGCAAAGCTGTACCTATCAGAATACATGGGATAGATTTTTATGCCAATCTAATAGTACTTGGAACCAAAGGATTGGAGGTAGTACTAGGAATGGACTGGATGTAAAAGCATAAAGGATTGATAGACTGTGCCAAGAAAGCCATCACCATGACCAGTAGATCTGGAGTATCAGTAGAGCATATATCTGAAACCTTGCCCCGTCAAGTCAAGTGCAACAAGAGTCTAGCCCTACCCACCATAGACCAAGTCAGAGTAGTCTATGAATACCCCAACGTATTCCCAGATGAATTGCCCGGTATGCCCCCGGATCAGGATATTGAGTTTATTATTGAACTAATTCCTGGAATCGGACCCATAGCTCAGAGACCCTATAGCATGAACCCCTCAGAGTTAGTGGAACTGAAGAAGCAACTGGATGCTATGCTGGAGAAAGGCTTGATTCAACCAAGCGCATCGCCATGGAGATCGCTCGTGTTATCCGTCGACAAGAAGGATGGAGGCAACCGTTTGTGCATAGATTATAGGAAGCTGAATGATGTCACAATCAAGAACAAGTACCCATTGCCAAAGATAGAGGATCTATTTGATCAGTTAACTGGTGCCAGTGTGTTCTCTAAGATTGATCTTAGGACTGGTTATCACTAACTTAAGATTCGTGCAACGGATATTCCAAAGATCGCCTTTACCACCAGATATGGATTATACGAGTATACGGTCATGTCTTTTGGATTAACCAATGCCCCTGCTTATTTCATGAATCTCATGAATAAGATCTTTATGAATTTTCTGGATAAGTTTGTCGTTGTGTTTATCGACGATATTCTTATCTATTCCAAGTCAAAAGAAGACCATGAGCAACATCTGAGAATCATTCTTGAAACCCTTAGAGAGCATCAGTTGTATGCCAAGTTCAGCAAATGTGAGTTTTGGTTGAAAGAAGTAGGATTCCTAGGACATATTGTGTCTGCCGGAGGAGTCGCTGTTGATCCCGCCAAGATCAAAGATGTCGAAGAATGGGAAGCCCCAACCACTCAAACCCAAGTCCGTGCATTTCTCGGATTAGCGGGATATTACCGCAAGTTCGTAGAAGGATTTTCGAGCATCACAAAACCCATGACCTAATTGTTGAAGAAGGACAAGAAGTTTGACTGGACTGACAAATGTGAAGCAAGTTTCCAAGAGCTCAAGAAGAGATTGATTTCAGCCCCAATATTGATTATGCCCAATATCAAGAAGTTGTTTGATGTGTATTGTGATGCATCCAAGATTGGTCTCGGATGTGTGTTGATGCAAGAAGGCAAAGTCATCGCATATTTGTCTTGACAACTGAAGCAACATGAGCAGAACTACCCTACTCATGATCTTGAATTAGCCGCTGTAGTTTTGGCATTGAAGACATGGCGTCATTATCTTATGGGTAATCGCTGTGAGATTTACTCAGATCACAAGAGCTTGAAGTATATTTTCACTCAGAAGGAGCTGAATATGAGGCAAAGGAGATGGATAGAGTTAATCAAGGATTATGACCTTGACATTCACTATCACCCCGGCAAAGCCAATGTGGTAGCGGATGCTCTTAGCAGATTGCCGTGTAGATTAAACACCATGATCAAGGAGAAGCAACCAAGTTTGTATGAGGAGTTGGAGTAGTTCAGAACTGAGCTAGTTAGCAAAGGATTTTTAGCTAGCATTGAACTTCAACCCACTTTGATTAGCCAAATCAAGGAAGCCTAGAAGGGAAATGCAAGTACCGACGGAATCAAGTGTCGTATTGGTACATGAAAGGTACCTGGATTCACCGAAGACGAAGGAGTTTTGTGGTACAAAGGACATATCTGTGTGCCAGCAGATTCGGAGCTGAAGCAAATTATCATGCAAGAAGCCCATGATACTCTTTATTCTATCCACCCCGGAGGAACGAAGATGTATCAGGATTTGAAGGAGCAATTTTGGTGGCACAAGATGAAGAGAGAAATCGGAAGCTACATCGCCAAATGTGATATCTGTCAGAGAGTCAAAGCGGAACATCAGAGACCCGCAGGACTATTGCAACCATTGAAGATTCCGGAATGGAAATGGGATTCCATCGGAATGGACTTTATCACCGGTTTGCCTACTCTAGTAGGGGAAATGACTCTATCTGGGTCATTGTTGATAGACTGTCCAAGGTAGCCCATTTTATACCAGAGTTCAAAGTTGGCAGAATTGTACATTGCCAGAATTGTTAGTTTGCATGGAACCCCCAAGGCCATAGTATTGGATCGAGGAACCCAATTTACCTCGAGATTTTGGCAGAAAGTCCAAGAAGGATTAGGAACCAAGTTGAATTTCAGCACAGCTTATCACCCATAACCGATGGATGATGAAAGAGTCAACCAAATCTTAGAAGATATGTTGAGAGCTTGTGTATTAGAGTATGGATCAAAATGGGAAGATTGCCTGCCTTTCGCAGAATTCTCATACAACAACAGTTATCAAGCCAGTTTGCAAATGGCCCCATTTGAGTTCTTATATGGAACAAAGTGCCGTACCCCTTTGAATTGGTCGCAAGTAGGAGAGAGTCAGATTTTTGGACCCGACATCCTCCGAGAAGCTGAAGAGAAGGTTCACAAAGTCCGTGAGCACCTCAAGACCGCCTAATCCAGACAGAAGAGTTATGCTGACAAGAGAAGGAGAGACCTGACTTTCAATGTCGAAGATTTTGTGTATCTCAAGGTTTCACCATTGAAGGGAACGCAACGTTTTAGTCTGAAAAGAAAGTTAACCCCAGATATATCGGACCCTTCAAGATTCTGAATCTTCAAGGAGAAGTATCATATCAACTGGAACTACCTGAAGAGATGTCTGCCATCCACAATGTGTTCCATATCTCGTTACTTTGCAAATGCCTAGAAGTGCTGGAGAAGACTGAAGTTTTCAAAAACATCGATCACCGAGCCGTTGATATTAACAAGGATCTGACGTATCATGAAGTGCCCATCCGTATCTTGGAGGAAGCTTACAGAACCACCAGGACCCGGAGTATCAAATTTCTCAAGATCCAATGGAGCAACCATACCAAAGAAGAAGCCACTTGGGAGTGAGAAGATTACATTAGGACAGAGTTCCTAGATCTCTTTAGTTCCTAGTTTTCTTTCTTAAATCTCGGGACGAGATTTTGTTTAAGGGGGGAAGGTTTGTAACATCCCAAAACTTTAATCTAATATATCAAGATCCAAATCACCCAATTTAGGGTTAACAAAAACTTTTTCTCATTTAAATAATTAAGCATGCATATGTGTGTTGCATTAAATGGGAATTGTTTTGAATTGCCATGATTGTTTGTTCTAATGGTTGTAAAATGATTCTAAGATGAATGCCACATCATCTAGATCATTCCCAAGAAAAATCCAAAGAAAAAGAAATCAAATAGAATTAATAAATGGAAATGGTCACTTTTGCCATTTTAATCAACTAGGCCACTTTGGGTGTTCCTAGAACTCAAATTCAAACAGAAACAATTATAGATCTTTGCACACCTTAATAGTACAAGTAATGATGTACCAAGGTCCACCTTGTGATCTTACAAAAACATTTAAACTCTAAATTTAAATGACATTTGAAAATGGAATCTACTTCATATGTCTAGATCCCACTTCTCCAAAAACCATTCAAATGAATTCAAGTTGACAATCCCCAGCAACCACACACTACCAAGCAACAGTGGAGATCACTCAAAACTTTTCATTCAAAAATTTCGAAGTGGTTTTCTTGCGGCCATTGTGTCGAACAGGTGACATGCACAAAATTTCTGCCTAACTATTACTATTTGATGATCAATGCATTGTCGAGTATTTGGGAAAATTTTGGTCCCCTTGTCTCCCCTAACTCTAACCAGCCCCTAACTAAGCTACTAACTAGCCTAGAGCAGTAGTGCCGCGCCGCCCGTTTTTTGGTCACCGCCGGCCGAGCGTGGGCAACGCTCCACAGACCACGCCGCGCCAATCCAGCACCGCCACTAGCTCCGCCCAACCCTACCGCACTCCCCTGTCCCGTCCCCAAGCGCAGCTAGCCCCTAGACCACCACAGAGCACACCCGCACTGAGCCTCTGCGTCGTCCTAGCTCACGCCAGAGCGCCATCCCCGGCAGGCCAGCACACGCCGCCCCTCGACCATAACCCCCGCGCGCCGCTCTGCATTGACCCCAGAACCCCGCCAGACACGCCCCCTTCCTGCCGCGCGACCCATAGCCACCGCCCACCGTGTTGAGCACCGCCTCTGCCGCTCAGAGCGCAAGACGCGCACGACCGTTAGCCACCGCCCCTAGCATCGCCTTCAAGCCGTAGCTGATCGCCAGGGAACCGCCCACCGTCCGCCTACCTTGCCCACGCCTGTAGCTCGCTGTATCGCTGCCCCTGTCGAGCTCTGCCCATGCCTCTCTGCCGCCTCCCCGAGCCTATATAAGGAAGCCCTCCCGGCACCAACTCTTCACACCATCCCCCACCACTCCACCACAGAAACCTCCCAGAGCCCCACCGGAGCAAGCCGCAGCCCGTAGCGCCCCAATTTCGCCGGAGTCTACCGCGGAAGGAGGAGAAGGGCGCCACTGATATAGGCCATCTCCCAGGACGCCGCCATTACCAAGAGAACCGTCGTCCTCGACTCATCCATTTGCCTGCCTCGCCGACCCTCGCTAGAGCCCTAGTATTGCCCCCACTGCACCCCCATTGAGCCGCTAGGGTTCCACCTCGCCGGCGACCTGTCAGTCGTCGACGATGAACGTGAGCCGTAGATCCTAGTTCTAATCGTGTGGTTCATGTTGCCCCGTATAAACGTCAAAGCTTAAAAGAGCCAAGGGACCCCTGTCGGTCCTCGGCCATGAATGAAACCGGGCTGGCCCATTAGTGTTCCCGCGCAACCCAGCAGATTCAAATAAATTTTTTTCTTTTTAGAAGTAAACTAGTTTCTGTCCTATAGTTTAAAAATCAATTTAGAAATATCTATTGAACCAAATTGAGTGATTCCAATTTTGTTAGAAAGATAATTTAAATATCTATCCAAGCCCGTTGGATTTAAATCAATTAGAGTTATATATCTCTCCTAGCAAAAATGACAAGACAGAAGCTTTTTCACATTCAAACATTTTTTCTAAAATCAACCATAATAGTTTTTGAGTTGATTCCACCTCTCAAAAATCACATTTGAATATACCTATCTGAATATGTAATAATATTAAGGTTGCATGCAGTGACTTTGGACTAGTACCAAAATAATGCTATATAGGCATTTTTAGTCACTTTAAATCATTAAATATTAAACTTAAACTTATTAAAATGTGATCCAACATTTAAATCACATTCCCATACATTGGAATATGTGGTGATGACATGTGTCCACATGATCCCATATTTTAATTGGAGAATATTAAATCTTAGATATTTTCAATGAGTAGAAATTACTTTTCTCAAATAAAATAAATGAAACTAGTTCATTAAAACATTGTGATGAAAGTGATGATACTAGATCTAAAATGTATGCCTTAGTGTGCTAAATAGATTAGTTAAGTATTGTTTGGTGATTGTGTATTCCCGTATGTATTTATAGACCATAGTACCGACCAAGTCTACGAGGAGGAGGAGTTTTACGCCGAAGAAGATGAGGAGAATTTCAACCACTGCACCAATCAAGGCAAGCTAACATTTGCAAGTTTCTTAACTATGCAAGCCATCATTAACAATGCAAGCTAACCCTTGCAAGCTAGATAACCTAAGAAAATGCATTAGGCATGCTTTGGTTATACCTCTTTTGTTGACTTATACCTACTCGAAGTTTTATTTACAATCTTTACTTTCTTTTACTGTACCAAATTCCTTTACTTTGTTTATAGATAGCATAAAGAGTATAAAACTTGACCTAGCTAGTTTGACCTAGATGTCATTCTATGGCATGAGATTGATATTAGCATCCCACATTAGTGAACACTCTTAACTTAGTAGCTTAGAGCTAAACCAAAAACTTGATCACTTTAGATGGGAATACTTGGTGAAAATGACTTGTGAAAACCTTGGAATGATGAGTCATTCTATTGAGATGTTTTGACATGTGTTGAGAAACACAAATGGTTTATGATGATGATGAAAATGTTGAGGCATGAGCCTTAGCCCCTTTTATAAAAACTGATGGTTGGGTTCGGATGCGATACCATTCCAATTTTACCATACAACCACAATACCTGAATTGGGTAAGGCTTAGCTGGAAGTTTATATGCATTAGTATTAGTTCCCTCGCGGAAGAGGTTTGAACTGAGGCTACCTCTCAATGTTGTCCACCTATGTAGTGCCCAGGATGGCAGATGGCCATGGCTGGGAGGCCAAGCTCATAGGAGAGGTGCTTATACTAGAGTGTGCAAAGGAAAGGTTATGTTTGATTATCTGCATACTAAGTATGATGATTCAGGGTTATCCCTGACAGATGTATCGAATTTTTGCGGTGAAAGTGTACCACCTCTACAGAGTGTGAAACTATTCGAATAGCCGCGTCCGCGGTTATGGACAGTTGGAGTGGCCATACTGTTCCGTTGTCAGATGTTTTCAAAATGACTTACGAAATGAATTGTGACATGACTTGACCACAACAGAGTTGTGACTATGACAACTAAGTTCCCACTTAGGTGAATTCAAAATTTATTTTATCTTTCTTTGTTCTGAACTCAACTTAGGTTTCAAACTTAACTTTTCAAGTAAACTTAGAGTTAGTATTCCTACTAGAACTACCTTACTTGTTAGTGATAGTTTGCGAGTACTTAAAGAGTACTCATGGCTTTGTGCCTGGCTATTCCCGTGGCCAGAATATGAGGAGGACTATCCGAAAGAAGGAAAGCAGGACGGCTATGACAACTAGGATGATCTCCCATCGTCAGCATTGCCTGTGACCCTGAAGATGGAGCCCACCGCTACGCTATTTATTCCGCTACTTGTTTGTATTAAGACTGGATCATGAGATCCTTTATTTGTGTAAGACCTTATTATGGTTTGTAATGGATGATGTATTGTGATATCCAATCTGTTATGTCTCGCAAAAATGATAATCCTGGGATTGCGATGTATGGCATAACAGGCACTTGGGATTAAAAATCTGTGTGTTGACAACTTGCTTCTTCTCTCGTTCCCCGTGCCTTAAAACCCTAACCACAACCCACAAGAGAAACCCCAATAACGGCAGCAGCGGGGAGCACAAGGCCGATGCACCGAGACATTTGCGACTCAATTCGTAGCTCCTAGCATTGGAAGGGCACTAGGATGTGTGGTGGAGAATACAAAGAGGCTAGCACGCGGTCGGGTGCGGGGGAAGGCTAGGAGGCGGTCGGCGACGACCGGGTGCGCCAGGAGTCCAGCAAGCGACAGCCTCTGATACGTCATAAACGTATCTATAATTTTTGATGTTCCATGCTTGTTTTATATCTACTTTCTTATGTTTTGTCCACACTTTGGAGTATTTTTACACATTTTCTGGAACTAACCTATTAATAAGATGCCACAGTGCCAGTTGCCTGTTTTCTGCTATTTTTGGTTTCAGAAAAGCTAGTAAGGAAATATTCTCGGAATTGGACGGGACAAAAGCCAAAGTCAATATTTTACCAGAAGGAACACGGAGTCCGAAGGGCAGCCGAAGGAGGGCCAAGGGCTGGCCACACCCTATGGTGGCACGGGTACCCCCCTGACCGTGCCACCAGGTGGTGTGGTCCCCTCGGGCCTCCATCGACCTTTCCCTTTCGCCTATAAAAGCCTCCCGGGACGAAAACCCTAGAGATGAGATCAGAATTCCACGAAAAGTTCCACAACACCGCTGCCACCGAAGAGGAGATTTAGGGGATAGAAGTCTCTGTTCCGGCACCCTGCCGGGACAGGGAAGTGGCCCCGGAGCCATCTCCATCGACTCCACCGCCATCTCCATCACCGTTGCTGACTACCATGATGAGGAGGGAGTAGTTCTCTCTCGAGGCTAAGGGCTCTACCGGTAGCTATGTGTTCATCTCTCTCTATGCGTGATCTTATGAGATCATGAGCTTTGTAATCTATAGATCTATTCTGCTACTCAAGTGCTTTAATTAATCTCCGCTTATCCCCACGTGTGTGAAGTTGACAGTGTGCACACCGTGTGGCACTTTTGCTAAGGTTACAGAAATACTTATGATGAGTATAATTTGAGTTGGATATCTCTATGAGATTGTGGTGTTTGTTGGAACCATCTAGCGCTCAAGGTGATAGTGAAGGGTTATCAAGATGGGGAATGTGAACTTTAAGGTGTGTTGTTATAGCCCTACATCGTCCAACTGGAGAGTAGTTTAGGGTAGAATAATGAAGAGAAGATATTTATATGAGAGAATGTCCAGTAGTGAAAGTATGATCCCTAGGCCTTGTTTCTAAGCATTGAAACACCATTTACAATCAGTCATGTTACATGTTTGCTTGCTGCCACTCTTATTTCAGATTGCAATTACCACTTATAATCATCCATATTACTTGTATTTCACTATCTCTTCGCCGAACTAGTGCACCTATACACCTGACAAGTGTATTAGGTGTGTTGGGGACACAAGAGACTTCTTGTATCTTGATTGCAGGGTTGCTTGAGAGGGATACCTTTGACCACTTCCTCCCTGAGTTCGATAAACCTTGGGTGATCTACTTAAGGGAAACTTGCTGCTGTTCTACAAACCTCTGCACTTGGAGGCCCAACACTGTCTACAAGAATAGAAGCGTGCATAGACATCAAGCTATTTTCTGGCGCCATTGCCGGGAGGTAAGGTAAAAGGTACTCACATCCTCTGGCTACTAAGCTATCTTCTAGTGCGGTTGCTGGTGTGCGAGTGCTCGAAGTTATTTCCTTTAGATTCTGCAATTATATCTTTTTGTTTCTTGTTTTTATTTTCACTAGTTAGGCTTAATGGAAAACAACAACAAAATTAGAGAGCTTTTTAGTATTTTTCCTAAGGTAGAACATAAATGGTTTGAAAAGAAAATTAAAAAACCCATGGAACTTTCTTTGCATGCTAATAGCAATGTTATTAGTATGAATATGTTGAACACCTTTGTTACTAATGCTTTGGAAATGTCTAAGCTTGGGGAAGTTAGTTTTTATGAAAATGATCTTTTTAGTTTGCCAGCTTTAGAGGAGAAAATTTGCTCTGATGATACTTTATCTCCTTTATGTGGTAATTCTAATGATACTTGTGATATTTTAAATCCACATACTAAAAGCGTCCCTTTTTAAATACCTGTGGAAATTATTGAACGTGTTATGAATAACTGTTATTTTGGAGATGGAACTGTCCATCCCGGTGATCATTTACTCTTTATACATGAATTATGCGAGTTGTTCAAGTGTGCAGGTATTTCAATGAACCAAGTTAAGAGGAAGTTATTCCCTTTATCACTTAAGGGCAAAGCAAGGGAGTGGTATGAGCTACTAGACGATCCTCACCATTCAGAGTGGAAGGAACTTTAATCTCTCTTTTACTCTAAAATTTATCCTCCTCATGAAATTCATAAAGATAGGAATTATATTTATAATTTTCATCCTCATGATGGAGAAAGTATTGCCCAAGCATGGGGGAGATTGAAGTCACTAATGCTTAAATGTCCCATTCATGAGCTCCCCGGTAATATTGTTATTAATAATTTGTATGCAAGGCTTTCATGACATTACAAGGACTATCTAGATACCTGTTTAGAGGGATCCTTCACAAGTAAGGAGGTCAAAGCTAAGTGGGATCTTCTTTAAACAATTCAAAGTAATACCGAAGATTGGGATAATGACAAAGGTAAAGAACCAAGTATAAACTATGAGTATGATTGCATTAAGTCTCGCTGAAACTGCTAATTTTTGAGAGCTTAGTGCTAAATATGGTCTTGATCCTCAAATTCTTGTTGATTGTTTTAGAGCCTTTGCTTCTCATATTAATGCTCCTAAAGAAAAAATGGGACATGTATCATGAGCCTTTTAAAGACACTTGCATGAAAAATGAAACAATTATTAATGATAGCAATAAACATGCTCAAACCTATGAAAGTACTACTTCTTATAAGCATGTTAATTTTTGTGGAGTACATAGACCTTGTGAAAAGAATCAAATTGAAGAATAATATTGTACCACCCACAGGAATGAAAAAACTAGAACGTGGTATAGGGCTCTAAATGATCTTGGTAAAAAAGTTTGTGCCTCTATCCTTTTATTTGTGAACTTTGCTTTAAAGTGGGTCATTTGAATTTTCAATGCCCAAGCCATAATAATAGCCCTTCTAATCCAATGAGTACTGCACGTTTGTATTGTGATAACATGATCACTCCTAATCAGCATGATGAACTTACATTATTTTTAGGGTGTGAAGAATTATCAAAAACTTCTTTGGTAGAGATGAGTGCTTTTGATATGAATAGCGTCTTGCATGGTTGTCATCTTTATTGTGTTCATAATTGCCACACAAATACTTACATACAAAATATTATAAAAGATGAGATCTTACCAAAATATGACAAGACTAATATGTGTTTTGATCTTATTAATGAAAAGAAGGAATCCTCCAAAGTTTCTTCTATTGTCTCTAACAATAAACCAGGGTATATGGAGAAGCTTCCTTTCAAGCCTCTCCCTCCTAAAGAGAAGAAGGAAAATAAGAAAAGGAGGAGTAAAAGGAGAAAGGAAACGATATTTTCCCCTAAGCACGTTGCTCCTATTATAGTTTTTGATGAGTCTGAACTCGACGATGTTCTTATGCCTGTTACCTAAAGTAGTGATCATGATTGGGAAAAGCACACTTCTTTTGATATTGAAAATCTTGTTGGTACCAATTCCGAAAATGATGATATTAATAATTGTTGCACTATTAGTACTATGCATGTTCCTTCCAATGATGATATGTTTACAAATGAACACACTTTGGAAGATAACTATTCTATTGCTTATGATGATACTATACCTCAAATATATGATGATTACAATGAGGGATATGATATTTTCAGTCCACCTACTATTGAGGAGAAAATTAATTATGATTACAATATGCCTCCTATGTTTGATGATTATAGTGATGAGAATAATAATGATAGCTATTTTGTTGAAATTGCTCCCACTACAGTTAATAAGAATGACTATGTTTATGTGGGGAGTATTAATTCTTTTATGCATGTGGCTCATGATAAATGTTTTATGTGATAGTTATATTGTTAATTTTATTCATGATGCTACTGAAAGTTATTATGATAAAGGGAAAAATGGTTTTATGTATCTCAACAATATTAAGTTTCCCCTCTTTATGTTGAAATTTTTGAAGTTGCACTTGTTTGGTTCCTATGCTTGTTGCTTTGTGCTTTCATGACTTGTTTCTTTACAAGATTATTTTTCAAAGGAAGTGGGTTAGACTTAAATTTGTTCCATATTTGCTTTTTGATGCTCTCTTTTACTTCAATTCATATTTCTTATGTGAGCATCATCGAAATTATCATGCCTAGCTCAAAGGCGTTAAAGAAAAGCACTTATTAGGAGATAACCCAAATTTTTATTCAGTAAGTTTTTCTTTTGTTGAGTCTTGGAAGTTATTGCCTCAGTAATAACCTCTCCTTACCATTTTTGTGTGGTTTTTGTGCCAAGAATAACCTCTAATGAGAGAGAACTAAGACTTGGGAAAGTTGCTGTCCCGAAAGAGATTTTTGTGCTTCGCTGTAAAAATTTGTGAAAAATCTCTGTATGTCGGATTGAGCTGTAATGTTTTGTACTTCTGCCCCAGGTTGTTATCTAACTTTCATTAGTTTGACACTTTAAGATTTGATCAATAGAAGGTCTTCGAAAAAATTGGTTTTTACCTTCTCATCTATTTTGACAGATTTCTTCCATTATTTGCATTTGCCTCTTAATATCTTTCTCTCTGAGTTCTCTTTGATCACTTGAACTTTTAAAAGGAATTGCTATAGTAGCTTGTGTTTTAATGGAAGTTTTACTTGTGTTGAAACTGAACCTAAGGACTTATTATCTTGAATACACTAATGTTACTAATGAAGATTGTGTAAAGTTTTGTATGAAGGAAATTTTAAAGTGTAGGGAAGAACAATGTGATAAGATGAAGTATGGACAAAACCTCAAGCTTGGGGATGCCACCCGTGTCACCCCAAAAAATATTCAAGAAGTACAAGCATCAAAGCTTGGGTGATGCCCAAGGCATCCCCTTCTTCATCAATAAAAATTTCAGGTTTTCTTCCAAACACTTCATTTTTATTGTTTCATGCACAATTGTGTTGTCCTTGGAGCGTCTTCGTCTTTATTTTTAGTTTTCTTTTGCTTTCTTTGCCGCAATAAGTTGGTTGGATCCCAACACACTTATTTTGGAGAGAGACACACCCCGTTATTCATTGCCTAGAACACTCTAGTTTTCACTCTTATTGTTCTGTGATTGTTCTCCTTTGCTAGCACTGCGTTTAGCTTTAGTTTTTGATTGGTGTTGGAAAAGAATAGGAAGTTTCATGCTTATAAGTGGTACAGAAGGCGCCTTGTTTTGACTGTGGCCTAGACTTTATCATGTCATGTTTGATATTGCTTTGACTTTATGCTTAGTAATTATTGCTGTAGCATGACTTGTTCCAAACAATTGAGATTGCTTAATGTGCCTTGAAAGAATCATGCGTTGTTTTAGCATATAAAAGCATAATATTGTTGTATTCTCCTTTGATGCTTTATTTGGGTTGACTTGGCGCATGCTCACACCATGTTAAGACTATACCAAGTCACCATAGCCTCTATCATCATTTAGTTTTCGACTTGCAATATCACTTTATGCTTTAATTAATAATGTTTTGTCGCTTTGCATGATTATGGCCATTATTGCTCTCTTAGTTGGTTGCTCCTAGTCTTTTGCTAGCCTCCACATGTACCAAGTATGAGTTCCACTCATGCATCCAACTCCAAATAAAACCAAGTTATTCCAAAGAGTCCACCATACCTACCTATTAGCATTATTGCTATTCCAAGTATATTCATGTTTTTATCTGCCTTCCAAATTAAAATTGTTATGTGAAAATTAGTGATTAAAGCTCTCATGAACTTGATGGCACACTTTACTTTCTTGCACTTAATAAACTTGAACCATTGTGCCCATCTATGTTGCGTATATGCTTGCGTTCTGTAAGTTGTGAATTAGCAGAACCATGTTACCATGGGGAACGCTTTCAACATTGCACTTTATTTAGTTGATATCATGTTCTTTTGCTTATGGATCCTGGCGGTGTGAAATGAAAGGGGAGCTTGTAAGGCTCATGGAGTTCGTATATGTGTTAGAGAAACGCCTGGGCGGCTAGTCTAAGCCATGCCTAATCATGGTGGAAACTTGTAGCATAACGAGAGGAACCTGTGAAGCATCCTAAAAAGGAAAAAAAGAAAAAGGGAAAACCCTATGCAAATAGCATAAAAAAGATCGCTGAGATGCTCATTGTTTGCTTGCCTTGTCATTTTGATATGGGAAAGCTTCTGTATCATCGGGCAAGGGGTACCCAGTTGGCGGTTCTCTACGATACACATGTACTTACAATGGCAAGAACTTATCTGTGACTAAAGTGGAGTAGCATGAGGTTCGGTACTCGTAAGTAAGGGGCATGAGATTTTCATCTTATAACTTGTCAAGCATATCCTCATTTTTGTTCACTTTAACCTCAATCACCTAAATATGCTTATGATAGGGGTAATGAGAGCTGAAAGCTAATAAGTACCATAATTTTTGGAAGCTCTTTATGAGACTTGAATCCCTGCTTCCTTCTATGAAGGGCCTTTCTTTTACCTTTATGTTGAGTCTCCATCTTCTATCTTTATGCACCTATTGAGAGACCATAGTGGTCATTCTTAGTTTACTGTGCATTGTCCCAAAACTTGTTGATTGATTCATAACTTTGATATTGCTTGTTCTGAAACTATTTGTATCTAGTCATCCTTATGAACTTTGAAGGTGTACTATGCATTTATGTTTTGCTACACTATGAGGGACAAGCTGAATACTATTCTCATTATGTTTTATATATGTGAAACAAACAAACGACTTTCAAAGCATTGTTATTCATGAATCTTTTGTTTGTACCTCTTCATGTTACAACATAGTTGCTATGTCTTATTATTAGAACTATATCTTTCATGTCTATGATAAAGTACTATGATCCCAGCTATCAATATTTTACAAATACCTTGATCACGATTCTGATGGTGCATGTCACCTCCAAAAATTATTCTTTTTTTTATCACTTACCTACTCGAGGACGAGCAGGAGTTAAGTTTGGGGATGTTGATACGTCGTAAACGTATCTATAATTTTTGATGTTCCATGCTTGTTTTATATCTACATTCTTATGTTTTGTCCACCCTTTGGAGTATTTTTCACATTTTGTAGAACTAACCTATTAACAAGATACCACAGTGCCAGTTGTCTGTTTTCTGCTGTTTTTTGTTTCAGAAAAGCTAGTAAGGAAATATTCTCGGAATTGGACGGGACAAAAGCCAAAGTCAATATTTTACTAGAAGGGACACGGAGTCCGGAGGGCAGCCGAAGGAGGGCCAGGGGCTGGCCACACCCTATGGTGCTGCGGGTACCCCCCTAGCCGCACCACCAAGTGGTGTGGGCCCCTCGGGCCTCCACCGACCATGCCCTTTCGCCTATAAAAACTTCCCGGGACGAAAACTGTAACACCCTCAAATCGGCCCTATGCAAGTTTTAGCCCTTTCCGCCAAACCCGCATAGAAACGATTCAAGGACGCCCACCAGGCACTTTCGTGTGGGTGGAAAACGAAGTAATACCATTACACAACAGCCCTCGATGGGACCCACAGAACAGATATATATACAACAGCGACTCAATGAGTCAAGAATACAGATATACAATACAAAGATCCAAATCACGTTGAAATTGATACAACGTCCGAGTACGGACAAGAAGCAAATTGGGCTAAGAGCCCTGAAGAATAACCAATGGCGTCCATAACTCGCCAGCCAAGCGGAAGGGTAACCCCGCTAACGACCAAGATCAAACCTGCTAAAACAAAAGAGGTGCCGACAAAGGCAAAGGAAAAGAGGAGCGAAGATCGAGGCCAAGACACGGCGAGGTTAGAACTCTCGGCCTCGCCTACATAGGTATGGTGGACTAAAGCAAAGACAATGGCACTAAACAACCTATAGAGACTTGGTATCACAGGCGGCTATTAGAGAGGGGTAAGAAAGACCTATTCGGATCCTACCTGATACTAACACCAAACATACCCATCCTGGTATTTCCCCCTCGAGACCAAACGAGGAAGTCGGACCAAGGAACTCACACAGTTGGCAGTTTTACTCATTCCATTATAGTTGCAGCATTTACTAGTCAAATATATAGCATGAGTCACCCTGATAGCATAAGTTGTAGGCAGTTTTAGTTAACAGTCCGTTGTAGTTAGAACATTTACTAGTCAGATATAATTGTCCTGAGGAATCCCAAAACCCAGCAGTTGTTGGCACTTTTATCACATTCCATTGGAGTTGCAATACTTACTAGGCAGGTATAACAAGACACAAGGAACCCCAGCTCCACCAGTTGTTGGCATTTTTAATATCCATTCCGTTGTATTTGAATCTGTTTACTAGTCACATATTAAGTCAAATTTATAGCACTACTTTAGTTATGCTTGTATATGATCGAGATACTGTGCTCCAAGTCGTCCATAACCGCGGACACGGCTTTCAGAAAGATTTACCCTGCAGGGGTGCACAAATAGCAACACACACACGATCAACCTTGGAAAAACCAAATCAAAACCCAACGAGGCTTTCACGACAAAGCAATCACAGGATTCATAAAATATTTCAGGGGGCCACCCCACTAAGCTACCCAGAACGGTTGGCCAGCCGAACGGAACAGGTTTGTGACAATGGTCAGAACGACTGGGAACACGAAAGTGTGACTGGGCTTGTCGATACCGCAAAAACATTCCACGTTCCAAAACAGTACAGGTGCTCCACGCACAATTGTAAATAAAGCAGTAAAACATGGCATAAGTACAGGATAGTAATAAAGCCCCAAACTGGTTTGTGGCCCCAAGAAATAAGAAATGAATCAAGCTCTGGCTAAGGGGGATTCATAGACTCTACCGTATGTGGATAGTGCGAATAGTCTAGGAACAGGTATCAAGTACTCGGGGCCTACGGGACACAAGTGGGCATGAAAAACCAAATAGCATATATTGCCCACCGGTGCCTCTTTCATTAGTTATCCCAGCAATTTAATAGTTGTATTTGAAGTCATGATCAACTCCACCGTAAACATCTGCCAACATTCCAAGTGGTGTGGGCCCCTCGGGCCTCCACTGACCATGCCCTTTCGCCTATAAAAACTTCCCAGGACGAAAATTGTAACACCCTCAAATCGTCCCTATGCAAGTTTTAGCCCTTTCCGCCAAACCTGCATAGAAACGATTCAAGGACGCCCACCAGGCACTTTCGTGCGGGTGGAAAACGAAGTAATACCATTACACAACAGCCCTTGATGGGACCCACATAACAGATATATATACAACAACGACTCAACGAGTCAAGAATACAGATATACAATACAAAGACCCAAATCACGTTGAAATCGATACAACGTCCGAGTACGGACAAGAAGCAAATTGGGCTAAGAGCCCTGAAGAATAACCAATGGCGTCCATAACGCTGCCCAGGCCAAGCCGGAAGGGTAACCATGCTAACGACATCGGTATCAAACCTGCTAAAACAAAAGGGTTGCCGACAAAGGGCAAAGGAAAAAGAGGAGCGTCAGTATTGAGGCCAGTACACAGCGAGGCTAGAATTCGGCGGCTCTCGCCTACATAGGTATGGTGGACTAAAGCGGCAGCATAGCGGCACTAAACAACCTATAGAGACTTGGTATCACATGCGGCTATTAGAGAGGGGTAAGAAAGACCTATTCGGATCCTACCTGATACTAACACCAAACATACCCATCCTGGTATTTCCCCCTCGAGACCAAACGAGGAAGACGGACCAAGGAACTCACACAGTTGGCAGTTTTACTCATTCCATTATAGTTGCAGCATTTACTAGTCAAATATATAGCATGAGTTACCCTGATAGCATAAGTTGTAGGCAGTTTTAGTTAACATTCCGTTGTAGTTGGAACATTTACTAGTCAGATATAATTGTCCTGAGGAATCCCAAAACCCATCACTTGTTGGCACTTTTATCACATTCCATTGGAGTTGCAATACTTACTAGGCAGGTATAACAAGACACAAGGAACCCCATCTCCACCAGTTGTTGGCATTTTTAATATCCATTCCATTCTATTTGAATCTGTTTACTAGTCACATATTAAGTCAAATTTATAGCACTACTTTAGTTATGCTTGTCTATGATCGAGATACTGTGCTCCAAGTCGTGTATAACCGCGGACACAGCTGTCAGAAAGATTTACCCTGCAGGGGTGCACAAATAGCAACACACACACGATCAACCTTGGAAAAAACCAAATCAAAACCCAACGAGGCTTTCACGACAAAGCAATCACAGGATTCATAAAATATTTCAAGGGGCCACCCTACTAAGCTACCCCAAGAACGGTTGGGCTCGTAATGCACCTGGGTTTGTGACAATGGCTGTAAACGACTGGGAACCCGAAAGTGTGACTGTGCTTGTCGATACCGCGAAAACATTCCACGTTCCAAAACAGTACAAGTGCTCCACGCACAATCGTAAATAAAGCAGTAAAACATGGCATAAGTACAAGATAGTAATAAAGCCCCAAACTAGTTTGTGGCCCCAAGAAATAAGAAATGAATCAAGCTCTAGCTAAGGGGGATTCATAGACTCTCCTGTATGTGGATAGTGCGAATAGTCAAGGAACAGGTATCAAGTACTCGGGGCCTACGGGACACAAGTGGGCATGAAAAACCAAATAGCATATATTGCCCACCGGTGCCTCTTTCATTAGTTATCCCAGCAATTTAATAGTTGTATTTGAAGTCATGATCAACTCCACCGTAAACATCTGCCAACATTCCAACAACTGTGGTACTCGACAACACAAGATCGCACCTGAGCAAGTAACTACAACTCACAAGGCCAGCTATCTACCAAACACAGGTAATAGGAGGTGTCCATGGCAATATAGAGGCTACACGGGATATAACTGGTGCACGGAAACTAAAGCATCATGACACGGATAGCAAAAGATCAACAAGAGGAAATAAAGACTATAAATGCAAAATAGGTAGAAAGGGGGAGAATGCTCGCCTGGGAAACACTGCCGACGGATCATATCTGGAGAACTTGTCGATACTCGCATCATCTCATCGGCCTAATCCGCGAAGAAGCAAACACTAGAACAAACACCGGATGCATTATTTAATACTATAGCAAAAGATCCGGCATGATTATGCTATGATGCAGATGCGGTGCAATTAGGCAATATTAAGTGGAACTGGGGTCCCAACAATTAATTAATAGGTTCCAGTTATTTAGAACCCCGCAATTAAATGTTGTATTAAGAAGGCGAAACATGGCATCGGTTCGCTACACAAATTTAAATGGAGGCCATTATAAGACTAGAATAGCCCGCATATGGTCTCCATATTTAATTATGAGGTGAATCGGCATAATGCCCCCAACCCACATGATATGCATGCGAGATGAAAAATTAACATGTGACAGTTGATAATGTCATATTATAAAAATAGGGGCTTAGGGGCACACATCTGGGTTCAAAAGATCTTGGGTTTCGGGGGTTCGGGGTTCGGGCTCAGGGTTCGGGGTTTGACGGGATCGGTCTTCAGAGGTCGTCGCAGGTCTTGGTTCAGCGTCGGCGGCTCATCGGATTCGCCCAAGTCGGTATCGATCTTGTCGTCGCGAAGATCTTGTCGGGTCCACGTATCGGGTCGGTCTTGGCATCCGGGGTGAAGTACTTGTCGTTCCTGTGGCGATCTTGGCGGTCATCGGGTCCGAGAAGAAGACCTTGGCGTTCGGCGTCCTTCGGTTTCATGATGTAGAACTTATCATCCGGTCCTCGGGCATCGGTGCAGGAAGGAGGTCTTGGCGCGATCGGACTTCGGATCCGTGAAGGAGAACTCGTCGGTCCATGATGAAGATCCACCTTCGGGTTCACGGCCGGGGTTTGCTAGACGGAGTACTCGAGGTTCTGGTCTTGATGTCGATGACGGACTTGGCCGGATGTCTGGTCTCCGAGCGGGGCTGCACCATCTTCACACGGGCATCACCTCATCGGTACCACCACGTCGTCACACCCGACACCCAAACACCACAGAAGCTTCATCTACTCACAAACCCTAGCAGCCAAAAGCAACAGGACAAGGAGAGCAGCAGACTGCGGGAGCACCGGTAATGGGACCAAGGAAACGGCGACCTGGGCGAGCCCCTGTTGACGCCGGTCGCCACGGGACATGGACGACGCGCGGAGGTGGAAGAGCAACCGGGCGAGGGGGAAGCCATGGTGGTCTAGCTCTGGGCTTGTCAGGCTTGAGCGGGAGGAGGAGAACAGCGGCTGGAACTGGGGCCGGCGAGCGACCTTGCTGCGGCGGCGAAGGCCAACGAGGAGGAGCTCCCTGGGGCGGCAAGGTGGAGCTCGGGGAAGAGGCGGGCCAGGGCGGCGGCCGGCGAGGAGCCGCGAGGAAGGCGGCCGGAGAGGATTGGGTAGGAAGGCGGGGGACAGAGGAGAGGTGAGGAGGGAGGAGACGGGGGAGCGGGGCAGGCTCGCGATGGTAGCGGCGGGAGGTAGGTGGGCGCGCGGGGCGCGCCGCCAGCAGAGGAGGGAGACGGGCACTGCAGCAAGGCGCAAGGCAGAAGGCGGCCTCGAAGGAGGGACGATTGGTGGGGGATGTGAGGCAGGTGGCGGGGTAGGGGCCCAGGTGGTGGGGCCAGGCGACGGGGGTGTTTGTCGGGAGGGGATAAGGTTGGAGGGCGGGAGTGGTAGATGGGGTGGTGCGGGAGTGGGTGTTGGTGGATGTGGATGGGGATTAGGGTGGAGTGGGTCCAGGGGAAGAGCTGGCCGCGTGCGGGTGGGATCGGCGCAAGGGGCGGGCAGCAGGTGGCGGGGAAGAGAAGGTTGGGGAGTGTGCCCAGGTGGCGGCGGCTGGGAGGGATTGGCGGGTGGGTAGGTAGGCTATGGGGATTAGGGTTAGGGGTTGTAGGCCGGCTTTGTTGGGCCTTTGGGCCTGGCCGGCTGCCTCCCCTAATAAAAACGTTTTTATTTTATTAGACTAATATTTTATTTTATTTTTAAAAGCCTTTTGTAAATATCTTTTAGACAAACAAAATATCCGGAAGAGACCGGAGTTTTGATTTGAATAAAGACAAGGGATATTTAGAAAACAAAGATAGGCTTTTCGAAAATAGTTTTAGGCAAAAATATGCATGAGGACATGATGATGCTCAAATGCAATATGGCATGATGACATGAGCATGCGGTCATGATGATGCAATGCACAAAAACACAACGATTTTCTAGTAGTGGTTTTAGCGGGATGCCACAATTCGACACCACTAACAAGGGATCTCGCCCTCAAGATCCGCCTCGTGGTACCGGGAAGAAGGATGGTGATCTGAATCTTCTCGCTTCATGTAGATCCTCGCGACACCACTAACAAGGGTCGCTGCTCACATCTGTCGAGAGAACACTCCGGATAAACAAAGGAGGAAGGTAAATGTATCAACAAATAAAGCCACCTCTAGCTTCCATGGACGGAGTAAAATTGCTGGATCCACCGATTCAATATACAAAAGCGAATGATAAGAGTAGTCGGATGGTGATCAGTCCATCGTGCACTCAAACCATTACTCTGCACACAAATCGGAGAATTATGCAACCAACTCTCGGAATTAGACTGAAGATCTCGACAATCGAGGTTCGAATGTAAGAGTGATGCGCATCAGATCGGATCTGGCGTAGATGATGTCGTCGCGTCGGAAAACACTGGAAGGCACAAACAAGGAACAAAGAATGGTACCGCAGATAAAGGATTACTCAAATAGCATGAAGACCGGATGTGGAACACCGTTACCAAAGGAGGAAGCGAAACCCTGAAGGTATGACGGAAATCCAACCACGAGAATTGCTGGACTCGAAGAAAAGCTAAGAGAGCAGATTTAAAACACGCAGAGGTAAGAGGAGAATAGCATAGGGGTAAGGAGTAAAAGTAGACCTAATCATATCTATCCAACCGATTTTCCAAAATAGTTTTGACACTCTACTTCGGCCGTTAGCTAGGTTATCCTACAGGCTGGACAAGTGGGGTATCGCAACTGCTGGGCTCTGATACCACTCTGTAACACCCTTAAATCGGCCCTATGCAAGTTTTAGCCCTTTCCGCCAAACCCGCATAGAAACGATTCAAGGACGCCCACCAGGCACTTTCGTGCGGGTGGAAAACAAAGTAATACCATTACACAACAGCCCTCGATGGGACCCATGAGCGATATATATATATACAAATGACTCAACGAGTCAAGAATACAGATATACAATACAAAGATCCAAATCACCTTGAAATCGATACAACGTCCGTGTACGGACAAGAAGCAAATTGGGCTAAGAGCCCTGAAGAATAACCAATGGCATCCATAACCCTGCCCAGGCCAAGCGGAAGGGTAACCCTGCTAACGACGTCGGTCTCAAACCTGCTAAAACAAAAGGGGTGCCGATAAAGGGCAAAGGAAAAAGAGGAGCGTCAGTACTAAGGCCAGTACACGGCGAGGCTAGAATTCGGCGTGTCTCGCCTACAGGTATGGTGGACTGAAGCGGCAACGCAGCGGCACTAAACAACCTATAGAGACTTGGTATCACAGGCGGCTATTAGAGAGGGGTAGGAAAGACCTATACGGATCCTACCTGATACTAACACCAAACATACCCATCCTGGTATTTCCCCCTCGAGACCAAACGAGGAAGTTGGACCAAGGAACTCACACAGTTAGCAGTTTTACTCATTCCATTATAGTTGCAGCATTTACTAGTCAGATATATAGCATGAGTCATCCTGATAGCATAAGTAGTAGGCAGTTTTAGTTAACATTCCATTGTAGTTGGAACATTTACTAGGCAGTTTGTGTTTATGATGAATGTTTACATCCCATGCTATAATTGTATTATTAGGAAACACTAATACTTGTGTGTTTTGTAAACATAAAAGAGTCCCTAGTAAGCCTCTTGTTAAGACTAGCTTGTTGATTAATAGATGATCCTGGTTTTCTGATCATAGACATTGGATGTTATTGATAACAAGATCGTATCATTACGAGAATGATGTGATGGACACAAACCCATAGTAAGCATATCATAAGATCAAGTCATTAAGTTCGTTTTGCTGTAAGCTTTCAAATACATAGTAACCTAATCCTTCGACAATGAGATTGTGTTAATCACCATCACCGGATGAGTGCTTTGATGACATCAAATGCTGCTTCGTTACTGGGTGGTTATAAAGGTGGCATTAGGTATTCTGAAAGTATGTGTTTAAGCCCATGGATCAAGACTGGGATTTGTCCATCCATATGATGGATAGATATGCTCTGGGCCCTCTCGGTGGAATGTCATTTAATTAGCTTGCAAGCATGTGACTAGGTCACAAGGGATGACATATCATGGAACGAGTAAAGAGTACTTATCGGTAACGAGGTTGAACAAGGTATGGAGATACCGATGATCGAACCTCGGATAAGTAGTGTATCGCGTGGCAAAGGGAATTGGTTTCATATGTTAATGGTTCTATCAATCACGAAGTCATCGTTGAGTGTGTGGGAGCCATTATGGATTTCCAGATCTCGCTGATGGTTATTGATCAGAGTGGTGTCTCGATCATGTCTACATATTCGCGAACCGTAGGGTGACACACTTAAGGTTCGATGTTGTTTAGGTAGATATATAATATGCGTTGGAGACCGAATGTTGTTCGGAGTCTCGGATTGGATCTGGACATCACGAGGAGATCCGGAATTATCCGGAGAATATGATTCATATAATGGAGATCATTTTCTGGGTTTCGGAAATGTTCCGGAGTATTCATATGGAGGTTCTAGAAGGTTTCGGAGTGTTCCGAAAAGTTCAAGAAGGTTCCATAGAGTTTGCTTCAAAACCAAGAAAGAAAGGGGAATACTTGGGGGGGAAGAAAACTTTCCCCCCTCCCTTGGCGCGCCAAACCCTAGGGGGCAAGGGGGCCAGCCCTAGGCTGCCTCCCCCTCTATATAAAGGAGGGGTGGGGCGCCTCCCCCCCTTGCACCTTCCACCCCAAACCCTGGCCGCCTCTCTCCTCCACCATCCTCCTGCTCTGGCTTAGGCGAAGCCCTGCAGAAATCTCTCTCCACCACCACCACCACGCCGTCATGCTGCTGGGATTCTGTGGAGATCTGCTACCTCCGCTGCTCGCTGGAACGGGGAGAGGAAGGTCTACATCGACTCCGCACGTGTGATTGTCCGCGAAAG
This sequence comes from Avena insularis, assembly GCA_023614405.1. Classification (NCBI taxonomy): domain Eukaryota; kingdom Viridiplantae; phylum Streptophyta; class Magnoliopsida; order Poales; family Poaceae; genus Avena; species Avena insularis. The sequence continues at coordinate 281,799,735 of CM042688.1, read as the reverse complement.
CGTTGCCGGAATGTGGCGCTGGAAGGATCGTCTACTCGATCTTGAGATCGGCAAGTGATCGTCTACATCAACCATGAGATCCGATCTCGCATAAGGCTTTCGGATGTACAAGGGTTAGTACAGATATATCTTGTTGCACTTATCTAATAGATTAGATCTTGGTTTTTCCTAGATTGGATCTTGGTTCTATTCATTCTTGCGGTAGAATTTTTTTGTTTTCCCTGCTACGAACCCATCAGTGGTATCAGAGCCGTGTCTATGCGTAGATCTGTTGCACGAGTAGAACACAATGGTTATTATGGGCATTGATGCTTTTGTTGTCGTTGTCTTCACGTGTACTTTGCATCTTGCGGGATGGTGGGATGAAGCGGCTCAGGCTAACCTTACATGTCCTCGTACATGAGACTTGCTCCACGCTTGACGTGCAACTTGCATTGCACAAGTGGCTTTGCGGCTATCTGTCTCTCCTACCATAGTTAAGATTCAATTTAGAATTAGCATTTGACAACACTTGTATCGTGTTGTGGTTCTTGTTCGTAGGTAAGATCGGTTCTTATACGAAAGCCCCAAACCATGTAAAACATGCAAAGAAAATTAGAGGCGCCTAACTTGTTTTTGCAGGGGCATGTGATGTGATATGGCCATGATGTGATTGTGAATATATTTGATGTATGCAATGATCCTTATTGTAATATGGCAACCGGCAGGAGCCTAATGGTTGTCTTTAAATTCTGTTAAGACCTGCGTGTCTATTCGTCATGTAATAGCTTTATTCCAAGTAGTTGTTATAGTTGCTATTAGTGATGGACAACCATGAAGAGGTGCCACTGACCTTGATGCCATGCTGGTGATGATGGAGATCATGTTCGTGCGTTGGAGATGGAGATCAAAGGCACAAGAAGGAAGGCCATATCATGTCACATATTATGAATTGCATGTGATGTTAATCCTTTTTGCATCTTGTATTGCTTAGATCACGACGGTAGCATTATAAGATGATCCCTCTCACTAAAATATCAAGTAATAAAGTGTCCGTCCTTAGTAGGCACCATTGCTAAGACTCGTCGTTTCGAAGCATCTCGTGATGATCGGATGTGATAGATTCTACGTGTGCATACAACGAGTGCAAGCCAGATTTGCACATGCAGATACTAAGGTTAATATTGACGAGCCTAGCATGTACATGCATGGTCTCGGAACATGGAATACCGAAAGGTAAAGCATGAGTCATATGAATGATATGATGAACATGTTGATTGTTCGCCTTTGAAGCTACATCTTTTCTCGTGAAGATCAGACTTGGTGTAGTGGATTTGGTTCGTGTAATCACTAAGGCAACGCGAGGGATGTTGTTTTGAGTGGGAGTTCACTTAGTTAATTTAAGAGTTAAATTTGAACTCAGTTTGTCATAAACTTAGTCTAAACTCTTTGCAAATATGTTGTAGATCATGGCGACCCCCTCCATCAATTTTAATGCATTCCTAGAGAAAGAAAAGCTGAAAAACAATGGAAGCAACTTCACGGACTGGTTCCGAGGATAGTCCTCAGCGCTAGTTAGTTGACCTATGTGCTCGATGCACCGCTAGGTGACCCACCTGTAGAGGATGCCTCCGATGATGTTAAGAATGTTTTCGTCACTCAGAAAATCACTACTCCATAGTTCAGTGTGCCATCCTGTACGGTTTAGAATCGGAGCTTCAGAAGCGCTTTGAGCACCACGACCCTTTTGAGATTATCAATGAGCTCAAGCTGATCTTTGAGACTCATGCGGCCGTGGAGAGCTATGAGGCCTCCAAGAAGTTCTTTAACTGTAAGATGGAAGAGGGCAGCTCCGTTAGCGAGCACGTGCTCAAAATGTCTGGGCACGCGAACAAGCTCCAAGAGTTAGGAATAACGATTCCTAATGCGTTGGGGATTCACCGTGTCCTCTAATCACTACCACCTAGTTATAAGAACTTTGTGATGAACTACAATATGCATTGCATGAAGAAGACGTTGCATGAACTCTTCTCCATGCTAAAAACTACTGAAGTGGAGATTAAGAAGGAGCACCAAGTGTTGATGGTCAATAAAACCACCAATTTCAAGAAACAGGGCAAGCCTAAGAACAAGGGCAACTTCAAGAAGGATGGCAAGAAAGCTTCCGCACCTGCTAAGAAGCCCAAGGCTGGTCCTAAGCCTGATACTGAGTGCTTCTGCTATAAGGGTGGAGGTCACTGGAAGCGCAACTGCCCCAAGTACCTAGCAGATCTGAAGAACGGCAACATCAAGAAGAAAGGTATATTTGATATACACGTTATTGATGTGTATCTTACTAGTAATCGTAGTAGTGCATGGGTATTTGATACTGGTTCGGTTGCTCATATTTGTAACTCGAAACATGAGCTGCGGAATAAACAAAGACTGGCGAGAGACGAGGTGATGATGCGCGTTGGAAATGGCTCCACAGTTGATGTGATCGCCATCGGCATGCTCCCTCTTCATCTACCTTCGGGATTAGTTTTGAACTTGAATAATTGTTATTTGGTGCCTGCGTTAAGCATGAACATTATTTCTGGATCTTGTTTATTGCGAGACGGTTACTCGTTTAAGTCTGAGAATAATGGTTGTTCGATTTATATGAGTAATATCTTTTATGGTAATGCACCTGAGATGAATGGTTTATTCTTATTCAATCTCGATAGTAGTGATACACATGTTCACAACATAGATGCTAAACGAATAAAAATGAACGATAATTCTACATACATGTGGCACTATCGTCTTGGTCACATTGGAGTGAAGCGCATGACGAAACTCCATTCTGATGGACTTCTTGAATCACTTGATTTTGAATCACTTGAAAGATGCGAAGCATGTCTAATGGGAAAAATGACTAAGACTCCATTCTATAGGATAATGGAGCGAGCTACGGACTTATTGGAAATAATACATACCGATGTGTGCGGCCCAATGAGCATAGCATCGCGTGGTGGATATCGTTATGTTCTTACTTTCACGGATGACTTGAGTAGATATGAGTATATCTACTTTATGAAACATAAGTCCGAGACTTTCGAGAAGTTTAAGGAATTTCAAAGTGAAGTAGAAAATCATCATAACAATAAGATTAAGTTTCTGCGTTCTGACCGCGGAGGTGAATATCTAAGTTACGAGTTTGGCATGCATTTAAAGAAATACGGAATACTTTCACAGTTGACACCGCCGGGAACACCACAGCGTAATGGTGTGTCCGAACGTCGTAATCGAACTCTCTTAGATATGGTTCGGTCTATGATGTCTCTTATAGATTTACCGTTATCATTTTGGGGTTATGCATTAGAGACAACCACATTCACTTTAAATAGGGCACCATCTAAATCCGTTGAAACGACACCATATGAATTGTGGTTTGGCAAGAAACCTAAGTTGTCGTTCCTTAAAGTTTGGGGCTGTGAAGCGTATGTAAAGAAGTTACAACCCGACAAGCTTGAACCCAAAGCTGAAAAATGTGTCTTCATAGGATACCCCAAAGAAACAATTGGGTATACCTTCTATCATAGATCCGAGGGCAAAGTTTTCGTTGCTAATAATGGATCCTTTCTTGAGAAGGAGTTTCTCTCGAAAGAAGTGACTGGAAGGAAAGTAGAACTCGATGAGGTTGTTGAACCTTCTCTCGGATTTGAGAGTAGCGCAGCACCAGAAGATGTTTCTGTGTCGCCTGCACCAATAAGAGAGGATGCTAATGATGATGATCATGAAACTTCAAATGAAGTTGCTGCTGAACCTCGCAGGTCGACGAGGGTTCATGCTTTTCTGATTGGTACGACCCTGCGTTGAATGTCATGTTGGTAGACAACATCGACGACCCTGCGACGTATGAGGAAGCTATGATGAGCCCAGATTCCGACAAATGGCAAGAAGCCATGAAATCTGAAATGCGATCCATGTACGAAAACCAAGTGTGGACTTTGGTGGACTTACCGGATGGCCGCAAGGCTGTCGAGAACAAATGGATCTTTAAAAGAAAAACAGATGCTGATGGTAATGTTACTGTCTATAAAGCTCGACTTGTCGCGAAAGGGTTCCGGCAAATTCAAGGAGTTGACTACGACGAGACCTTCTCACCAGTAGCGAAGCTAAAGTCTGTGAGGATTTTGTTAGCAATCGCTACATATCTCGATTATGAGATTTGGCAGATGGATGTCAAAATAGCATTCCTTAATGGTGAAATTTAGGAAGAGTTGTATATGGTACAACCCAAAGGTTTTGTCGATCCTAAAGATGCTGACAAGGTGTGTAAGCTTCAGCGCTCCATTTATGTACTGAAGCAAGCATCCCGGAGTTGGAATCAACGTTTTGATAAGGTGATCAAAAAGTTTGAAATTTATACAAACTTATGGAGAAGCTTGTATCTACAAGAAAGTGAGTGGGAGCTCTGTAGCATTCTTAATACTATATGTGGATGACATATTGTTGATTGGGAATGATATAGAACTTCTTGAAAGTGTCAAGGACTATTGGAATAATAGTTTTTCGATGAAGGATCTTGGCGAAGCGGCATACATTTTAGGCATCAAGATTTAGAGAGATAGATCAAGACGCTTAATAGTGCTTTCACAAAGTACATACCTAGACAAGGTTCTAAAGAGATTTAGAATGGAAGAAAGCAAGGAAGGGTTCTTGCCCATGTTGTCAGGTAAGACCTTGAGTAAGACTGAAAGTCCAACTACGGCGGAAGATAGAGAGAAGATGAGTAAAATCTCCTATGCCTCGGCCATAGGCTCTATTATGTATGCCATGTTGTGTACAAGACCGGATATAGCACACGCTATTAGTTTGACTAGCAGATATCAAAGTGATCCTGGAATGGAACACTGGACAGCAGTCAAACATATCCTCAAGTACCTGAATAGGACTAAGGATATGGTTCTTTCTTATGGAGGTGATGAATAGCTTGTTGTAAACAGTTACACCGATGCTAGTTGGAACACCGATCCGGATGACTCGAAGTCACAGTCTGGATACGTATTTATCTTGAATGGTGCTACAGTGAGCTAGAGGAGCGCCAAGCACAGCGTTGTGGCGAAATCTTCAACTGAGTCGGAATACATAGCTGCTTCGGAGGCTGCACAAGAAGCGATATGGATGAAGGAGTTCATTACTGAGCTTGGTGTGGTTCCTAGTGCGTTGGACACGATGGTCATCTATTGTGACAACACGGGTGCCATAGCTAATGCACAGGAGCCAAGGTCACACAGCAAGGTGAAGCACATCAAGCTACGTTTCCATGCTATTCGCGAGTATGTCCAAGATGGCGACATAAAGATTTACAAAGTACACACTGATCTGAATGTAGCAGATCCGTTGACTAAACCTCTCCCTAGAGCAAACCATGACCAACACCAGAACACCATGTGTGTTAGGAACATTACAATGTAATCTAGATTATTGACTCTAGTGCAAGTGGGAGACTATTGGAGATATGCCCAAGAGGCAATAATAAAATGGTTATTATTATATCTTTGTGTTTATGATGAATGTTTACATCCCATGCTATAATTGTATTATTAGGAAACACTAATACTTGTGTGTTTTGTAAACATAAAGGAGTCCCTAGTAAGCCTCTTGTTAAGACTAGCTTATTGATTAATAGATGATCATGGTTTCCTGATCATAGACATTGGATGTTATTGATAACAAGATCGCGTCATTAGGAGAATGATGTGATGGGCACACACCCATAGTAAGCATAGCATAAGATCAAGTCATTAAGTTCGTTTTGCTATAAGCTTTCAAATACATAGTAACCTAATCCTTCGACCATGAGATTGTGTTATCACCATCACTAGATGAGTGCTTTGATGACATCAAATGCTGCTTTTTAACCGGGTGGTTATAAAGGTGGCATTAGGTATTCTGAAAGTATGTGTTGAAGCGCATGGATCAAGACTGGGATTTGTCCATCCATATGACGGATAGATACGCTCTGGGCCCTCTCGATGGAATGTAATCTAATTAGCTTGCAAGCATGTGACTAGGTCACAAGGGATGACATATCACGGAACGAGTAAAGAGTACTTATCGGTAACGAGGTTGAACAAGGTATGGAGATACCGATGATCGAACCTCGGATAAGTAGAGTATCGCGTGACAAAGGGAATTGGTTTCATATGTTAATGGTTCTATCAATCACGAAATCATCGTTGAGTGTGTGGGAGCCATTATGGATCTCCAGATCCCGCTGATGGTTATTGATCGGAGAGGTGTCTCGATCATGTCTACATATTCACGAACCATAGGATGACACACTTAAGGTTCGATGTTGTTTATATATAATATGCATTGGAGACCAAATGTTGTTCGGAGTCTCGGATTGGATCCGGGACATCACGAGGAGATCCGGAATTGTCCGGAGAATATGATTCATATAATGGAGATCATTTTCTGGGTTTCGGAAATGTTCCGGAGTATTCATATGGAGGTTCTAGAAGGTTTCGGAGTGTTCCGAAAAGTTCCAGAGGGTTCCATAAAGTTTGCTTGAAAACCAAGAAAAAAGGGGAATACTTGGGGGGGAAGAAAACTTCCCCCCTCCCTTAGCACGCCAAACCCTGGGGGCAAGGGGCCAGCCTAGGCCGCCTCCCCTTCTATATAAAGGATGGGTGGGGCGCTTCCCCCTTGCACCTTCCACCCCAAACCCTGGCCGCCTCTCTCCTCCACCATCCTCCTGCTCTGGCTAAGGCGAAGCCCTGCAGAAATCTCTCTCCACCACCACCACCATGTCGTCGTGCTGCTGGGATTCCGTGGAGATCTACTACCTCTGCTGCTCCCTGGAACGGGGAGAGGAAGGTCTACATCGACTCCAAACGTGTGACCGTCTACGGAAGCGCTGCCGGAATGCAGCGCCAGAAGGATCGTCTACTTGACCTTGAGATCGGCAAGTGATCGTCTACATCAACCACGAGATCCGATCCCGCACAAGGCTTTCAGATCAACAAGGGTTAGTACAGATCTATCTCGTTGCACTTATATAATAGATTAGATCTTGGCTTTTCCTAGATTGGATCTTGGTTCTATTCGTTCTTGCGGTAGAATTTTTTTGTTTTCCCTGCTACGAACCCATCATAGATATGCTACCAGATCTAGCTAGTGATCTAGTGAGTTTCTACCTTGATGCATGAGGTTGCTTGTTTATCTTGGTCAGCTCAGCCTAGTGCTCTGGTCTTGAGCTTGTTAGCCTTCTCCTCCTGGAACTGGTGCATGCTTGATCTTGATCATCCCCATGACCTAGCTTCTGGATGGCTTCCTCAAGCAACCAGAGTGTTGGTGATTTGTGTGGATAGATCTATGTGGATATTTGAATGCTAAGCAGAATGATTCCTGCTGATTTGATAAGAGCAGTGTTCTCGATTATACAGAAGTAAGAATGACTTTCTTAGCTATGTGGTGGAAATGTATGTGTAGCAAGTGACTAACAAAGTGGTACTATGTTGCTACGGTTGTGTTCTTATCCTCCCTCTTGGCTGTCCTGTGTTGACAGCACACTATGCTGCATGCCGATGTGTAAGCTGCTTGTGGTTGTGCCTGGTATGGTGCAAGTTCCCACTTCTGTAGCTTTCAAGCTATGGATGAGTTCTAGTAAAAGTGTGATATTTTCTTGATGTTTTTACCTTTTGCCTTTACTGTTTTGGTGAAACTTGTCCCTCATATTTCTGTCAATGATATTGGACTAAGACAATTTTGATAAGAACAAATACCACTCTTTGGTGAAACTTGCCCCTGCTATGATTATCTTAGTGGTGAACTGTAACAGTGCATCTCACTATTAATTCTGAGAGCACTAATATTAATCCATAACCCTATTTCTCTTTTATTTCTTGCTATCTTTGCTTGCACGTATCAAACTTAGAAAGATAATCTTCAGAATATGAAGATTTAGGTTAGGACCTTTCTATTTTCAAGTTGTTGTAATCTTATTTTTATTCTTTTGTAATTTATTCATTCTTTTATTTATCTATAAAGACAATGTATTGTTATTGGTTTGATATAATAAAGTTGAATTTCCTTCTTATAGTTCAACTTCATCTTTTTTCTATTACTTATATTATTCTGATTGTAATTTTCTTTTTATCTATTAATTGTAAGGAACAGTGGAATATTACATTCCATATTTATTAAAGCTTGATTTTGAGTTTAAGACTTGTTATTATTTGTACTTATATTTTCTTGAATGCTCATTTATTAAAGTAATCTTTAATTTGTCTTGAATTATAACACAGTACAACTATTAGTATATTATAAGAATTCATTTCTTTAGTTATATTTGATGTTCAATTTCATTTTTACTAACTCCTTTCAAATTCTATTCGTATTCCAATACATGTTTGAATCACTTCCCCCTTTACCAAAAAGTTCTGCAAAGGTCATGTCGAAATCTATCGCACCTGCCCTGATGTTTCCATCAGAACAAGAGAAATCTCGATCCCTCTATAGCTTCTTTAGTTTTGCATGAAAATTCCCCAGATTTTCTTATGCATGAATGAATGCACAAACATGTGTCCTATCTATTTCGAGGTGCTAATCCTGGGATGTTACAGACTCTCCCCCTTAAAATCAACTTCGTCCTCGAAGTTCATATACTCTCATGTTTCAGAATGAGGAATTGACTTGTATTGGTCACGACATTCCTCAACTCCATCGTGATCCCAAATGAGGATAACTGTGGTATCCCATATCTAGATCTTTTTTCCTTGAATCCTCTTTATTATTAACAGAATCACTTGCCGTTTCCAATTACCACCTAGTTCCTTATACTATAATCCTTTTGGATGATGTTCTACCAGTCCTACTTTGGATTGATGGTGGACACAATTTTGTCCATTCCAATCAGGTTTTCCTATTACTCTACACTGGCCTATATTGGAATACTTTTCCCCTTTATGGATAACTTATGAGTTGTTTCTTTAAGAACTAGTCCTCTAGGTTTAATCTATTATATCTCCTTTGATCTTTCATCCGGACATACTCTTGAGAGTACTCTTTATACAGATGACTTCTTATAACCTTATGAGAATAAGGCTTAATCTTATCATCGTTTAGTATTTCTTCTCCAAACTTTAGTCGGAAGGTCAAACAACAACATTTCAGTGTTTATTGTTTACTCTCCCCCTTGGGATTTCCTAATAGTTTCTAAACTACATATATAATACCTATTAACTTAATAGTAAGGATGTTGGTCTCTATCTAGCTTATACTTTACCTATATAAGATCTCACGAAAGAATTTGCGTACACCCACACAATTGTGGATCTTCGGAATGAATATTCCAACATCACTTGCCTTACGTTCAGCTTCTTAGATAATATTCCTCACTAATGAACCTGATTTCACGAAACATCTCGAATGTCATTAGCTATAATTTTTTACACTCCTTTATGTCTCTCTTAACTTAGGCCAAGTTTTATGCTCTTTAGGATATAACTAGATGACCTAGTTGACTAAATTGATAGGGTACCAGCTACGGATACCATATGCGGTTCCTTCTGGGTGTATGAATTACCCTACAGTTTTCCTACTTCTTACTGGCATTCTCTCTTAGTTGTCAGAGCTTGAATAACACTTTTGTTCCAAGACTTCTTATTTCCACTCTTCCAAGTTACTTCCCTGAAACTGCTACTATTTTGTTAGCTTCCGAGCAACAACGCTTACTTTGAGTGAACTTAAATTCATGCCTTAATGTTGCTCCACACCTTGTCTACATTAGTATTTCTTCTTATTGCCAACTCATAGTGAGTTGGGATTGATCCATCCTTCAAAATAGTGTTGATACTCCTTAGATTTAACTCCCTTCTGCGAGCAATTCTTTATCTGGAACTCGTCACTCCCTTACACGAATTCCCTTTACTATCTAGGTCTATAACATCAAGTAATAACTAGATGATGCAACATGCATTTGCACACCAAATCAAACTTCATGTACAGAGCTAGTCAATCAAGAAAAACCAATAAAACCAAGCAATACTTAAACATATACCATGTATTAAACATATGTCTTCGAAACATTACAACTCCCTACCATGACAAAACACTCTGTTCGTACACTACCTCCTTATATTACAAGAGTTTCCTTGCCCATGTGAGCATGTTCTCACTTATTTCAGCAAGCTTCTCAAACGCTACAATACGCATTACCCATTAGAAACATTATTCAAGCAATCTACTTTATAGAGCACTTCTTATTCTTACTTTCCTCTCACACTTCAGTACTTCTTGGACTTTCGTCCATGATGGCGCGAGGTTTGACGACTGCCTTCTGGTGCATCAGAACATCCAGTAGGTTCGTAATCTTGAGTAGAAGTACCAAGATGGAGATTAGCCATTGAAAAATGACTAACATACTCATGATCTTTTTTAGGATTCTTCTTTCCTCTTTCAAGCGCATCTTCAAAGTAAGAAGTATTCTTTGCCTTTTCCATAATCCAGTCGTACATATTGGTATAGTAACTACCAGGACACTCTTCCAGCTCAATGGGATTGTTACCACTCCCATATGGTTCATAAGACTCTATAGGGTTGTAACTCGTTTCTACCCCATTACTAGACCCACCAGGTATAGGTTTTCCCACGGTTTCATCATAATACTGGTCTTCCCATCCGATATTACCACTAACGGCATCATTGGGGTTGGATGCATTCCAAATTTTCTGTTTCTCCTCGTATTTGGTCCACGGGTCTACTGGTTTCTGAGGTTCAACTTGATAATAGGCATAGACTTCAGAGTGTGGGTCATTAAACTCCATTTCTTCAAACACTTCCCCTGAAAAGACTGGTTTCGGGTGCTTTGCTTCATTAGCTAACTTCTTTCTACGTGCCATTGCCTTTACAGGATCAGTAAAATCCTCAATGACAGTGTCCAACTCTTGAACTAGCACTTGATGAGTGTTATGGAATGTGTTTAGTAAATACTTGTAATGATCCATTTACTCCACTGCTAGAGTGGGTTTAGTCCTTACCAGAGCAGAATGATCTAACTCTGGATCAGAACCATGGGTTTCGTGAGGTATAGCAGTATAGGTAGTACCTACCAGTGCCTTGGAATTATGTTCCCTTATCCTGGTTATGGCTGCTACTACTTCAATCTGATAGGCTATTTCCATACATCTTGCTTCTCCCAATGGCATTTATCCACTCACTCCCAACTTCTTGGGTAACATGACCAGGATACAGTACTTGACCAATATCCACCCGTCATAGAAACTGTAAACCTTGACCAAAAGTCGAGACTCACAATCCAGACTCCATAGAAGTTGTCTTAGAGTGATTGTCTAGTCATCTTCATAATCATCTAAGGTCTTGTTCAATACTTGAACATTTCGAGGTGGATACCTAGGTGCCATTCTTGTACTCTAGATAAGAAATTATCATCAGTCAAATTGAGTTAAAACTCATGGTAATAATTTAAAATTGCATCATAATAAAGAATCATCGCACTAGCATTATGACAAGACTACTCTCAATTGAATATCCATCATATTTCTAGAGAACTCTTTATTGTTGCTAACATCCTTCCTACAAGTTCTACTCATTTACTAGGTTTACCAACCTAAGGTCAAAGCATATGCTCTGATACCAGCTGCGGTGACCCATCATACCACTGCATGATGTAGTACACTATAGTCGTTGACATAATACCAATGAAACACCGTTCACTAATATTACATCCCTCAGAGTGGTACAATAGAAACACAGCAGATCCAAGACATGACTATAGATTACAACTCGACTCTTTACAAAAGATTCACATAACACTTTAGGTTAAAGAGGAAGAAAACAACTTTGTACAAAGAAGAGCCAGAAATAATAACTCAGAACTATCTAGTTAATAAGACTAGCATCTACACTGTCTGGCTTGCAATTGTTGCTAATGCAACGCTCTACAGAAGTAGGTTTTATGGCTAGAGTATCTACTCCTATCTAATCAGAACTTTGTCTTCACTTCGGTTGATGAATATGTTGCCTTCATTGACTTCCTTGAAGAACTTGTGATGTCGATGATGGTTTCTTGAGCAGAAATTGATGTTGACGTTGTCTTCAACGGCTTCAGAATCTAGCAAGGGTTAAGAAGGTATGGTTTAGTACGAGCGTACTCAGCAAGTTCACTAAAAAGAAGTTTATGATGCACTATCTCTACAGCCACATACCAAAGGTCGTAGGCAATGCAGGTTTTCATAAACATTTCTTCAAAGGTTGCTTTTATTCTGAAAACTATGTCTGACAGCCTTCACAGGTTGACCAGAACCTTCGTGGGGTTCCTTTCCTGTCGCATTCGTAGCTCCTTCCCAGAACAGGGAGTAACATGTCATAGTTCTTACACTCTGCAGAGGTGCGTTGCTTTACCCATAAGAGACCTTAGCCTTGTTGCACATCCAGTCGCGAGCTTGTCCGTACTTCCTTGGTATGGGGCCCAGTCTAAGATCCAAGCCAATCACAGCCCTCTCCGTGACCCCGCATGAAGACACGACCCTCCAAGCAGGAATACCTCCGTTAACCCCCATATAGGTAGATATAACCCTGTCAACCCCTTGGAGACTCCAGTGAGCAGATCATGTCCCTGGTAACCCCCACCAAAGTGGCATATCTACCTCCGACAGCCCCTCACGAATAATCTAGACACCAATATCATGGGGACATAAGGGTTCCCACCCATGTGCTGGATTCTCCATGAGAAATCTACAGCCTCACGATAAGGTCATCCGTCCATGCGAAAGGGACATGATACAACCGACTTTCCAGTCCCATTCCAAGTCTTATGGTTAACATGTAATATACGACGCTAGAATCACTGGCGACATTGGTTGTTAAGTCCTAGATATTATGTTTCTTTACCACTAGAACTGTATCAGTAGATTATTACCATCTGGTAAATAATCCATAATCATATTATTATGAAACTAGTGTTTTTATGATCTTTTTAAAATGCAGGTGATGACAACATTTGAGTTACAAGCATTTGATAGGAAATAACCAAAGGACATGAGCAAGTTGTGAACTTGCCTTTTGTGATTGCAAGATTATGCACTCACGGTCTTCAAGATACTAGAGATACAAATTCTGTAAACAACATCATTGATCCGGTAAGGACTAATGTTTAAAGAAGCAGGATGCAATTATGCATAAGTAATGTAATGCGGTTTGATAAACGCGAATCCCTGAAATAATCGTATCTGATCTAGGGTTTGAAAACTAGGGATGGTTTCTTTAGAGTGTGTTTCACTTTTATATCAGCTTCACATTTGTGCTTCTTATTAAGGCTTGTGAGAATGTGTGAAACAATATGTAAATATAACAAGTGGCTTGTAATACTAAAGCACTCAAATGGGGCATGTAATTTAAAAGATTTCTTAAGCAAGATTACTAATCAATTAGAGCTTTTAAAGAAGTGTTTAAGGATTACTTTTAATGTTTCTTAGAAGAATAACTTTTTAGGAAAAGATTACTTTATAAAGAAAAAGCATTTAAGTGTTTAACATGCAAAGTATAAAAGTGAAGTATAATAATATTGTAAGATTGAGGGGAATTGTTATCTGGTAATTATGATGAAATTTATTATGTTAAGTTGTTAAGAGTTAAGGGACTTATTATAAGGTTATTGTTGAAATGGCAAAACGAATAACTTTTGAAGAAAAGAGTTCTTTGTTGAAGTTCAAACATTCTTTGTGGTTAATCGAATGTGATTGATGTCATTTGCCTTTATTCGATAAGCTTGGACTTGAAATGCTTTACGACTTAATCTGGAACAGACAAAAGTTAACTATAAAAAACATAAATATTCTTTAGGAATTATGCATGACTTGGTGTACCAAAGTTAACTTTAAAATATAAGTAGATCTAAGGTGTGATGTTTTAAAGTATTAATAACTTTTAAGCTTTGTAATAAGCATGTCTAAGAGTATGAGATCATTCACTTTTAGTTTAAGTGACTGATGAGTTTAAATATGACTTGTTATTATGAATATAATTTATCTTTTAAGGAAAGTAAGTTTAGATGATTTTAATTATCTATTAAAGTTTGAAATCATGAATAGTTAACAGATAAGTAACATTCACTTTTATTATAAGTGAATGGTGATTAAAATTTACTTAAATTGTTGGTTTACCTTGGAGTTATGGTTTTAAAGGAGTTTTATAAAGTTAATAAGTTATTTTTAAGTATTATTATAGACCCAAGTTGTGGTTTTGGAAGTAGTATTTAAATGTATAAGATTTATGGTTTTATATAAATTGTGATTATTTCTTATTTAAAAATGTTTTCAAAGAATTTACAAAATAGGTATTTATAAAATGGTGAAGGATTAATTATTTTAAAATCTTAGAAACCTATAGAATAATATTTTTAGCATTTTTCTAGTGAAATTTATTTATTCAAGACCTCAAAAGTGAATTTTATTTAATTTTAGGTGTTATTCTTATTTTTATAAAATTCTACAAAGGATTATATATCTTAAAATATTTGCTTCAACTTTTATTTGTAAACAAATTAAGTTAGTATTTTTTTAAATAGTAGCTTTATTTTCATAGGCAAAAATGATTTTTATTCATTTTTAGGACTTTTCCTTATTTTATGAAATGTCAATTTGAATTTAATTGTGTTAATATTTATTTACATTTTATCTAACCTTAGTAAGTATATTTGTATTTTTATGAGGTAGAGATTATTTTTGTGATCATTTTGATATATTACATGTATTTTTCTCTTGAATTTTTTTTTTCGTTGAACATAGACCCAATTTTTCTTTATCAAATGAATCGTAATCACAATAGAAATGGTTGAGAAAGAGATATGAGTTTTCTATATTTGTTTGGAACTAAAATAAGTTCAAGGGTATATTTGTAATTAAACATTTTTAGTAGGGTTTTCTTTCTAAGACATGGGCTTGACCCGGCCCGATCCGGCCCACTGGGTTGGGTCAAACCAACCTAGGGTCACTGGACCGCCCCCACCAGCCTAGTCACTCCTCTCTCTCACCCTCTCGATCTTATCTCTGGCGACGCCGATGGCGCCACCCATCTCGGGCTTAATTCCGGTGACCTCCGGATGCCGTGACCACCGCCACGATGCACGACGATATGGCTGATGCTGCTGCTTGACGCTGTCCCACTCAATTGGGCGCTAGCGCTCTCTGTTGGCCGTGCTGACCTGTACCTTGTGGCTAGGGTTTGAGGTCCTCCGGTTCTAGCGCTCCCTCAACGACACTGTGGTGCTCGTGGCGCCGCTTTACCATGGCTACCACCATCGTGTGCTAGCGCGGGTTGCAGCGCCCCTTCAGGGTGCTCCCGTACGCCACTTTCTTCTGTCATGACCATCTCTTCTTCCTCTTGATGATTGCGAGGACCTCAAGTAAGTCTCTTTTGTACTACCCCGTCTATGCTCCTCTCAATGCTCTTCCTGGCTAAGCTATGTGTGATTACTATGGTTACCCCCAATTAGGGTTCATCTCTGAACCTAGTGTTCACCCCCCTACAATGATGCTTAGTTAGACATCTTGATTCATCTTGGTTGCGATAACCTTCTACATGATGAATTACTGTAGTGTAGTATCACATCATTGTTGATCTTTAGCCTACTACTCTGATTTCTGTCAGTTAGCACTCTGTTGATTGCATTCAGTTACTTTGTTCTCTATCAAAGAACACTTTGTGGATGCATGGTTTATTTAGTATGGAAACCTAAATGGTTATAGTTAGTAGCTTAACTCACATGGAGTTGTGGTGCCTTACTGCTAAGCTTTGTTGCTTGGCTTGGTACCTACTGTAAACACCTTTTGAGTTCAGTCTCAGGATTCCATCCTGGTACTTTGTAAAATTAAGATTACTAGAGCTTAGTCTCTTGTCTGTGATGTACTAGGAGATGATACATAACTGGATGATTCCTATTTTTTATAGGAAGTGATTTAATTAAGGGTCTTTGTCTAGTGTGGCCTGGAGATAGATAGTGTTGACATTCACTGTCTTCTCAAATCAAAATTCTCTTATGATTCCTAATTCATTTAGGAAAATGATTATGTGTTTTTGGATAGATGATGCTTAGGCTTATTCTTAACAAGTGATGACCTTGCTGGTACCGAGGTGTTACCCAGTTGGGAATATACCATGTACTAGTAGTGGTGATGTGTATTGATCTAGTTAAAACTAGACCTACTGGTCTATGATGCTGGTCTGATACCATTACTTGTGAAATTAGTATGTTCTTTACAAGTGGCTATCTTAAGACATTAATTTGTGAATCTGCTCTATTAGCTTGTGCTGCCATGGGCCAATACTGTGGTACCTCCTTTTTGGAGTGCGCATAGTAATAGCCTAGGTAGCATGATCTACTGTTATGGCCCTGCCAATGATGCATAGACTGAGGCTTTAGAAGTGTATGTTGGCTTATGAAAGATCAGATGATCTTACAAATGATTTCTAGTCTACTAGATTAGGAAAATGATTGAATATATGGTGTTGGGCTTTATTGTTCATATGTTTGACTCAAGTAGAATCTGATGTACTGAGCTGCTGCTATGGTGCCTCCATTTCTTGGTGTGTGCATAGTAGTAGCCAGTCAGCATGATCTGCTGCTGTGTTCTTTCTACTTGGAATTTAATCCCAAGCCTGGAAAGTGAAAGCTAAAGCCAGACTTTAAACAAGAACATATACTATTTGTTGCCTCTCTGCACTATGATGACTAGCATAGCCTTTATGCTAACCTGAGAGTATTCCCCACCAAAAGCTTAATTTTCTTACATGATAAGAACAGATATGCTACCAGATCTAGCTAGTGATCTAGTGAGTTTCTACCTTGATGCATGAGGTTGCTTGTTTATATTGGTCAGCTCAGCCTAGTGCTCTGGTCTTGAGATTGTTAGCCTTCTCCTCCTGGAACTGGTACAAGCCTGATCTTGATCATCCTCATGACCTAGCTTCTGGATGGCTTCCTCAAGCAACCAGAGTGCTGGTGATTTGTGTGGATAGATCTATGTGGTTATTTGAATGCTAAGCAGAATGATTCCTGGTGATTTGATAAGAGCAGTGTTCTGGAGTATACAGAAGTAAGAATGACTTCTTAGCTATGTGGTGGAAATGCATGTGTAGCAAGTGACCAACAAAGTGGTACTATGCTGCTACGACTTTGTTATTATCGTCCCTCTTGGATGTCCTGTGTTGACAACACACTATGCTGCATGCCGATGTGTAAGCTTCTTGTGGCTGTGCCTGGTATGGTGCAAGTTCCCACTTCTATAGCTTTCAAGTTGTGGATGAGTTCTAGTAAAAGTGTGATATTTTCCTGATGTTTTTACCTTTTTCCTTTACTGTTCTGGTGAAACTTGTCCCTCATATTTCTGTCAATGATATTGGACTAAGACAATTTTGATAAGAACAAATACCACTCTTTGGTGAAACTTGCCCCTGTTATGCTTAACTCAGCGATGAACAGTAACAGTGCATCTCATTGTTAATTCTGAGAGCACTAATATTAATCCATAACCCTTTTTCTATTTTGTGTCTTTCTATCTTTGCTTGCATGTATCAAACTTAGAAAGAGAATCTTCAGAATATGAAGATTTAGATTAGGACCTTTCTATTTTCAAGTTTTTGTAATCTTATTTTTATTCTTTTGTAATTTATTCATTCTTTTATTTATCTGTAAAGACAATGTATTATTATTGGTTTGATATAATAAAGTTGAATTTCCTTCTTATAGTTCAACTTCATCTTTTCTATTGCTTATATTATTCTGATTGTAATTTTATTTTTTCTATTAATTGTAAAGGAAGAATGGAATATTACATTCCATATTTAATAAAGCTTGATTTTCCCTCTTTTTAGAGTTTAAGACTTGTTATTATTTGTACTTATATTTTCTTGAATTCTCATTTATTAAAGTAATCTTTAATTTGTCTTGAATTATAACACAGTACAACTATTAGTATATTATAAGAATTCATTTCTTTAGTTATATTTGAGGTTCAATTTCATTTTAAATAACTCCTTTCAAATTCTATTCGTATTCAAATACATGTTTGAATCACTTCCCCCCTTAACCAAAAAGTTCTGCAAAGGTCATTGATACGTCCATAACATATCTATAATTTTTGATGGTTTTAAGCTACTAATATGCTTTTGATACTCATTTTTATATACAGTTTATGATTTATTTGGACTAACCTACTAATAGTTGCAAAAGTGCGCAGTGTTCTTGTTTTACACTTTGATGTGTAGGAATTACCAAGAATACAAGTGGAAACCTTGTTGGAGTCAAATTGGGATTTTTCCACAAATCTGTCTCAGAACTCTTTTTAAAGATGGTCACGTTTCGGGTCGAAGACGGCGTCAAACGGAAAACTCTTCAACTACACAGTTGTTGGAAATTTCGTGACAAACGTTCTGGACATAAAATTTAGCTGATTCCGAGTCCGGACGGGGTCGATAGACCCGATTTACTGCAGCCCAAGATGGGGTGACGGGAATCCGAGATGCTATATAAAGGGAGGAAACCTAATTCGTGGGAGACACCTCCACCAATGAATTTGTAGTCACCAAAGCCACGTTTTTGCCTCCCCCATAGATCCCATCTACATGGGAGAGGGCTCCCAATAAGCCATGAAGGAAGGGGGCTAAGGGGCGGTGCTCCCCTATGATATCGGTGGTGGAGAAGGAGTCCTCCGTGCCGCCGCCTCTTCACCATCTTCACCGCCATCTCCATCGACTCCATCGCCATATCCATCGCCGTTGCTGACTTCCATGATGAGGAGGGAGTAGTTATCTCTCGAGGCTAAGGGCTCTACCGGTAGCTATGTGTTCATCTCTCTATTCATGATCATATTGTGATCATGAGCTTTGTAATCAAGTAGATCTACCTTGCTACTCAAGTGCTTTAATAGATCTCTGCTCTCCCCATGTGTGTGAAAGTGACAGCGTGCACATCATGGTGGCACTTAGGCTAGAGATTACAATTACTTGTTATGAGTTATATTTGGAATTGGATGTCTCTATGAAATTGTGGTGTTTGTTGGAACCATCTAGTGCTCAAGGTGACAGTGTGGGGTTATCTAGATGGGGAAAGCAAACTTTGAGGAGTGCTGTTATAGCCCTACCATGGATTAGAGTGTCCAACCGGAGAATAGTTCAGGGTAGTATCATAAAGAGAAGATATTTATATGAGAGCGTTCACTAGTGAAAGTATGATCCCTAGGCCTTGTTTCTAAACATTGAAACACCATTTGCTACTAGATCTGTTACATGTTTGCTTGCTGCCATCTTTATTTCAGTTTGCCTTTAGTCTCTTGCACGCCATCAAGCTATTTTCTGGCACCATTGTCTTTTATCCATACCACTTGTATTTCACTATCTCTTCGCCGAACTAGTGCACCTATACACCTCACAAGTGTATTGGGTGTGTTGGGGACACAAGAGACTTCTTGTATCTTGATCGCAGGGTTGCTTGAGAGGGGATACCTTTGACCACTTCCTTCCTGAGTTCGATAAACCTTGAGTGATCCACTTAAGGGAAAACTTGCTGCTGTTCTACAAATCTCTGCACTTGGAGGCCCAACAACTGTCTACAAGAATAGAAGTGCGTAGACATCATTCATGTCGAAATCTATCGCACCTGCCCTGATGTTTCCATCAGAACAAGAGAAATATCGATCCCTCTATAGCTTCTTTAGTTTTGCGTGAAAATTCCCCTGATTTTCTTATGAATGAATGCAATGCACAAACATGTGTCCTATCTATTTTGAGGTGCTAATCCTGAGATGTTACACCGGTAACAATGGAAATAGAACTTTCCTGTAGTATTTGCCCACAAACTTTCTTGCATCCGCTGACAGTGGGTAACGCTGATAGAGGGACCATGGAACATGCGCAGTACACCTTCAGGCGACGCGGGGTACGACGGCACGCGTGACAAGCCCAACTAGAGTCTACACTGCCAGGTCCCCTATGTATGGGTCCCATCCACTAATTTCGTCGTGAGAAACCGCGGACGCCTATGTGCTAAGCTGCTAGCATCACTCTTCGTCACCAACAAATGCGCCAGTCTATAGATTAAGGCACCACATCCACTCTGTGCAACCCCCATTAATGCGAGAGTCCGAGCATGGGCTCACAGTGCCATGTCGTCTACAGGCGGGTCCCACCACCTAGTGGGTGTCCCATTGGGAACGCCTCTCAAAGAGCATGTTACGGCCCGCGTACGCTGACGGCGGGCCCATGGCACGCGCGATCCACTATCTGGAAATGCGTGGTACGACGGAGCACACGACACCTGTGTGTGGTCTGGAATCTTTTCCCTAGCCCATAGTAGGGCCGGCGAAACAGGATAGTAGGGCTCCGTTGCGATGTCACCACATGTCCTTTATGGTGTCCATCCTAAGACCAAAAAAATTGGGATGATGTGGATAGCAGTTTGAGCATAAACAATCTAGCGCTATTATTTACTGTGATGCATGCACAATACTTTCAAGAACCAAAAGAAGTTACTATCGAAGTCAATAATAGCGCATGAAAGTTTCGATCAAATCTTTTATCCACGTCTCCCCATTTCTTTCTGTACACAGGATGCACGACTGGGGGACAAGCAACGACACCTCTACAGAGATTGGCTCTCCCAAGGAGGTAGTCCATGTCGCCGTGGGTTTTCTACCGCGAAGAGCTTGCATTCCCTTTCCTGCCCTGTGACGCTGGACGGTGGGCCACACGACGTTCCTTGGCCCATGCTTCGACGGCCGTGTGGGACAGCGATCCATGTGAGAGGCAGTTGGAGGGAGATAGGCGCTCCGCACCCGCTTGGTCGTGGGGCCTAGGGGGCGCGACATGTCACCAGAAACCCTTGGCTGCCATAGGTTTTTACGGTCAATAGCCCAGCTGGCAGCGGAAACCCTGGTCGTCCGTGGTTTCTCACAGCGAGGTCGTGTTGTGGGTCCTGTTCGTGCAGAGATACTCTCTCATACACGATGACCGTATGTGTATTTTCGGCGGCCGATCTAAGCTGTAAGCATGAGGTCGTCATCACACGCAGGTATTCATGGTGAAATCTTGCGGTGGGTCCTGCTGGTGCACGAGAACCAGCCTCTTCGCATGTACAACATATGCTGGCACGCTTGAAAACGTTCTCACATATGATATCCATACTCTTGAATTCGGCTATGGTCTATACCGCCATACTTTAGGCTTAGGAGATGGAGCGGAATCATGACACACGACTTTATAGCCATGTGCTTGCTCATTCGTCTTATGGTACCGAGACCCCTCGTCATCCTCTCATTTTTCTTTGATTGTTTTTGGTGTTTGGGTCCTCTTCTCTCCCTACTGCCGCTCTCCTACACCGTGCCCTCGCAGGAGCTTCTTATTACTTCCCGTTCAGTCTTCATGATAGCTTGGTGTTGCACTCTACTACTCGACCATGCCCAACAACCTCTTCCTCCTATTTCGGTGGCTTCCGATAGAGGACGACCTCAAGTTCGCCGACCCACGCCAACTCGAGTTTCCAAAGACTTTCAATGGAGGATGAGGCGGCAGCCGTTTTCGTGAGGATGGTACATTAATGTCGCTTAGGTTACATAACATGCCTACGTATTTATTCCATTGCAGTTTAGACCCATAACTCACACGTGTTTTTTTCCTTCTAGAGTCGGTTGATGCTTTGATAAAGTAGCTTCAGCTTTTCAGTATGCGCTTCATCTTGAGGACCTACCCATTCACCGGATTTCAATGGAGGACAAAATATCGGCCATTTATGTAGCATCCCAAATGTCTAACATTATAATGCTACAAGTTAAATAGAGATTATGCTTCTATATCTTGTCATTATCACATCATCATAATATCATTCTCATGTAATCATGCCACATTGCATTTGAGCATCATATTAAAACACTTTTATTTGGCTCTTACCCTCATAATGCATCTTGTTTTTACCTCTTGCTAAAATTGTTGCTTCTTGATATATTGTAGTTGCATATTGATATATTGTTTGATACCCAAGTTGAGTTGGGGGCACATCTATTATAATTCTACCATCCACTTTGCCACCTTCCTTTGTTTCCATCCACCCTTCTACCATTCCATTTATATATGAGCAATTGCATCTTCCTTTGACATTTATATCTAGCTCATGAATAGTTGGTATGGATGCATTCTATTCCACATGCCCCCATACATGATCTTATATTATTTTCACAATATGTAGTATGGGAGACACATGGTCACATTTGCATGGCAATATGGATTAGAGTCCAATTCTTCCTTCTTATATGGCTCCGTTTAAATTGTGGGTTGTTTGAATATATACGTGGTACATGGATGAAGTAGTGGCTCACCCACACTAGCAAAGTCCCATCCATATTCACACATGCCCATCATTTTTAAATAACCATGTAAATAAAGAGTTTCCCCTAAACCTTTTGTAAATGTATCGAAATGCTTGCATAAGTTAAATGCTCATGTGATTTAGTTTGCTTTCACAAACTACTACATGCATCAATGCATGCATGGGCCATGCAAGCAACCACCCAACTTCTACTTATTTCTTTTGAGTTCTTGCTTGAATTTTGGCATAGGTTTTTGAATTCAAACAAGTTTGAATAAAATGTAATAAAAGGAAACATATCTATCCAACACATTTATCTAATCTAATCCCTAATATACACCTATCTATCCGTGGCCACACACACACGCATTATCCGTGGCCACACACACGCGCATGCAATCACACATATTTTTCCCTCTATCTACCCTATGTGTATGAGCCACACATACATACATTTTTTCTCTAGCTAGCACTAGTTCTATCTGCGTGGTGTAGCCGCACATCACCCATCGATCAGTTTTCCCCCACCTGAACCTTGGCCTCAACTCTGAACCGTGTCCAGACTCCATATGTTAAATCTGAACCAAAACGATTGTCCTTTTTCTCTGAATCGGATCAATGCTCGGCTGCCCCGACCTACCTTGCAACTTGGTGCCAATCAACCTCCCCTCCCATTCCATCCTAGTCCAGCCACACCTCAAGCAACAGTAGGACAGCTGCAACCGGACCATGTGCAACCGCTCCAGCTAGGTCATGTTCCTCTTCTTGCCCTGCTCTCTCACGCCGCACGTGTGACCTCACCTGTCACCCCGCATGCCTGGCCATAAAAAGCAGAGCAACACGCACACTATCCTCTTAACTCCTTCCTCTGGATCTCGATCCCCTTTCAACCTCCTTCCCAAGCACGCCATGGCACGCCGTGCATCGACACCCATCTAGCCCTGCTCCACTTAGCCATCTCGCCACCTTGTCGTCTACGGTCGCCATCAACCCTGGCGCTGTCCTATTGCTGCAAGCAAGGAGGAGAAGTCCACATGCACCCGATGCCCGTGCACACCGCTTTCGCAGTTGATGTCGCTATCATCATCATCGCCAAGCCCGCCAATTCACCACCAACCCCTCGGTGAGCCCTTTGATCGCCCAGCTCCTCCATCCCAAGCTTGCATCAACACCGCCTTCCATGCCTCTCCTTCGTAGCTGCCTCGCCGCTAAGGTGAGCGAGAAAGACGCACGTGCATAGACAAGTCTTGTGCATAGCCTCCATTTCCCGTCGTTTTCTGGCAACTCCAGCCCATCTCCGACAAAGAACAATACACACCAGCGTAGAGAGGTAAACCAAATTCTCTAGTAGCTCCGCTCAAATCAGAGCTCTGAGTCGCTCGACTTCATCCTCCAAAGATCGTCTCGAATCACCATTTTCTATCGCGTTCGTCAGTCAAACAACAACGATAGCTATTCAGAACCGCACCCGGCTCCTACTAGCTTAGCCAGTCGTCCCAGTAAATGACCTAGGCCCACCATCAGTGTCAGTGTCTAGGTGTCTGCACGGTATAAAAAGTTCGAAACATTTTTGAAATGAAGGAAAATTCCAGAAACGAATAAAAATAGTTTAAGTCATTTAATTCATATGTCTTATTTGATTTATTCTTATAATACGTTTTATACATGTTTTCTGATCAGAAAAATATAAGTATCATGAATATGCCATTTTAAAAAATACTTTTGGACAATTAAAATTTCTAAATTGTTTTAATGCAATTGAATGCCTTTTTAGTAAAATCATAACTTTTAAACTATGACTCCGAATTTGACAAATAATATGTCTAATCGATTAGCTCGACGATACCTTTCCAACAATGCATTCCATGATATCAATTGAAGCATGCATCATATAAGCATTAAACATTCAGAACTGTTTCTGCAAGTAAAACTTGAATAGTAATTTATGAAAATGCTTTATTCTTGTTCCTACACCTCAGCCATGTCATGCTATGTTCTATCATGCAATTGTGCATCATTTCATCATGGCATACCATGTTTTTCTTGTTTCATACGATTCATATGTTTCCGTACTTTATTTATTATGACCCTTGTTTGTTTGGCTTTTATTCCGGATAGACGCCGAGCGAGCAAGTTATCATGAGGCAATAAAGTATTATCCAGAGACTGGTTATCCCACTGCTAAGCTAATAGGCAAGCATTTCCCCATGCTTGCATTACATATAGTACCTATGCCTCTATCTTTATTCTGGCATCAATGTGTCGTGATTCGAATTAAATTGCAATCCCACATACTGCACGGCCTTTACTTTTAAAACCCACTGAAGCTTGTACCCTCCATCCTATCAGACTTTACAAAATGAATTGTTTGAGCCATGCGAGTGGTAGAATTACATGTGTAGGGTTTGTGCGAGTCTGTTGCGGATAACAAGGTACCTCAAAACTTAAATTGTGTAGTAATGAGATAACTAAAGAAAGAGACATCGATGGGAAATATTTGAGATTTAGATTTTATCCACTCACTTGTGTCCAACTAGGACCCGAGTACTTGATGCTTGTTCCTTGACTATCGCTTTATCGACATGTGGGAGACTTTATGGATCCCCCTTCGGCTGAGCTTGATTCACATCTTATTTCTTAGGGCCACAAATAGTTTGGGGTTTTACTACTATCCTGTACTTATGCCATGCGTTATCGCCTTATTTACTACTATTGCTTGAGGAGCGTTTACCTGTACTGTTTTGGATCGTGACATGATTATGTTGTTTGGACAAGCCCAGTCACACTTTTAGGTTACCAGTATTTCTCAGCCGTTCTCGCAAACCCCTTGGTCCATCTCGGAGCCCGACCGACTTCATAGCGGTAAGCTTAGTGGGGTGGGTCCCTGGAATAATTTCTGAATCTAGTGAATGCTTTGTCATGATGCCTTGTTGCTTTTCATTTGGTTTTTCCAGGAGTCGATCATGCGTGTGTTGCTAGCACCCCTATAGGGTAAATCTTTCTGAAAGTTGTGTCCACGATTATGGATGACTTGGAGCACAGTTTCTTGATCATAGATAACTATAACTAAAATACCATGTTTAACTTGACTACACATGTCTAGTAATTAGTGCAATACTTATGGAATGGTTAATAAAATTGCCAACAGATGGGGTATTCTTCTGCCTTCTTGTTTGGTAAGCGGTAAGGAGGGTGGGATATATTTACTTTATGTTGCTTATATAACTGTTGATTTCTAATTAAAGAGCATCCACCTATATCTGGTTAGGCGAATGTTGTAGCGTGTCTCTATAGAACTGTTAGTTATTTTATCTTTCGCTGCAATTGCGTCAACCAAGGTTATCCTTTTAGATGCATAAAAACTTGCTGAGTGTGCCCCTAGGGTATCACATTAGATTGTTAGGTATATCCATGTGGAGGCTACTATGTCGATGAGGCCGATGACGGAGGCAACAACCCTCTTGCATATAGATTCTAAAGATGGAGATCTCTGAGATCTGTGGGCGGGAATGTGCTTATTTCTATGGCTATCTTATGCCGATTTGACTCTTAATCTGTACTCGGATCTGTGTTTTTCGCTTTCACTTGATGTTTTGATGAGTGATGTATGAGGATACAATCCTAAAATATTATTACTAGTATACATATATATATGTTCTTGTCGTAATGGCGTTGCAATATATTTCTATTTCTTTTAGATGGAATTTCTCTGATGTACTCTTGTACGTCGTTGGCATACATACTCACTTGTGTATGCTAGACTCGCAGTTGGCTGGTCATGTTTCTCGCACTCAAAGCTACAACCATGAATTTTTGGGGTGGATGGTTGGACGGTACTATTCCCTACCATTGTGGCCTACTTGTGGGCGTCCTCTTAGCCTCCACGGTAGTACGCCCTACCTAGATTCGGGTTATACCAGCTTGTGATTTAGAAACGTGAGATACAGGGATTACATTTGGTATCAGAGCCATTCCGCCCTTCAGGGTCTCAACCAAGGTGGTCATTATCAGTATAGAAATATTTTGGTAGCTATATACTAGGGGCGAAGAGTAAGATTGCTTCTATTTTCCTTCTTACCCACCCACCCACCCTATTCTGTTAAGGAACTATAACGTTTGTCTATCCTCTTCTAAAAATTCAAACTAGGATTCATATGTTCGGGGTATCTGTAGTACCATAGGATGTGTTAATCCCTTTGTCGATCTATTGCATTCAACTTTGCTTCGCAATCTACCTTGGGTTATCAACTGTTGTTACATTCCATACCGATAGGCTTGTGTGTAAAACCGACACGATCTATGTGATTCTTTATTAACCGACGTGATCTTTTTAAGGGTGTTTTTCTTTAGTATGTTTTCACAGAATGTGGAGTTGCTAATATCTAACTGTTAAGTTATTTTTTTGCATATAGTTGGTATTTTATTGCCAAAAATGTAGATTTTTTGCTTTGATACACCTGTGTTTCCACACTCCTTTTCAGTCATGTGCGATATGCTAGCTATCTTCTTTTGTCGGCATATTCATGCTAACTCGATTCTTTTGTCAATAACGCATAAATCTGAAGTTTTTACTTCATCTTGAAATTCTTTGGGGCTAAATACATCACTTGCGTTGATCCGATGCTTGCGTTTGTAATTTAATATTTGGCATAGCTATATGACACTAATCATGAGTGGAACATGTTCAAGGCTATCAATCTAATTCTCCAAACGATTGTGGTTATCTCTGGTATATTGAGTCGTACTGCAATCATATCTATGTCATATTCAAGTATCTTTGGCAATTCGAAGATTTCTTAATGCACTTATGTTGGATTTTAATCCGAGTGTTGTACTTCATATCTTATCTGAACTCATCCACAAAGGTTCTTTCTGATACTGTAGAATCCCATCCTTTCATATCAGATAGCTTTGCTTAAATGTATGAGTTATCATCGATTCTTTATCCAAGGTCTCTTTATCTTTTCAACCAGTGGTCTGTTCGACTATGTGAACAAGTCAGGATCTCTTTTTCTCATCTGAAGGGCCAAATAGTCTATTCTTACAATGCATCTCTTCTAACACAAATCCTTGCTCTTATTGTTGATCTTTCGAAGAGCATTGAGCTCAAAAAGTGTTTTGAGCATTTGTTCATTTCTCCAGCCTCATGAACTTTGTATTCTTGGAATATCTCGTTAATTCGTGGTGGTATATCTTAACGATATTCTTTCCTATTCTATATCAATTGAAGAACATATTCTTCTCTTTCTCTCAAGCTGCTTGAACATCGCCAGTGTGCAAAGTTCTCAGGGTGTGAATTCTGACTTTTTGAAGTCACCTATCTCGGCCATGTCCTTCTGCTAAAGATACCACTACAATTCTGGAATCATCAAGTTAATTGTTAATTCCATCCTCCAAATTCCAAGCAACTCCGGAGATTTTTCCTTGTTTTGGCAAGTTATCATCATCGTTCTGCTGAAGATTCATCAAGACTGCTAAATCTTTCTCAAGAAGAACGAAGAATTATTTTGGTGTTCCGCTCATCAAGAAACCTTTTGAAAACCTATCGCTTTATCTCCTATCCTCGCTCCGACGGATACCATGTAGATTTTCCAAATCTTTCATAATTCCTCTATTCAAGACCTTGGTGCTTTTCTCGTCTGTTTGTTGAATCTATCATCTATTTCAGTTATCTTGCTTCATATCTTTTTTGATGGCTTGGAATTTCTGACACAGCGACATAATCATCATCTTTATCTTCTTGGATCTGATGAATTGTTTGCATCAAACCTTCGTTTTCTTACGGAGCTTCATGAGTTCTTCTTATCAAGAAGAATTCGAGAGTTGGGTTGCATGATTTTCCTATTCATGTATCGAGTAATGCTTTGGGTGCGGGATGGAGTATATACCATACCATTACACTTATCATTCACACTTGTACATTGATTGGTGGAATAATGCGATTATACTCATTCCACGGAATTTAGAAGTGGCCTTCGTTGTTGAGACTTTTACTTCCATCTTTGTATTGCCGGAGTGCTCTCTCAAAGAATGTAATCAATAACCTCTTGTTGGTGGTCTCGTCTATTTCTATATGGAGCAAAATCTTCAATGATCTAGTGGAAACAAATGCAAAAATCTTTCCCTCATACTCTTCATTTTACCGGAGCTCGACATCGTCAAACAAGATGGATGGAAGATATATCTAACTTCAATTTGTCAAATTCCTTTCTCTTGGTAAAGCCAATTATGGTCGATGCCATCAACCACAAAATCTATTGCAACAACCTAATGGTTAAGAAAAGCAATAAGCATCTCTACAATAAACTCTAGATATTCAATATTCAACTTCTTTCTCAGGATTCCACCATAAGCTAGCGTCACCTCCTTCTCGTGAATATAAATCCGCGCACCTCAATTGTGTGATCCTTTGGTTCTTACCGATGCAAGAAGAATCTAATCCAAGAATTTTGGAATACAAATCTTGTTCTGTTGATATAAAGTAACTCTATCATTGGAAGACAATATTGTTTTTGAACTTCATTCTTAAATCTAACAGAAGAAAAAAATGCTTTTTTAATAGTGGTTGGTACTTCTCCAATTCATTCTTTTCTTCCTGCGAAAGAAACAATCATCTTCACTTGCAGCTTTTGATCTTTATTCCTATTGATGTGTCTTTTTTATTTGGCCTGAAGTGGGAAGTTTTCCTTCCTTTTGCCAATTTATCCTCTAACAACTCTCAAGAAGTTTCTTTATGGCTGCAAATGTTGTATCCGTCTCTTCTGGTATCCAAGGGAAACTTTATCCTTGATACATCGTATTTTCAAGATTCTTTCAAGAAGAGGTTCTATTCCTTTATCATGTTTCTCTGGAGCACTTGAGCTATGTTCATCCTACCTTTCTTGTTTCACGATAGTCCTTCAATTATTCAACTCTTTTTTTTTCAAGTAGCAAAATGATAGACTCGCAACAAGTCTATCAAGTTTTACATGGTGCAGTGGTCACACCATTCCGTTAAAAACCACTTGGGAACGTGAGGACCGCCTTCGTTCCGAGCACCCGCCACTCTTTGTGTCTTCCTCTTTTCCTAGGAATCTTGGGGTGAAATTCTTGTTAAGTGGAGGAGAGTTTTAGCATCCCAAATGTCTAACATTATAATGCTACAAGTTAAATAGAGATTATGCTTCTATATCTTGTCATTATCACATCATCATAATATCATTCTCATGTAATCATGCCACATTGCATTTGAGCATCATATTAAAACACTTTTATTTGGCTCTTACCCTCATAATGCATCTTGTTTTTACCTCTTGCTAAAATTGTTGCTTCTTGATATATTGTAGTTGCATATTGATATATTGTTTGATACCCAAGTTGAGTTGGGGGCACATCTATTATAATTCTACCATCCACTTTGCCACCTTCCTTTGTTTCCATCCACCCTTCTACCATTCCATTTATATATGAGCAATTGCATCTTCCTTTGACATTTATATCTAGCTCATGAATAGTTGGTATGGGTGCATTCTATTCCACATGCCCCCATACATGATCTTATATTATTTTCACAATATGTAGTATGGGAGACACATGGTCACATTTGCATGGCAATATGGATTAGAGTCCAATTCTTCCTTCTTATATGGCTCCGTTTAAATTGTGGGTTGTTTGAATATATACGTGGTACATGGATGAAGTAGTGGCTCACCCACACTAGCAAAGTCCCATCCATATTCACACATGCCCATCATTTTTAAATAACCATGTAAATAAAGAGTTTCCCCTAAACCTTTTGTAAATGTATCGAAATGCTTGCATAAGTTAAATGCTCATGTGATTTAGTTTGCTTTCACAAACTACTACATGCATCAATGCATGCATGGGCCATGCAAGCAACCACCCAACTTCTACTTATTTCTTTTGAGTTCTTGCTTGAATTTTGGCATAGTATTTTTAATTCAAACAAGTTTGAATAAAATGTAATAAAAGGAAACATATCTATCCAACACATTTATCTAATCTAATCCCTAATATACACCTATCTATCCGTGGCCACACACACACGCATTATCCGTGGCCACACACACGCGCATGCAATCACACATATTTTTCCCTCTATCTACCCTATGTGTATGAGCCACACATACATACATTTTTTCTCTAGCTAGCACTAGTTCTATCTGCGTGGTGTAGCCGCACATCACCCATCGATCAGTTTTCCCCCACCTGAACCTTGGCCTCAACTCTGAACCGTGTCCAGACTCCATATGTTAAATCTGAACCAAAACGATTGTCCTTTTTCTCTGAATCGGATCAATGCTCGGCTGCCCCGACCTACCTTGCAACTTGGTGCCAATCAACCTCCCCTCCCATTCCATCCTAGTCCAGCCACACCTCAAGCAACAGTAGGACAGCTGCAACCGGACCATGTGCAACCGCTCCAGCTAGGTCATGTTCCTCTTCTTGCCCTGCTCTCTCACGCCGCACGTGTGACCTCACCTGTCACCCCGCATGCCTGGCCATAAAAAGCAGAGCAACACGCACACTATCCTCTTAACTCCTTCCTCTGGATCTCGATCCCCTTTCAACCTCCTTCCCAAGCACGCCATGGCACGCCGTGCATCGACACCCATCTAGCCCTGCTCCACTTAGCCATCTCGCCACCTTGTCGTCTACGGTCGCCATCAACCCTGGCGCTGTCCTATTGCTGCAAGCAAGGAGGAGAAGTCCACATGCACCCGATGCCCGGTGCACCGCTCGCTTCGTCGTTGCAGATGTCGCTATCATCATCATCGCCAAGCCCGGCCAATTCACCACCAACCCCCTCGGTGAGCCCTTTGATCGCCCCAGCTCCCTCCATCCCAAGCTTGCATCAACACCGCCTTCCATGCCTCTCCTTCGTAGCTGCCTCGCCGCTAAGGTGAGCGAGAAAGACGCACGTGCATAGACAAGTCTTGTGCATAGCCTCCATTTCCCGTCGTTTTCTGGCAACTCCAGCCCATCTCCGACAAAGAACAATACACACCAGCGTAGAGAGGTAAACCAAATTCTCTAGTAGCTCCGCTCAAATCAGAGCTCTGAGTCGCTCGACTTCATCCTCCAAAGATCGTCTCGAATCACCATTTTCTATCGCGTTCGTCAGTCAAACAACAACGATAGCTATTCAGAACCGCACCCGGCTCCTACTAGCTTAGCCAGTCGTCCCAGTAAATGACCTAGGCCCACCATCAGTGTCAGTGTCTAGGTGTCTGCACGGTATAAAAAGTTCGAAACATTTTTGAAATGAAGGAAAATTCCAGAAACGAATAAAAATAGTTTAAGTCATTTAATTCATATGTCTTATTTGATTTATTCTTATAAGCATTTCCCCATGCTTGCATTACATATAGTACCTATGCCTCTATCTTTATTCTGGCATCAATGTGTCGTGATTCGAATTAAATTGCAATCCCACATACTGCACGGCCTTTACTTTTAAAACCCACTGAAGCTTGTACCCTTCATCCTATCAGACTTTACAAAATGAATTGTTTGAGCCATGCGAGTGGTAGAATTACATGTGTAGGGTTTGTGCGAGTCTGTTGCGGATAACAAGGTACCTCAAAACTTAAATTGTGTAGTAATGAGATAACTAAAGAAAGAGACACCGATGGGAAATATTTGAGATCTAGATTTTATCCACTCACTTGTGTCCAACTAGGACCCGAGTACTTGATGCTTGTTCCTTGACTATCGCTTTATCGACATGTGGGAGACTTATGGATCCCCCTTCGGCTGAGCTTGATTCACATCTTATTTCTTAGGGCCACAAATAGTTTGGGGTTTTACTACTATCCTGTACTTATGCCATGCGTTATCGCCTTATTTACTACAGTTGCTCGAGGAGCGTTTACCTGTATTGTTTTGGATCGCGACACGGTTATACTATTTGGACAAGCCTAGTCACACTTTTAGGTTCCCAGTCTTTCTCAGTCGTTCTCGCAAACCCCATGGGCCGTCTCGGAGCCCGTTCAACTTTGTAGCGGGTAGCTTAGTAGGGTGGCCCCCTGAAATCATTTCTAAATCTGGTGAATGCTTTGTCGTGATGCCTTGTTGCTTTTCATTTGGTTTTTCCCGGTTGATCATGCGTGTGTTGCTATCTGTGCACCCCTACAAGGTAAATCTTTCTAAAAGCCATGTCCACACTTATGGATGACTTGGAGCACAATTTATTGATCATAGTAACTATATCTGAAGTACCATGTTTAACTTGACTAAACATGACTAGTAATTAGTGCAATACTCATGGAATGGTTTATAAAATTGCCAACATGTGGGGTATTCTTCCGAATTCTCGTTTGGTAAGAAAGTAGGAGGATGGGATATATTTACTTTATGTTGCTTATATAACTGTTGGTTTCTAATTAACAAGGATCCGTCTATATCTGGTTAAGCGTGTGTTGTAGTGTATCTCTACAGAACTGTTAGATATTTTCTCTGCAATTGAGTAACCAAGGTTATCCCTTTAGATGCATAAAGACTTGCTAAGTGTGCCCCTAGGGTCTCACACTTTATTGACTAGATTGTCAGGTATATCCATATGGAGGCTACTACATTGATGAGGCCGATGACGGAGGCAACGACCCTCTTGCGTAGAGATTCCGGAGATGGAGATCTCTGAGATCTATGGCGGGAATGTGCTTATTTACATGGCATCTTATGCTGATTTGACTCTTAATCCGTACATGGATTTGTGTTTTCCTCTTCCGCTTGATGTTTTGATGAGTGATGTATGAGGATACAATCCTAAAATATTATTACTACTATCTATATATATTTTGTTCTTTCCATAATGGTGCTGCAATATATTTCTATTTCTTTTAGATGGAATTGCTATGATGTACTCTTGTATATCGCTGGTGTACATACTCACTTGTGTACGATAGACTCGCAGCTGTCCGGTCATGTTTCTCGCACTCGAAGTTATAACCATGAATTTTTAGGATGGATGGTTGGTTGGTATCATGCCCTGCCATTGCAGCCTTATTGTGGGCGACCTCGTAGCCTCCACAATAGTACATCCTCCCTAGATTCAGGTTATACCGATTTGTGATTTAGAAACGTGAGGTTCGGGGATTACAATTTCAATGAAGCACGATATGTCAACTTGGCTTAAGTTACTTTGCATGCATGTGTATTTCTTGCTTTCATAAAGTAGTTTGAGCATTTCAATGTGAGTCAGCTTCACCTTGAGGTCGTACCTATCTAGTGGCTTTCACTACACGATGAGTCGTCGGACGTTTCGATGAAGCACGGCATGTCAACTTGGATTACATTACTTTGTGTGTGTGTGTGTGCGTATTTCTTACTTTGTAGCTCTTTTAGTCGATGGCGGTCTGCCCGCACTCCTTTGACAGTCTGTTCTTGCAATTTCTTTCTGACATCTTCATAGATGTTTTATAGGGATCACCTTCTCAAGCTGCGAACAAAGGAGGACATGCAACATGTCGTAGGAGACTACTGTATATCTCTATGTGGATCCTTTCGCAAGACTTTTTTACATTCGCTTCCTAATTTGTTCTGGGTTCATGCTCTAGCCGATAGTGTTCTCAGCTCGCTTATGTCTGAAAACATTCGTACGATGGAAGTCGAGGGAGGTTCCTACTAGCTTTGTCGAGGGTGCTAACGGATGATAAGTTTGGCCACATGGACAACACGCATACGTGAAGACCAAGCACAATATGCTTATCGGCCATATCAACTACATCCGTGACCTAGGGCCCTGTACCATATTTTCTCCTCCTTTAAGAGCTTGCTTTGTAAACTTCTATGCATGTTTCCTTCGGTAAACTCTTGATTTATTAATGTTTTGTAAGCTAAGATTTATGTGTGTTTGTTGTCTTATTTTTCTGTTCTGCACTCAACACTTTCCAAAAATGATCGACTTCTCCCGACGTGCATGTGTTAGTCATGCGTTGACCAACAAGCGACCGAAATATTTATTCTCTTATGGACATGTGCATTAAACATGTTTGATGTAGCGCCTAGCCACAGTTCAAAGCATGGTCAACGATTATTTCCATTCTTTATTACTAGGGTTCTACTCCATGGATCCCATCTACCGATCATGCGACACAGTCGTTTTGATTGGAGCAGTAGACATATAGTACCCTAGTGAAGGCAGGTGTATATCATGCACACGTGGATGCGCTTGCCCTTTTTACGGTTTCCGTTAACCTTACCGTGTTGCTTCCTATCTAAAGATGTCGCGTCTATAAAAAATCTTGCCAATACATGTGTTGTTTCTGATTTCGACGCGCAGAGTTCGCGCTTTTACGCAGTGTCCATGTTTTTGAATATTTTGGTATATGTTTCAACATAGTTTAACTCCCGCTCCCTAGTGGCGCAAAGATGAGTCTAGTTTGAACAAAACACCAAGTAAATCGAGAAGGCACACAAAAATGTGAAGGTTGTTCAAGTTATATCAAAGAATCAAATTAACACATGAAATATCACAAGTTTAACAAATGAACTAGGCAAAAGCCAAAGAGCAAGAGATAGACAAAAACACAAATGCTTAAGGCTTTATCTCATTCTAAAAGGAACAACAAGTAACAAGGAATGAGAAAAATACAACTCCCCAAAACATGAAGGTTCCAACAACCAAATAAAACTCTCTACACTTTTCATGATGGCACAAAGTACCAAAACAAAAAGATTGAACTTTCAAGAACATAAAACATGACGTGGATCAAAACAATAAGCATAGAGGAAATGTTCTAAATAATGTAGAAGAGGTACCCCATGAATAGTGCATTATTTAGAATTTTTCTCTTGAAAGTAAAATCCACACAAATGGGATCATAACTACTACCTACACTAAATAAAACACAAGACACAATCAAGAATATACAATGATCCATAAGAAGTAAGGAAACATGGGAGACAAAACAAAACATTTCTTTGCAAAATATGGAGAGAATATAAACAAAAGCCAATGTAAATATAATAAATAAAGTTAACCATATATGGAGTACCAATTGTCCAACGATAATAAGTATAGGGATAATTCTCCCGTGGTAGTTTGCAAGGATATCCAAGATCATATTCATAACAAGAAGCATATGGAAAAGTATAAGAAATAAGCTCGAGGTTTAGATAGTGATTCTTGATAGCTCCAAATAGTCACACACATTTATGATTAGAGTAACTTGAAGAAAATGGTTTCTATGGAGGATATAGAGATCCAAATATGAGGAAACATATATGTGAACCCCAGCCAGTATGTTAAGGACACATGTCGCTTTATCCTGATGGAGGTTGGTCCCACCATGGAGATGGAGCAGTGTGAGAAGCTAGCATACCCCATAGGTATGCGTCTCTCATACACAAATGGGCGCGTACAAGATACGACTATACAAGAGTACATCAGAACACAATCATCTAAAATAAATAGAAATATATAGCAATGCCATTATGTCAATATCCAAATACATATCATATAATAATATCATATTGGCCACACGTCCTCATCAATCATCAAACAGAAGCGAAAAACATAGATCTGAGTATAGATTAAGATACAAATATGGCATAAGATTCCTAGAACAAAGCAAATCCCAATGCATAGATCTCAGAATCACAAGCCATGAAATATCTACTCGAGGGGGTCGGCACCTTCCTCATAGGCTTCATCAACAAAGTAGCCACCATATGGATATGCCCGATAGTCTGAAAAATTCTGGATGTGAGACCCTAAGGTTCTCAACAAGACTTTATGCAACTAAAGGGATGACTAGGGGTCGATGCAATTCCAGTAAAAGATAAACATCTAGAATAGTTCTATAAACACACACTATAACCTTCGTCTAACCAGATATAGACAAGAGATCGCTTTTTGGAACCAGCATATATAGATAACATAAAGTAAGGCATTTCCTAACCACCATCTCGCTTACTGAATGAGACGACAGAAGAATATCCAACCTATTTACAATTTTATTAACCATGCCATGAGACTTGCACTATTTACTAGTCAGGTTTAGTCAAGTTAAAAGTGCTATTTTATTTTGAGTTGTATATGATCAAGAAACTATGCTCCAAGTAGTACATAACCGTGGACAAGACTTTTCGAAAAGATTTACCCTGTAGGGGTGCACAGATAGCAACACATGCACATTCAACCTCAGGGAAAAACCAAATTGTCGGAGATTGTTCCTATAAGGGACCTCTTGAAGTAGGATGGTATCGAACACTGGGGGCTGAACACGATCTCCCCAAACATTCCGAAGCTTGGCGAGGAAACTATAGGGAAAACATGAAAGAGGGACACAGAGAGCTACCTAGGTTTAGGCCACCGTGCGATGTAAAACCCTACTCCTGCTTGTCTGAATTTCTTGCACTGGTTGGTGAGGTTTACTATACAAGGTGTTAAGCATGCACTCATATCTAGGGTTTCCCGAGGTGGAAGAAGGCCCCTCTCTGGGGTGCCCTACTACCCCTTTTATAGGCGTCTTGGTCCTCTTCCCGCCCTTGGGAATGAAGGGTTTCCACATGGCTATCCAGGCGGGGGCAAGTAGGGCACAACTATCACCTACTATGGACTTGGTCCACTAACGGGCTCCATGTCTGTAGATGCTTAGGAGATGCCCTTCGTGTTAGGTTAGGGTTTAGGTGTGTAGATGAACATTAGGTGGCATTTGTTTGTAATTTAGCTTAGGCGTAATATGGGTAGATTCCTTTTATTTTTACATAGCTTGGTTTGATTTAAATTCAAATGAAACCAACCAAATTCAGATGAGATGGATTAGAAAGAAGGAGAAAGGAGGCCATGCATGGGCCATGCATGTGTAATAAATGCACCAATTTCTAGTTGTGAAAACAAGTAGAATTCACATGGCCATATTCAAACTCAACATGCCCATGATTTAAAATTGGAACCATAACATAAGAGAAGGATAATTCTTCCACTCACATGGCATTTAAAAATAATGGACATGCATGAATATTTAAGGTGGCCATGCTAGTTTTTGTGACCCACTATTAATTCCATATAGCCACATTTTAAATTCAAGTGAGTCCAAAATTCAAATACAAGGAAGTGTAAGAAGATGAATTCTCTATCCACGTGGCATACAAAGGTGGCCATGCATGCTACCGTACATTATATTGTAAAAACAACATAAAAAGTATGGAAGCATATAGAGATGTTAAATTGCATTTTAAATGGATCATGTCAAAGAAGATGAATCTACGATGAGTTCATTTTGAAGCATATTTACCTTATTTTTTTGCACAAGTAGAGTAGGATTTTTGGTATTTTACTACGCTCATGCGCACCTTTTTTGTCCATGTTCCAACAATATCCTGAATCATTAAGTATTTTGTGAATATATCAATTGGGACTATTATGTTATGTAGTACTATAATATTTCTAAGTGATTTTCCATGCACATGGGTGAAGAGAGCATGCAAGGAAAGTATACAGAAGGATTAACGACCATCAGTATGGGCGGAGCTTGCCCGTAATGTCTGCCCGTACCACCTGTCAGCGCGTGTGCCTCGTCAAATACTTTCACCTCGCAAAGACGGATGACAGATCTGACATTCACAGAAACTTCTAGCCTCTCAAAACACCACACTAGAGAGGGATCTGGTGGAGGAACTAGGAGAAGGGCGAATCCTTACTGCTTCACGGATCATCAGAGGACATCACATCATCCCCTTCATCATCAACCTCTACATCTCCATCACCATTACTATTCCCCTGTTCATACATTAGATCTTGTTGTAATTCCAAATACAATCGTGGTTTGCATTAGATCTGTCTTTACACTTTTTACCCATCCATATGAATATGATGATGTTGTTGATTGCTTCTATGTGTGAGTAGTTCCCTTTGTTCTTGGGGAGATGGAGAATCTCTAGCTTTATTATGAATTGAAATAAAGATGATCTATTACTTGTGTCCATGATCCATTGATCTATGATATCATGTTAGATCTCTCTCTTTAGATGGTATGTGAAGTCAGCCACATATCATTTGCCTCCGGGACTAAAGAGAGGAAGATAGCCTTTTGGACATGTATGGGAGTATGTCCAGTACAAAGTGGTGATAGTAGGCATTGGCTTATAACCTACACGATCAAAGGGGGAATTAAGAGGGACTCACTAAGCTTATTACGATATCCACGGGGAAACCCTTAATTGTGGTGGAATGTACAAGTTATTGCTCTCAGGCATTGTAGTGGTTATTTAGAGATGACCTTACTATCTGATTCAAGAAGCGATAGCTCACGAGTCTTGTAGTGAACATCTTATTATTGAGCTCTCTCCACACATGTCATGACATAATAAATAGATTATACTAATCACAAATAATTACCATATGCTAGTGGTGTATCATACATCCCCGAGAACGCTTTAGCCTTACTGAGTTCCAACACCGTTTCCTAACGCTTTCAATTTTTGTTTACTTTTCTTGCTTTTATTGCTTTCTCACATTTTTATAAAACCTTTCAAACACCCTTTACTTGAAATCAAAGGAAGCTTACAAGTATCCTTCGATAGATAGTGACGAGGGACATAAAGACCTTAACCAAATAGCTCTCTGTAGGTTTGATACTCTTATTTCTAAACTAGCTACAATTGATATGTGCTCTTGCAGTCATCAAGCTATTTTCTAGCGCCGTTGCCGAGGAGCTAAGCGCTTTTGGTCTTTGTTCTTAGTCGCTAATCTTACTAATTGTTTTACTAAAGTTATTTACTAGTTTCAGGTGAGCACCATGACTACACTCGAACTGATGAATCAGTTTGATATACCTTGGGAAGTTTAATAGAGGAATCGTTAAGAAATTCTCGAGTAGGAGTGACGAGGGTTTAAGTCATCAATGCCCATTGTTATGACTTGGGTTTTGGAGAAGGAGGGAGCGTTGGAGGCATCAATCGGCTAGCAAACAAGCACACAGGGACGCAAGTTTTACCCAGGTTCAGGCCTCGTAGAGGTCCCTACTCCTGCTTGTCTGCTCTTGGAATTAACGAAGGAGTCGAAGATTACAGGGGCGCGCAGATGCAATCTGGCGAGAGTTGTGGAAAACTAGGGTTGTGATCGTCCTCCTTGCTGCCCCCTCCTAGCCTTTATATAGATAGGCTAGGTCTCGGGTAGTAGGTCGAGTCGGTTACAGATTAGGGTTTTCCCTTTGAACTTTCTACCTTAAGCTCTTCTTGTTTCGCAAGCAATCGAGAGTCCGTGGGCCACTCGAATTCCTTATTGGTCCTTGGCAACGCCATGGGCTTCTACCGTATCTGGACCGTATATGCCACACTCGAGTACCTGTAAGGTATACCCATGTCAGTAACCCCCGAGTGTCTAGTGGAATCGTGGATTTGACTGGAGACTTTATGAAGCCTATCGAGTGCATGGCTGAACATTTTTTTGAGTGTTCCGTTTGTGTCATAGGGATTGTTGATATACGTGCCTGATTTAGCTGATGCATCGGTATCAGTTAACTGCCTTAGGGCAAAACAACGCAATCTACTCAAACTCGAGTCCCTGGACTCGAATTCGGAGAAGTGCTGGCGTAATTCGACTCAGGCCGTGGAGGTCTTACAGGAGTCGAATTCCAGTGTATAAGTGTGAGCACTCAACGCATCCGTCAAGGCATGTTCATCGTACCTGCAGGCACGAATATGTTTCTGGTAGTGCGTAGTAGATGCGTTGCCAGGCCTTATTCAGGTCTTACCTTCACGCGGTAAGCGCGTCATCCGAATTTTTGTCATCGCGGAGATGATTCGGGTGGCCCAGGAGATGTAATCTCTTTGTAGGGAAAATATGACGCAGACTCGCCATAGCATTCGAGTGTGGATGTTATCAACACACAGTACGATGTATAAGTAAAAATAATCATAGGGTGCATGACCAGCGCTCCCTATGGGAGTAGCCCCCGAGTGCCTATTCGAGTCGTAGACTTGAGTGGGGACTAAAACATTTTATGATCGCCGTCGTTTTTCTTGCTTGTTTCAATGAATAATGTGCTTCCAGCGCTCCCTATGGGAGTAACCCGTAAATCACAATCGAATCGTTGATTCGAGTGATGGGTTTGTCTTGAATGTTCATATGCCTGCATAAAAATTCCTTTCGGGTGCGCGGCCAACGCTCCTGTTAGATGAAATATTGACTTTGGCTTTTGTCCTGTCCAATTTCGAGAATATTCATTTTCTTACTTTCCTGGAACCAAAAACAACAGAAAATAGGTAGCCGGCACTGTGGCATCTTGTTAATAGGTTAGTCCAAGAAAGTGTATAAAAATACTCCAAAGTGTGGACAAAACATAAGAAAGTAGATATAAACCAAGCATGGAACATCAAAAAT
This sequence comes from Avena insularis, assembly GCA_023614405.1. Taxonomy (NCBI): domain Eukaryota; kingdom Viridiplantae; phylum Streptophyta; class Magnoliopsida; order Poales; family Poaceae; genus Avena; species Avena insularis. The sequence continues at coordinate 281,759,077 of CM042688.1, read as the reverse complement.
TATAGATACGTTTGCAACGTATCAACATCCCCAAGCTTAACTCCTGCTCGTCCTCGAGTACGTAAGTGATAAAAAGAAAGAATAATTTTTGAGGTGACATGCACCATCATAAACTTGATCAAAGTATTTGTAAAACATTGATAGCTGGGATCATAGTACTTCAACATAGCATGAAAGATAAAATTCTAACAATAAGACATAGCAACTATGTTGTAACATGAAAAGGCACAAACAAAAGATTCATGAATAACAATGCTTTGCAAGACGTTTGTTTGTTTCACCTAAAGAAAACATAGCATAGTGGCATTCAGCTTGTCCCTCATAGAGTAGCAAACATAAATACATAGGACACCTTCAAAGTTCATAAGGGTGACTAGATACAAATAGTTTAAGGACAAGCAATATCAAAGTTTATGCATCAATCAACAAGTCTTGCGACAATGCACATTAAACTAAGAATGGCCACTATGCTCAATCAATAGGTGCATAAAGATAGAAGATGGAGACTCAACATAAAAGTAAAAGTAAGGCCTTCATAGAAGGAAGCAGGGATTCAAGTCTCATAAAGAGCTTCCAAAAATTATGGTACTTATTAGCTTTCAACTCTCATTGCCCCTATCATAAGCATCTTGAAGTGATTAAGGTTAAAGTGAACAAACTATGGAGTATATGCTTGACAAAGTATAAGTTGGAAATCTCATGTCCCTTGAATACGAGGGCCGCTCCTCATGCTACTCAAGTTTAGTTACCGGTAAGTTCTTGTCATAGTAAGTACATGTGTATCATAGAGAACCGCCAACGGGGTACCCCTTGCCCGATGATACGGAAGAATCCCCATATCAAAATGACAAGGCAAAAAGACAACGAGCATCTCAGCAATCTTCTTATTTACCATGGGAAAATGGTGCTTTTTTCTCTCTTTCCTCTTTTCTCATCTTTCTCTTTTTTTCTCTTTTTCTCTTTTTCTCAATCTCTATCTTCTTTTCTTATAAGAATAATGCTTCATAGATCGTTCATTATGGTTACGCTGCAGGTTTCCACCATGATTAGGCATGGATTAGACCGGCGACCCAGGTGTTTCTCTAACACACATACATAACTCCATGGACTTACAAGCTCCCCTTTCATTTCACACCGACGACATCCATAGACAAAAGAGCATGATATCAACTAGGTACAATGTACAAGTGCAATGTTGAAAGCGGTCCCCATGATAGCATGGTTCTGCTAATCCCCAACATATAAGTGCAAGCATATACAAGGTAGATGACACAATGGTTCAAGTTTATTAGGGGAAAGAAAAGTGAAGTGTGCCATCAAGTTTGTGAGACCTTTAATCACTAGTTTTCTCATAACAAGTTTAATTCGGAAGGTAGATAAAAACATGAATATACTTGGAATAGCAAATGCTAATAGGCAGGTATGGTGGACTCTTTGGAATAACTTGGTTTTATTTGGAGTTGGATGCATGAGTGGAACTCACACTTGGTTATGGAGGCTAGCAAAAGATGGGAGCAACCAACTAAGAGAGCAATAATGGCCATAATCATGCAAAGCGACAAAACATCATTAATTAAAGCATAAAGTGATATTACAAGTCGAAAACTAAAGGATCATAAAGGCTATGGTGACTTGGGATAGTCATAACATGGTGTGAACATGCGCCAAGTCAAACCAAATAAAGCATCAAAGGAGAATACCACAATACTATGCTTTAATATGCTGAAACAACTTCAAGGCACATTAAGCAATCTCAATTGTTTATTACATGTCATGCTACAGCAAAAATCACTAAGCATAAAGCCAAAACAATATCAAGTATGACATGACAACGCATAGGCCATAGTCAAAAACAAGCTCTTTTTACCACTTAAGCATGAACTTTTCCTACCCTTTTCCAAACCAAACCAAACTTATTTGAAAACTAATGTATGAAAGAGGGGGTCCAACCAATTTATTTAAGAAGCAAACCAAGAAAACTAAAACCAAAAACAAAAATGAAGATGCTCCAAGAACAACACAACTGTGCATGAAACAATAAAAATGAAGTGTTTGGAAGAAACCTAAGATTTTTATTGATGAAGAAGGGGATGCCTTGGGCATCCCCAAGCTTTGACGTTTGTACTTCTTGGATATTTCTTAGGGTGACACGGGTGGCATCTCCAAGCTTGAGCTTTAGTCCATTCTTCATCTCATTACATCATTCTTTCCTTACACCTGAAATTCTTCCTTCATACAAAACTTCACACAATCTTTATTAGCAACATTAGTGTACTCAAGATAATAAGTCTTTCGGTTCAGTTTCAACACCAATAAAACTTCCATTAAAACACAAGATACTGTAGCACTTCCCTCAAAAAGCTCAATTCCCCAAAAATAACTCAAAAAGGAATCAACAAGAAGCAAATGCAAATAATGGCAGAAATCTGTCAAAACAGACCAGTAGGTAAAAACCAATTTTTTCTAAGACCTTATGTTGCTCAAATCGAAAAGTGTTGAACTAACTAAAGTTAGATAACAACCTAGGGAAGAAGCACAAAAAATCACAGCTCAAACCGACGTATAGAGATTTTATACGAATTTTTACAGCAAAGCACAAAAATCTGTTTCGGGACAGCAACTTTCCCAAGCATTACTTCTCTCTCATTAGAGGTTACTCTTGGCATAAAAAGCAAATAAAAAGGATAAGGAGAGGTTATTACTGAAGAAATAACTTCCAAGACTCAACTAAAACTTTTGGGTTATCTCCCAATAAGTACTTTTATTTGACGCCTTTAAGTTAGGCATGATAATTTCGATGATGCTCACATAAGAAATATGAATTGAAGTAAAAGAGAGCATCAAGAAGAAAATTCAAAACACATTTAAGTCTAACCCAGTTCATATGCATAGGAATCTTATATGCAAATAAATTCACAAAGAACAAAGTGACGGGCATAGGAAGATAAAACGAGAGTAACTTCAAAACTTTCAGCAAATAGAGAGGTGTTTCAGTACCATGAAAACTTTTACAACCATATTTTCCTCTCTCATAATAATTTTCATTAGCCTCATGAATAAACTCAACAATATAACTATCACATAAATTATGCTTTTCATGATCTACAAACACATAATTTTTATCAAGCTCAGTGGGATTAAAACCTTCAAACCCACTTTTAACAATTCTATAACAAGATGACTGATCATTCAATATAGGACCATCGTCTAGAGCTTTATCATAAATATTTTCTAAACAAAACTCTTTAGTACAATGCATTTCGAAGTTAGGCACAAATAAAGGATTATCACAGATAACATGAGCATAGCATTCATCCTCCTTTGGTAAGTACGGGGGACAATCAAATAATGTAAGGGATAAAGAGTTACTCTCATTAGAAGGTAGGCATGGGTAGCTAATCCATTCTTCCTCCTTTTGTTCATCACTCTCCTCCTCTTTTTCATCTAATGAGCTTCCCGTTTCAGCAATTTCTTCTTCCATAAGCTCCTGCAAGGCATTAGTCTCTTCCGTTTGTGGAAAGCATCTTTTAATATATTCAAGAATGTAGCCATTTTCTTCCTTGTAATTATCAAAGCAAAATTTAAGTATATCATAAACCTCATATTTATAAGGTGAATCATTAGTATTTTCAAGCAAACTAGCAAGTTCAAATGCACCCTTCCAAGCAATAAATTCTTTAATTTGTTCCACATCATAAAAGTCATACTTTCCTTTAACATGAGAAGATATGGTAACATTATCATTATACTCACATTGAAAATGGAGGTGTTTATACCTCCTATAGCAACAAGATTTATCAACGCAATAAGTAACATTATAAGTAGAGCACACGTTTCTAGCAATGGTATTCAATTTATCAATTTGTTCCCATAAGAGTTTCCCTTTTTGTGACAAGCGGTGTTCCTTATAATAATATTTTTGTTCTTCCGTGAACCCACCTTGCCAATTAGATTCAGTTTCAAAGAAACCAACCATTGATAGAAAGCATGATAAAGCAAGACAATAACAGACAACCGAAAATAACAACTATAGTAGGAACTAATTTTTTGTCTTTTTGATAAAGAAACAAGCAAATAAAGCAGAAATAAACTAAGCAAAACAAATAAAACAAAGTAAAGAGATTTGTTATGAGGGACTCCCCTTGTAAAGATGTCCTTGACTCCCCGACAACGGTGCCAGAAAAATACTTGCTGGCTCGTGGTTGATATCGAGCTCGTTGGGGAACCCCAAGAGGAAGGTATGATGAGCACAGCAGTAAGTTTCCCTCAGTTATGAAACCAAGGTTATCGAACCAGTAGGAGCAAGGAAACACCTCCAAGGTGTTGTTGCCAACTTGGAATCCTGCACAACATAACCACAGAACTTTGCCCCCAACTTACAGTGAGGTTGTCAATCTCACCGGTTTTGCTGAAAACAAAGGATTAAACATATTGAGTGGAAGAAAGTAATAGCTTGCAGAAAGTAAATAGAAAGCAGTAAACAGTTGTAGATTGATGGTAAAAGAAAGGACCGGTGTCCATAGTTCACTAGTGGTGGTTCTCCTTAACATAGATGACATCTTGGGTGAACGAATTACAGCGGGGCAATTGACAAACATCGAGAAAGGATACATGCATATACTAATCATCTTGACTCCTATGAGATTTGATTGGGCATTACAACATTATACATAGACCGTAATCCAACTACATCTATGACTAATAATCCACCTTCAGGTTATCATCCGAACCCCCTCCAGTATTAAGTTGCAAGCAACAGATAATTGCATTAAGCATTGCGTGTAAAGTAAACAATACGATTGTTCTATGAACAAAGGATTGTTGTTTTCTCCCTAGTAGCAACAACACATCTAGTACCTTAGAGATTTCTGTCACTTCCCCAGATTACTAGAGGCATGAACCCACTATCGAGCATAAATATTCCCTCTTGGAGTTGCTAGCATCTACCCGACCAAGATATCTACTAACAACGGAGAGCATGCAAGATCACAAATAACAAAGACATGATAGAATCAATAATCAATCTGAAATAGCATCTCAATATCCATCGGATCCCCGCAAACACATGTATGATTACAACTAGATGATATTGATCATGAACGGAGCTCACAAAATTTAAACATGATAGCACAAAGGAGAAGAACCAACCATCTAGCTACTACATCAACCCGTAGTCCAAGGATGAACTACTCACGCATCACACCGGAGGCTTGCATGGTGATGAAGAAGGCCTCCAGGGTGAATTCTCCCCTCCGGCAAGGTGCCGGGAAGAGCTTTAGATCCCTCCCGATATAGGGATGGAAATGACAGCGGCTATAGACTCTTTCATGGATTTTTTGATCGGGCCCTTAGGATTCTGTATCAGAGGCATCTTATAGGCGAAAGGGGAGGCCGAGGGGGTGCCCTAGGCGGCGACACCACCCCCTGGCGCGGGCCAGGCCTGGCCATGGCCAGGTGGTGGTGGCCTCGCCCCTCTCCGCCTCAGATTCTCCGTGTCCCCCTTGGTGAAATATTGACTTTGGCTTTTGTCCCATCCAATTCCGAGAATATTCATTTTCTGACTTTCCTAGAACCAAAAGCAGCAGAAAACAGGTAGTTGGTACTGTGGCATCTTGTTAATTGGTTAGTCCAAGAAAGTGTAAAAAAATACTCCAAAGTGTGGATAAAACATAAGAAAGTAGATATAAACCAAGCATGGAACATCAAAAATTATAGATACGTTTGCAACGTACCACATTCATGTGAAATATTCAAAATTTGAATTATAAAAACCCTAACCCTATTTGTAATTATGAATTTTCCAAAAGGGTTCCTATAAGGAACTATACAATGATTTATAGTATCCATTAATTTTAAATCTTCAAGTAATGATAAATATCATCCTATAATGATACCCTGGTTTTTATAAAAAAAATAGAAATGAAAATCAATGGAATTGGACTTCATATGAAAAGTTATTAAAGAAAAAATAAACAAAAATTGGAAAAATAAAAAGGAAACTGAAATAAGTGACTAACCTAACGGGCCAACCCGAGCAGGACTGGTCCCTATATGATGCATATGCGTCTTCAAGATGCAAGAACATCACGTCCACAAGATCTCACAAGGAGCAGCATAGCCCACCATCAGACAAATTTCCCCCTCTATTTCTTTTTCTTGTTTTCGCTGGCAAGCTGGGCCCACCAGGTCGGTCTCCCTCCTCAAGACAGAGTCAGGGTTGAACATTTTCTTTGCCTGGCGCATAATCTCAACCAAATTCAGTTGATTCAGAGCCCCTCCCGCATGCAATCCCCTCCTTTTATACCGCCGCTTTGACCCCCTCTCCTATTTTCTAGTTTTTGGAATCCTAGCCCCCTGTTAGATCGACTTTTGATCTCACCGTTGACCACCACCGATTGGATCTTTGGAAGGTTATGTTCCTGTAAACTCCAAGACTCCCCTCTGTATATTATTACTTCCTTGCGCTCGCAGCGAACCACCACATCATCGTGACCCTTTCCCCCCTTGAACAGAGCACATCGCAGCCCGCTAATCATCATCGGAGCTCCGCTCGGGCCGAGGAGAACCAGCCAAGGTCTATGACTGTACGAAGGAGCGGGAGACGAAGCCAAGGACATGAGGGTGACCGCCGCCAAGATCTGCACCTCATCATCCACTTCTACATGTCAAAGGAGCACCGAAGCACTGCCAACCATCACCACCCGGAGCAGCGCCACCATCCACCGCCATCACGTCGCCAAGTCCTTCGAGATCTAGAAATTTTTACTCAGCGTCGTTCGATCTCGATTCTACGGACGAGATTTCATCAGCTAGTTCTTTTAACCTGAACCGGCATTAGCCAATAAGGTGTAGCCATGTGGCGTCCATGTCACATGCTAGGTCAACGCATAGCAGTTAGAAAGCCGCGTTTGATGTTTTCTGAGACAGCAGGCCTAGTCAGCCTCCAGTCAGCAATTCGGTTTAAAATTTGGCAAATATTGAATTGTCTTTGTGATGGCACGGCAGATGCCATGAATAGGCTAAAGACGGGGCCAAAGTGCGCTAGAGGTATCCAGGCAGGGATTGTGTGGTGATTCCACACACTGAAGCTTTTATTCTCTCTTTCAATGGTGGATTACAAATGCTCCTTGAGCTGTTCGTGGGGAGGAGGAAGAAGACCTTCTCTACTGCCCACGCCTCTCTCTAGGGTTTTCCCTTAGTCAAAATGTCCGACCCTCTCTATGGAGGTCCTGGTGCTCCTTATATAGGGGAGCCTAGGTTACAAGCTAGGGCATACGTGGAAGGCATATTCTCTGAATATGCCTCTCCCAAGATAGTAAAGTGGTGCGCCTCTTTTCTGCTTCGTAAGCTGCTCCGGACTCATGGCGTATACCTCTTTGAGCCCCTATACGACGCGTTGTCACCTGACATAGGCAACGTCACCTTTGTCGGCCCATACCCACGGGTCCTTCCCTCTGTCCTCTACACTCACACTATAGTGGAGAGAGAAAACCTTTGACCAAGGAGATTCCTTCCTTCCCTTGTAAGCCAAGTCGTAACCTGGCTCAGGCCCAGTTAACTCGGCCCTGTGGGTACCTGCATACAAGTTACAAAGAGACTGCTGACATATATTTATGTCGGCCAAGGTAACATTGGATGAACTCCGTCCGGGCCGGGTCTGCCGTAAATCGGCCTGCTTTGAGGTAACTTGGACAGCTTGCGCTTTGACCTTGCCGTACCTCGGCTATTATGGCCTTTATACCCTGGCTTGACCCTACCCGGGGTTATGCCCCCAACATTAGTCCCTGAAGCTGGTGCGGTCTTAGCAACTTCAGCTGATAAGGCCACAGCAGGTTCAACCTACTAGATTCTTTTTCCTTCTTGCCGAGCTACTCTTATGTCAGCACACTTACTTTTGTGACTTGGTGTTCCTTTTGATTTCCCTTGGCTCATTCCGAGGTATTCCTTGCTGGCCAGGTTATCTTCTAAGATCCATGTTACCCACTTAGATCCCTTCCTTCTCGCGTAGGCTTCCCCACATCCTACGTGGAGGGTAATCATTATTTTGCCTCATTTTAAGGGCCTGCGTCAGTTACTATGCATGTTTTCAAGGATAACTCTGCAAACGTCACGTCCTGGCGCCCCTTCGATAACCGCAACGCCACTTCTTGTCATGCGACCCCCTGCATAGTGTGGCCATTCCTATGGCTTCTTGCTGATTGGCTGACCTAGCGGAATACACGGCCACACCGTGTGGCCCACCGCGCAGCACGATCCTACTACCCCACTAGGGGCGTGGTTAAATAGGAGAGCAGGGGCGGACCCTTAGCCATTTCCCCACCCGTTCCATCTCTTTGCCTTTTCTCCTTCTTCTTCCTATATGCAATAGCACCGCCGCTTCTTCTCCTTAAGCACTACCCACCGCTGCTGCGCCTCATCGTTGCCTGCTCCACCGTAGCCACGTCGCTGCTCCTCCGCTGCTCCGCCGCTCATATCCGCCACGGGGTCACGCCAATCTAGACCCTTCTCCCCCGCTCTAGATTGCTTCTGCTTCTATGAGGAGGAAGATCTAGAAATAGCGGAATCGGAGGAGGCTGTCGTCATTGAAGAACATGGAGAGGGCGGTGAGCCCATGACCGTGGCGCCTGGGTCGGTTCCTTGGTCTACCAAGATGACATTGATTGGCTGATCCGGACCTGCCGCATCCCGGCCGAGGTAAGCTGTCTCCTTCCCTGCTAGGAGATTTCTCCCTCTACCAATCCGGGTGAGTTTGTCGTCTTTCTCTCTCATTTCTAGTGCGGGTTCGGCTTACCCGTTAGCAACTTCTTCCATGAGTTCATTACAACTTATTCTCTCCAACCCCACCATCTTCCGGATAATGCCATCACTTCTCTTTCTTCTTTCACGTCCGGAGTTGAGGGGTATCTCGGCCTCTGGCCCATAGTTCACATCTGGTACACATTCTTCGGCTTTAGGGCCAATGTCATCCCAAATCCAGATCTTTGTCCTGCCGACAAATCTTTGACTCAGTGCAGGGCGGCTTCCATCTCTCCTTGGAAAAATTCTATCTTCCCCAAGTTGCCGGCTTGGAGTCCTACAAGGGATGGTCCAAGACGTTTTTCTACAGGAAGAACAATACCCTAGAGGACAAGATTCGGCTGCCTCCATTCTCTCTCGACGTCCCTGATAGGACCTTGTGGGGCCGGATCCCGGGGAGATCCGGCACCTTGGTGAACTTGGTGGAGAAACGGATCAAAGAGCTGAACCTGTTTGGGTGGTGCGGCAAGGATATAATGATCACCTTCATCCGTAGCCAAATCTCCCTGATGCAGCAGCGTACGCACAAGCTTTGCCATATGAGAAGGCATCTCGACCCCAACCGAACTTCCTCCTTCGAGCTTAACAACACTCAGATCTTCCGCCGGATTAAGGCTATCTTCAAGAAAACCCCGAACATGACTGAAGTCTGGGAGTGGAGGTTTGAGCATTTCAGCCAAGATAAGCTTCCTCCCGCGGTATATTTCTTACTCGGCTCCTTTTCTGAGTTACGCTTAATGTCGGACCGTATCATTTACTCGATCCTTTTGCAATATTGCTTTCAGATGTTTCTTTAGCAGACGGTTGAGGATGGTACGAAACCGTCCCTTAAGTGGGGAAGGACCGAGATGCCTCGGACATGGAGGAGCCGGATTCCGAGGCTTTTTTTGCCTAATCTAGACTTTGCCCCCAAATGATCCTCTCGTAAGGCTTCTGTTTTACGGGACTGGTCGTATGATGATGAAGACCCTGATATTGAGAACTTGGAGGTATACAACCATGTGCCTATCTCATATGCTTTTCTGGTTGATTCTACTCCAGCTAACCCGACCGGTCAGGTCCACACCGATCCACCCCTTGCTATGGGCGAGCCAGTGCCTATCTCGGCAAAGAAACGAGCGGCTACTTTGGCTCCTTCTTCTGAGCGACCCCAGACAGGGAAAAGATAGATGAAATCTGGCGATAAGGCCGCCAGCAAGCCTCCGGCTAAGGCCACAGTCCGGAGAGCCCCGAAGCCCAAGGAGCCACATACTGCATCCAAGTAGACTTTTCTTCCCTTCCTTGTACTTCAAGTAGCTTCTCTCCCTTTACATGATTTCTTGTTTCTCCCTTTCTGTTCTAACTTGTACTTGTTTTCTGTCTTATTCAGCAGGGCCCCTAGAGACATCTCCCAGAGCGGCTCAAGCATAGCCTCACCCATCCGAGGTGATCCTCCTTCTCTTCGCCATGACGACGCTCGCCCCTTGAGCCCCATTCAGGAGGGTTCTGCAGCTACACCGAATCTTTTCCCACCTCGGCAAGAGGAGGGCAATGTCAGCATAGGGGGAAGTGGCGCCTCTAAGGACATGGCCATGCCGGATCAGCCTAGCTCCTCTTCAGCTCATCAACAAGATGATGGTGGCGCCAGCAACATCGGCGCTGAGACAGTTCCTGCCGAGGTGCCGGTGACCCCAACGCCGACACAAGTTCAACCTGAACCAGCTCTAGCTCCAGCTCAAAGTTCTTCTGTGCAAGCAACTCCTACCTTGTCCGGGTCTACCAAGACTTGGCGAGATGAGCAAACTCGGCCCTGCCTGAAGGCTAAACCCTTTGCGCCAACTTCTTCAGCCGAAGACATATCATATTTCGGCAAAAGTCTCAGACCAAACCTCCTGCAGCTGGAGATACATCTGCTGCTACTCCGCAACAATCCAAGCCCAGCAACAAGGCCAAGAAAGTTGTTGAGGCTACCAAGGGCCAGAAAGCTTCCGATGCTGCCCAAGGTCACACCCAAGGGATCAACGACTAGGTCTGGTCAGCGCACCCTTGCATCTATGATGCAAGAAGGCAGTGCTGCTTCCGGCTCTGCCGCCGACAAATAGCTCACTCTGCACACTAGTCCGGCCGCAGCTTGGTTAACCCGAAAAGGTGCTCATGCAAAGGGCTTGGTCGTGGCCCGGACTCTCAGCGGGGAGAACTATGGCTCACTCTCCGAGTATGCGGATAACTGGAATAATGCTGAATATGTCGATGTCAATTCCGACAATCCATCGAAGTTTGGTCCTGTTGAGATTGGCGCGCAGATGAAAACAACCACCAAAGCTATTAGCCTTGCCAGCAAGATGATGGAGGTAACTCCTTTTGCCATACCTTTACATATGCGCAAGTAGTTGTAGATATATCCTCTAGTCCCCGAGCCTCCAGGGGAGTAACATGTTACTCAGCTGAATGCTCCCACACCCGAAGTATTTTACGTGTGTTAAATTCCTTAGTAGTTTGAAGCTTTTAATCACTTAGAGCTGGGTTGAGTTCCACTTGGCTCGGATCTAGCTAGCTTCAAATATCCACTCACCTAGAGCTGAGTTAAGTTCTGCTTGGCCGGATCTTGTATAGTTTCAAATATTCACTCACCTAGAGCCGGGTTAAGTTCCACTTGGCCCGGGTCTTGAGTAGTTTCAAATATTAACTCACCTAGAGCCGAGTTTAGTTCCACTTGGCCCAGGTCTTGAGTAGTTTCGAGTATTCACTCACCTAGAGCCAGGTTAAGTTCCACTTGGCCCGGATCTTGAGTAACTTCAATATTCACTCACCTAGAGCCAGGTTAAGTTCCACTTGGCCCGGGTCTTGATTAACTTCAATTATTCACTCACCTAGAGTCGGGTTAAGTTCCACTTGGCCCGGGTCTTGAGTAACTTCAAATATTCACTCACCTAGAGCCGGGTTAAGTTCCACTTGGCCCGGGTCTTGAGTAACTTCAAATATTCCTTATGATACATGAGCTAACATTTTCCTTTTTAGATCACTAGCAACCGCCCAACTATTGAGTTTTAGCGACTCTTGGACTCTCACAAAGAGCTGTGCGCGAAGCATAAGGCCGTGCTGCCTGAGGCGAAGAAGAAAGCTAAATTTCTCTCTTTCATATTACCCCATTTTTACCTCTTCATCTTTTGAATTGCCGAACTAACTCGTGATTCAGATTGCACAACTGAGGTGGAGGCTGAAAATATCATCATTAGGAAGAAATTGGATGAGATAAAAGGTAATTCTCCTCGGTTATTCAGCATTTGTCCTTTTTTCCTTCTGACTCGGCAGATAATTATACCTCGGCTCCGCCGGGTCAACAAATTATTGCAATGTCTCTTCAAGATAGCGTGCCTTTGCCTAACATGATGCTCCACTTTCTCAAAAAAGCAGGGTAGCATCAGGCCGAGTTGAAGAAGAAAAATGATGAAATAGCTGAACTTCAAAAAAAGGATGATGAGATCACTTGACTCAATGCCGAGATTGAAAACTTGAAAAATCTCCAAAAGGCTGAGCTGGAGAAAATTGATCAGAACTTATCCGAGGAAAAAGAGCAGTTGAAGACCAACCTTGAGAAGAGCCAGGACATGCTGAAGGATGCCGACATCAAGTTTGATTCGGTGGACACTGATTATGAGAATCTCAAGAAGAGGAATGATTCTTGGCTCATGGAGTTGACTCGTATCAACAATACATCTCTCGTGAGTTTTGCTTCTTGCGACGACATTTATTTTTCTGGGGCACGCATTCCTATTGACTTATCTCATCTATCTTATTTTCAGGAAATTTTCCGGAGACCAGCGCCCTTGCTGCCACAGCCGTTGACAAGTTCCAGCTAAAGAGAGGTACTCCGGTTGCTCTTTATGCCGAGCCAATTCCATATGACATAGAGGATACCTTGGTGAGCCTTGCAACTCGGGTTGAGCCTATGAAAAGCTTCGGATCAGATCTCATGACTGCTGACGTTTGAGTCTTTAGTGCCCTTTGGCCCGCTGAGCCCACTCCCGAAGGCACCGCTCCACTGATTGCAAAGTTGATGGAATCCGAGACCCAACTTAATTTGTGGAGGGAATCCGCTGCGCGTGCTGGAGCCATCACAACCTTGAGCTTTGTCTATCTTGGTATGAGGGTCTTGACTTGAATGTTCTCAGCCGCATGCGCACCGGATCCAAGTGGACTACTGACCCGGCCTACATTGCTCAATGCCAAGCTCATCCCCATGGACTTATCCAATATGCTTATTGTCATCAATGGAATGATGGGGGCCGAGCTTTCTTGAAGTCGTCGACGATCAAGACGTTGAAGGAGATGCTATCGAGGAAGAAGACTCGGATTTTGCTGAAGAAGCCGATGACACTGAGGAAGCCAGAGCCAACCCGGATGACGAGGCTGAAACTGAAGTTCCCCCCACCGAGGCCAACTTGCCTCCTCCTGCTGCAAATACTTCGGATGCTACTGCTACTTGAGCGAAAAACACTTCGAAATTTGTTAAATCCCCGGTATGTCGGGTGCAGATGTATTATGAACAATGTGATATTTTGCTACCGCTAAGTTTTTAACATCGGATTAACTTGGGCGAAGTCCCCGGGTTTCATTTTCTTGTTCGCCCAATTTTATGACTTGGCTCGCGTCTACCTTGATTCGGCATTTGACTTACGAGTCCGAGGTTCAAAAAATTGACTTAACAATACTCGAGACCTTAGGATTAACTCAAAATAATTCACATAACAAGAATAAAGTAAGTATAGGGGTTAGTCCAAAAAACAAATGTCGGCTTGATTACGTTCCTTTCCTTAGTCGTTTTTCATGTGTTTAGCAATTCCAAACTTGTTCTCTTGCTTCCCATGAAGCCAATTCTTGTTGGACAGCAGCAAGTCGAAGAGTTAGCTTTTGGTGCCTACACATTACTAGTCCGGCTAAGGTGTAAGTAATTTAAGCCAGCCGACATATAAAAGTAAATACAAAAAATGACAACTATTGTTAAGGCAATCCCCGAGTTTCTGCTCGGGGTGCTGAGGTTTCATTGATAAGCTCATTGCCGACATACATGCTGACATATGAGAGGTCAAGATACATACACTTTCAGCTAAGTGTAAAATGGACGAAGTAGAGCTACATTCCATGGGTGCTTGGACTCCTCGCCGGACCTATCCTCCTTGTTCTTCTCCTGTGGTTGTGCATCAATGAGGTAATAGGCATCATTGTGTAGTGCTTTGCTTACAATGAATGGCCCTTCCCATGGGGGATAGCTTATGCATGCCGGCAGTGCGCTGCACTAGCCGAAGTACCAGATCTTCTTCCCGGAAGACTCGAGAGTTCACTTTCCAGCTATGGTAGCATCGGAGATTTTGCTAATATATGGCGGATCTGGACAAGGCCAATTCTCTCGCTTCTTCTAGCAGATTAACATCATTTTGACGAGCTTCTTGCACTTCGACTTCAGTGTATTGGTTGACCCTAGGCGAGTCATGCTCTATGTCGGCTGGTAATACAGCTTCTGCCCCATATACCAGAAAGAATGGCGTATACCCTGTTGATCGATTCAGTGTTGTTCTTAAGCTCCACAATACCGCTGGTAGTTCTTCTATCTAGCACCCCGTTGATCTTTGCAACAGCTCAATGAGCCGGGGTTTATCCTAGACAAAACTAGTCCGTTGTATATTTCCACTTGTTTGTTCGATGCGGGGTGAGCTACTGATGCAACATCTAGCCGGATCTTTTTATCTCGGCAGAACCGGGCAAATGCTCCTTCTGTGAAATTGGTGCCATTATCAATTATGATACTATGAGGATAACCATATCTCAGAATAATGTCTTTGAGGAAAGTCACGGCCATAGCTCCATCACATTTTGTTATTGGCTTCACTTCAATCCACTTGGTAAATTTGTTAACCATGACTAAGATGTGAGTCATGTTTCCCTTAGCCGGCTTAAATGGTCCCACCATATGTAAGCACTACACAACAAACGACCAAGTGATTGGTATAGTCTTGAGTTCTCCAAGTTTTTCTTTCCTTTGTTTTTATCACAACACCGTCTACATATACTTGGACATTTTTTCCTATATGATCATGTAAACATTTTTGCATCACCTCTGATACATTGTTTCTGCATTACGTAAGCCAAATGGCATGGTGTGATAGCAATAAGCCCCATACAGGGTAATAAAAGCAGTCTTTATTTGATCATCTGGGTTCAAGGGTATCTGGTGGAAACCAGAATACGCATCTACAAATGACAACAACTCACACCTAGCGGTCGAATCAATGACCTGGTCTATCCTTGGCAGTGGGAATGGATCTTTTGGACACGCCTTATTCAGGTTCGTGTAATCAATACACATACGCCACACCACTTCTACATTCGGATCATCCTTTTTCTTCTCCACAAGCACCAGATTAGAGAGCCAATCCGGATAGAGTACTTCCATGATAAACCTGGCTGTAGAGAGCCGAGCTATCTCATCACCAATCACCTTTCTCCTATCTTCGGCGAAGCGGTGGAGAGGTTGCTTCACTGGCTTAGCTCCGGGTCTCACATGCAAAGAGTGCTTGACCAACTCCCTTGGTACACCTTGCAGATCCTGTGTGGACCAAGCAAAGATATCTGATTCTCACGGAGGAAGTGGACAAGCTCGCTTTCCTATTTGTCACCTAACTCGACACTAATAGTTATGGTGCGTTCCTGGAACTGATCATCAATGGGCACTTTCTTGGTATCCTTAGTCGGCTGGAATGACACGCTTCCATGCGGGTTACTCAATGCCGTGATGTTTAGCTGTGCGGACTGAGCCAGTGCTACAGCCTCTTGCATCCTTTTATTTTCTTGTGCTATCAAGAGTGACTCGGCCAAATTTGATCCGGCTGAGGCACACTCCATGGAGCACCTAAAGTCCCCAGCTATGGTAATGACACCGTTCGGGCCTGGCAGTTTCATCTTCAAATAACCAATGTGATCACTGGCCATAAACTTAAATAGAGTTGGCCTGCCAAGTAATGCATGATAAGTGCTGTCCAAGTCAACAATTTCAAACTCCAGATTTTCAGTTCTCCCTCGTGCTAAATAACACATCAATTTGGACCTTGCCAATAGGCTCGTGGGATATACCTGTCACAATGCCGTGGAAAGTTGTCTTTGTTGCCTGGAGCATGTTCTCCGAGACTCCCAGCTTGTGCATTGTGTCCTTGTACAAAATGTTGATGCTACTCCCATTATTGATCAATAACTTGGAGAACCTCACATTGATATCCGACCCAATGAAAGTTGGGTCAAGCACTAGTGCATAGGATCTAGAACTCGTCATGAGCCTCGGGTGATCCTTGACGCTCCAAGTAATTTCCTGATCATACCAAGTCATGTACCTTGTCACAGCTGGCATAACTGCATTTACCTCCATATGTCGGTGTTGCACGCTCTTTCTATCAGTTTCCTCCGTGGTGAACACACAGTAGCTCTGATGACGTTCTCTGTATTCATTTCTCCCATCATTGTCGGGGTACCTTTGGTTCTGCTGGTGTTGGTTATCCACCCGATGCACTGCATCTCTTCTCTCATGGTTCTCATACCTCGGCGGATGTGGTGGTAACATCTTCTGCTGCCCATTTGCCCCAGTGAGCTGCGGCTACCGAGGTGCATCGTGCCAAGGTCCATCATGCCGAGGTGCATCGTGCCGAGGTGCCTGAGAATTCCCTGAGCCACCTTGCTCTATTTTCCTCATCCATTCACATTGCCGAGTTGTGTGATTCGCCAGGTTACTCGGGTTTGGCGTGTGAAATTTGCACGGCTGATCCATCATAGACTCATATGCATACCTCAGCCTATCCTTCTTTTCCAAGCACTGTTTCTTCTGCTCTAGCGTCCAAGTTTTCTTGCCATCATTTCTCGGAGTCCACTATTGTCCTCTAGTTTTCTGACGCTGACTAGCACTTGCATTTGGCTGATCCTGATCCACAACCCCAACTTGCTGCGAACTGTATCTGTAATCCTGTCGCTCATCTCTTCTTTTACCTTGGAAATCCTTTCGTCGGGATGACCCGGTTCCATCTCAGTTGTAGTACTCTTCATTTGACTCGTTTGACATGAGTCGAGGTTGGGTCGGGTCACCCAATGCATACGAGTCAGCAATCTGAATTGTTTCAGCTAACGTAGTTGGCATATCCCTTTGCAGTCTCTGCCACAGCATACTCGCATACCTACACCCTTGTGCAAACCAAGATATGGCATGTGCCTCAATCACCCCCTCACAAGAGTTACGCACATTGCACCAGCAAGTTAAAAACTCCTAGACAGTCTCATTCGGCTATTGCTTGCACATTGCCAATGTATGTGGCCTATTCAGCCTCTTATACGTGCTCGTGAAGTTGCTGATGAACATCTCCTCAAAATCTATCTAGTAGTTGATACTTCCTGCCGGCAAATTGTTTAACCAGACTCTTGCTAGCCCATCCAACATCTGAGGTACATATCTCACTGCCCATCTCAAGTTGCCTCCGGCAATGTTCACAGCAATTGCATAGTCAATGAGCCAATCCTCTGGCTTGGTGCTGCCGTCATACGTCTTTGTTCCTCTGGCCAGCTGAAAGTTTGGCACTGGTGGTTCTCTCATGATCCGAGGTCCAAAGCATGCAGGACCCAGAGGAACTTGTCCCTCAATCATCTCCGACCTATAAATTTGGTCCAACTTCAGCCTTGCATCATCTGGCTGCAAGTTCCTGTTTCCCAATCTTGATCCTATCACATGGTGCTCTGGCCTAGGAAACCCGGCATCAGCCATTGCCAAATAACCATCATTATATCTATCTTGACCTGGACGAGCATATTGTTGTTGCATTGTCGGGCTAGCACTTCGCTCTTGCCGAGTTATGTACTGTTGATGTTGTTGCCGAGGTGGGTTTTACCCTGCTCCCGCCAAGTTACGCTGTCCGGCATTACTGTTCCCACTGTTTCCCTGATCGGCATTGCCTTGGTCGTGGTTACCTTGGCCAGCTTCACCTTGGCTGGCACTATGACGATTCTCATCAACTTGCACTGCTTTTCGTTTCCCTTCCCTTGCTGGGTCATACAGGACTACCTGTTTGTTCCTTCTCCCTGAGGTTACCACCTCTTCTCTCCTTGGGCCTGTATGAGGGGATGACGCTGCCCTAGAGGATTTCGCTGGGTTACCCCTTTCCGAATGAACTATATGAGAGCCTCCTGCTATCGTCGGGTTTGCTTTGAGTATCTCCTCATTCTGCTTATTTGCTACTCTCACAAAATGGTTTACTCTTTCTTGTTGCCTCTCCCGGGCTTCTCTAGTCAGACCCTCTAACTAGGACGCTGATGCCTCTGTAGCCCTGAGGTTCTTTACCGGGGTACTGTACCTCTCGAGCCCTGTTGTTACTAGGGTAGCTGATTGCCCCAGCCTAGGTGCATACTCCTTGTGTATCTCAGTGATCAAGTTTCTACCCCTAATCTTTACTCCGTCCGTACGAGTTGGGCTAATCCGGTTTGCTTTTGCGTACTCATGCAGAGTAATGTTCAATGACTGCTGCAACTTAGCTACTTTCTTTGCCCCTACTAACATTTTCTGCCGGGTCTCCCCTAGCTCGGCCTGTGCCTGAGCCGGATCTACTACAAGTGCTATGGGAGTTGCTAAGCTATCTATTGCCTACTGCAACACGTTCTCTGGCCTCTCTAGCGGATGGAACCTTGACCTAGGTACCTTTGGGGTAGCGTCTGGATTGGTACCAGGTCCTTGCTTGTTCCTGCATTTGGCACCGTCATCATGACCTCAATGCAGCTAGTAGGGTGAGTGATACGCTGGCCGCAAGCCACGCTGAGAGGTGGTTCGCCTCCCTTGATGACATGCAGCGGGTGAGTGCAGGACTCGTCCACGCCCACGTAGACCTTGTGAGCGTCGAGGCTAATGAAGAGGCTGTTGCACGGAGGAGGGCGGTGCTGAAGCTACCAGTGTTGCCGCTGACATAGTCCAACGCTCCAAAGCGCTCAACAAGCCCGGAGATGATGCTCTCGCTGGGGGCGATGATCTTTCCCGTCCGGATCTTCACTCCAGCTAGCGCCGCTGTTGGCCCCACGGTAGGCGCCAACTGTCGTGGTGGTAGCACGGCAGATGCCATGCATAGGCTAAAGATGGTGCCAAAGTGCGCTAGAGGTATCCAGGAAGGGATGGTGTGGTGATTCCACACACGAAAGCTTTTATTCTCTCTTTCAATGGTGGATTACAAGTGCTCCTTGAGCTGTTCCTAGGGAGGAGAAAGAAGACCTTCTCTACTGCCCACGCCTCTCTCTAGGGTTTTTCCTTAGTCAAAATGACCGACCCTTTCTATGGAGGTCCTGGTGCACCTTATATAGGGGAGCCTAGGTTACAAGCTAGGGTATACGTGGAAGGCATATTCGGAGCTCCCAAAATAGTAAAGTGGTACGCCTCTTTTCTCCTTCGTAAGCCGCTCCGAACTCATGGCGTATGCATCTCTGAGCCCCTCTGCGGCGTGGTGTCATCCGACATAGGCAACATCACCCGACATAGGCAACGTCACCTTTGTCGGCCCGTACCCGCTGGTCCTTCTCTCTATCCTCTACGCTCACGCTACACGTGAGAGAGAAAACCTTTGACCAAGGAGATTCCTTCCTTCCCTTGTAAGCCAAGTTGTAACCCAACTCAGGCCTAGTTAACTCGGCCCTGTGGGTGCCTGCATACAAGTTACAAAGAGACTGCCGACATATATTTTATGTCGGACGAGATAACGTTGGATGAACTCTGTCCGGGCCAGGTCTGCTGTAAGTCAGCCTTCTTTGAGGTAACTCGGCTAGCTTATGCTTTGACCTTGTCGTACCTCAGCTATTATGGCCTTTATACCCTGGCTTGACCCTACCCGGAGTTATCCCCCCAACATGAATTAATCTTAGGAAATTCATAGAAGAATATTTGTAAGCCCAAATTTAACATATCATATATCAATGGATTGCAAATTTTATCTAGAATATTCATATGAGATCATATCTAAGTTTTGTTGACATTTAAATTTTATATAATTAAAACCCTTTTTAATGGTATTTAATTCGTAGGAAAATAACCTCAGTTGATTCTTGTTGCGTTGGCTTCGTATTTACGAGATCTAGAACTTGGAGTTGTTATATTTTGAATAGATGCCATAGATCTATCTCGTGGAAGATTGGGAGTTTAGGCCCCTTTTTGAGCATGTTAGGCATAATAATAATCGAAATAAATTGAAATCTGTTGGAAATCCATCCCAATGACACCCTTAACATATTATAGCTTATGTGTGATGTTCTTGGTCAAATTACAATCACCCTTGGCATTCTACCTTATTGCGAATGCATAATTATTAGTGTTGCATTGTTTTGGTGCAAATTGTGATTAGATCAATCCTTGTGCTTTCGTAGGATAAAGGTAAGTTACACCTTTGTTCATATCCCTTGTCCCATGTTTTCATACTATGCATGTTTTGATCTTTAAAATAGTAGTATGCATATGTAGGAAGTTTTTAGTAGAAGTACTTACACATGTTTTACAAGTGCAATGTTGTTTTGTAGTATGCCATAGCCTATACTTAGGATTTTCACTCCTATTAGGTTCTCCTAAATTTTTTGTGTTATGCTTGTCTATGCTATATATATGCAAATACCGATGGGGATTCGAAAGACAGAAAATTTTCCAAGTATAAGAGCTTTGTTTATGAGCGCAAGTTTTCCTCCTCAATTCTACTTCAAAATAAAATATTTTTTTCTGGGATGAGTGGTGTGTTGGGAACGACTATAAGGGAAAGTATCCTGGATTGGCTCTCCTTGCGCACAAGGACAAGTATCTTGGTTTGGCTCTCCTTGTGCCCTCCACCGCCTAGGATCGAAGAAGTCTGCCATGTTCCAGAAGTCAGAAGCTTCTAGTGCAACCATAATACATATGGGCTATTTCTTGGCCTAGTACTTAGTGGGAAACCTCACTTGTGTACCACAGTTTTGGCTCGCGTGGAAGCAGTAGAGGTGCTACTAAGGGAAGGCTTCGCCATGGTCTTGTTTGTTAAAAGACTTGATCGTGGATTGTGGGTAAAGTGCACAAACTCTCGAGAGTAATAGATCGATCGATCAACCATGTTCATAGAAAAGAACAACTTTGAGCATCTGAAGGATGGACCTTCTGAAGGATTTCCTCGCTCTTTTTCTAATGAACTGTTTTAAAACTCTATGGTCGTGGACTCATTTATAGATGGATTTTGGGTTACATGGTGTAATCCATGTGTTAGGTTGAGAGATGGTATCCTGGTGGAATCCAGTGCGAGCCACTTGACCCTATATTACTTATAATTTTTTACAAAGTAGGATAAAAAAATTATCTCTTCTTCTTGACTTAAGAAAATTGGCTTTATGCAAATAAACCTCAAGCTTTCTCCTAGCTTTGCATGTAGAGATAGTCTTATTATTTCCTTGGTGTAATTTTCTAATACATTCAAAGTATTGACCAACTCGTTGGCTGCATGTTTCATGTGCATAATCCAAAGATTGAGAGGTGCGTAGGATTCATGAGTCTACACTCAACAAGCCTGGGGCATTGATGGACTCAAGTTTTATTTAAGTTTTCACTATTTATTTGAGCTAGCTTTAATCTATGCAAAGATGTAATAAATTAAACTCTAGATTATTTGTGTAATAATGGCTTGTGTTTTACATGATATTTCATTGACTGTGAGTGCTAGCTCATGATTCAAGGACTAGCATGTTAATCATAGAGACTTAGGATCTTTATCGATCCCAAGTCACTACACTAACATACCTTCTAGGGTTTACGATTGGTACAAAGCCTTTTGCCCTTCAGGGACCCTTCCGAGGTGGTCGTTGTCAAGTCTAGAAATATTTTGGTAGTTATTTACTAGGACAAAATTAAACGTGAGAGTAGGACTGCTTCCAGTTTTCTTCTTTCCCCACCCACCCACCCTATTTTAGTAAGGAAGTGAAACAATTTTGACAATTCTCTTCTAAATTTTAAATTAGGGTTACACATATTCTCACTAGTAGGAAAATTACTATAGCAGTTATTTTTCTAGTGGCGCGCCTAGAAAATAACATGCCACCACTATCTGAGAAAATAGTACTGACATCTAATATTATGTAAATGCCACACGTAAAACCTTTTAGTGGCGTTTGGAAGCTGGCAGACGCCATGCGTATATGGTCTTAGGAGGTTCATCCAGGACAAAGTTAGCCGTGTTCGCGGTCATGGATGGTTGGACAAACTACTGTAGAGTGGTGCTAGTTTTGTTTTCAAAAAGATTTCAGAAAAGAAAGAGTTTTCTGAATAGGGTGGTCTAATGTGACCACGGAGAAAGTGAGGTGATCTCGGAAGAAGGAAATCATAGTAGAGTGAGACTTGGGGGATGGTATTGGGTGACCCAATCCTATTGTTTTCCAAAAAAATTCAAAGGACATTCGAAATGTTTTACAAAAGTTTTCAACAAAGATATATAGATGTTATATCTACAATAGAAAATATTTTAGAAAAGAACCTCTCCTCGAGCCCTCCTACTACCACAACTATATTGCATATCCTCTTGTTATTATTGTTCTAAGGTGGTTTGCGAGTACGTTCAAAGTACTCACTAACATTGTCCCTGGCTATTAATGTGGTCAGATTCGAGAAGTATGGTGAAGAAGAAGAAGAAGGTGGCGTTGATGGCTATGCAAGCTAGGATGTTCTCCTAGTCAACTGCATGTATGTTAAGGCATGGCTCAGGCTCAATGCTTTGTTAAAGTTCTGCTGGTGATGACCGATGTAGCCATAATGGCAATTGAGGTATGGCTTGTATCTGCTTAAGTAATGGATGTTTACTTTGATACTTGTTGGTTATGTACCACGACAGATTGGTCATGGGATCGTATCCATTGACCGTGATATCATATCTAATCACTATCAGTTGACTACATCAACCGTCACACCGTAATAGGGTGATCATAAAGGTGTCTCTCAGGTATTCCATAGGGATAGGTTGAGGTGTATGCATCGATATCAGGATTTTCCCATCCACGTGACAGATAGATACTATGGGCCCACTTGGTGAGATTACATCTATGAAGCTTGCAAGCATGTGAATGGTCACGACAATTTAATATCACGGGAACGTGTAAATGTGTTTGTCGGTAACAAGATGATCTTGCAAAAACCAGGTATCATGAAGCAAAGAGATTAGGACTCTACGTTAAGATTCAAGCAACGAAGTTAATTCGTGCAATGCATGGGGGACATCATGGGTTTCCAGATCTCGCTGTTTGTCATTGATCGGAGAGCTGTCTCGATCATGTCTTCGCATTCCCGAACCATAGAGTGGCAAACTTAAGGGTAGATGACGCTTAGGGTTTCATTCGAGATCGTTGGACAAAAGAGAGGGAACTCTAGAATTGTTCCGAGGAGAGATCGAAAAGGTTCCGGGGTCAACGAAATGTTTGAAGACTTAATTATTGTATTTAGTATTTAATTAAATGAATTAAATATCAGGAGTAAAAAATAAGGTTAGATTGTTTCAGCTCAAACTGCTATCCGTGTCATCGCAATTCTTTTCAGCCATGTGATATCGACGATCGATGATTCAAAATCGTCCCCCAGACCCAAAAGTTTGCTTCACTCCGGTTCATAGACGCGTCTGCTGCTCTTTGGCATCCAGTTTTTGACCCTAGGCCGCGTTCTGGGTTGCTGATGGTGCAACTCACAGACAAAAGGACCCACATATCATTGACTTCAGATCGAACGGATGTACACCCAAAACAAAGAAAATTTCCGGGAATACCCTCCCACCAGGACCCGACTTCGTAAAAAAACCTTGCTCTAAACGCCCGAGGCCAAAAAAGGCTTCATTTTCTCCTCCCCTCACTATAGCCTCAAACCCTAAATGAACCCGTCCTCCTCATGCAACCCACTCCTCACAGAACCCTAACGCCTCCGCCGCCTAACCCTGTCGTTTGCCGGCATGGCCTATTGAAGACAGCTCCTCCTCCTTACCATCTCTCGTGGAACTGTTGCGAGGAGGAGGCAAATCTCGACACGAAGCGGCCACGGAGGCAAATCTTGACCTAGAACCATCAACAGTAAGGTCCCATGCTTTCCGCGTCGTCCATGCACCTCCACTTCAGCAGGGCCTTTCCGTAGGTCAACAATGACAATGTCTCTGCCCACCACATGCACCTCCTACAGAAACCCATCAAGCATATCGGTATCTTAGGTCAGGTTCCCTCTTTCTTCCTCGTCTCACCTCTCTCTCTCTCGACTGGTGCCGCATCGACGCGAACTATTGAGAGCTAACCTCGTGGGTGGCCTAGTCTTCACGGATCTCATGGTCAAATCAATGGGAAAGCAAGGGGAATAGGAGAAGGTAGCAGAAGCGAACTCGCACCTCGCGAAGAACACAATGAACACCCGCAAAACTCACATGATAAAAGGCCGATTGCTCCCGCCGGTGGCCACCGATCCAATAGAATCCTCGCAAGGAAAGATCGGTCAACAGCTCCCTTGATCCCAAGCGGATATGTAAGAACACCTCGGAGAGGGTCTTGACAACTACACTCACGCACTCGCAAACGTAGGCCTTGTACAACGAGGGAGGCATGATGCAAACTCCAACAAGGTGGTGACGATAGTCGGTCCCCTTGGTAAAGGGGATGAGGCAAAACTAGAGATTCCACAAAGGGGGTTGTCTTTAGTCTATCATCTATGCCTAAGGGATACATGAGGGGGTGGGGACACTATATATAGGCCAGCTACATAACAAGGGGTAGTTTGGGGCATAAAACTAGGGGTTTGGAACAGACTAGAGAGGTACATGGGCCAAGGGCCCAGCTATTGGCACGTAGGCCCATTAACTTAGGCTGGAGACTCTGGTGTCGAAAGGCTGGAGACTCCACGGTGGACGGAGACTCCGGGGTGGTTCTCAGTCTCCGGGGTAGACTCTGGGTTGGCAGACAGAGAGCTTCAGTGGGCGGCCGGTGTCCTGTCTGGAGTCCTGGGAGTGGAGACTCCGGTGTGGGCATTGCTCTCCGAGCTTGTCTCCGGAGGGGTGTACTGAATGCTCCTGGGGCGAGTTCGGTGTCTTGGCCGGAGACTCTGGTGTTGGAGGACAGAGGCTCCGGTGTTGGAGGTCGGACACTCCGAGGCTTCAGCGGCTGCTTCTTCCGTCTGCTCTTCCAAGCCTTCATCTTGTCAGGCTTGGTGTTCCGACCTTCCTCCCTTGGCTCCGTACTTGTCGATATGAACCTATCATGAATATGGGACAGAGTATGAAGTAGTATACCATACAATAGGATAGGAAGTGGGCTTGCATAGAGGAACGAATTCACCTTTGGAGTCCATGACAACTTGGCATAAGTTGGAGACTTGATGTGGTAACGACCATAGGTTAGGCTACATCAGCTCCCCCCTTCAAAAAGAGTTGTCCTCGACTCTTCACGCTCATCACTAAGAAGAGGATGTCGAGAGAGCTTCTTGATCCTAGGATTCACCATATCGTCGTCCTTGAGAAGATTGAATTGACAACACTTCAATGTTCCTTCACTTTCATGAAGCCTACAAAGCTCACAACAAAAGCGAGCAACACTCAAAGAGTAGCCAATTCATGAATATTATAGAATGAGTCCTCAAGTAGAAGGAAGTCACCTTATGGTGTAGAGATAGCTCGTTGAAGGGTAGCCATAGGTAACTCTCTATTGTTCTTCGTGGCAACTTATGGTTGGTAGAGGTTGACGTGTATGCCATTGTACCTTCACACAACAACGACCAAGCAAAATATGTTCGTGCATGATAGATGAGCATGTCATTTGTGGCATGTCCATTCTTGTTCACAACACTATTATCACAACTCAAGTATAGAAAACGGGATGCATATGCAAGGTCAAAGTGCATGAAATTCGTTTGAACAACATCCAAATGTGGGAACCCAAAAACTCCATATAACATCTTAGTGTGGCACTCAAAGAAATTGACTAAAATATTGATCAACATCTTTGATGCAAGAATAGGATAATTCAGCAAAAACACGAGAGGAAGAATATCCAAAACAACATCATTATGTGTGCAAACCAACCATTGGAAAGAGAAATTGTTCAATATGTTGGATGCCACACACAAATCATCAAAAACAAATATCATGGGCATACGAGTATCACAAGTGGAAGCAAAAGCAACGTGTTTGCAAACAAACAAAATGAAAGAGCAAGTGGTCCTTATGTTTGTTGCAACAACTATACGAGGTACTTGGAAGCTCTCACGACAATACATGCTCAAAATGGCATTATGGTTGCACACAAAACATCAGAAAGAGCAATTGTTCAACATTTTTGTTGCAACACACACAGATTTTTTTAATTGTCACAAGGTGAAAGAATACCATCAACATGCTTTCAAGCAAACCATAGGAAAGAGCAATTTTTCAACATGAAAGATACAAAGCATGCAAAAGGTATTAGAGTTGGGTTCGATCTTGAACTTACTTGTGGGATGCTCTCTAGAGCTCTTTTTGTCAACTCGTGCTCAACCGAGGTTGACACTATCGTGCGGGTACCTACACACATCAAACACAAAAGGAAGAACATGTGTGCATGGTAGAGAAACACATCATCCATCATGACGTAACTCTTCTTGTGCACATGACCATTAATGTAAATCAAGTGGAAAATAGATGCATGGTGAGTATGCAAGTGGGGAACATGCTTATCATGGAATTTACCCCAAAATCTCCAAAATTCGAGAAAGCTATAGGGGCCATCTCAATAGAAAACCTATGGTAATTATTGTTGCATGCAAAACAAGTGAAAGATAAGTTATTCATCTTATTGGTAGCAACGGGAGAAATTGTAAAACATCCATGACAAAGCATGGTCCAAGGGGTACCGCTTTTAACATCAATGCAAGCAAAACACTAGAAAGAGAAATTGTTCAACAAAGTGCAAGCAATGATATCATCAACATAACTTTTAGCGCATATCATGTCTATGGCTATATTATGACAATAAAATGATACCACATGGTCATCATAATGCATAGCAAAATCAACACATGGGAATAAGAGTGGAACATATGTCATGTCACAAGTATCATCCATAGCATGCAAATTATCACAAGTCATCATGTCCACTAGTGGGATCATGACATCATCAACACCCATATTTTTACCTTGTTCATACCTCTCATATGAAGTGGGTGTTGTGGTAGTATTGTCCTCCATGTGGGTGACTTCTTCATCCAATATGGGGATGGCGTCATCTTCATCCACCATGTACATCTTCTCGATCGGAGGGAGGCATCATCATCTCCAAGCTTCGCGCTTCTTGATCCATGGAACCTAGCACATCATGAGGAAACACACTAGAGATACAAGGTAAGTCGTTACAAATCAAAGTGGTCTCACATGACCTATCAACTACCACTCTCAACTCACTCGGTGTTTTACTCATGTCCTCCAAATGAGAGCACTCAATCTCACATATGGTGGAGTCACTCATCTCACTCTTCTTCTCACTCAAGTGTTACCCCAAAATCTCCAAAATTCGAGAAACCTATAGGGGCCATCTCAATAGAAAACCTATGATAATTATTATGGCATGCAAAACAATTGAAAGATAAGTTAGTCATCTTATTGCTAGCAACGGGAGAAATCGTAAAACATCCATGACAAAGCATGGTCCAAGGGGTACCGCTTTTAACATCAATGCAAGAAAAACACAGAAAGAGCAATTGTTCAACAAAGTGCAAGCAATGATATCATCAACATAACATTTAGCGCATATCATGTCTATGGCTATATTATAACAATAAAAGGATACCACATGGTCATCATAATGCATAGCAAAATCAACACATGGGAATAAGAGTGGAACATATGTCATGTCACAAGTATCATCCATAGCATGCAAATTATCACAAGTCATCATGTCCACTAGTGGGATCATGACAGCATCAACACCCATATTTTTACCTTGTTCATACCTCTCATATGAAGTGGGTGTTGTGGTAGTATTGTCCTCCATGTGGGTGACTTCTTCATCCAATATGGGGATGGCGTCATCTTCATCCACCATGTACATCTTCTGGTCAGAGGGAGGCATCATCATCTCCAAGCTTGGCGCTTCTTGATCCATGGAACCTAGCACATCATGAGGAAACACACTAGAGATACAGGGTAAGTCGTTACAAATCAAAGTGGTCTCACATGACCTATCAACTACCACTCTCAACTCACTCGGTGTTTTACTCATGTCCTCCAAATGGAAGCACTCAATCTCACATATGGTGGAGTCACTCATCTCACTCTTGTTCTCACTCAAGTGGGCTAAGTGGCTCTCATACTCACATGGGATTGGTACCACATCATCACTCAAGCATATAGGGATACACTCGGTTCTCTCAACTCCATGCGCCTCCTTTGGTGAAGGGAAAATCCCATGCTCACCATTCTTTACCTTGTCGCCTACTTGTAGTAGTGGTGGAAGTAGGCTCATGTTATTGTCGAGAGCGATGCGCGGACTGACTTCATCACATATGTGGCCTTGTCTTCCTCCATCTTGAAGTGTAGAATCTTGACATGGCTCTTGCTCGCCCTCTTCGGTGACCACCTTGGCCTGTGTAGTGGTGCACTCCCAAAACGTATGACCTTGGTGTTGGCATTTGCCGCATATGATGGTTGGGCATGCCCATGGGTAGTGACCTTGGTCGTTTCACTTGTAGCATAGGGGTGTGCCCTTTTGTACTTGGGGTGCCATTGTGGTGGTGGCCCTAGAAGGAGATACCACATGTTGAGGAATGTGGTTGTAGCTTGAGATTGATCTTGGGGCCATTCTGGTGGTGGTACAAGTAGTAGAAGGTGCCTTATGATGATGTTGTCGATGGAGGTCATTGGCATGCCTTGCCGAGGTTGACGTAGGTGGCGCACTTGGTCATCCACATGACACTCGCGTGATGCTCCTTTTCCTTGGCACTCTTCGTATGCATGTGGCGCCTTCTTGAGGTTGACTCGTTAATTTTGGCGAGGATGCTCATGTTCTTGGCGAAGTTGCCATCTGTAACACCCTCGAATCGGCCCTATGCAAGTTTTAGCGCTTCCCGCCAAACCCGCATAGAAACGATTCAAGGACGCCCACCATGCACTTTCGTGCGAGTGGAAAACGAAGTAATACCATTACACAATAGTCCATGATGGAACCCACAGAACATATATATACAACAACGACTCCATGAGCCAAGAATACAGATATACAATACAAAGATCCAAATCACCTTGAAATCGATACAACATCCGAGTACGGACAAGATGCAAATGGGGCTAAGAGCCCTAAAGAATAACCAATGGCGTCCATAACCCTGCCCAGGCCAAGCCGGAAGGGTAACCCTGCTAACGACGTCGATCTCAAACCTGCTAAAACAAAAGGGGTGCCGACAAAGGGCAAAGGGAAAAGAGGAGCGATCGAGAGGCGATACAGCGAGGCTAGAATTCGGCGGCTCTCGCCTACATAGGTATGGTGGACTGAAGCGGCAGCGCAACATGCACTAAACAATCTTTAGAGACTCGATGCAACTGTCGGCTATTAGAGAGGGATAAGAAAGACCTATTCGGGACCAACCTGATACTAACACCAATCATACCCATCCTGGTATTTCCCCCTCGAGACCAAACGAGGAAGTCAAACCGAGGAACTCACACAATTGGCAGTTTTATTCATTCCATTATAGTTGCAGCACTTACTAGTCAGATATAGATAACACGAGTCATCCTGATAGCATAAGTAGTGGGCAGTTTTACTTAACCAAGAAGTTGTAGTTGCAATACTTACTAGTCAGATACAATTAGCATGTGTCATCCCAAACCCAGCAGTTGTTGGCACTTTTAGTTCATTCCATTGGAGTTACGATACTTACTAGGCAGGTATAACATGACACGATATACACTAGTTCCACCAGTTGTTGGCACTTTTATTATCCATTCCATTGTAGTAAAGCTGATTACTAGTCACATATTAAGTCAAATTTATAGCACTACTTTAGTTATGCTTGTCTATGATCGAGATAATATGCTCCAAGTCGTCCATAACCGCGGACACGGCTTTCAGAAAGATTTATCCTGCAGGGGTGCACAAATAGCAACACACACACGATCAACCACGGAAAAACCAAATCAAAACCCAACGAGGATTTCACGACAAAGCAATCACATGATTCATAAAATATTTCAGGGGGCCACCCCATTAAGCTACCCGCAACGAAGTTGGCCGACTCCGAGACGGACCCAAGGTTTGCGCCAATGGCTGTAAACGACTAGGAACCCGAAAGTGTGATTGGGCTTGTCGATACCGCGAAAACACTCCGCAATCCTAAACAGTATAGGTGCTCCACGCACAATCATAAATAAAGCAGTAAAGCATGGCATAAGTACATGGTAGTAATAAAGCCCCAAACTGGTTTGTGGCCCCAAGAAATAAGAAATGAATCAAGCTCTGGCTAAGGGGGATCCATAGGGTCTCCCGGATGTGGATAGTGTGAATAGTCAAGGAACAGGTATAAAGTACTTGGGGCCTACGGGACACAAGTGGACATAAAAACCAAATAGCATATATTGCCCACCGATGCCCCTTTCATTAGTTATCCCAACAATTAATAGTTGTATTTAAAGTCATGATCATCTCCACCATTAAGCATGTGACAACATTCCAACAACTATGTGGTACTTCACGACACGGGATCGCACCTGAGCAAGCGACTACGACTCGCAAGACCATCTATCTACCAAATAACAGGTAATAGGAGGTGTCCAAGGCAATATAAAGGCTGCACGGAATATATCTGGTACGGAACACTAAAGCATCGTGACACGGATAGCAATAGATCAACAGGAAGGAAATAAAGACTATAAATGCAAAATAGGTAGAAGGGGGAGAGATGCTCGCCTAGGAAACACTACCGGAGATTCATTCGGAGAACTTGTCGCTACTTGCATCCACTCATCGGCCTAGTCCGCGAAGAAGCAAACACTAGAAGAAACACCGGATGCAATATTTAATGCTACGGTAGAAGAATCGGCATGTGCGTGTATGATGCATGACATAGCAAAGATGCGATGCAACTAGGCAATATTAAGCGGAACCGGGGTCCCGATAATTAATTAGGAGGTTCAAGTTATTTAGATACCTCGCAATTTAAATGTTGACTTAACAACGCAAAACATGGTATCGGTTTGCTACACAGATTAAATGGAGTCCGGAATAAGACAAAGATATCCCGCATATGTACTCCATATTTAATTATGAGGTGAATCGGCATAATGCCCCCAAACCCACATGATGATATGTATGCAAGCACGAACAATTTAATATGCAACAATATATATTTAGCATTTATAAAATAGAGGCTCGGAAAGGGGTCACACATAGGGTTCGTCGATCTTGTTCTGAGGGGTCGGGATCGGTCTTCGGGCTTCGGGACCGGTCTTCGGGGCTTGGTCTTTGGGTCTTCAGATCCAGGGTCTTGGCGTCCCGTCTTTTATCGGTGTGGAACTTCGAGGAGCGACGCCAATTGTTCGTGGAGGCGGGTCTGGTCGGTGTGGCTCTTCTCTCGTAGCACTAGCATTCGGGTTCTTGTCCGCCTGCTCGTTCTTGTCACCCTGGAGGTCCCAGACAGCCACAGAACCATACTCGTCCCAAGGTCACATCACATCCAAAATTCTCCGTGGCAGCACCAAACCTTGGTATCTTCATTAGCACCACCCACACTCAAACATCATCTGCATATCCACTTGACCGGCGTGTATAGCACCATAATAAGCAGGGGCCGAAGAGCAGCAACAATCACCTGATGGACAACATACTAGGGATAGATGAACCTACTACAGGAAGGAGCAGGGGCAGCGAGGCATAGGCCGGCGACGTCAGGGTCCAAGGCAAGGTCGAGCCGGGACCGGCCACGGCGGCGGAGCTGCGGAGGGCGCCGGATGCGGAATAGGGAGAGGTCGGCGACACAGTGCTCGGCGGCAGGGCTCGGGGAGAGCGGTGGTTGGGCGAGCTCGGGCGGGCTGACGTCGAGGACACGCACGAGCGGCGCGGAGGTGAGGTAGGGCGACGGAAGCGGCTCACAGAGGAGGTGGCGGCCGCTGGTCTCCGACGAGGCAGAGGCGGGGGAGGAGGCGGTAGGAGACGCACGAGAAGGGGGACCGGCGATGGGCGTCGGGCGCGGCCGGAGGGAGAGCGGCATGCGACAGCCAGACGTGGAGGGGCGGTGCTCGGGTCGGGTGGCAGCAGGGCAGAGGCGAGCTCTGCGAGGGAAGCTCGAGGAGGCGGCAAGGCCGGCGCGGGGGGCAGAGGAAGACGGCGGTGCAGGCCAGCCGCGAGGCAGCTAGACGAGGAGGAGCTTGGCGGTCGTAGTGCTATCGAGGCCAGGGTGGAGCAGGGTCGAGCAATGGGGAGGCTCATGAGGGAAGCTTGGGCTCCCACGGGCCAGGTCTTGAGGAGAATCGGTCGCAGGGACGGGGGTTGGGGATGGATTGAGAGAGACGTGTGGGGATCACGAGGAGAGATGAGTGGTGGGGCCCGGCAGGTGACGTGCGGGAGCGGGCGGGCTTAGCGGTTGCGATGCGAGCGAGGTGGTAGGTGGGCGTACACGGGGTGGGGTGGCCCAGAAGGGGCCAGGGTGGGCCAGGCTGCCAGTGGCGGTCGGTGCACAGGAGTGAGCAGGTGCAGCGTGTCACGCGTGCTGGCGTGTACCACCCGTAGGGTGGAGTGGGCCAGGTGGGAGCGAGCATGTGGGTGGCGGCGGCGGGGTGGAGCTGAGGTTGGTTGGGTGGTGGTTGGTCTAGGGTTTGGGTAGGTGTGGGTTAGGGTTTAATCTGGAGGTGGCCGGCTGGGCTTTTGGGCCTAGCTGGCTGCCTCCCAAAAATAATACAAGTTTTATTTATTTATTTAAAAGACTTTTGTAATCTGTTTTTAGACAAATAAAATATCCGGAAGAGACCGGGGTTTTAATTTGAAATAAAGACAGGGGATATTTAGAAAACAAATATAGGCTTTTACAAAATAGTTTTAGGCAAACATATGCATGATCATGACGATGCTCAAATGCAATGTGGCATGATGATATGAGCATGCGGTCATGATGATGCAATGCACAAAAACACCGCGATTTTCTAGTAGTGGTTTTAGCGGGGTGCTACACCATCCATGTCACGCTTGAAGTTGTCCATGTCGCGTTTGTGTTGAGAGCACTTTCGATCGTGTCCATTTGATGGTGGACCTTGACGCTCTCGAGGTGGAGGCTCCGTCTTGGTCGGCG
Organism: Avena insularis; assembly: GCA_023614405.1. Lineage (NCBI taxonomy): Eukaryota > Viridiplantae > Streptophyta > Magnoliopsida > Poales > Poaceae > Avena > Avena insularis. Next base: position 281,725,977 of record CM042688.1, on the reverse strand, counting down.
TGACTTGAGGAGCTTGTCGTTGTCATCCCTGAAGTCGTCCATGCTTGGGGATTTATTGTTGTTGTAGAACTCCATATCACCCAAGGATGTGGAGCCATTGTAGGTGTAGTGCTCCATCATGGCATACATGCTTGTGGAGGCATATGCATGGTGGATCATCGTGGATTGTCCATAGAAATCATCCTCGGGTCCGGAGTCCCTAGACATGATTCACAAGACCAAGTGGTGTATATGGAAGTGGTAGGGGGCTAGGGATGCAACATCAAACCTTACTTTACCTTGGAAGATAGTATCGTGCAAGTGTCCACACTTGAGAGCAATCAAAACCAAGTAAAGTGAAGTTCACACGGAACACCAACAGCAACACCAACTAACCACTAAAAACACACAAACACAAATCTTATGGTGGATAGGTATGGAAGGTGTCATGTCCATGAACAATCCGAAATCAAGATGTTGTAATGGCAAGTATAGAACCACGATGATAACAAAGCAAAACAAGTCAATCCACAAGATAGAAATTATGTACAAGGAAACACACACAGTGGGATAAATGGGACTTGTGCAACGGAGGAAGTGAGCTAAGAACCTAATGATTACCTAGCCAAGACTATAAGCTCGTGTCGCACAAGTGCAAGGAGAGACGCTAGTTCGATTTCAATAAATTGGTGGGCTACAAGATATGCATAATAAGTACCACCTATATGATTTTCATCGAGCTTGCGCTTCCTATTCTATGAGGCACTTGTTTGTTTCTTTTTTATTTTTCCTTTTTTCACTCTTGTTCTTTCTTTTTATTCGTTTTCACTTGCCTCTTCCTTGTGCCAACAACTATACAAGATAACTATATGAGATAGCGCGCTCACAAATTTTTCTCAGATTTCTACAAGGTATCAAATGTGCATAGCCCAATCAATCATTGGAGGAACTAGTCTCAATAGGTGTTTGTTGCTTGCAAAGATAGTGTAGCTCACAAAAGAATGCAAGTGGGGAGAAGTTGCGGAATGTTTATACCTTTCATCGCCGATCTTCACCCTTTATTGTTGGATTCCACCTTTCTCATGGACTTTGTATGGAGTATATAGCATTAACCAATTGGATGATGATGTAGATCTCCTTCTCCTCTTCGAAATGAGCTAAAGAATACCAAAATCCGAGTTTGAATGCAAAAATTATGCTCAAAACCGTGAAACAAATTTGCTGTCTGTAGGGGGCCGAAGACTCCAGGCTTTGGGGCCGGAGACTCCGGGGTCAGGGTCTGCTGTGCATACAGAACTCAAACAGGACATGTTTTGGTGGAAAAACTCGAACCAAAACCTCAAATTGATGGGGGAAATCAAGGAATTAGTCTATGGAAACGAAGTGCAAGGTAGATCAACAAGTTTAGCAAGTAATCCACGGATCAAAACCTACCAAAACTCACTCAAATCATAGATAAATCCAAAAAACAAATTGGAGCTATTTTTGGTGGAATTTTTGAATTTATGGGGAAAACACCAAATCAATGAGGAATCCGTGGCAACCAAAAGCTACTGATACCAGATATTGAGGGCTAACCTCATGGGTGGCCCGATCTTCACGGATCTCGTGGTTAAATCGATGGGAAAGTGACGGGAAAGGGAGAAGGTAGCAAAAGTGAACTCACACCTCATGAAGAACACGATGAATACACGCAGAACTTAGACAATACAAGGCTGATTGCTCCCGCCGGTGGCCACCGGTCCGATAGAATCCTCGCAAGGAAATATCGGTCAACGTGCTCCCTCGATCCCAAGAGGGGAGGGAAGAACATCTTGGAGAGGGTCTTGACAACTACACTCACACACTTCCAAACGTAGGACTTGTACAACGAGGGAGGCGTGATGCAAACTCCAATGAGGTGGTGATGATAGTCGGTCCCCTTAGTAAAGGGGATGAGGCAATACTAGAGATTCCACAAAGGGGGTTGTCTTTAGTCTATCATATATGCCTAAGGGATACATGAGACGGTGGAGGCACTATATATAGGCCATCCACATAACAACGGGTAGTTTGGGGGCATAAAACTTGGGTTTGGAATGGATTAGAGGGGTACATGGGCCAATGGCCCAGCTGTTGGCACACAGGCCCATTAACTTAGGCCAGAGACTCCGATGTCGAAGGCTGGAGACTCTGGGGTGGCCGGAGACTCTGGGGTGGCCGAAGACTCTGGGGTGGTCCTCAGTCTCTGAGGTAGACTCCGGGGTGGCAGACAGAGAGCTTCAGTGGGCGGGCGGAGTCCTGCCTGGAGCCCTGGTGGCGTAGACTCCAGTGTGGAGGGCCAGAGACTCCGGTGTGGGCGTTGCTCTCCGGGCTTGTCTCCGGAGGGCTATACTAAACGCTCCTGGGGCGAGTCCGGAGTCATGACTGGAGTCATGGCCAGAGAATCCGGTGTTGGAGGCCGGAGACTCCGGGGCTACAGCGTCTGCTTCTTCTGTCTCCTCTTTCAAGCCTCTGTCTTGTCGGGCTTGGTGTTCCGGGCTTCCTCTCGTGCCTCCGTACTTATTGGTATGGACCTATCATGAATATTGGACGGAGTTTTTTTGGAAATAAGAGCATTGTTACTCAATAGTAATGTTTACAACCAGCCTCTGCCTAGCTAGGATGCACCCATCTGATTAACCACAAAAGGAGTGACCAAAGAAAAAAAATAGCAGTATTACAACCCATATTAAAGGTAAAAAACAGCCTCGAGCTATGGCAGATCTATCCACAGATCACGTTGTCATCCATGTCGGGAGAAAATATCCCTTGCCATGTCCTCCAATCGTGTACACCCCTCCACAAACAAGTCACGAAACTCCATACGTTGGAGAGTAGTCCATGATCGGAGGATAGCCGTGGCCTGATAGATAACCTGTAGGGAAGAAGACACAATGTTATTAAAAATCTTATCGTTTGTACATAGCCAAAGCGACCAAATAATGGCAAGTGCTCCCACCCGAAACAAAGTCCCGTATTTATCCTGTATCCTATGTAACCAGTTACCAAAATCATTGGCTATCGACCGTGGAGGAGATAAACAAGAGGCTACTTGAATGATTGACCATATTGCACGAGCAAATTTACACTGGAAGAATAAATGCCGGATTGTCTCATTGTCTCATTATGGGATGGAGTATGAAGTAGTATACCATTCAATATGGTAGGAAGTGGGCTCACATAGAGGAATGAATTCACCTTTAAAGTCCATGATGACATGACATAAATTGGATATCTTGATGTGGTAACGACCGGTAGGTCGGGCTACGTCACGAACACAACCTATTCAAGGACCCCAACCATTACCCGTGCATTTGGAAAAAACACTAACCCACTCATATCTTTCCACAAGAGAAATGCATCATGTGCGATGCCGGGAGTCCATGAAATCGCAATAAGTGCGACAACGAGGCCTGAGCGGAGGAGGTGCGTCGGGCCAAGGCGATGGAGCTGTTAGTACCCTGACTTACCTGAAGAACAACCACACACCTGAAGAAACACCATGACAGGGAACGAACGGCTAGGATTGAAGCGGAGCTCGAGTCCGAGGATCAACGGTCCAAAAGCGAGACGATGAAGTGAAACGCTATGTTAACATTTTTATTTACCAGTACAATTATTTTTACTGCTATAATTCAAACTACTACAAGAACCCATGAGTTTGGTGAATGAGAAGTAAGAAGGAGAATCTAATTATAGAGTCGTTTAGAAGTAGCTCTCTTCTTCAAGATCGCCGATGTATCCTCACACAATCCATACTTGCAGGAAGCTTTCATTATGAGTTGTTTTATTGGAGGATTGCGAGCAGATATCAAGCATGATGTGAGTGGTCAAAGGCCAAGTGGAATTATCAAAGCATATTGGTATGCTAAGGTCTACAAACAAGCAGCAACAGCAAATAAAGATTATTATCAGAGTTCAATGCCAAAGAATAAAGGCCACTATCAGCGGACTAATTTCAGATTTCCACCCAGACACATTCAGATCCCTAACAATGAAAAGGTAGCTAGGACTGTCACGACACATGATCGACCAACAAGACAATGTTGGTACTACAAAGAACCCTGGAACAGGGAGCACAGGTGTCGGCAGGGACGTACTTTGCACATTATGCAAGAAATTGAAGAGGATGACTCTGACCAACCTGAACCAGAGCACTCACCCACAACAGAACAAACATTCCATACAGGTCCTCATACGCTAGATAATAACCCTCCCAAGTCAGAATTCATGCATCTCTCAGCACATGCAACATCAGGCACATCGAGCATTACTACATTTTCCTTATTAGTCTCTATTGGTGGACAAAAGGCAGTTGCACTAGTGGACAGTGGCAATTCACATACATTCATCGATTATAAGTTTGCAATCAATAGTTCTTGTACCATGATTCCAATACCCTCCAAGAAGATTTCAGTAGCTGGTGGTGGTCACCTCCTATCTGAACACATAGTGAACATCGCTCCCTATGATATTCAAGGAAACAAATTCATCTCCTCCTTCCATGTACTACCATTGCAAACATATGACATTATACCCGAGATAGACTGGATGTATGCTTTTAGTCCGGTCACTTTGGATCTACCACTCCGACTCCTTACAGTGCACCATCAAGGGAAGGAAATTCAAGTCACCGACCACAGAGTTCCACCTGAGCAGTGCATTCTGGAACCTGCCGAAATGAAGAAACTGTTGTCCAAGTCAGTATTGGCGTACATAATGCAGATACATGTTTTAGAGACTGAGCTACAAGCAGGCAACACACCAATCCGAACTGAGATAGAACAACTCCTTCACCAGTAGCAATCAGTCACAACTGAACCTTCTGGCTCGCCACCATCTTGAGATTGTGATCACTGTATTCCTCTGGTTGAAGGAGCACAACCACCGAATCTCAGGCCATATCAAGTTCCACACATGCAAAAAGATGCAATGGAAGAAATTATCATGAAGATGCTGAAAAATGCTGAAATCGGAGCAAGTCTTGGTCCTTACTCCTCTCCGGCAGTGATGGTGAGAAAGGGAGATGGGAGCTGGTGATTGTGCGTAGACTACATACTTCTAAACTCAATCACCATCAAGAATAAATTTCCGATGCCTATTATCGAGGATCTACTTGATGAACTTCAGGGGGTAACAATCTTCAGTAAACTCGACCTCGGATCCGGATATCACCAAATACGAATGAACAGTGCAGACATCCCAAAAATTGCATTCAAAACACATCTGGGTCACTATGAGTACACTGTGATGCCCTTCGGCTTAACAAATTCCCTAGCCACATTTCAAAATATCATGAATACCATATTCAAACCCCACCTCAAGAAATTTATCTTGGTATTCTTTGATGACATTTTGGTCTATAGCAAGACATTGTCGGAACATGTGATCCACTTGAAGACATCATTCCAAATCCTCTAGCAGAATTCTCTATTTGTCAAGTTACCTAAATGTGAGTTTGCTACCAACAAAGTGGAGTATCTAGGTCACATCATCTCAGCCGAAGGAGTAACTACAAAACCCCAAAATGTTGAAGCTATCATTAACTGGCCAATAGCAAAGACAGTCACTAAATTACGGGGCTTCCTTGGTCTCACAGGTTATTATAGGAGATTTGTGAAGGACTATGGCAAAATCTTTCGCCCTCTACATGATTTTCTCAAGAAAAATGCTTTTCTTTGGACAGAGGACCATATTGTTGCATTCAACAAGCTCAAGCAAGTTATGACACCATGCCATGTGCTAGCACTGCCCAATTTTACTCAACCTTTTATCCTTGAAACCGATGCATGTGGTTCCAGCATCAGAGCTGTTTTGATGCGGAGTGGCAGACCCTAGCATTCCTAAGCAAATGTATCGGCCCAAAAGCAGCCTCCCAATCAGTATATGAGAAGGAAGCTTTGGCCATGTTAGAAGCACTTAAGAAATGGTGATATTACCTATTGGGTAACAAACTTATCCTGAGGACTGGCCAGCAAAGTCTACGGTTTATAACAACATAGAAACTCACTGAGGGAGTGCAACACAAACTACTGCTCGAACTGCTGGAATTCGATTACACCATCGAATACAAAAAGGGAAAGGACAATATTGTTGCATATGCCCTTTCAAGGAGAGATGTTGCCTGCCATGCAATCACTATATGTGTCCCCGAATGGATGGAAGACTATGCTGTTAGTGCTAAGCTAATGAGGAAAATGGCAAAGGACGTCTCAGATCCACCCCAGTATACTATCAAAGACAGCATCATCAAGCATGGATCTAAAATCTATGTGGGAGCCTCAACTAATTTGAGACTGACACTACTCGAAAACTTCCATCATTCAGCAATTGGAGGCCATTCAGGAGCCAAAGCAACATACCAGAGGATCAAACGGATTTTTGCTAGCCGCACTTGAAACAAATGGTCCAAAAGTTCGTCTCTGAATGCCTAGTGTGTCAGTTGGTCAAAGTGGAACACACTCATCCAGTAGGGCTTTTGCAACCCCTACCCATTCCTAGCACACCTTGGTCCTATATCAACTTGGATTTCATTGAAGCACTCCCTAAATCCAATGTCAAAGAGGTGATACTCGTTGTGGTGGACCGACTAACAAAGTATGCGCACTTTATTGCCCTGGCTCATCCTTGTAGTGTGGAACAAATTGTGGCAGTGATTCTGGACAACATCGTCAGACTTCATGGTCCTCCAATAGAGATTGTGTCTGACCGTGACAGGATCTTTACCAGTACTTTATACCAGCAGATCTTCAAAGCTCTTCAAGTCACACTCAAATTCAGCACGGCGTACCATCCACAAACGAACGATCAGACTGGACGCGTGAACCAGTGCATCGAAGCTTACCTACGCAACATGCCTAAATAGTGGACAAAGTGGCTAGCTACAGTAGAATGGTGGTATAACACATCCTACCACTCCTCACTTAAAATGACTCTGTTCGAGACCCTCTACAACTATCCACCATCAATGGTAGGAGAATTCCGCATCTCTGAGGAGACTTGTCTAGCAGCGCGTCTTACTCTCAATGAGCAACAACACATGCTCTAGAAGCTCAAATAAAATCTGGCAGAGGCACAAAACAGAATGAAAGTCTATGTAGACCAACATCACACAAACATACAGTATAACATCGATGACATAGTATATCTCCGTATCCAGCCTTATCGTTAGAATGCGTTCGGCCTCAGGGGATCGCTCTAATTGTCTTCTAAATATTATGGACCATTCAAGATCATTGCACGTGAGAGAGAAGTATCCTACAAACTTCACTTACCAGACAACACTACAATCCATCCTATCTTCCATATCCGCCAGCTCAAGCGACATGTTGGTAAGCATGCCATCCCACTACCACATGTTCCTTTGGTCACTAACAATGGAAAGATCAAGACTGCTCCCTTCGCTGTACGGGATGAGCGCATCATACAAGAGCAACGATCACCTGTTAAGCAGCTGCTCATTCATTGGGAGAGTTTGGGACCAGAAGACGTCACCTGGGAAGATCTCGGATTCATCCATACATAGTTTCCAGCTTTTCAGCATTGAGGGCAATGGCTGTCTCGAGGGGGGCGGCATTGTCAGTACCCTGACTTACCTAAAGGAGAACCACACACATGAAGAAACATCTCGACAGGCAACAAACGGCTGGAATTGAAGCGGAGCTCGAGTCCGAGGATCAACGGTCCAAAAGCAGAACGATGAAGTGAAACGCTATGTTAACATTTTTATTTACCAGTATAATTATTTTTTTGTTACTGTAATTCGAACTACTACAAAAACCCGTGAGTTTGGTGAATGGGAAGTAAGGAGAATATAATTATAGAGTCGTTTAGAAGTAGCTCTCTTCTTCAACTACTGCTCCATTGCTACCTTAGATCACCGATGTATCCTCACGCAATCCACCTAAAATCCACCCAGATTTACAAGTAATCTCCTCGATTCACTCCTCAAAGTCGAACAAGGCATTACAAGAGACCCATCATCTTAAACCACGGAGGAAACACGAGTGCATCGACTAGCCTTCGCGGAGGAGGTGCGCCGGCGAAGAGCATCCTCAACCTCGGTCGCAAGGTGAGATCCCTTCTCTTGCATCGGCCCCTTCTCTTCTCTACCTTTTCTGCTATCTCTCTCGATCTCATCTGACTCAGTCTGTGACAGAAGGCTCGAGTACGGACTTGGACACATTGACGAGGGCGACGGCTATTGGCGGTAGCCGCTGGTGGCTCGAGAACGGACGTAGACGCGTTGAAAAGGGCGGCCGCTACTGGCGGCGGCCTCTGGTGCCATCGTCTAGACGCGGCGGTTGCATCAACCAGGGGAAAGTCAGAGAAAAAGGATACGTCACCAGGTAAATCCCCCCTCCCCTGTTGCATCGGCCCCTTCTCTCTCCCATTTTTGCTCTCTCTGTCTCTCTCTCCCTCTCTGCGATAGATGGCTCAACCAGGCGACAATCCATTGTCAGTGTCACTGCTGACGCCTCCGGCTCCTTCTCCCTATTCCAGATGGCAGATGCCAGCATTATCAAGGTAAGCTTCCCTTCTACTCCTTGCGACCATCGGGTAAAACATCGATCCTCACAAAAAGTTGTCATGTGGCTCTTCTTTTGTTGTTGGATCAAACAGACCGCAGGCGCTCTAGATGAAAGGTACACATGGCGACCAAGACGAGAGACGCATCACCAACAAGCCCAACTTCCTCTCTACTGGATGTCTGCAACAAGAGAGCCATCTTGTAAAAGACAAGTCTCTCTTTGATTGAATGTATGCTATACTGGTGAATTTCAGGTATCCAACATGCTTCAGTTCACGTGATGGTACACCAACAAGCCTAACTTCCTCTCTACTCGATGTCTGCAACAAGAGAGCCATCGTGTAAAAGACAAGTCTCTCTTTGATTGAATGTATGCTATACTGGTGAATTTCAGGTATCCAACATGCTTCAGTTCATGTGATGGTACTATTAGGTTAGACCTGGCTAGACCCATAAATGGATGATCATATACTTGCTCCCTGCTGCACATCATTTATTCCATTCTTTCTAACTAAATAAATTCACTCAATGGTTGCATCAACATAGTTTGTAGGACAATACTTCTACCAATGCCAATTCGTTATGTTGTTGTCCCTAAGTTGAGACTACCATGTTACTATTGTTGCTTGCAGCTATTCGCCTTCCATTTCTAACAAAATAAATTTACTCAGCGCTTTCATCAACCTAATATATAGAACAATCCTTCTAACAATGCCAGTTTTTCTTTTGTTGTCCCTAAGTTGAGAACTCACATGTTACTGTTGTTGTCCGCTGATATTTTCCTTCCAATCTTTCTAACAAAATTAGTTCACTCAAAGATTGACACAAAATAATTTGTAGGACAATCCTTCTAACAATTCCAATTCGTTATGTTGTTTTCCCTAAGTTGAGGACTAACATGTTACTCCCTCCGACCCAAATTAGTTGACTTTCATTTGTCTAGATTTGATTGTACCTAGACATGATTTAGTATTAAACTAGCACAAAACCCGTGTGTTGCTATAGACCACATTGAATCAAATGGACATTTTTCATATGTTTAAACCCGTATGTCGATGAAATACACGGAGGCTTGATGAGTGACCTATCTTTTGTAGCGTGTATTGGTGAAAATCACAGAACATCAATTCCAAATATGTAATGTTATGTACATCAATACAAAGTGTTAATAGTCCTCGTGCACATCATGTTTTATGTGAAAAACTTGTAACCAAGTGGTGTTGAACATTTTCAAATTACATGCACTTGGTTCACATCCACTTTTTGTTGGATACTTGTGGATACTTGAGATTCATCAAACCAACATTAAAATAGGTTAATTTGGTGATGCATAACAAACTTTACATCTGATACATCTACCAAGTTGAGATTCTCTAGGAGGTCTTGCCTGAAATTAAGTCAGGCTATGTAGCTGCTCCTCTGCCTGGCTAAAAGAAATGTGTTGTTATGGCCATGGATTTGGTCGCTGATGCGTCATCTTTGCACTCTTCATTCCAATGGAAGAACTCGCTCACGTAGGAAACAATTGTGTTTCTCTTCATTCCAATGGAAGAACTCGCTCACGTAGGAAACAATTGTGTTGAGGAAGAAGAAGCAGGCTTCCATGAGCAATCATATGCTCTCGATGTCCCAGAGCAAACATCGCCCGTGTCGGCTCCATGTGCCGCTGATGTTCACCGCCACCACACGCCCCTACTTCTCCCTTCCACACCGTCTTCATCTTCCAGATATTTTCTGTTCAAAGTATTACCGGTTATCATCTTGACATTACAACCAAACATAAGTGTTGTAATTTCTTGGAGAAAGACCTGATGTGAGTGCAAGCAGTGCGGAAGGAAAGTTCCAGAGAACTCGGGAGAACAACTAAGACGACATCGGAATCAAGTCGGGTTTAATTAGATCGTCCAAGAAGGCGAGAACATTGGCCAGCTTCAGTTTCTCTCACTAGCAACAAATTAACTCATTACTGCTATATCGTACTAATTCGATCTCAACAAATGATTTTTTTTTGAGCAACCAAATATTTCTATTCACTTGAGATGAACAACTCGGGAAAAACACTTCTCAGCTTATACTCCTTTGTAGTAAGTGTCTTGGTGTGCTGTATGTGTACCTTCACAGTTCCATCTTCAACAACCAAAACCCCATCCGCAAAAGTAGCTACCCTAGCAAGAAAGTTAGAATGCTGAAATTTACCTTTCTTCTTCTGCAATTTATAACAGCGGAGCATTGAATGAGCTGACAGTTATATGGTTGGTCTTATTACAGGGTTGTCTATATATATGATGGTATGTGCATGACTGTGTATTTACCTCACCAACATATAGTCTCTTAGATGTGCTATAATAACAAAGATCCACTGGGGTGACCCAGCATAGCATACCACTGCATGATGTAGTACACTATAGTCGTTGACATAACACCAATGAAGCATCGTTCACTAGTATTACATCCCTTAGAGTGGTACAACACAAACACAGCAGGTCCAAGACATGACTATAGATTACAACTAGACTCTTTACAAAAGATCCAGAGAACACTCTAAGTTAACGAGAAAGAACTTAACTTATTTCAAAGAAGAACCAGAAATAATAACTCCAAACTATTAGGCTAATATGACTAGCATCTAAACTACCGGTCTTGCAAATGTTGTGATTGCATTGCTCTACAGAAGTAGGATTTATGGATAGAGAAGATATTCCTATCTACTCAAGAACTTTTGTCTTCACTTCGGTTGTTATATATGTTGACTTCCTTGACTTTATTGGAACTTGAGTTGCCGATGATGGTTTCTTGAGCACAAATTGGTGTTGACGTCGTCTTCAATGGCTTAGAATCTAGCAAGGGTTAAGAAGGTACGGTTGAGTACGAGCGTACTCAGCAAATTCACTAAGAAGAAGTGTATGATGCATTATCTCTACAGCCACAAACCATAGGTCGTAGGCAATGCAGGTTTTCATAAACATTTCTTCAAAAGTTGCTTTTATTCTAAAAACTATGCCTGACAGTCTTCACAGATTGACCAGAACCTTCGTGGGGTTTCTTTCCTGCCGCGTTCGTAGCTCCTTCCCGGAACAAGGAGTAACATGTCATAATTCTTACACTCTGCAGAGGTGCGTTACTTTTCCCATGAGAGACCAAATCCTTGTTGCACAACCGGGCGATCTTTCCTGTCCACAATTCCATGATGTGGGGCCCAGCTGATGATCCAAGCCAATCACTGCCCCCTTCGTGACCCCGCATGTCCCCTTTGTGTACGTCATGCCCACATGTTGAATTATGGCAATGGTTAGTACAGACCGTCAGATGCTAGAACTATCGTGGGACGTTGAGGGTTCCCACCCATATACTGCATATCCTCTACGAATTACCAATTAATGCACACTACGAGGATAACAACCATGACATGGCCATCCGGATGCATGCGAGAGGAAGAAGATACAACTAACTTCTCCGTCCCATTCCAAATCTCATGGTTAACGCGTAATATACGGTGCTAGAATCACTGGCGACATTGGTTGATTAAGTCCTAGATATTATGTTCCTTTACCACTGGAACTGCATCAGTAGATTATTACCATCTGGTAAATAATCCATAATCATGTTATTATGAAAATAGTGTTTTCTGACCTTTTTAAAATGCAGGTGATGACAACATTTGGGTTACAAACATAGAAAATAATCAAAGGACATGAGCAAGTTGTGAACTTGCCTTATGACTGTAGGTAGTGAAGTTGGATACTTCCACTTGACCTTGAGCTCCGGTTTCTACAGAAAACCATTATTGCCCGGTAAGGACAATATTTAAAGAAGCAATATGCAATGCATAGTAATGTCATGCCATGATTTGTTTTCTTTCTTCTTTGCGTGTTTTACCCACCTTGTAAAGGTTTTAAGTTTCTTTTAATTAATAAAAGAAAAGCATTTTTCAAGATTCATTAAATTCATATTGTTTTGATGTTTAGTATTTTTATAATAACTAGTGTTATTTTAAGAGTTTAAAAATGAGGTTATTTAAATTTTTTAACTCTTTTCAATATTTAATTAAAATTCCTTTAAGGAAATAAAACTCTATTTTTATTACACTTGATTTACCTTTCAAAAATACAAACTAGTATTTTTCTATAATAGTACTTCCTTTAGAAACTTAAATATGAATTTTATTCAATTTTAAGTGTTTTATAAATTTTTATAAAATTCTAGAAGGAGTTTATATAATTTTAATAATAACTCTATATTTAATTACTTAAAATTACTATCTATTATTTTTATTGAATAGAGGATGTTTTTGTGATTTCATAGATAAATTATTTGTATTTTTAGGATTTTTTTAGAGCCTAATTTATCTCAGGGATATATTTGTAATTAAGTATTTTATATAAGTCCTTTTAAAACTTGGGCCTAGCCCACCGGACTAGCCCGGCTCGACCCGGCCCACTGGTTGGGTTAAACCAACCTAGAGTTACTGGACTACCTCCCCCCCACCGGCCTAGTTGCTACCCTCTCTTGCTCGCAAACTCTTATCCTCTGCTCTCGCGGTCGCTTGGGTGACCGTGGCTCGCCTCGTCACTGTCGATTGATTCCGGACGCCATGGACCTCCCCAGTTGTCGTTGCTATTCAGGGCGACATTGCCGATGGCGCTATGTCGCTCTACCCTCTTCGATTCGTGGTTCGTGCTCTCTGCTGGTCGTGCTTCTGCTCCCCCCCAGTGACTAGGGTTAGGAGCTCGCCGGTGATTTGGTGCTTCGGTGCTCTTCTGACGCCGTTCTGGTGCCTTGGTGATGGTGGGGTGTCGCCCTTTCCCGTGGCCGCCATGGTTGCAGCTCGGCGCGGGTCGTAGCGCCCTCTAGGGTGATCCTCATGCCGCCGTGTGTTGCCTCGACTCCGGCCTCTGCTTCCTCTTCTGTATACTTGCAAGGATCTCGAGTAAGTTCTTCTACTTCTCTTGATGTGCTCTCTCTTCCCTCTGCTCCATGCCATGTGACTACTGCAACGAATTCCCCATTTAGGGTTCATCCCTAATTTCTAGGGTCCATCCCCTCTGTAGTGATGTTTTAGATGACTCCTTGGTTAATCCTGTCTATGCAAATCCTTGATGTTGATCTATTGTTAGTGAAATGGTAATCTCTGTTGAGCATGTTTGTTACTCTGTTCTCTTATCAGAGAACACTCTACTGAGCATGCTTAGTTTAATTGGATGCCCAAGTTATGTGGTTGTGTATTTGTTCCTATGAAGTTGAGTTGAGATTGCTCTCTATATTGATACCTGGTTAATTACTTGCTTGTGAAGTTCTGATATGTTCAGTCTCAGGATTTAATCCTGCTACTGTGTACATCTAGTGCTAGTCTCTGCTCTATGATTAGTAAGAGGATGATTTATAAACATATGATTCCTACATGTTTGTAGGACAATGACTAAATTTAGCGGTTGCTGTTCAGTGTGGCCTAATGATAAACAATGTTGATCTTTACTGTCTTTTCCAAAAGAAAGTATCTCTTTATGATTCCTAAATCATTTAGGAAGATGATAATCTTTATTGCAAAGAATATGCTTGAGCTTGTACTCAAACAGAAATGAACCTGCTAGATACAAAGGTGCTACCCTTCTGGGAATGTGCCATGTACCTGCAGTTGTGATATGTATCTATCTAGTGAGAACTAGATTATAGGGTCAATGATGTTGGTCTGAGACCCTGCCTGTGCAAGAGCACATGTATAATCTGGTTTTTTATTATCTGTTGTCTAATATGCATACTTATCATGTGCTTGCAAGAACATGAATGTGAAAGATATAAAATGATCAGATCTTAAGGTTGGGATATACCCTTGTAGCCTTGTCCTGGTGTTGCCTTTTATTGTTGGCTGGTGGTAGCCCTAGATGTGTTGTAGCTTCTTCTTGGCCTTGTCTTGCTCCTCCTGGTGTTGTTGCTCCTGGGTGACCTTGCTGTCCATCTAGTTCATCCCTCTCCTCAAGTCACCATCTTTGCTGGTGATCTCCTGAGTTTTCTGTGGTGGAAAGTGGCTTGATCTAGTGATTTGGTTTCAAGATTTGGGGCTATTCTTGGTTGTGCTAGTGACAAGATGTGGCTATGCTCACTTGCGAAATGAATAGCAAAGCTGGCTTTGCTCTATGTTGCTGCGGTTTAAACTGCTCCTTTTGCTCTCTGTCGCTGACATCTCAGTGCATGCATTTAGGTGTGTGAGCTGCTTCACTATTTGCTTTGGCTGTGGATGAGATCAAGTAACTATAATTTAAACTTCCCCATCCTTTTACTATTACCCATCTTGGTGAAACTTGCCCCTTTAGCCTGTGATGTTGTTCTAAGGCTTTATTGTTTAAAAGAACAGATTCTATACTTGATGGTCTTTGTCCCTTCTTTAATTTAACTTGCTCAATGAGGATTGGAAAACAGTACACCACACTGTTTGAAACTAAGAGCAATTTAACACTAACCCTCTCTATGTGGATTTCTCCTTCTGTCTTATTTGCAGGTACAAGACCAACAGTTTAGGAGAAATAGTTTAGGATTTTTCTTTTATTTACCTTTTGTAATATAAATTTCTACTCATTGTAAAGATCAATGTAATACATATTTGTTATTTAATAAAGCTTTTTATATCCTTGGGAATATCTCTGTAATGTCTTTACTTCAAATAGAGTTGTATTTATTTAATACTTACGGAATAAAGGAAAGAATTAAGAAGTACTATTTAAATTGTACTAATATATTGTTATTAATTTCCTTTATTGTTTTATAACAGTGATATGTCCAAACAATAATAATAACTAATTCTTTTTGGAATTAAATAAATACTAATCACCTCTGATTTCCTACCCTTATTCAAATGTTTCAAATTTTAAATATGGAACCAATTTATTCACCCAAGAATATTATAATCTTTAAGAATTAAGAGTTAATGATTGATGTATAACTAAGTAATTATAGTTGATGACTCAACTCAAAATGGAATATTATATAGCCTCATACTATGATATTGATTAAAGATTTCTCTAGAATACTTATCCTCAACAAATCTTTAAGTTTGCGTTTAGTTCAGGAATTCCTTTTCTAAATATACTTTATTTAAACCTCTTTTCTGCTTCACTAAGATCTCTTCTGTCTAACTGATCTAGTCCTCTAGCTCCATCGTAGCCATCACATATGATGACATGATCATGTCCCTTCTACAACATTCCTTCATTCTGCTCCTAGTATGTTAGCCTTGTATCTGTTTCTAAGGTTTGCAAGGTTACCATTCTATTTATACTACCTGTGATATCAAACCCCTAGGATGGTTAGGATACTACTCTTTTCAATACAAGTTTGTCCTTGTTATTAGTTTGGTTAAGCTACTTTACCTACAACTAGTCCATATAAATGGTATCACTTATTTTATCATACCCCAGCTTGATCTCTCATGATCAAATTAGATGATTCAACTTACTAGGCTTTACCTAGTTTGGTATACTCTCAACTCTTCTCTATCAACTGACTTGGGAATAATCACCCCAACCTTCCGTCAAGCAAAGCTTAGACTTCTAGTTGTTTGACCAAGATCTATAACTACCAAGTAGTAGACTTTTACTAGTCCCTCTAAAAAACTTATCTTGTTAAGGAAACTTACTTTAATTTTATACCTACTAGGCTTAACAAGATTATCATTTGATACTCTAGTGCTACTAGCTTTCTCATAGCTTCACAATTTCTATCTTAATTTTTAGATTTAAATACTGCTTCTAGTTAACTCAAGAGTGAGTTAACCCTTCCATCATCCAATGGTTTGATCACCACTAAGGATCTCACTCCATGGATGATAGCACAATGTACCATATCTAATTCCTTCTTCTTATTAACTTACTTAAGGTCTTTGGAAAGTCAATATAATAGGTCAAAGCTAATCAATAAATGCTAGGTCATGAATTGATCACACACATTGCTAATCACTAGACATTAGGACTTGGTTACATAGGATTGTCATCTATAAACATGACACTAAGGTGTTGTAATGGATGGTCTTAGCTTGACATCCCTTCCTACACTATTTGTGATAAAAGCTAATATTTAAGATCGACCATGATACCCATGGTAGATATAACTATGGCAAACAAAGGTTTCAAGATTTTGTTATGGGGTTTCTTTACTTGGAGTTATATACTGGATTGAGTATACAGGGTTTGTGGTAGATAACACCTTAATATATTTTTTAGAATATTAAATGTTCATTCTTGAGTTGTTGTAAGGAATACCATATCATGATCTCTAGAAGATTAAATACTCCTTGTTAAGTAGTGTGTTATGACTTAGTTTTATTATATTTGATCTACCCTTAGATCAAATTACATTGCCCAAAGCTAAGGTTCTAGCAAAGGTCACATTAAAACTTATCGCAATCAACTTGATAATCTACCTAAGTTCCACCAAGTTAAGAGAAGTTTCAATCATTTTGACAAGTTTTATTTAAAAGTGCGAACATTTTCCGAATTTTCTATGCATGCATGCAATGCACACACCTCATCTCACCTTATTTCTAAGTTCTAATGCTGGGATGTTACATCCACTTTGCATCTCTCGGTCAGCTAGACGTGTCGATGATATGCCGGCTCTTCTTGTACATGAACTTGCTGTCTGCAATTACGACCTTGTATTCCTCTCTTTCCTTCTGCACAATTTAAACATGTTATGTTAGCCATCATATAGACCTTCATCAAGATGTAACTCCTAGTTGGTCCTTTGCTCCATCATTGCAGAACACTTCCGGGCCAAAGGTACATGATACACTGGCTCAGAAGCTTCGACCGTGAGCACTTGGCTTCAAGATTGATCTCTTTTCCTTCCCCAACATCAAGCCTGGATAGCAAAGCAAAAAACCAGGATCATAAGCCCACACAGTTGACTTCATCCATTGGCTATAAAATCAAGAAAACGGTCCAGTAAACAAACTTACCGGTAGAAGAAAGGCTGCTTGCTCTTGCTGTGGAGCCAGCAATGAGCAATAGTAGTAGTAGTGAAGGTTGTGACTGTAGCGGTGACACGGCTCAATCTGTTCACCAAATATTTCAGTACGGACATCAGCTAACTGCATGATAAGTGAAAAGTTGAGCTAGCACAACAATTTTCTAACTGACGATCCAGACACTCACCGCTTCCAGCCAGTGCTTCAGCGCGAGCTTCTGCACCTTATCGTCCTTGGACAATCCCTTTTCAATTTGAAGCAAAACACGCCCAAATTTGCCAATTTCAGATCAAGGAGCTGACCAGATTTGTTAAACAAATTCAGATGCAAATTTAGTCTGTTGTACCTTGGCAGCACGTCTCTCTCTCTCTCTCTCTGCGATAGATGGCTCAACCAGGGGACAATCTGTTGTCAGTGTCACTGCTGACGCCTCCAGCTCCTTCTCCATATTCCAGATCAAAGCACCCAAGTGGCAGATGCCAGCATTATCAAGGTAAGCTTCCCTTCTACTCCTTGCGACCATCGGGAGATACACCGATCCTCACAAAAAGTTGTCATGTGGCTCTTCTTTTGTTGTTGGATCAAACAGACCGCAGGCGCTCTAGATAAAAGGTACCCATGACGACCATGACGAGAGACGCATCACCAACAAGCCCAACTTCTTCTCTACTCGATGTATGCAACAAGATAGCCATCTTGTAAAATACAAGTCTCTCTTTGATTGAATGTATGCTATACTGGTGAATTTCAGGTATCCAACATGCTTCAGTTCACGTGATGGTACACCAACAAGCCTAACTTCCTCTCTACTCGATGTCTGCAACAAGAGAGCCATCGTGTAAAAGACAAGTCTC
Source organism: Avena insularis (assembly GCA_023614405.1). NCBI lineage: Eukaryota > Viridiplantae > Streptophyta > Magnoliopsida > Poales > Poaceae > Avena > Avena insularis. The sequence goes on along the minus strand of CM042688.1, from coordinate 281,707,637 downwards.
TCTTTGATTGAATGTATGCTATAATGGTTAATTTCAGGTATCCAACATGATTCAGTTCACGTGATGGTACTATTAGGTTAGATCTAGCTAGACCCATAAACGGATGATCATATACTTGCACGCTGCTGCACATCATTTATTCCATTCTTTTTAACCAAATAAATTCACTCAATGGTTGCATCAACATAGTTCGCTAATGCCAATTCGTTATATTGTTGTCCCTAAGTTGAGGACTGTCATGTTACTATTGTTGCCTGTAGGTATTCGCCTTCCATTCTTCCGAACAAAATAAATTTACTTAGCGCTTTCACCAACCTAATCTATAGAACAATCCTTCTAACAATGCCAGTTTTTCTTTTGTTGTCCCTAAGTTGATAACTAACATGTTACTGTTGTTGGCCGCTGCTATTTGCCTTCCAATCTTCCTAACAAAATTAATTCACTCAAAGGTTGACACAAAATAATTTGTAGGACAATCATTCTAACAATTCCAATTCGTTCTGTTGTTTTTCCTAAGTTGAGGACAAACATGTTACTCCCTCTGACATGGGTATACCCTATAGGTACTCGAGCTTGGTATATACGGCCTGAATACGTAGAGGCCAAGGGTGTCACCAAGGCCCAAATGAAGAACTCGAGTAACCTACGGACTCTCGATTGCTTGAAGAACAAGATGAAGCTAAAGATAGAAAGTTTAAAGGGGAAAACCCTAACATGTAACCGACTCGACCTGCTACCCGAGACCTAGCCTATCTATATAAAGGCTAGGAGCGGCGGCGAGGAGGACACACGTAACCCTAGTTTTCACAACCTTCGTCAGATTGCATCTGCGCACCATTGTAATCTTCGATTCCTTTGATAATTCCACGAGCAGACAAGCAGGAGTAGGGACCTCTACGAGGCCTGAACCTAGGTAAATCTTCGAGTCCCCTGTGTGCTTGTTTGCTAGCCGATAGATGTCTCCAGCGCTCCCTCCTTTTCCAAAACCCAAGTCCATAACAATGGGCATTGATGAGTTAAACCCTCGTCAATTGGCGCCGTCTGTGGGAATTGGGAGTGCTGATGTTGCGGCTTCTTCGACCCCATCAACCGCGATCTACAACTCAGCAACAGCGGAGATTCGCCAGCTCTTCAGCGCGTTCGACTTTACCGTCCACACGCCGGCCACTCGCCCGGCTTTCGAGTCCGTGGGCAACGGAATCAGCCTGGCGATCGGGAGTTTCCGCTTCCAAGTCGGTCAGATGGGCACACTTCGCATGCCTGACCAGCCGACGGTACCATCGATTTATCCAGCATCGTGGTTCCCTCCATCTATCGGCACCCTCAGCGAGCTCAACGCCCCGACAACAGTCGAGAACACGGTCAACACAGCAGTCGCGACTCCGATCTGAGCGATCTGGCAACTGAAGACGGAACCTACGGTTCCGGATCTGAAAGTTGCGGGAGCATCAGCTTCCCCAACCACTTCATGTGCGTCGTCATCAATGCGTGTGACACCTCCGCCAATCGCGACAACACGGGTAACCGTGGCAACAAAACCGACCCGCCTAACGGCGGCAACGGTGGCAATGGTGGCAACGGCACCCCCGTTAACAACAGAGGAGCAGTCGAACCTCCAACCATAATAAACGAGCAAACCAGCGAATGCGTCATGATCAAGATCAACAAACAAGAGTGGGCTCGCTGTCGTGATGCCTTACGAGGCAACCCTCTACCCTTCGGATCTCAGCAAGAACTGCTAATGGGATACCATTGGCTCCTGAAGGAAGAATTCAAGCGTCAAGTGTAAACAATTGTGCAACTCGAGGCGCGCAAAAAGGCGGCAGACGAATCAAGCCTTCAACATGCTGGGCTCTCCTCCCACGGAGGATCCTCCTCAAAGGGCAACGGGTACCTCGCAAACAAGAGGCGATCTCGGATGGCCCATCTCACCGAGCAGGAACGCATAGAAGCTGCAAAGGTCCTCGACTTCAGCTCTATGACAGTCGATAGTGTTGGAGATATGCCCTAGAGGTAATAATAAATGTAGTTATTATTATATATCTTTGTGTTTATGATAAATGTTTACATTCATGCTATAATAGTATTAACAAGGAAACCATTAATACTTGTGTGTTTTGTAAACTTAATTTGAAGTCCCTAGTATAGCCTCTATACTTCACTAGCTTGTTGGTTGATTGATGATGTGGTTTCTTTGTCATGAACATTGAGATGTTATCAACAACAAGATCATATCGTTAGGAGAATGATATGGTGGACATACTCCTATAGACAAGCATAGCATAAAGATCAAGTCATTTCAATAGTTCAATTGCTATATGCTTTCTGATACATAGTAACCTAATTCCTTCGACCATGAGATCATGCATATCACCTTTACTGGATGGATGCTTTGATGTCATCAAACACCACACCGTAACAGGGTGGCTATAAAGGTGGCATTGAGTGTTCGGAAAGTATTGGTTGAAACACATGGATCAAGAGTGGGATTTGTCCATCCACATGACGGATAGATATTCTCTGGCCCTCTCGGTGAAATGTCATCCAATTAGCTTGCAAGCATGTGACTTGGTCACAAGGGATCACATATCACGGAACGAGAAAAGAGTACTTATCAAGAACGAGGATGAACTAGGTATGCGTAGATACCGACGATCATAACCTCGGATAAGTAACATATCGTGAGACAAAGGGAAATTGGTATCGTATGTAAGTGGTTCATTCGATCGCAAAGTAATCGTAGAAATATGTGGGAGCCATATGAATTTCCAGATTCCTCTATTGGTTATTGCTCGGAGAAGTGTCTCGATCATGTCCGCATAATTCACGAACCGTAGGGAGACACACTTAAGGATTCACGTTGTTTGAGTAGTTATGGTATTATGAGAAAGAGACCGAATGTTGTTCGAGTCTCGGATGGGATCCGGATATCACGAGGTGATCCGAATGGTCCGGAGAATAAGATTCATATAAGGAAAGTTCCGCTTTGAGTTGGGGAATGGTTCCGTGTTTTCATCGAACATTCTAGAAGGTCCTGAATGTCCCAAGACCGGAGGGGAAGGGTACATGAGTGTGTCATTACATATTGGAATGATTGCATCATGTACTAAGTATTCTTGCTGTCCCAAATAAAGGATTTATTTAAATCCTAAATTGAAAAGTCAAACGGCTAGTTTGAAAGTCAAACGGCAGTTTTGGGAAGTGGGAAAAGAGGAGGAGAGGTGGAGGCCGAGTTGGAGGAGGGTTCCTCCCCTTGGCCGGCGCACCTCCCTAGGCCGAGTTGGGGAGGAACTCCTCCCCTTGGCCGGCCAGCCTCCAACCTATATAAGGAGGCGTGGCTCCTCCTACACACACAAGTTTCCTATCCTCTAAACTAAACCCTAGATCTAGACCCCGGTTTAGAGCTATTCGGTTTAGAGCCTTCTAATTGGTTTAGAGCCTTCTAATTGGTTTAGAGCCTTCTAATTGGTGTGTCTAATTACTAGACCACTAATAGCCTCTCTCATAAGCTCCACCATACTCGCACCGGCTTAAGGCGAAGCCTCATGATTTCCCTCTACCTCCGGTACCACGCCACAGGTGCCGGAATCGCGAGGAGAGTGCTACAACCTCCGCTGCTTTGAACAAGGAGAGGAAGGTCTTCGTCGAGTACCGAACGTGTGACCGATCATGGGAGCGCTAAGGGAACGCCGGGAAGGATCGCTCACGCGATCTTGAGATCGGAAAGAGTACGACTACATCACCCACGAATCTGCTCTCGTTAACCGCTTTGGAATCTTCGAGGGTGAGTTATTCCATCGACTCGTTGCTACAATCTAGTAGATAGATCTTGGCTTGTTTGTTTGTATGCGATAGAAAATTTTTGTTTTCCATGCTACGAACCCCTACAAAGGGTATCGAGCCGTGTCTATATGTAGATCATTGCAGCAGTAGAACACAATGGTCATTGTGGGCGTTGATGCTTTTATTGTAGATTGCTTTTGTGTACTTTGCATCTTGCGGTATGTTGGGATGAAGCGGCCGGCTAACCTTACATGACATCGCTCATGAGACTTGCTTCACGCTTGACATGCAACTCGTTTTGCATAAGTGGCTTTATGGGTGCCTGCTTTCCTAGCATAGTAAAGATCCAATTTACAACGGGTGATCAACAATGCTATAATCAATGTTGTGGTTCTTCTTCGTAAGTTAGAACCACACTAATGGAAAGCCCCAAACCACGTAAAATAAGCAAAGAAAGAAGAAGCGACTAACTTTGTTTTGCGGTGTGCAGGATGTGATATGGCCATGATTGTGATTATATTTGATGTATGCAATGTTCCTTATTGTAAGTTGGCAACCGCAGGAGCCATATGGTTGTCTTTAATTCTGTTAAGACTCGTGTCTATTCAAAATAGTTGTAATAGTTGAAGCTGGTGGACGACAACCATGAAGAAGCGTCAATGACCTTGATGCTATGCCGTGATGATGGAGATCATATTCGCTTGAAGATGAAGATCGGAAGCACAAAGAAGAAAGGCCATATGATATCAGATATTATGTAGTGCATGTGATGTTAATCCTTTATGCTTCTTGTATTTCTTAGTAGACGACGGTAGCATTATAAGATGATCCATGATGCACATAAATTTCAAGTTCTAAAGTGTTCACCCTTAGTATGCACTGCCAAAGCTTGTCGCTCAAACACCACGTGATGATCGGGTGTCTTTGATTCCGCTGGTGAATACAACGTAAGCAAGCCAGATTTGCTTATGCGGTAGCTAAGGTTTGATCTTGACGAGCCTAGCATGTATGCAGACATGGCCTCGTGAACACGGATCGCCGAAGGCAAAGCATGAATCATATAGTAGATATGATGAACATGATGATTGTTCGCCATTAAAACTATATCAGCTCTCGTGATGATCGGTGTTGATGTAGTGGATTTGGTCTGTGATCACTAAAACAATGTGAGGGATGTTGTTTTGAGTGGAGTTCACCTAGTTTAATTTCATTAATTAATTTGAACTCAATTTGTCATAAACTTAGTCTAAACTATTGCAAATATGTTGTAGATCAATGGCAGCCCCTACCATCAATTTTAATGCGTCCTAGAGAAAGAAAAGTTGAAAACAATGGAAGCAACTTCAGATTGGTTCCGCAATTTGAGGATTGTCCTCACAGTGGTAATTTGACCTATGTGCCGGATGCACCGCTAGGTGACCCACCTGCAGGTGATGCTACCGATGAAGTAAAGAATGTTTACCTCGCTCAAGAATCAGTACTCCATAGTTCAGGTGCTATCTTGTATGGTTTAGAATCGAGCTTGTAAAAGGTTTGAAGAGTCGATCCATATGATATTGTCGAGGATCTCAAATTAATCTTTGAGACTCATGCGGCAATTGAAAGTTATGAAGCTTCAAAAGTTCTTTAACTGCAAGATGGAAGAGGGTAGCTCCGCAAGGAGCATGTGCTTAAGATGTCCGGGCACGCAAATAAACTTCAAAGTTTGGGTATAGTGATTCCTAATACTTTGGGAGTTTACCGATCCTCCAATCACTACCACCAAGTTACAAGAACTTTGTGATGAACTACAACATGCGTAACATGAACAAAGAGTTGCCGTAACTATTTGCTATGTTAAAATCTGCGAAGTGGAGATCAAGAAAGAGCACCAAGTGTTGATGGTCAATAAGACCACCAAATTCAAGAAAGGCAAGTCTAAGCAAAGGGACACTTCAAGAAGGGTGGTAAGAAAGTTACCACGCCGACGAAGAAGACCAAGGCTGGACCTAAGCCTGAAACCGAGTGCTTTTACCGCAAGGAGAAGGTCATCGAAGCGGAATTGCCCAAGGTACTTGGGATTTGAAGAACGGCAACATCAAGAAGAAAGGTATATCTGATATACATGTTATTGATGTGTATCTCACTAGTACTGTAGTAGTGCCCGGTATTTGATAATCGGTTCGTTGCTCATATTTGTAACTCGAAACAGAGCTGCAGAATAAACGGAAGCTAGTGAAGAACGAGGTGACGGCGCGCGTGGAAACGGATCAAAGGTTGATGTGATCGCGTCGGCACGCTACCTCTTCATCTACCATCGGGATTAGTTTTATACTTAAATAATTGTTATTTGGTGCTCGTTAAGCATGAACATTATATCGTGATCTTGTTTATTGCGAGACTTACTTGTTTAAATCCGAGAATAATGGTTGTTCGATTTATATGAGTAATATGTTTTACGCACATGCACCTTTGATAGATGGTCTATTCATGTTGAATCTCGATAGTAGAAATACATATTAATAACATTGAAGCTAAACGATTGAAATCAAGCGATAACTCGACCTATATGTGGCAATCGCTGCCTTGGTCACATTGGAGTGAAACGATGAAGAAACTCCATTCGATGGACTTCTTGAATCACTTGATTTTGAATCACTTGAAAGATGCGAGGCATGTCCGATGGGTAAAATGACTAAGACTCCATTTTCTCGGTATGATGGAGCGAGCTACGGACTTATTGGAAATCATACATACCGATGTGTGTGGTCCAATGAGTGTAGCATCGCCAAGTTGGTTATCGTTATGTTCTTACCTTCACGGATGACTTAAGTAGATATGGGTGTATCTATTTCATGAAACATAAGTCCAAACTTTCGAGAAGTTTAAGGAGTTTCAAAGTGAGGTAGAGAATCAACGTAACAAGAAGATTAAATTTCTACGCTCGATCGTGGAGGTGAATATCTAAGTTGCGAGTTTGGCGAGCATTTAAGGAAATGTGGAATACTTTCGCGATTGACACCGCCGAACACCACAACAGAATGGTGTGTCCGAACGTCAGAATCGAACTCTCTTAGATATGGTTCGTTCTATGATGTCACTTACGGATCTACCACTATCATTTTGGGGTTATGCATTAGAAACAGCATTCACTTTAAATAGGGCACCGCCTAAACCGTTGAAACGACACCATATGAATTATGGTTTGGGAAGAAACCTAAATTGTCGCTCCTTAAAGTTTGGGGATGCAAGCCTATGTAAAGAAGTTACAAATGGACAAGCTTGAACCCAAAGCGGAAAAATGCGTCTTCATAGGATACCCAAGGAAACTATTGGGTATACCTTTATCATAGATCCGAAGGCAAAATCTTCGCCAAGAATGGATCCTTTCTAGAGAAGGAATTTCTCTCGAAAGAGGTGACTGAAGGAAAGTAGAACTCGACGAGGTTGTCGAACCTTCTCTCGAATTACAAGTAGCGCAAAGACCGAAGAAGTTCCTGTGGTGCCGCACTAATAAGAGAGGAAGCTAATGATGGTGATCATGAAACTTCGGTTGAAGTTGCCGCAGAGCCTCGGAGGTCAACGAGAACTCGCACCACTCCATTGGTATGATTCCGTTATGAATGTCATGTTGGTGGACAACACCGATGACCCCGAGACATATGAGGAAGCGATGATGAGCCCAGATTCCAATAAATGGCAAGAAGCCATGAAATCCGAGATTGGATCCATGTACGAAAACCAAGTATGGACTTTGGTGGACTTACCGGATGGCCGGAAGGTCATCGAGAACAAATGGATTTTCAAGAAGAAAACAGATGTCGATGGTAATGTTATGTTTATAAAGCTCGACTTGTCGCAAAGGGTTTCAAATTCAAGGAGTTGACTACGATGAGACTTTCTCACCGTAGCGGCTTAAAGTCTGTGAGGATTATGTTAGCAATCGCTGCATATTATGATTATGAGATATGGCGATGGATGTCAAACAGCATTCCTCAATGGAGACATTGATGAAGAGTTGTATATGATACAACCCAAAGGTTTTGTCGATCCTAAAGATGCTAACAAGGTATGCAAGCTTCAACGGTCCATCTATGGATTGAAGCAAGCATCCAGTTGGAATCAACGCTTTGATAAGGTAATCAAAAGTTTTGGTTTTATACAAACTTATGGAGAAGCTTGTATTTACAAGAAAGTGAGGGAGCTCTGTAGCATTCTTAATACCGTATGTGGATGACATATTGTTGATTGGGAATGATGTAGACCTTCTTAATAGTGTCAAAGAGTATTTGAATAATAGTTTTCAATGAAGGATCTTGGCGAGCTTACATATTAGGCATAAAGATTTATAGAGATAGATCAAACGCCAAATATCATTATCACAAAGTACATATTTGGACAAAGTTCTAAAGAGGTTTGAATGGAAGATAGCAAGAAAGGGTTCTTGCCCATGTTGCTAATACGACCTTGAGTAAAGCTCAAAGTCCGACATCGCGTAAGATAGAGAAAGGATGAGTAAAACTCCCTATGCCTCAGCCATAGGATCTCTAATGTATGCCATGCTATGTACTAGACCCGACATCGCATATGTCGTTAGTCTAACTAGCAGATATCAAAGTGATCCAGAGTGGATCATTGGACAATGTCAAAAACATCCTTAAATACTTGAGAAGAACTAAGGATATGGTTCTTTCTTATGGAGGTGATGAACAGCTCGTTGTTAATGGTTACACCGATGCTAGTTGGAACACCGATCCGGATGATTCTAAATCACAACTGGATAATGTATTTATTTTGAATGGTGCAAAGCTTAGGGAGGAGTGCAAAGCAAAGCGTTGTGGCGAGATCTTCAATCAATCGGAATACATGGTCGCTTTGAGGCTTCACAAGAAGCGATATGGATGAAAGAGTTCATTACAGAGCTGGTGTGGTTCCAAGTGCTGGACCCAATGTCTATCTATCGTGATAACATGGGCGCCATAGCCAATGCGCAAGAACCAAGGTCACACAAGAAGTCAAGCATATCAAGCTGCGCTTTTCACGCTATTCGAGAACATATCCGGGATGGGGATATAAAGATTTGCAAAGTACACACAGATCTGAATGTGGCGGATCCTGACTAAACCTCTCCGAGGGCAAAACATGACCAACACCAAACTGCCATGGGTGTTCGGTATATTACCATGTAATCTAGATTGGATGACTCTAGTGCAAGTGGGAGACTGTTGGAGATATGCCCTAGAGGTAATAATAAATGTAGTTATTATTATATATCTTTGTGTTTATGATAAATGTTTACATTCATGCTATAATAGTATTAACAAGGAAACCATTAATACTTGTGTGTTTTGTAAACTTAATTTGAAGTCCCTAGTATAGCCTCTATACTTCACTAGCTTGTTGGTTGATTGATGATGTGGTTTCTTTGTCATGAACATTGAGATGTTATCAACAACAAGATCATATCGTTAGGAGAATGATATGGTGGACATACTCCTATAGACAAGCATAGCATAAAGATCAAGTCATTTCAATAGTTCAATTGCTATATGCTTTCGATACATAGTAACCTAATTCCTTCACCATGAGATCATGCATATCACCTTTACTAGATGGATGCTTTGATGTCATCAAACACCACACCGTAACAGGGTGGCTATAAAGGTGGCATTGAGTGTTCGGAAAGTATTGGTTGAAACACATGGATCAAGAGTGGGATTTGTCCATCCACATGACGGATAGATATTCTCTGGGCCCTCTCGGTGAAATGTCATCCAATTAGCTTGCAAGCATGTGACTTGGTCACAAGGGATCACATATCACGGAACGAGAAAGAGTACTTATCAAGACGAGGATGAACTAGGTATGCAGAGATACCGACGATCATAACCTCGGATAAGTAACATATCGTGAGACAAAGGGAAATTGGTATCGTATGTAAGTGGTTCATTCGATCGCAAAGTAATCAGAGAAATATGTGGGAGCCATATGAATTTCCAGATTCCTCTATTGGTTATTGTCGGAGAAGTGTCTCGATCATGTCCGCATAATTCACGAACCGTAGGGAGACACACTTAAGGATTCGACGTTGTTTGAGTAGTTATGGTATTATGAGAAAGAGACCGAATGTTGTTCGAGTCTCGGATGGGATCCGGATATCACGAGGTGATCCGGAATGGTCCGGAGAATAAGATTCATATAAGGAAAGTTCCGCTTTGAGTTGGGGAATGGTTCCGTGTTTTCATCGGGAACATTCTAGAAGGTCCGGAATGTCCCACTCCGGAGGGGAAGGGTACATGAGTGTGTCATTACATATTGGAATGATTGCATCATGTACTAAGTATTCTTGTTGTCCCAAATAAAGGATTTATTTAAATCCTAAATTGAAAAGTCAAACGGCTAGTTTGAAAGTCAAACGGCAGCTTTGGGAAGTGGGAAAAGAGGAGGAGAGGTGGAGGCCGAGTTGGAGGAGGGTTCCTCCCTTGGCCGGCCAAGACTCCCTAGGCCGAGTTGGGGAGGAACTCCTCCCTGGCCGGCCAGCCTCCAACCTATATAAGGAGGCAGGGCCCTCCTAGACACACAAGTTTCCTATCCTCTAAACTAAACCCTAGATCTAGACCCCGGTTTAGAGCTATTCGGTTTAGAGCCTTCTAATTGGTTTAGAGCCTTCTAATTGGTGTGTCTAATTACTAGACCACTAATAGCCTCTCTCATAAGCTCCACCATACTGCACCGCTTTAAGGCGAAGCCTGCGGGATTTCTCTACCTCCGGTACCACGCCAGGTCTGCCGAATCGCGAGGAGAGTGCTACAACCTCCGTCTTTGGAACAAGGAGAGGAAGGTCTTCGTCGAAAATCGAACGTGACCGATCATGGAGCGCCAAGGAACGCGGCGCCGGAAGGATCGTCTACGCGATCTTGAGATCGGAAAGAGTACGACTACATCACCCACGAGAATCTGCTCTCGTTAAACGCTTTGGAATCTTCGAGGGTGAGTTATTCCATCGACTCGTTGCTACAATCTAGTAGATAGATCTTGGCTTGTTTGTTTGTATGCGATAGAAAATTTTTGTTTTCCATGCTACGAACCCCTACAGATAGACGGGGCAACGTGGTCCCCAAGACGCCGCAGGCCGCGGTGACAGCAGCCACCATGTACCTCCTCAACAACCAGCCGCCAGCTGGAGATCCCCGAGCCGCCATGCACCAATCTATGATCGCGGGCTTAGGACTAATCGAGGCCGCCCTCGACAAGGAGCCAACACTGGAGCCAAAAAAAAAGGCAAAGCGCTACTCCTCGCCCTCATCCAGCGACAACAGTCACGACCTGTCTCGACGCCGCCGCTCACAGTGACACGACCACGACTATGATGCGCGCGACGACCTCACGCAGCGCAAGATCGACAAATCAAGGGAACGACGTGCTCAGTCGACTGATTCAGAAGACGAGGATGTAGAGCTCTGTGGCGCTAGATGCTTCAGTAGGTCCATCAGGCAAAAGCGAATGCCCAAGGGGTTTAAACTCCCATCGGAGAACCTGAAGTTTGACGGCCTACAGGACCCAAAGATCTGGCTGGAAGACCACATCTCCTCCGTTAGGCTCCATGGTGGCAGTCGAATCACGGCCATGCAATGCTTACAGCTACAGCTGCAAGGCGTCGCCCGAGCATGGCTCAACAACCTCCCATGCGGATCCATTCGCAGTTGGGATGAACTGGTTTACAGCTTCGTGCGCAACTTCAAGTGCACCTACAAGCGGCCTGCATCAATCGAAGAGCTGAGATGCTGCCAGCAAAGATCGGGCGAATCGCTACGCTCCTACATCCAAAGATGGTCCATCATCAAGAACTCCGCAAAGAACATCTCGCAGGATCGCGCGATTGACGCATTCAACAGCGGCGTCCGCCGCATAGAGCTCAAAGAACATCTCTCTCTCTCTCTCTCTGCGATAGATGGCTCAACCAGGGGACAATCTGTTGTCAGTGTCACTGCTGACGCCTCCGGCTCCTTCTCCATATTCCAGATCAAAGCACCCAAGTGGCAGATACCAGCATTATCAAGGTAAGCTTCCCTTCTACTCCTTGCGACCATCGGGAGATACACCGATCCTCACAAAAAGTTGTCATGTGGCTCTTCTTTTGTTGTTGGATCAAACAGACCGCAGGCGCTCTAGATGAAAGGTACCCATGGCGACCATGACGAGAGACACATCACCAACAAGCCCAACTTCCTCTCTACTCGATGTATGCAACAAGAGAGCCATCTTGTAAAATACAAGTCTCTCTTTGATTGAATGTATGCTATACTGGTGAATTTCAGGTATCCAACATGCTTCAGTTCACGTGATGGTACACCAACAAGCCTAACTTCCTCTCTACTCGATGTCTGCAACAAGAGAGCCATCGTGTAAAAGACAAGTCTCTCTTTGATTGAATGTATGCTATAATGGTTAATTTCAGGTATCCAACATGCTTCAGTTCACGTGATGGTACTATTAGGTTAGATCTAGCTAGACCCATAAACGGATGATCATATACTTGCTCGCTGCTGCACATCATTTATTCCATTCTTTTTAACCAAATAAATTCACTCAATGGTTGCATCAACATAGTTCGCCAATGCCAATTCGTTATGTTGTTGTCCCTAAGTTGAGGACTGTCATGTTACTATTGTTGCATGTAGGTATTCGCCTTCCATTCTTCCTAACAAAATAAATTTACTCAGCGCTTTCACCAACCTAATCTATAGAACAATCCTTCTAACAATGCCAGTTTTTCTTTTGTTGTCCCTAAGTTGATCGCTAACATGTTACTGTTGTTGGCCGCTGCTATTTGCCTTCCAATCTTCCTAACAAAATTAATTCACTCAAAGGTTGACACAAAATAATTTGTAGGACAATCATTCTAACAATTCCAATTCGTTCTGTTGTTTTCCCTAAGTTGAGGACTAACATGTTACTCCCTCTGACATGGGTATACCCTATAGGTACTCGAGCTTGGTATATACGGCCTGAATACGTAGAGGCCCACAGTGTCGCCAAGGCCCAAATGAAGAACTCGAGTAAAGTACGGACTCTCGATTGCTTGAAGAACAAGATGAAGCTAAAGATAGAAAGTTCAAAGGGGAAAACCCTAACATGTAACCGACTCGACCTGCTACCTGAGACCTAGCCTATCTATATAAAGGCTAGGAGCGGCGGCGAGGAGGACACACGTAACCCTAGTTTCCACAACCTTCGTCAGTTTGCATCTGCGCACCATTGTAATCTTCAATTCCTTTGATAATTCCACGAGCAGACAAGCAGGAGTAGGGACATCTACGAGGCCTGAACCTGGGTAAATCTTTGAGTCCCCTGTGTGCTTGTTTGCTAGCCGATAGATGTCTCCAGCGCTCCCTCCTTTTCCAAAACCCAAGTCCATAACAATGGGCATTGATGAGTTAAACCCTCGTCAATTGGCGCCGTCTGTGGGAATTGGGAGTGCTGATGTTGCGGCTTCTTCGGCCCCATCAACCGCGATCTACAACTCAGCAACAGCGGAGATTCGCAACTCTTCAGCGTGTTCGACTTCACCGTCCACACACCGGCCACTCGCCCGGCTTTCGAGTCCGTGGGCAACGGAATCAGCCTGGCGATCGGGAGTTTCTGCTTCCAAGTCGGTCAGATGGGCACGCTTCACATGCCTGACCAGCCGATGGTACCATCGATTTCTCCAGCATCGTGGTTCCCTCCATCTATTGGCACCCTCAGCGAGCTCAACGCCCCGACAACAGTCGAGAACACGGTCAGCGACAGCAGTCGCGACTCCGATCTAAGCGATCTGGCAACTGAAGACGGAACCTACGGTTCTGGATCTGAAAGTTGCAGGAGCAGCAGCTTCCCCAACCACTTCATGTGCGCCGTCATCAACGCGGGCGACACCTCCGCCAATCGCGACAACACGGGTAACCGTGGCAACGAAACCGACCCGCCTAGCGGCGGCAACGGTGGCAATGGTGGCAACGGCACCCCCGTTAATAACGGATGAGCAGTCGAACCTCCAACCATAATAAACGAGCAAACCGGCGAACACGTCATGATAAATCCCAACGAACAAGAGTGGGCTCGCTGCCAAGATGCCTTACGAGGCAACCCTCTACCCTTCGGATCTCCGCAAGAACTGCTAATGGGATACCATTGGCTCCCGAAGGAAGAATTCAAGCGTCAAGTGCAAACAATCGCGCAACTCGAGGCACGCAAAAAGGCGGCAGACGAATCAAGCCTTCGACATGCTGGGCTCTCCTCCCACGGAGGATCCTCCTCAAAGGGCAATGAGTACCTCGCAAACAAGAGGCGATCTTGGATGGCCCATCTCACCGAGCAGGAACGCATAGAAGCTGCAAAGGTCCTCGACTTCAGCTCTATGACAGTCGATACACGGGGCAACGTGGTCCCCAAGACGCCGCAGGCCGCGGTGACAGCAGCCACCATGTACCTCCTCAACAACCAGCCGCCAGCTGGAGATCCTCGAGCCGCCATGCACCGATCTACGATCGCGGGCTTGGGACTAATCGAGGCCGCCCTCGACAAGGAGCCAACACTGGAGCCAAAAAAGGCAAAGCGCTACTCCTCGCCCTCATCCAGCGACGACAGTCACGACCTGTCTCGACGCCGCCGCTCACGGCGACACGACCACGACTATGATGCGCGTGACGACCTCACGCAGCGCAAGATCGACAAATCAAGGGCACGACGTGCTCAGTCGACTGATTCAGAAGATGAGGATGTAGAGCTCTATGGCGCCAGATGCTTCAGCAGGGCCATTAGGCAAAAGCGAATGCCCAAGGGGTTTAAACTCCCATCGGAGAACCCGAAGTTTGATGGCCTACATGACCCAAAGATCTGGCTGGAAGACCACATCGCCTCCGTTAGGCTCCATGGTGGCAGTCGAAGCACGGCCATGCAATGCTTACAGCTACAACTGCAAGGCGCCGCCCGAGCATGGCTCAACAACCTCCCACGCGGATCCATTCGCAGTTGGGATGAACTGGTTTACAACTTTGTGCGCAACTTCAAGTGCACCTACAAGCGGCCTGCATCAATCGAAGAGCTGAGATGCTGCCAGCAAAGATCGGGCGAATCGCTACACTCCTACATCCAAAGATGGTCCATCATCAAGAACTCCGCAGAGAACATCTCGCAGGATCGTGCGATTAATGCATTCAACGGCGGCGGCCGCCGCATAGAGCTCAGGGAGGAGCTGGGCCGCTCAAAGCCCAAGACCATCGACCACCTGATGGAAATCGCGAATTGGTAGGCCAACAGAGAAGATTCGGTGAAGAATCGCGTTCACTCTGACGAGGAGGCAGAACTCGAGCGCAGACGCGACCGCCGAGGCAAACGCCGCATGCGCATCTATGATGTCCGCGACGACATCAACATGGTCGCAGCTGGCTACGCCGACAGACGTGATGATAACCGCAACAGCGAATACCACAGCGGTGGATACCGCGACTCCGAGAAAACCACGCAAGTGTGGCAACGCCGCAATCGTGATGAGGCACCCGCGACATCCATTGAAGACAAACTGTCCGGGCCATGTACGGTGCACTTCTACATCGACAAGCATGATGGAAAGAAGAAGTCCAGCCACCTCCTCAAGGACTGTCACGAGTTCCTCAAACTACATGAGGGATTAGTTCGGATGAATCGTAACGCAGTCGAAAGAGGCTACAGAGCCGCTCCAGGCGCCGTGGCACATGGCGCTCTGCCACCACCACCTAGACTACCCCCAAACGCAGTTGCGCCAGACCAACACCAGGGAGGCGAACCATACCCACGAGCCATGGGTACCATGATGATCCAAAAAGGACGCCCCTCTAACAGGGTGCAGAAGGCCATCACTCGCCAAGTCAACTTGGCCACAAACTCGCCGCCATCCACCACTGAGTACCTCAGCGGAAGCGAGTCCTGCATCACCTTCGACAAACGCGACCATCCGCCTCAAGTACCTCGTCCAGGCCATTGTCCCCTCGTACTCGAGGCTCAAATCGAAGGTTTCGACATGAGCCGCGCCTTCATGGATGGCGGAAGCGGCATCAACCTTATATTCACGAGTACCTTGCGAGCAATGAGGATCCCTCTGACTTGCCTAGAAGCCTCGGACACAACATTCCACGGCATCGTCCCAGGAAAAGGCGTATATCCCCTGGGCAAAATCAACCTCGACGTCATCTTCGGCACGCCAAAAAACTTTCGGCGCGAGCGCATCGACTTTGAGGTCGTCGACTGGCCCTCACAGTACCACTGCATCCTCGGACATGTCGCGTTCGCTAGGTTCATGGCAGTACCACACTATGCCTACTTGCAGATGAAAATGCCAGGTCCCAATGGCGTCATCACAATCAACGGGAGCTTCGAGAGATCCGACAGTTGCGACAGGGAATTCAACAGAATTTCCCAGTCCTTTGGCATGCAGGAAGAACTCACGAGACTAAAGGAGTCGACAGACAATAGTCTGCCTCCCCTAAGCCTGCGAAGCTCGCCCGATCTATCTTTCGACTCATTGGTGCACACACAGAAAGTGCAGGTCCACCCATCGGATCCCGCCAAGATGGCCCTCATCGCCAACAACTTGAGTCCCGCATAGGAACTCGTGCTCGTCGAATTCCTCTGTGAGTACTAGGAAATCTTCGCCTGGTGTCCAGCGGACATGCCAGGAGTTCCCAAGGAATTCGCCAAGCACGCACTCAACATCAACCCAGACGCAAGGCCAGTCAAGCAAACAATCCGGTGATTATCTGAGCCACGAGAAAAGGCAGTCGGAATGGAGATCAACAGACTCCTCGATGCCAAGTTCATACGCGAGATCAACGAAAGCACTTGGCTCGCCAACATGGTGCTAGTACCAAAAAGGGACACGGATATCCTGCGGATGTGCGTGGACTTCACCTCTCTGAATAAGCACTATCCAAAGGATCACTTCCCGTTACCGTGAATCGACCAGATCATCGACTCCACCGCGGGATGCGAGCGCCTCTGCTTCCTCGGCACCTACTCAGGCTATAATCAGATTCGAATGAAGGAGGAAGATCAAGAAAAAACAGCGTTTACAACACCCTTCGGTGTGTTCTGCTATAACACAATGCCTTTCGGGCTAAAAAATGCAGGAGCCACCTACCAGCGGTGCATGCAGGCTTGCCTCAAGGATCAACTTGGTCGCAACATTCAAGTCTATGTCGATGACATAGTAATCAAAACCAAGGAGGAAGCTTCCCTAATCGACGATTTACGCGAAACCTTCGCCAACCTCGACCGCTACCGGATCAAGCTCAATCTAGACAAATGCGCCTTCGGCGTACCATCTGGGCAACTACTCGGATATCTCATCTCTGCGAGAGGAATCGAGGCAAACCCGAAGAAAATAAAAGCCATACTGGCCATGGAGAAGCCGAAAAACATAAGGGGTGTCCAAGAATGGTCGGCAAATCATCCCTCACCGATTCATCAGTCAGATGGGTGAAAAGGCACTGCCCTTCTACCAACTCCTCCGCAAAGCTGAAAAGTTCGAGTGGACCAACGAAGCACAGGAAGCATTCGAAGACCTCAAGTTCCTGCTATCCACTTCGCCAGTACTAGTGACCCCACGAGAAAGGGAACCACTGTTGCTATATATCTCCGCCACCAACCAGGTGGTCAGCACAATGCTCGTGGTCGAACGAGCCGAAGAAAACAAGGTCCACGGGGTACAGCGCCCAGTCTACTACCTCAGCGAGTTCCTCACACCAATAAAATAGCGGTACCCGCACTACCAGAAGCTGGCGTACGGCGTCTTCATGACCGCCCGGCGACTACACCACTACTTCCAGGAACACCCAATCATGGTGGTCAACGACGCCCCGCTGGGGCATATCCTCAATAACCCTGACACCACGGGGCGAGACGCGCTTTGGGGAATTAAATTGTCTTCACGAGACATCACATACGAAAAGCACGATGCAATCAAATCGCAAGCTCTCCCTGACTTCCTCGTGCACTAGATGGAGAACCAGCTCCCCGAAAAACCAGATATGTCCTACCTCTGGACAATGCACTTCGATCGATCCAAACGGAAGGATGGAGCAGGTGTAGGTGTCATACTGACATCGCCCCAAGGGGACAAGCTGAAATATATCCTGCGCATGCAGTTCACCGCCTCCAACAACGAAGCTGAATACGAAGCCCTGCTACACGGGATGAGGATGGCAAAACCCTGCGGCGCCAAGAGGCTCATTATATACGGCGACTCCAAGCTGGTCGTCAACCAAACAATGCATGAGTGCGACGCACTAAACGACAACATGATCGCGTACCACGACCTCTACGACACACTCGAAGGGGACTTTGACGGCTGCGAGCTGCGACACGTAGGTCGCGAAAGCAATGAAGAGGCGGACGCACTCGCCAACATAGGCTCTACCTATGCCCCCATACCACCTAGGGTATTTCTCGAGCGCATCTGCGAACTCTCCATCAAGCCAAAGGCAGCAGAGAAGAAAGCAAGCGCAGCAACGGATTCGGGGGCTACGCCACCCAATGAGCCAATGGCACTCGACGATCTGGAGCTAGATACAGGACTCGAAGGACCAATGAGCGTCATGATGATCGAGTCATCTTGGAATAAGCTGTACATCACGTACCTCCTCAGCAAAAGGCTACCGGACTATCCGACTGATGCACGACACATCGCACGGCGATCCAAGGCATTCGCTGTTATCAACGGCAAACTATACAAGCGCAACATCACAGGAGTGCTCTAGCGATGCGTCTCCACGGCCGATGGAAGAGTTGTTCTCTTCGAAATCCATGAGGGAACCTGCGGACACCATGCTGGTAGTCGTACCCTCGTGGCTAAAGCTCTACGAGCTGGATTCTACTGGCCTATGGCCATGCGTGACGCCAAGGACATCGTCCAGAAGTGCAACGCGTGCCAGCGATTCGCGGACAAGCCGCACACACCTAGCACAGAGCTCCAGCCAATTCCATTGGCCTGACCCTTCGCGCAATGGGGACTCGACATGGTCGGCAAGCTCCCCAAGTCCTCACGAGAAGGTTATGTCTACCTCCTAGTTGCAGTCGACAAGTTCACCAAGTGGATTGAGGCCATGCCAGTGACCAATCAATCAGGGCACAACGTAGCCAAGTTCTTCGAATCCATCGCCTTCCGCTTCAGAGTGCCACACAGCATCATCATAGACAATGGGACGAACTTCACATCCAAGGAGTTCCAAGAATTCTACAAGAATCTGGGAATCAACATCAGCTACGCCTCAGCACATCATCCACGCACCAACCGGACGAAAAGGCGAACGGGCTCACACAAGGCATCAAGAAGCGACTCCTCCGGCCACTCGAACAAGCCACGGGTTGCTGGCCAGATGAGCTACAATCAGTACTCTGGAGCCTACGCACAACTCCAAACGGTGCTATAGGCTACACCCCGTTATTTATGGTGCACGGAGCTGAAGCGGTGCTACCGGCTGAGGTACGGTACAAAGCGCCGCACGTGGTCGCTTACAGCGAGCAAGAGTCAACCCTGGCACTCGAAGACTCCGTCGACCTCCTTGGCGAGGCAAGGGAAATCTCCGCGGAAAGATCAACGATCTACCAAAGAAACCTCAAGCAATTACCACAGGGAGGCTACGCCTGATCCTTCGTCAAAAGGCGACCTGGTCCTGATCAAGCAAAGAAGGACATCTCAAGCTCGAGTCCCCCGAGGGACCATACGCTTACGTATAATCCCTGTAGAGCCTATCACCTTCAAGATTTAGAGACAGGAGTCGCATACTCTAACCCCTGGAACGTCGCGTAGCTGCGATGCTTCTACCCTGTGAGATCCAGGCACATGGCTTAATAGGATTGATAGGATACCCATATCAACAAGTTGCAACTTCTTTTTCGGAAGCTCATTCGAAAAGAACTCTAAGGTTAAGCGTGCTTGGCCTAGAGCAATTCTAGGATGGGTGACTGACCGGGAAGTGGGTAACCGGGTGCGCACGAGTGAGGACAAAGTGCTCAGAAAAGACTAGTGTTGGTCTGTGGGGCCAGTCTAGATATCATATTAAGTCGCCAGAGGACACCCCGGGCCTAGGAGTGGACGGGGTGTTACAAGTGGTATCAGAGCCGACCCTTGCGATTACACGGGTATGTGCGGGTCAGTGGCGGGACATGTGGAGCATGGCGCGTGTGGCCCGGAGTGGACACAACATGGCACATGTGCCGGCACTGGACGCACAGACGCGTGCCAAGAGGGAACGTTCCTGGGGTGTGCTTGATCGATGAGGGCATCAATCTTCTAAAGGGTGGGTGTATGTGAGATCCAGGCACATGGCTTAATAGGATTGATAGGATACCCATATCAACAAGTTGCAACTTCTTTTTCGGAAGCTCATTCGAAAAGAACTCTAAGATTAAGCGTGCTTGGCCTAGAGCAATTCTAGGATGGGTGATCGACCGGGAAGTGGGTAACCGGGTGCGCACGAGTGAGGACAAAGTGCTCAGAAAAGACTAGTGTTGGTCTGTGGGGCCAGTCTAGATATCCTATTAAGCTGTCAGGAGTGACACCCCCCGGGCCCAGGAGTGGACGGGGTGTTACATACCCTTAGTCGTTTTTACTTTTATATTGCAAATAAGGCCACTCAGCCAAGGCTACTTAGCCACACATTGTACTTCGTACTGTCTCGCGAATAAATAAAGCTAAGTGCCCCCAAAACTCTGTGTTCTCCTTTATTTTTGCAACTTATCCACTCGGGGGGCTGCGTCACCCTTTACACATCTGTTCTACGAACTCACACGCGATATCCTGAGTAGCTGGCACATCAATCGAAACCCTTAACACACACCAACCCAGTTGCAACGCACCTGACATGTTGACAAGGGACTGAGATAAGCGCATGGCCAGGCTAACGAAAAGGAGTCGCATAGTGCAACGCACTCACAAACACACACGCTAACAAGCTCTTTATACATCATCGACAATCAATTATGCACATCATTACATACGAACTTTACAACATTGGTACGCCTATGTGCAGGATACAAACTAAACTACTATTGCAACAAGAGAACATTGGTTTTGCTCCTCAAAGAAGTCGACGATCTCCTTTGCTGGGCGATCCACCGCCTGATAGTGCGGCACCATAACCAAGCAGAAGCCGCTGGTGGCGCAGGTGGACCAGCCGCAATTGCCGCAACGTCTACATTAGGCCTATGCAGTCGCACCAGCAACAGAGCGACCTTGGCACCAGCCACCAGCTGCTGTCTTACACACTCGCGAACCGCAGACATGTCTTGGAACTTGGCAAGGAGGGCCAGCAGGCTCGATGGCGCAACATCCAGCGGAAACATCGTCCGATAAATGTTCTTCAAGCAAGACTGCGACTTCTTCAGGAAGTGCAGCACTCGTGATGCACGATCCTGCAGGGTCGCCAGTGCGATTGCACGATCATGATCTACCCAGAAGTATCCACTCTCTTGAAGTTGCTCTTGGGTTAGATCATGCATGCGAATGGCAACCCTATCCTTCTCATCCCGCGGATGGCGTGCGCTGACAACTACACAAAGCAATAACGGAAGTGTGAGGACATCACACCATTGCGAGTGACTACAAGGAAACGATAAGAGTAAGCAAGATAACATTTAAATTGGTCGCCCAACTACGTCACCTCCCCCAACAGATATTGTTCTCGGGCGGTGGCCTTCTCTGCCTTTGATTTCCATACATCCGCATTACCGTGGAGTACGGGCAATTCACGCCCCAACTGCTTCACGCGATCACGAAGTCGTGAGAGCAGAGACAGCTCATCCACCCTTGAGCGCGACGGTGCCAAAGTATCATCAAGGGGTGGCTAATCCTGAGGTTCCCTCAAAGGATCACTTGATGTGCCCTATCACAAGCCAAGCAAGAAGCAATAAGAAGACCAAATTGATGCACAGACAAAAGATTCGAGTGCATTCAAGATTAAGCAAAAAAAGTATCAGCAGATACACTCGCCAAAGGCATGTTTTCGACAAAATACATAGGCTATTCAACTATTACAAAGCTACTGAGGAGCAACTAGTTTCTTCGACTTGGACTTTGGCTTTGGGGGTCTCATCGAGTCCGTTGCGGTATCAGATGCCACTGACTTTTTGCCGGCCCCTGACGTCGCAGCCTATGTCGCCTTCTTGGCCCGCTACAGCTCCTCAGAGTACTTTGCAACTGTGTTGATTAGTTGCGGCCCATACTTGCCATAGGCAGTCGCGAAAGGAGCAAAGACTACCTGCTGGTTGTCTGCGCTAACGGGCATCGCCCTTGAGACCGCCGCAGGATCAATTTCGACTCCGTGGGCCTGCACCATAGCAAGTGACATCGACGCACCAGCCGCACGGAGCTAGTTCTTGAAGCTCGTAGAGAGGGCCCCATCAAAAGACTCCACCAGCTCGTCCATGTTCTCGATTAGCTCAGCCTTGGGCACCAGCTCTTCCTGGAGGCGACTGAGCACGCCCTTGGCCTTGGAGAGCATATCTTGAATGGCGGCGCTGCGGTCCTCGATTGCTGAAAGAGCACCCGCCAAGGCATCGTCGCGACGGAGGGCCTGAGGGTTGAAGCTCAAATCGCCAGCATCTGTACATAAACCCACACATGGGTACGAAAGTCAGCGCCAATGACAAATTCGAACGGAGAATGATAATGATATCCAAGCGAGGTACCTGAGAGGGCCTTGGCAATCGAGAAAAGCTGTTTTTCGAACAACTTCTCCCTAGCTGCAATGGAGGCACGCAGGTCCTCTTCGCGCTTCAGGCTCGCCACGCCATGATTGCCTCATCGCGGCTCTTCACAGCCGCGGCGAGTGTCTTTTCCATGGTGGCGGCGTTGCACAGAAGGGCATTATGCTCAGCTACAAGAACAAAACAAAAGTGATTGACTATCAGTCGACTACATCAAAACGATGCAGAAGAAGGAGAAGTGAAGAGCACTTACTTTCTACCATGCGATAGCGCGTATCCAGCATTGCATGCTGGCGACCCATCGCAAGCACCTGCTCCGCCAAGTGAGCGGCTTCTTTCACAAGGAGCTATCGCAAAGGAAAAACAACAAAGGATCAGCAGAAGCCATAGGTAACATCGACTGCAACATTAAAAGAAGAAATACTACACTTACATGATCCTCTAATGACTCTAAAGTCGATTGGTGTGCGTCATCTGGGCAACCATCTGATGCTCTCCATCATGCGGAGAGCTGGAAGAGTTGTGCCCGGAGTGGTCCGCCAATGGAGGGGAAGGAGCACGCTCGACCTCTTTCTTGGCCCTTGAGGTTGCGACTCCCGATTCTTTCAAAAATTAGACGTCGCCAGAAGATGACGACGCCTGCTGACTGCAAGACAAAACCAACATCAAAGAAAAGGGCAAATCCAAAGAAGAATCAAAAAGGACAACTCGAAAACTTACCAATCAAACTTATCAAAGTCAAAGGTTGGTCCTCCCGACTCTGACGAGGACTCCTTTGGCAGTCGCATCTTCTTGCGAGAAGATGGCACCACGGCACTCACAGGAATGGCAGGAATTGATGACTCTGCACCAACGCCTGCATCTTCCGGAGTCGAAGGAGACGAGGCATCAGAATCCTTGTTGTGCGAACGCTTGCGAGTATCCGGACTATCCGACTCGGGGGCTTCCTCCTAATCATTAGATGGGACAGTCGACTCCGACTCGTCCTCTTCCAAGGCTTCACGAGGAATAACCCCCTTAGGAAGAGGGGGCATACAGGGTGACACCGCCCAATCCTGCATACAGACCACAATTTAGCACAAAGCAAAGAAACAGCAAAGTGGCAATCAACATACTAAGCTACTACGTAGCATAACTATACCTCAGGAGGAGGGTTAGCAGCATCGAATGGAGGAACGACTGGTTCACTGGGGAGCACATCCTTGACGATGTACTTGGTCACCAGTCGAACCCTTTTATCTACCTCATTCGTGGACATGCCATCGGCAGACACGCGAGTGACATCGTCAGCGCCAGCCCACTGAAACATGGGGTGGACTCTGGCCTGCAGGGGCTAGACGCGACGGCGCAGCCAGGTGCGAATGAGGGCGCAGCCTCCCTCCTCTTTGCCTATGCGACTCTCGAGGTTGCAGACGCGCTCATACAACACATCTTTTTTCGCGGACTCGCCGGGCATGACCACATTCTTCCAGGAGCGCCTCCTCTGGCACGGCGTCGCGGAGTCGAAGGGTGCGAGTCCGAAGTGTTCTCCGCCAGCCTTCTCGTCACGGATGTAGAACCACTTGTCCCTCCACCCTTGGACGGACATCGCCAGCTTGATGTCGAAGTATGTGGCGGATGGATCGACGTGGATTCCGCAGCCGCCTACATCGTAGACTACGGAGCCAGACGCCGATTGACGCTTCAACTTGAAGAGGCGCTTGAAGAGGCCGAAATGCGGCTCGATTCCGAGCCAGCACTCGCAAAGGGTGATGTAGCAAGCTACGTGGAGGATGGAATTGGGCGACAGTTGATGGAGCTGGAGCCCATAAAAACAAAGAAGGCCCCTGAAGAAAGGATGCAAGGGAAACGAGAGGCCGCGAATGATGAACGCTAGGAACATCACTCGAAAACCAGCAGAAGGAGAGGGGATCACCTTGCCGCCGGGGACGCGCGCATCGGCGACTGCGGCGGACAACACTCCGTCTTAGCGAAGAAGACGAAGATCTGAGGACTTGATCACAGATGGACGCCACGCGCCATTCGTGACGCTGTGTTCTTTCTTCTTCCGGCAGCGGTGCTAGTGCCCGCAGCGGCGGAGCCGCCCTTCTTCTTCATCGCAGCAGCGGAATCGGCCACAGCACCTCCTTTCTTCTTCCCCATTGCGCGGCGGCGATGCGACCGAAGGAAGTAGCTGGGAAATGTGCGGAGCTGGTCCAGCGCAGCGGAGGGAAAAGAGCGCAGAGAAAGCAGAGGACCAACGGCAATGGCGATGAAGGCAAAGGATGAATGGAAGTAGATGTGAATTTTACCATCGCAGCGTCACTACTTAACCCCTGGAAGATGCAATCCAACGGCTCAGAAAAACCCTACCAGACGCTGGGTATGCTCATCGTGCTTGACACGGAGGAGCGTAAACACGAACCATCCCCACTACTCCCATTACGCTGAAATCGAGGAGGCGCGGTTAAAATAAAGATTACGACGCCGGCCAAATCAGAGTCGGGAGCGGACCCACCGCCGTCCACGTCCCACAAACTCGCCACCCGGCAATCGAGGTCATGAAATCACAAGACCGACGTCATCAAAAACTACGCAGCAGAAGACTTCGACTACTTTAGTCCTCGCTCGAGTCTTCGACTCCACCAAGCACTCGGGGGCTACTCCCATAGGGAGCGCTGGTCACGCACCCTACGATTTTTCTTTTTCTTTTGCAGGAACATGGACAATCAAAACAAACCCAACCACTCGAAACACGGTTCGACTATGGACATGGGTTACTCCCGTAAGAAGCACCGGAAGCAAATTCGATTGAAACAAGCAAGCAAAAGACGACAACAGTCACAAAAGTTCTTTAGTCCCTGCCTGAGTCTTCGACTCAACCAGGCACTCGGGGGCTACTCCCATAGGGAGCGCTGGTCGCGCACCCTATGATTATTGGTACAAAGTACTGTGTGTTGATAACATCCACACTCGAAGCTTATGGCGACACCGCCTCATAATTTTTCTCTACAAAGAGACTGCGTCTCCTGGGTCACCCGAATAGTCTCTGCGATGATAAAATTCGGATGTCGCGCTTACAGCGTGAAGATAAGACCTGAATAAGGCCTGGCAACGCATTAGCTACGCACTACCAGAAATATATCCGTGCCTACAGGTACGATGAACATGCCTTGACGGACACGTCAAGTGCTCACACCTATATACTGGAATTCGACTCCTGTAAGACCTTCGCGGCTTGAGTCGAATTACACTAGCACTTTTCCGGATTCGAGTCCGGGGACTCGAGTTCGAGTAGATGGCGTTGTTTTACCCTAAGGTAGTTAACTGATGCCGATACATCGGTTAAATCAGGCACGCACATCAACAATCCCTATGACATAAACAAAGCAGTCGAAAAACATACTCACCATGCACTGAAGGTTTCATAAAGTCTCCAAATGAATCATGATTCCACCGACACTGGGGCTACTGACATGGGTATATCCCTATAGGTACTCGATCTTGGTATATACGGCCTGAATACATAGAGGCCCACAGTGCCGCCAAGGCCCAAATGAAGAACTCGAGTAACCTACGGACTCTCGATTGCTTGAAGAATAAGAAGAAGCTAAAGATAGAAAGTTCAAAGGGAAAAATCCTAACATGTAAATGACTCGACCTGCTATCCGAGACCTAGCATATCTATATAAAGGCTAGGAGGGGGCGGCGAGGAGGACACACGCAACCCTAGTTTCCACAACCTTCGCCAGATTGCATCTGTGCACCATTGTAATCTTCGATTCCTTTGATAATTTCACGAACAGACAAGCAGGAGTAGGGACCTCTACGAGGCCTGAACCTGGGTAAATCTTCGAGTCCCCTGTGTGCTTGTTTGCTAGCCGATAGATGTCTCCAGCGCTCCCTCCTTCTCTAAAACCCATGTCCATAACAATGGACATTAATGAGTTAAACCCTCGTCACCCTCCGATCCAAATTATTGACTTACATTTGTCTAGATTCGATTGTACCTAGACATGATTTAGCATTAAACTAGCACAAAACCCGTGCGTTGCTACATACCACATTGAATCAAATGGACATTTTTCATATGTTTAAAACCCGTATGTCGATGAAATACAAATGGCACAGAGGCTTGATGAGTGATCTATCTTTTGTAGCGTGTACTAGTGAAAATCACAGAACATCAATTCCGAATATGTAATGTTACGTACATCGATACAAAGTTTTAATAGTCCTCGTGCACATCATGTTTTATGTGAAAAACTTGTCACCAAGTGGTGTTGAACATTTTCAAATTGCATGCACTTGGTTCAGATCCACTTTTCGTTTGCTACTTGTGGATACTTGATATTCAACAAACCAACATTAAAATAGGTTAACTTGGTGATGCATAACAAACTTTACATCTGATACATCTACCAAGTTGAGATTCTCTAGGAGGTCTTGCCTGAAATTAAGTCAGGCAATGTAGCTGCTCCTCTGCCTGGCTGAAAGAAATGTGTTGTTATGACCATGGATTTGGTCGCTGATGCCTCATCTTTGCGCTCGTCATTCCAATGGAAGAACTTGCTCACGTAGGAAACAATTGTGTTGAGGAAGAAGAAGCAGGCTTCAATGAGCAATCATATGCTCTCGATGTCCCAGAGCAAACATCGCCCGTGTCAGCTCCATGTGCCGCCGATGTTCACCGCCACCACGCGCCCCTACTTCTCCCTTCCACGCCGTCTTCATCTCCCAAATATTTTCTGTTCAAAGTATTACCGGTTATCATCTTGGCATTACAACCAAACATAAGTGTTGTAATTTCTTGGATAAAGACCTAATGTGAGTCCAAGCAGCGCGGAAGGGAAGTTCCAGAGAACTCGGGAGAACAACTAAGACGACATCAGAATCAAGTCGGGTTTTATTAGATCGTCCGAGAAGGCAAGAACATTGGCTAGTTTCAATTTCTCTCACTAGCAACAAATTAACTCATTACTGCTATTATCGTACTAATTCGATCTCAACAAATGAAATTTTCTTTGAGCAACCAAATATTTCTATTCACTTGAGATGAACAACTCAGAAAAAAAACAGTTCTCAGCTTATACTCCTTTGTAGTAAGTGTCTTGGTGTGATGTATGTGTACCTTTACAGTTCCATCTTCAACAACCAAAACCCCATCAGCAGAAGTAGCTACCCAGCAAGAAAGTTAGAAAGCTGAAATTTACCTTTATTCTTCTGCAATTTATAACAGCAGAGCATTGAATGAGCTGACATTTCTATGGTTGGTCTTATTACAGGGTTGTCTATATATATGATGGTATGTGCATGACTGCGTATTTACCTCACCAACATACAGTCTCTAAGATGTGCTATAATAACAAAGATCCACTTTGCATCTCTCGGTTAGCTAGACGTGTCGATGATTCGCCGGCTCTTCTTGTACACGAACTTGCTGTCCGCAATTACGACCTCATAGTCCTCTCTTTCCTTCTGTACAATTTAAACATGTTATGTTAGCCACCATATAGACCTTCATCAAGATGTAACTCCTAGTTGTGCCTTTGCTCCATCATTGCAGAACACTTCCGGGCCAAAGGTACTTGATACACTGGCTCAGAAGCTTTGACTGTGAGCACTTGCCTTCAAGATTGATCTCTTTGCCTTCCCCAACATCAAGCCTGGATAGCAAAGCAAAAAACTAGGATCATAAGCCCACACAGTTGACTTCATCCGTTGGCTATAAAATCAAGAAATCGGTCCAGCAAACAAACTTACCGGTAGAAGAAAGGCTGCTTGCTCTTGCTGTGGAGCCAGCAATGAGCAATCGTAGTAGTAGTGAAGGTTGTGGCTGTAGCGGTGACGCGGGTCAATCTCGGGTCAATCTGTTCATCACCAAATATTTCAGTACGGACGTCAGCTAACTGCATGATAAGTGAAAAGTTGAGCTAGCACAACAATTTTCTAACTGACGGTCGAGACACTCACCGCTTCCAGCCAGTGCTTCAACGCGAGCTTTTGCGCCTTATCTTCCTTGGACAATCCCTTTTCAATCTGAAGCAAAACACGCCCAAATTTGCCAATTTCAGATTAGGGAGTTGACTAGATTTGTTAAACAAATTCAGATGCGAATTAGGTCTGTTGTACCTTGGCAGCACGGCTCTCGCCCTTGACCACTTGGACACTGCCGTCTCCTAATTCTCGATGTCGAAGAACGAGACTAAGTTGCGCTCGAGGAGCGCGAAGTCCACGAGCTTCCACCAGCTCTGCTCCACGAGCACAGCAGCATCGGCGAGCTTCCGACATGTCCGGAAGCTCTTGTACACCTTTTGCAGCCTCAGCTCCACCGCCACGTGCTTCGGGATCTCCGCGTCGCCCGACACACCATCGGCGTGCATCACCCTGGCGTGTCTCTCGGCATAAGAGGCGCCGCCGTGGCGGGGTAGTCCGGTGCCGCGTTGGTGGCGGCAATATCGGCGGTCTCGGCATGCATCATCCTGGCGACCTCTCTCCGCATAAGAAGCGCGCCGTGGCGGGGAGTCCGGCGCCGCCGCCGGTTTTGATGGAGATCTCAGTCTCCACCTAGGATACTGATTCACAGCCACGAGATGGGGCATGGGTTGTTCTAGGGATGGCGGCCGCGCATATTCCCGGGCCCTGCAGGAATCAATGGAATAGGCAGCACGCGGGCTACCTGATGGCGGTGGTGGACCGGCAGGCAGGCAGGCAGGAAAGGCGGCGGGTCAAATCCTCATATCCCTTCCGATGGACTGCCGGGAGCCAAGGAGTCATGACCCTCCACCATAACGGGATGCGCCACCTTGCCGCAGCCACCACCCGCCGCTTCCCCTTCCTCGGATCGAAGCGCCGCCGCTTGTAGAAAAGAAAAGAAAGAAAAACGTTTCGTTGTCAACATGTGTAATATGCGATTTGGTGGGAGGATAAAACCGTCCAAATAAAAAGCTGGTTGACAGAAACGTTCCGTCCTTTATTATTTGGTAAGATATAGATACATCCATATCTTGACAAATTTGAGTCAAACTAATTCGGGTTGGAGGGAGTACTATTGTTGCCCGCTACTATTCGCCAAAGCTGCAAGTTTTTCCACCGCTGAAAATAACCATCTATCTGCCCTCTATCTGCATCTGTTTGTCGTGCTTTATTTTTAGCTAGATCCTACCTTGCTAATTTCACCATTTGACAGCATGTGTTCTATTTACACCGGTTTATTATGCGTTGCTGCTGCAGGCTTGAGAGGATGTAGAAGCTAAAAAATTCTTAGTCATGTTTAGAGATTATGTCCAACAACGATCTTTGGCCGCTTTGATCTGCCAAGTTGAGCTTAACCTACTTTTTTTCTTGCTGATACACAATCTCATCTGATCTGCGTTCGCTGACAGTTAATTTTTGATACAGTCTTAAGGCTTCCAATTATTCTTGCTTCCTATGTAATAACCTGACACATGGTAAGCTTCCCTCCTTACGCATGAAGACTGGAAACATAAATGTGGACAACACTGCCTATGCCTTTGTTTGTTCTGTGTTGATGATAGCTCTCATGCTATTTTTTTGCAGACTGGTCTAGGCACAGCAGCAGCCGACAGGTATTTTGAATTTCCAAAGTCTAGTTCAAGTGAATAGGTAGAGTTCTATTTAGCTATGGTTGCAAACAATATGAATACAAGAAGCTACACTGCAAAATTCACTAGATAAGGTACATGTTTGTTTACGCATGGTTTTAAACGAAACAGACTGTCAAACTGTCTACTCATGTAAATGCATACTAAAATATGTTCTACTTACAATACAGTTGTGCACATTCTGAATTGTATATTGATTGCCAACCAGTTGCTGTTTTTACAATTTTGTTGGTAGTTTCTGTAGTTTTTCTCTACAGCTTTACTATTTTGCAAGCTTTCAAAGTTTGATGTCTATTTTGGGACCTGCAGAGTACAAATCTTATCTGCTGCTTACCTTGCCCGAGTTCTCGCATCCACGATGAACCCATCATTCTACTTAGTCATCATCTTTCGGTGACATTGGCAGCAACACCACTTGATGAGCAACGCATGCATACTGATGCGGACAGGATCACTCTAAAGTGTGTTCTTGCCGACTATGATTGACAGCTCAAACAGTTGTATTGTGTGTTCCATTGTTGTAAGTAAATCATATAAGTCTGATATTTCAGTTTTGAAAATCGAAGTATTGGTTTTTACTACTAAAGCCATCATCCAACTAAACGTGTTACTTCTTTGTACAGCTAGCTTTAATATTTTGTGCTCTTAGTGAAAGAGAGAAGTTCATTGTAAAAGCTCAATTCTTTAAGTAAATACTAGCACAATTGCCCGCGCGTTGCTACGAGTTATACTTAATTCCACCACCTCACGTAAACTTGATGTCGCATGTATCCCCATGGACAGCTAGTGGCTTCACGGTCACATGTGATTCCCTTATCTACCGCGGCCTTACTGACAGCCTCCAGCTTCTACATGGCTACATGTATCCCCATCGATGTCGCATATATCCCTATTGGCGGCTAGTGGCTTCGGGGTCACATGTGATTTCCTTATCTGGCGTGGCCTTACTGACCAGCTCCAGCTTCTACATGGCTACGATCAGTATTTCTAGCCGATGTTCCCAAAACACACTACTTATTATGGTCAACACCTTCATGCTCGGAGTTTGCTCAGGCTGCGGCACGCCTTCGCAGACATCCGGAGCCTCCATCAACAATTAAAAGCGTGAGTATGAAAGATTATTACTTACAAAAGCATAATGAAAATATTTAAAGGGATGTCTCGAATGAAAACTGGATTTCAGTGCAAATCTGAAAACTTGCTTCCTAGGCCATTTTAAGATGAATGCTAGACACCGATTAGAGTTGGGATTACTGTGTAGGCCATTTTAAGATGTAGCTCTTTTGTGAACTTCTTCCTAAAAGGAAACGGGAAAAAGAAAGCATGAGTCATGTAGACACACAAAGTATGTTCCTATGGATACAACACAGTGTTGAAATACACGTTAACTCGGTGGTAGACAATATTCCGGTACGTTTCTATGGGTTAATTTTTTAAAATTTTACGCCATGAAAAAATTTCAGTACTACACCATATGAACAAACAAATATCAGCTATTAAGCTGAAAACAGACGGCCACCATTGCAAGTTTGAATCGCTAATGAGTAATGAAGACTCAACTTTCCTTGGAGAATAATGAAGTCTAAATAAGATATCTAATCATAATGGCGAGTTCAGATGCCAGACAAAAAAATCGCTGGGATGGCGATGTGCTTATGAAGACGTCTTCCCATCCGGTGACCCCCTGTCGTCTTGCATTTGGGACCCTCTGCCGCCAGTTTTGTTTGCAATCAACTCCCTGCCTCTTTCCATCAAAGAGCCAACGCGAGGAGAGGCTCGTCCTTGAGCCCCCGATCCCCATCGTGATCCCTTCTTTCTCTCGATCTCGTCGGCCTCCACTCGTCTCTTTCTCTCACAGCGCACCACTAGCCTCTCCATCCCGAGTCCTAGCTCAGGACCCCTCTCTGTGCCGCCGGCCTCATCCCCGTCCTCTTCCGCACCAATCCCAGCGCCAAGGCCTGAGCAGCGCCCCCACCGGGAGCTCCCTCCCCGAGCTTGCTCTAACCCTTGTTCCCCTTTGTTCTTCGCGTGCAACACCGCCGCCATGGACCTGCGTCGACCCCGACCTCGCTGATAGCACCCAGAAATCTTGGTCGTCCCCGCTGCCAGGAGACCGACCACGCCATCGCGCACACGCTCGTGCGCCTTGTCAATATCTCCTTAATGTGGCAGCGTGACCCATCACGGGAGGAGCAGGGTAACTGCATGCTGGAGCACGCCACCGTGTGGGAGGAGCAAGTGGAGCAGGGAGGCTTCAGCATGATGGAGTAGGGAACGGTGCGCGCTGGGTGACTTGGGGTCGCTGCGTGTGGCGAGAGACAAGTCTAAAAACGAAACACTACTTTCACTTGGCAGTGGCATTGGTGGGTAATTTTCTCAAACTTCAGGGGTATAATGGTCCAAAACGGACTTCCTTTATATATATATATATATATATATACACAAAATGCCCACGCGTTGCAGCGGAAGGGAAACAATATGCTTATATACATTTTCTCTGAGCAAACATATATCTGTCACGGTCAAAGGGGCCTGAAAATGTACGGGAGATCGAACTTGTACTCAGTGTATCTACTTTTCGCGCCGCGAACAACTTAAAAATGTGCGGGAGAACGACCACGGTTACTCATGTCAATCGACTCACACATCAATTATAGCAACGCGATGGTTGGCACAAGTTTTTCCAGGTTTTAATTTTAATTTAATGTAGGAAAAAAGCAATTTGATCGCTAGCACGTAAAGTAATCTAATCGCTAGCACGTATGTAGCGAGTCCAAGTTGTCGGTTTTCTCCGTATATAGTAGTACTTTTTTAGCGAGCCAAGCGTTTTTCCGGATAAAGAGTTTTCTTTTGACTTACCAGTGGTTTAGCAGTAATAGGTGGTTTGGTGGAAGGATAAATCTACACGTTTATGACACCATACCGCTTGGTTGTGACGGCGTGCAGCCGGGGCAACCACTCCAGAACATAGGATGATGAACCTTGGAAGAGTAGCGGCCATCCATGCCCTTGTGTTGCAACAGATCTAGATACAAATAAAAATAGAAATTATACATGTATAAATTTATAAAAAAACACAACAGAAACATATTCATGAAGTCGCACAAGCAGCATAAATTCAATGGTTTATTCTGAAATATGTACATAAGCATATTACATACCCGAAAAGAGATGCAATGTCGATGGTCATGTTCATGTTTAAGTAGTCTGCACTGCAAAACAATATGAACCGATTTATCAATTCTCTAATTTCATTGAATCAGTTTATATATCCACAGGTCACTAATAAATTGATATGGCAATTTTATTAATCTATTTTGAAAAATGCTCACAATTAGAAAAACAATGAGAGAGAGAGAGCCGACCTCACGTCACCCCTCGTTCACTGTTCGGGAAAGAATCACTGAGCAAAGGAAAATAAAAGAGATCTTACATGGCCAATAGAGAACTATGGTCTCTGGATCAGAAATCCAAACGAAGAATCTAAACAAGATAGTCCGGATGCATGCAATTTCCTCTGCAATAACATGAACACTCAAACATTGAAGCCAAATTAATCAAAAACTCAAGCAGAGTCAAATGAACTGCACAATTCATATTGGCAAGTCCATCTAAGGGTTTCAAAATGAAATATGCCATGTACAACCACCAAAGCTTTATATCATTCAGAAATATTCTATCCAATGCATATTATATGGAGATCGGGTTCTTTGTAGAAATCTGGAAAAAAAATAGATGATAGCATTACCAAATTTTTGGATCTGGCTTCAGCACCCACGAACACCAAATCTAGAAGCAGATGTCCAATATTAAATAACCAAATATCTCTACGCTTCGTTTTCACTCGATCCGTCCTCTATGCCCACTCTCGAAATTAATGTCATTTTTCGTTTGCCCAAGTATAAGAGATACACTGGATTATGTAATGCATTCAGATTATTTCAGTTCCACCATCAACATTTGTTGTTTTTCAGCTATATCTTCAGAGTTCAGACACGACCAAAATGAACTTATTTTATGGCAACATATACACCTACTACTCCATTCTAGTAGCTTATATGCAAGATTCAGGCAAAGATACAGAGTGTTTTCCCCCTCATGTGCTGATGCCGAAAGGCCTGGTGTGCCTACAAATATGTACTGCAAAATCTTTGATTTACGAATATGCGGACACCATCAAATCATTAATCAGTTGACAATGGATAACAGAATACAAATGGTTCTTTTACTTCTGAATGAAACTATACCTCGTCTCTACGTAGTTGTTATCTCATTAAGTGACAATTTAGTATCCGGGAATGAGTTGGAAATGAATCAACAAATTTTTATCATCTAATTGATAATCATCTAAAACTGGCATATCGAAGTTTTCAGCATCTACACAGTAGTAAAAATGCTAATACACATCGTTTGTATATCCGTTCACATGAGTTCAGCGCATATAAACCAGCCACATAACTAATTAGACGAATGTTTTGTATCCTTATAGGCTAACTGATCAATACATTGGCATCATCACTATTTATATAGGACAACTGATCAATCTTTTCACATCTCACAAGCAGTGTTTCACGAGAACTGTAAAATCTAGAAGCAGTGTTAATAATAACCTGTAACAAAGGATACCGAGGCGGAGATGCGTCAGAGTTGCCGGAAAAAAAGAGGCGTCGCCAAACCGACTCCTATCCACGCATGGGGAAACAACACCCAGCTTCAACTTGGACACCATCAAGACCCATCGTTGGATGAATGCCTTACTCTGCTACATCCACAGGTTGCGGGACTGGCATTCAGTTTGCTTCCTATAAAATCCAGTGTTTCACGAGAACTATAAAATCTAGAAGAAGTGTTTCACAAGTACTAATAACCTGTAGCAAAGGAGGCTAAGGAAGAGTTACGCCGGAGGTGCTGGAAAAGGAGGCGTTGTTTCTGGTTGGTAATCCATAGTCGGGGAGCTCCCTGTCTTGACCGAGAGGCGGAGCAAACGGAAGGTCGGCAGCAAGCTCCTGTCTAGGGCGGCGGCGACCAGATCGGGAGGTCGGAATGCTGGGGCGAGCTCCTGTCCAGGACGGCGTCGAGCAGTCCGGGTGGCTGAGAGGTCCGGAGGCTGGGGAAGGCGGCGGCACTATGGGGCAAGGCGGCCAATGTAGCAAAGTCTCAAGCACGGTCTCCGGCCAAACGTTCCTCGGCCAGCCCCCCTGCTCGGGTGCGGCTCCGTACAGCATGCGCCCGTCCTCCGGCGCGGCTCAGGCCGACCTAACTCCTTCGTCCGAACGCCATGCCGCCGTCCCGTCTACTCGCTCGCTCAACCTCCGCCGATCGATGCGAATTCCACCGGGAATCAGCCTCCCCGCCGCCTGAGCCTGTCGCTTGAACGTCTGCTATGGGAATCTGCCTCCCCTGCCGCCGAAGCCGGTTGTGGAGTGCGGGAGGAGGCCTCCGCCGGCGGCCGCGCTTGGCTAGGGTTGGGAGTGGAGGGGGAGAGGGTAGGCATCGATTGGTTTTCCAGGGGACGGGAGCACCGAACCCTTATTTCATTATAGGCGGTGGCAAGACACGTAATAACCCTAAAACAGCAGGGCTAAAATTGGGAAAAATCGAACGGAAGAAATTTTGACTTGACCGGTAACACGGTGTGTAATATTGATTTAACTATAGGGGCAAAACGATCAAAAAAAAAAAGTGTTGGACCGGAAGAAACAATCCGTCCTTTATTATTATATATATAATATATATATAATAGCATAGCATAAATGCCCGTGCGTTGCAACGGGAAAAAAAAATAATTTTTAATAAAAAAGTTGATAGGCCTAATTTTTTCTTAAATCGATCAATACAAAATATTCTTGCTAAAATATTGTTTATGGTATTAGGCTTATGACAGATAACAACCATACAAAGCACTTCAATAAAGTAAACTATTATTTCAAAGTTTAGAGAAAAGTAAGGCCAAGGTTAACCTGCTACATATGAGAAAGATCTGCAAAGAAGGGTCAAGAAAGAAGACATTACAAAAATTAAGGAAAGCATCAATGATAATTTGCTGAAAGTAACTAAATATATATAGATCTACTGATGCTAATCTCGTGATTATTTGAATTGCAGAAAACTCATAAAAGCTTTTGATAATTTACCTCTTCACCCAAAGATTCTGATGAGTTTGTCTCTGCTACCGCCAGATTACACATATGAGAAAGATCGGCAAAGAAGGGTCAAGAAAGAAGCCATTACAAAAATTAAGGAAAGCATCAAGGATAATCTGAAAGTAACTGAATATATATAGATCTACGATGCTAATCTCGTGATATAGAGATATAGTCGACACAGGCGAAAATTGTGTGGGATTTCGATCGAGGATTTGAGCTCTAGCAATGTCAATCTTGGAGCTGAATCGATCTGATTTTTCGAGCTCTAGCAATGTCAATCTTGAGCTGAATCGATCTGCGATTTTTCGAGTTTCGAGCTCTCGCAATGTCGACCTGAAGCGTAAGCTATTTTATAGAGGTTTGAGACAGAGTTTGAGTTCGAGCGAGTTCGTATCGTGCGTCTGAGTCTTTTCATCTTGTACGCTTCTGTTTTGAGATCGGCAAATCAAGTCCATAGAGGACTCGACAATGCTACAATCGCCGTGTTTGAGATGGACAAACAATTACATGGTCAATATACTCACCGGTGATTCAATCGTCCGCTAGCGACCTTCTCCATTTTTGGTCACCGCCAATATCTTGATGCCGACGAAGCAGAATGAGCTCGCCGCCGCTGCAGAGAAGGTGAACCAGGTGATGGCGGCAAAGAAGGAGAGGCATCCACACGTTGGGAGTCGCCATGGCGCCCGTGACCATGGTGGCGGCGCCAAGCACGTCGCCGATTCAAGCCCGCCACGAAGTCTCGGTGGCACCGCCCGTGGTCGCGGTCGTGGGTGGCGAGGAACTCAAGCGGCATGGATTGTGGCATCGGGAGCTGCCATGGCGGCCGCCTCCTTCCCGAGCCTCGCCCGCCGATTCTCCCACCTCGCCTCGTGGTGGTGGCGGCCTCGTCACGGACTGCCACCAGCTCCTCCTCCATACTCGCCTCGCTCGATTCTCCCCCCACCTCGCCACATCGCCCCCTCCTCTAGGTGCTCCTCCCCTCTATCTCTTGCGCGTCCTCGCCATGAGCCCAACCAAGCCCGCCGTGACCATGGCTGCTCTCATGCGGAGCTAATGTCCTGGCCGCGGTGTGAATAGGGAATGAGGGGATAGATAGTGAGTTTTTTTTGAGAGGAGGATAGATAGTGAGTTGTGAGGGTGGGTGGCAGCGTCTAGGCCTGGGCCAATTTGAGGTCATTATTGTCGTTGGGCTGTTATTGTCGTTGGCCTATACTATTTTTCATGCAATCATGCACGGTACGAGCAAGCAAAAAAAATTAGATTTCTGGTTTTTTTCTGACTTAGCAGTGGCGTGGGGTAATATGTAGTTTTGTGGGAGGGCAAAACGGTCTAAAAAAGAGTTGGACCGGAAGAAACACTTCGTCCTTTATTATTAGGTATAGATTAGGTATAGATTAAGTATAGAAATGTGTTTTCTTTGAATCAATCTTAAGACGTGTATAGCAACAACAACACAAGGAATGGTCTACGCAACACTACAGAGTTGACGTTTAAGTTTAAAGTTATTCTTCCATGCTCCTTGCACCCCAGCCCTTACAACGTGTTGTCACATGATATGCCAGACTGTGGTGCTGATTAGCACACCTTACCAAGGTTTTGCCATAAAACCTTTTCTCAAAACTCTTCTTGGTGAGGCAAACCTTACCAAGATTTTACCTAAAACCTGTTGTCACATGATATGATTTAGTTAATTAACACTACTTAAATAAGGGGTTTATACCAAGGCCAAGTCCTGTATGATATCAATATGCAGAAATGACATCATCATGTAGGTATTGAAATAACAAAGCCATCAGAAGTGGTTTCATCATTTTATCACTTTTATTTATTTAGTTATGATTTTTTAGGAAAATGTACTCTTGTTTTAGTACTTAATTTACCAGAAAATAATGGTAAGTCAGATAAATAATTCCTCTTAGGGTTAGAAATATATTTGAGTACTAGTTCACCGAGAGTTGGTTCTACTTCAAAATAATTATCAGAATACCCTTGAAAAATTCCCAAAGTCAGTTATGTAAGCCATTTGTATTTTTGACCATATTTATTCTGTAAGTCTAAATAGCAAGAAACCATGTACACTTGCAAGACAGTAGTAATACCTTTCTAAAGAAATTGTTTTACTATTTTTAGAGTTGTAAAACTCTAGTTATTATTTATTGAGTGGAGCAAATACCTACATGAGTATTTAATTCACCAAATTTCATCATGTGCTCAATAAATCTGGTAGACCTAGGGTTGGGTAGATATTGTAGTGCATGTTCACTGTGAGTTGGAATCAGCTCAAAACCTTTTATATTTTTACCTGGGGAATATTCCAAAGGTAGATCTGAGTAGTTTTTGTTATTTTTACATCAGTAGATACATAGATCTATTTGACAAGGGACCAATGACACATGAAAGGTATAAAGGATACCTTCTAGTAGAAGTTGGTTTCACAGTAATTAGATCTCTAGAGGATCTTTTTTAGTGAAATGTGCATTATTAATTATCATGGAAGATCTGTTTAGTATATTGGATTAGCTCTTGTGCAACATGTTGAGGAAAGCACCTAGGTACACGTTAAAAATTAGATGTGGCTGTTTTGAGGCATATTCCATTTTATTTTGGATTTAATACTTATAGCTAAGTAGAAGATCTGATCAAAAGGGGTTTAAAAGAAAAGAAAAAGGAGCATTTGGGCTAGATCTGTGCAGCTGTGGGTTGCACAATGCCGGATTTGTCCCACCTAGGCAGAGCCACCCATGGGAGACCCTAGTTCAAATCACCTGTAATGGGCCCTAGAGCGAGAGGACGAAGCGGTACCAAGCGAAGACATCCACATGATCTAATCGTGATCGACGGATGTTCGCTGTCGACCCTGTGACGGTCGGCACGACGGAGAAGAAACCCTACCACGGCCGGGGGTTGGACAGGGCTCACCTAGAAGGCTCCCGGAGCTCGTTGAGATGGCAGAGGGGAAGCTTGAAGGAGTTATGCTCTAGAGGCAAATAATAAAGTGTATTATTTGATATATCTCCTATATGTTCATCATACATTTCATACTATGCTATAACTGTGTTAATACGAAACGTTAATACACGTGTGGTATGTAAACAAACCGTGTCTCTTGTTACCTCTAGCGAACTAGTTCATTGGTCATGAGGATGGTCTGGGTTTCAAGATCATGTGCATTTATGCCAATTGACAATGGGGCCATGTTATTAGTTGAATAACATGATAGACAAACATCCGACCATTATATCTTGAATGAGATCTAGTTACAAAGTTCACCATTGATGATAAAACAAAGAGAACCTCGCGACCTGATCCTTTGACTATGAGGTAATGCAAATCACCATTCTGGAGGAAGCTTAGATGGTTATCAAGAATCATCTCGTAAAAGGGTGATCAAAAAGGTACCACTCTGGTTTTCCAAAGGGATGCGTAGAGGAGTACATATCAAGACCATGATTTGTCTAATCCATGTAACGGATAGATACATGTGGCCATCTCGGTGATGTAGCATTAATGAAGCTTGCAAGCATGTGACTTGGTCACGGAATGCAACGACATGAGAACAAGTAAACAAGTTCATCGGTAACGACACCGAACTAATGTATGGAGATACCGAAGATCAAGTCTCGCATGAATTAGGTATCAAATGACAAAGGGAACGGGAAACGACTATCTCACGGTTCGAGCGATTATATTCGTGAAATGCACGGGGGTCACATGGCCATCCAGGTCCCTCTGTTGATCATTGATGTGAGAATGGTCTCGATCATGTCTAGAGTATTTCTAGACCGAAGGATGTCACGCTTAAGGGTGGGGACGCTTAGGGTAGATGAGGTATCATAGGAGAAATAGAAAGAGAGAAACCGGAATAGTTCCAGGTAACATCCGATGGAGATCGGAAGGGGTCCGGAAGATGTTCCGGAGAAAAAAGAATATGATAATATATGTATTTGAATGTTAATTAGAGAATTAATATTAAATATATATTTTATTTTATTATTAAATGTTTCCTAATGCTAATGGGCCTCACCCGAAGGGAGGCCCAATAGGGCATGGCGCCTAGGGAGAGGGGGCCAGTCGGCCTAGGCTTGGTGGGCCACCTCAGTGGGGCCCACCTAGGGCCGGAGGCTTCCCCTAGGTGGCCGACGGGTGTGGGGATTAGTCCCACACCATCTGGCCCCTGGGTGGTGCGCCGTCCCTCCCACTATATATAGGGGTCCCTCCTTCCCCTTTGGAAACACACCATTTCCTCTCATTCTCTCTCTCTCTCATCCATTGAGGACTTCTCCGTAATATTGGGGAGGACCTCGTGGTTGAGTTCTACACCTTCATACCATCGTCGTGTGATCAGCGATCCGGCATGTACTTCTTTCGCTGCTCGGCTGGATCGGAGTTCGATTGACATCACCTACACCGGACGTGTGACGAACTTTGGAGGCACCACACTTGAGGTGCTGCTCATCTTCATAAATATACGCCTTCCTACGTAAGGCGTGCCTCATTCTTCAAAAGGTATGAATACCGTCTTTCTGTTCCGTTGCTTGTGTCTACATAGTATAGATCCTGGTATTAGTGTTCGAGTAGATAGAAATTTTCTGTTTTCTGCTACGAAACCCCTTTTGTGGTATCAGAGCGGGTCTATGGGTAGGCATGTCGTACGGATAGAACACATAGCAATATGTGGGCATTGATTCTCTAGTTGCTACCCTCTTTAATGTTCTTGTTCATATTGTGGCACTGTTTGATGAAGCGGACCCCAACCGACCTCACGTGGTGATTCACGAGACTGGTCCATGAATCAAAGTGGCTTAGGGGGGTGTCTATCTCTCTGTAGTAGTTGATATGGCATCAACATTAG
This sequence comes from Avena insularis, assembly GCA_023614405.1. Classification (NCBI taxonomy): domain Eukaryota; kingdom Viridiplantae; phylum Streptophyta; class Magnoliopsida; order Poales; family Poaceae; genus Avena; species Avena insularis. Next base: position 281,666,547 of record CM042688.1, on the reverse strand, counting down.
AGGGCCATGAAAAAGGGAAGAAGAACGACAATCATTGAATCCATGTTGTAGCTCCACGTTCGTAGGTGGGAAGGGGTTCTACCACGAAAGCCCTAAAGCCGCGTAAAACTTGCAATAGATAATATAGAGGCGTTTATCTTTATTATTGCATAGGGCATGTGTTAAGACATGGCAATGACGAGTTTGTGAAATTTTCATTGAAGCTATTGATGATGATCAAAAGCTATAACCACGTCATAACACTTTACTTTATGAAGTATTACTTATTGTGCTGGTATAATTATATATTCGATGGTAGCATAATAAGATAATCCCTCACAGTATTCCAGTTAATCGTATTCCCCTTGTGTGTGCACCACCAAGAAAGTTCTTCGGTATGAGGCATGCCATGATGAGCGGGTGTCAGACATATATACGTTCGCATACAGTGGGTGTAAGCCATTTTGCACTGCGAATACACACAAGTTAGAACTGGCGAGCCTAGCATGTTACAGAGACATGGCCTCGGAATACAGGAGAGCGAAAGGTCGAGCATGAATCACATGGTTGATGTGATCGACATTAGGGAATGTCCACCTTTGATACTGCACTGATGGCCATGATGATCGGGGAGGTGCAGGGGATTAGGATCATGTGATCACTAAACGAGTGGAGGGATGTTCTTTGAGTGGGAGTTCTTCTGTTAGTTTAAATTAAAACCTGAACTCGTCATTATGAACATGGTCTAAACACTTTGCAAATCCATTGTAGATGTCTCGCCCACCCACCTTCAACCTTAGCACTTTCCTCAAGAAGGACAAGCTGAAAACTGATGGAACCAACTTCACCGCATGGTTCTGCAATCTTAGGATCCTCCTAGTCCCCTACAAGTTGACTTATGTCATCGAGGCTGAGCTTCCGGCTAAGCCTCCAGATTCCGCCTCCCAGGACGAAAAGAATGTCTGGCAGTCCAAGGCGGACGATTTCTCCCTCATCCAGAGTGGAATGCTCTATGCCATGGAGTCGGAGCTTCAAAAGCGTTTTGAGAAGATGAATGCCTTTGAGATCATTGAGCATCTCAAGGCTGTCTTTGCTCCACAGGCTCGAGCAGAGAGGTATGATGCTTCCGAGCTCTTCTTCTCTGCTAAAATGGAAGAGCGCAGCAGTATCAGTGAGCATGTAGTCAAAATATTTAGCTACGTTAAGCGTTTGAATGCCCTGGAGTGCAAAATCCCTAAGGAGCTCGTGATTGATAGGGTGCTGCACTCGTTGCCCTAGCTATAAGAGCTTTGTGATGAACTACAACATGCAAGGGATGACTAATACCCTTGATGAGGTGTTCGCCATGCTCAAAACTGCTGAGGTACAAATCAAGAAGGAGCACACAGTGTTGATGGTAAAGAAGACCACCAACTTTAAGAAGTCGGGACAAAAGGGAAAATGCAAGGGAAAGAAGCCCAAGAAGGATGGAAAGTTCGTTGCCAATACCTCAAAGACTGCCAAACCTGACCCTAAGCCCGGCACTACATGCTACTACTGCAAAGAGGATGGGCACTGGAAGTGCAACTGCCCCAAATACCTTGAAGACAAGCGAGCCGGCAAGATAGCCGCCAAGGACAAAGATATATGTGATATACATGTTATTGATGTGTTCCCTACAAGCGCCAGGAGTAACACCTGGGTATTTGATACTGATTCTGTTGCTCACATTTGTAACTCTCAGCAGGATTTGCAGAGTAGGAGGCGCCTGAGGAAGGACGAGGTGACGATGCGTGTTAGCAATGGTTCGAGAGTCGAAGTGATGGCTGTCGGCACCCTGCATCTCCGTCTACCGTCAGGATTATTTTTGGTTTTGAATAAATGCTACTATGTACCCGCATTGAGTATGAATATTGTGAGTGGGTCTTGCTTGTTGCAAGATCATTATTCGTTTAAATCAGGAACAAATGGTTGTTCAATTTATATGAATGATATTTTCTATGTTCATGCCCCTGTGTGTGATGGTTTATTCTTACTTGATCTTGATTGTGATACACACATCCATAGTGTTGATGCTAAACGTTGTAAGCATAATGATGATAATTCCATGTTTATGTGGCATTGCTGTCTTGGTCACATTGGCGTTAAACGCATGAAGAAGCTTCATTCAGAAGGGCTTCTTGGATCATTGGATTTCAAATCCCTTGATACATGTGAGCCATGCCTCATGGGCAAGATGACTAGGACACCATTCTATGGGACAATGGAGAGAGCTATAGACCTACTGGGAATCATACATACGGATGTATGTGGACCAATGAACGTCTCAACATGCAATGGTTATCGTTACTTTGTTACTGATGGCCCAAAATATATCAAGTTCGTTGGGGAACCCCAAGAGGAAGGTATGATGAGCACAGTAGCAAGTTTTCCCTCAGTTATGAAACCAAGGTTTATCGAACCAGTAGGAGCAAGGAAACACCTCCAAGGTGTTGCTAGCTGGACTTTGGCGTGGCGCTAAAGGGCAAAGACAACATGGAGACATGCACAACATAACCACAGAACTTTGCCCCCAACTTACAGTGAGGTTGTCAATCTCACCGGTTTTGCTGAAAACAAAGGATTAAACGTATTGTGTGGAAGAAAGTAATAACTTGCAAAAAGTAAATAGAAAGCAGTAAACAGTTGTAGATTGATGGTAAAAGAAAGGACCGGTGTCCATAGTTCACTAGCGGTGGCTCTCCTTAAGATAGATGACATGTTGGGTGAACAAATTACAGCGGGGCAATTGACAAACATCGAGAAAGAAATATGCATATACTAAACATCTTGACTCCTTTGAGATTTGGTTGGGCATTACAACATTATACGTAGACCGTAATCCAACTACATCTATGACTAATAATCCACCTTCATGTTATCATCCGAACCCCCTCCTGTATTAAGTTGCAAGCAACAGATAATTGCATTATGCATTGCGTGTAAAGTAAACAATACGATTGTTCTATGAACAAAGGATTGTTGTTTTCTCCCTAGTAGCAATAGCACATCTAGTACCTTAGAGATTTCTGTCACTTCCCCAGATTACTAGAGGCATGGACCCACTATCGAGCATAAATACTAACTCTTGGAGTTGCTAACATCTACTTGGCCAAGATAGCTACTAACAACGGAAAGCATGCAAGATCACAAATAACAAAGACATGATAGAATCAATAATCAATCTGAAATAGCATCTCAATATCCATCGGATCCTCGCAAACACAACATGTAGAATTACAAATAGATGATCTTGATCATGAACGGAGCTCACAAGATCTAAACATGGTAGCACAAAGGAGAAGAACCAATGATCTAGCTACTACATGGACCCGTAGTCCAAGGATGAACTACCCACGCATCACACTGGAGGCTTGTATGGTGATGAAGAAGGCCTCCAGGGTGAATTCTCCCCTCCGGCAGGGTGCCGGGAAGAGCTTCAGATCCCTCCTGATCTAGGGATGGAGATGACGGTGGCTACAGACTCTTTCATGGATTTTTGATCGGGTACTTAGGGTTTTTGTATCAGAGACATCTTATAGGCGAAAGGGGAGGCCGAGGGGGTGCCCTAGGCGGCCAGACCACCACCTGGTGTGGGCCAGGCTTGGTCGCGCGGCCAGGTGGTGTGGCGGCCTTCTGGCCCCTCTCCGTCTCATATTCTGGCTCTGTGTCCCCCTCGGTGAAAAACTGACTTTGGCTTTTGTCCCGTCCAATTCTGAGAATATTCATTTTCTGACTTTCCTGGAACCAAAAACAGCAGAAAAAATGGCAATCGTGGCATCTTGTTAATAGGTTAGTCCAAGAAAGTGTGTAGAAAGTACTCCAAAGTGTGGACAAAACATAAGAAAGTAGATAAAACCAAGCATGGAACATCAAAAATTATGGATATTCGCAACGTATCAACATCCCCAAGCTTAACTCCTGCTCGTCCTCGAGTAGGTAAGTGATAAAAAGAAAGAATAATTTTTGAGGTGACATGCACCATCATAAACTTGATCAAAGTATTTGTAAAACATTGATAGCTGGGATCATAGTACTTCAATCATAACATGAAAGACAAAGGTCTAACAATAAGACAAAGCAACTATGTTGCAACATGAAAAGGCACAAACAAAAGATTCATGAATAACAATGCTTTGCAAGACGTTTGTTTGTTTCACATAAACAAAACATAGCATAGTGGCATTCAGCTTGTCCCTCATAGAGTAGCAAACATAAATGCATAGGACACCTTCAAAGTTCATAAGAGTGACTAGATACAAATAGTTTAAAACAAGAAATATCAAAGTTATGCATCAATCAACAAGTCTTGGGACAATGCACATAGAACTAAGAATGGTCACTATGCTCTCAAAATAGGTGCATAAAGATAGAAGGTGGAGACTCAACATAAAAGTAAAAGAGAGGCCTTCATAGAAGGAAGTAGGGATTCAAGTTTCATAAAGAGCTTCCAAAAATTATGGTACTTATTAGCTTTCAGCTCTCATTGCCCCTATCATAAGCATCTTGAAGGTGATTAAGGTTAAAGTAACACAACTAAGAGGATATGCTTGACAAGTTATAAACTGAAATCTCATGCCCCTTACTTACGAAGACCGAAACTCATGCTACTCAACTTTAGTCACAAGTAAGCTCTTGTCATTGTAAGTACATACGTATCATAGAGAACCGCCAACGGGGTACCCCTTGCACATGATACAGGAGCTATCCCATAATCAAAATGACAAGGCAAGCGGCAATGAGCATCTCATGATCTTTTATTTTCTATTTGCATAGGTTTTTATTGAGGATGCTTCATAGAGTGCTCATTATGGTTATGCTGCAAGTTTCCACCATGATTAGGCATGGCTTAGGCTAGCGGCCCAGGCGTTTCTCTAACACAAATACAAACTCCATGATCTTACTAGTTCCCCTTTTATTTCACACCGCCGAGATGCATAAGCAAGAGAACATGATATCAACTAGGTACAATGTACAAGTCAATGTTGAAAGCGTTCCCCATGATACATGGTTCTGCTAACTTCAACTTATAAAGCGCAAGCATATACGCAACAAAGATGGACGCAATGGTTCAAGTTTATTAAGTGCAAGAAAGTAAAGTGTGCCATCAAGTTCGTGACAGCTTTAATCACTAATTTTCACATAACAAGTTTAATTTAGAAGGTATAAAAACATGAATATACTTGGAATAGCAAATTCTAATAGGTAGGTATGGTGGACTCTTTGGAATAACTTGGTTTTAGGAGTTGGATGCATGAGTGGAACTTATACTTGGTTATGGAGGCTAGCAAAAGACTAGGAGCGACCAACTAAGAGAGCAATAATGGCCATAATCATGCAGAGCGACAAAACATCATTAATCAAAGCATAAAGTGATATTACAAGTCGAAAACTAAAGGATCATAAAGGCTATGGCGACTTGGGATAGTCATAACATGGTGTGAGCATGTGCCAAGTCAACCCAAATAAAGCATCAAAGGAGAATACCACAATATTATGCTTTAATATGCTAAAACAACGCATGATTCTTCCAAGGCACATTAAGCAATCTCAATTGTTTATAACATGTCATGCTACAGCAAAGATCACTAAGCATAAAGCCAAAACAATATCAAGCATGCCATGACAAAGCATAGGCCAGAGTCAAAAACAAGCTCTCTTTACCACTTAAGTATGAACTTTCCTACTCTTTTCCAATCCAAACCAAACTATTTGAAAACCAATGTATGAAAGAGGGGGTCCAACCAATTTATTTAGCAAACTAAGAAAACCAAGCAAATGAAAACCAAAAACAAAAAACGAAGACGCTCCAAGAACAATACAATTGTGCATGAAACAATAAAAATGAAGTGTTTGGAAGAAACTTGGGATTTTTATTAATGAAGAAGGGGATGCCTTGGGCATCCCCAAGCTTTGACGCTTGTACTTCTTGGATATTTCTTGGGGTGACACGGGGTGGCATCCCCAAGTTTGAGCTTTGGTCCATTCTTCATCTCATTACATCATTCTCTCCATACACCTGAAATTTTTTTCTTCATACAAAACTTCACACAATCTTTATTAGTAACATTAGTGTACTCAAGATAATAAGTCTTTAGGTTCAGTTTCAACACCAATAAAAATTCCATTAAAACACAGGCTACTGTAGCACTTCCCTCAAAAGGCTCAATTCCCCAAAAGAACTAAAAAAGGAACCAACAAGAAGCAAATGCAAATAATGGCAGAAATCTATCAAAACAGACCAGCAGGTAAAAACCAATTTTTTATACGACCTTCTGTTGCTCAAATCAAAAAGTGTTGAACTAACGAAAGTTAGATAACAACCTGGAGCAGAAGAACAAAAATTCACGCCTCAAAACAACATACAGAGATTTTACATGAATTTTTACGATGAAGCACATAAATCTGTTTCGGGACAGTAACTTTCCCAATCATTACTTCTCTCTTATTAGAGGTTACTCTTGGCACAAAAAGCAAATAAAAAGGATAAGGAGCGGTTATTAATGAGGTAATAACTTCCAAGACTCATCTAAAAAATTTGGGTTATCTCCCAATAAGTACTTTTCTTTAACGCCTTTAAGTTGGGCATAAGAAGCAAGAAAAAGAATCAAGTGTTCTCAAATGAAGAAGCATTAAGAGCAAATTTTGTTTTCATAGGAGAGGCAAAAGAAATCTTCTCTCTCTTCTTAGGGAAGTTTTCTATACCTTTCTTGAGTGGGAGTTGATATTCAATGGTGCCTTCTTTCATATCAATAATGGCACCAACAGTTCTAAGAAAGGGTCTTCCCAACATAATAGGACAAGAAGCATTGCATTCAACATCCAAAACATAGAAATCAACGGGGACATAGGCATTGTTAACCATAATAAGAACATCATTAATACTCCCCATGAGTTTCTTTTTAGCATTATCATTAAGTGGGTCATTCAAATAACAATCTTCCAATGGTGACAAATCAAGCATATCATAAATCCTTCTAGGCATAATAGAAACACTACTATCAAGATCACATAGAGATTTGAAATCAAAATCATTCACTTTCATATTGATGATGGGTTCCCAACCATATTCTTGTTTTATAGGAATAGAAGCTTTATGTTTCATCTTTTCTTCTTTAATTTTTATGACAACATCAGTAATGTGTTTTGTAAAGGCCATATTCATAGCACTAGCATTAGGACTTTTAGCAAGCTTTTGTAGGAACTTAATAACTTCAGAGATGTTGCAACCATCAAGATCAAAATCATAATTATCATCTAAAGTAGTAGAGCTATTACTAGCCTCAACACTAGTGGTAGTGATAGTAGAAACACTAATGATTCTAGCAATTTCATCTTCTCTTTCCCACTTAGCATGCAATTCAGCTAATAGTCTAACATTTTCATCAATTCTAACTTGTATGGCATTAGTAGAAGCAAAGGGATTATCAATATTTTCAGGTTTAGCAACCATTTTATCAAAGAAGATTGAGCTTCAGCCAATGATGCTATATTTCTTTTAGCATTAGAGAGTTTCTCCTCAATAGTTTTATTGAAGGTAGTTTGTTTACTAATAAGTCTTTAAGCATAACTTCAAGTTCAGAGGGAGCACTCCTATTATTGTTGTAGGAATTTCCATAAGCATTACCATTGTTGGGAGGATATGGCCTATAATTATTATTACCAAAATTATTCTTGTAGGCATTGTTGCTAAAATTATTATTTCTTATAAAGTTCACATCAACTTGCTCTTCTTGAGCAACCAAAGAGGCTAAGGGAACATGATTTGGATCAATATGAGCTTTCCCATTAACAAGCATAGACATAATAACATCAATTTTATCACTCAAGGAGGGGGTTTCTTCAACAGAATTTACCTTCTTACCTTGTGGAGCTCTTTTAGTGTGCCATTCAGAATAGTTAACCATCATATTATCCAGAAGCTTTGTTGCAGCACCCAAAGTAATGGTCATAAAGGTACATCCAGCAGCAGAATCCAGTAGATTTCTTGAAGAATAGTTCAATCCTACATAAAAGGTTTGGATAATCATCCAAGCAGTTAGTCCATGAGTGGGACAATTCTTTACCAAAGATTTCATTCTTTCCCAAGCTTGAGAAACATGTTCATTATCAGATTGTTTAAACTTCATTATTTCACTTCTCATATATATAATCTTAGCAGGAGGATAGTATTTTCCAATGAAAGCATCTTTGCATTTAGTCCAAGAATCAATACTATTCCTAGTTAGGGAATTCAACCATTCTTTAGCTTTTCCTCTTAAAGAGAAAGGAAACAATTTAAGCTTAATAATATCTCCATATATATCCCTATGCTTTTGCATCTCACAAAGTTCAACAAAGTTATTTAGATGAGCAGCAGCATCTTCAGTACCAATACCAGAAAATTGTTCTCTCATAACAAGATTGAGTAAAGCTGGTTTAATTTCAAAGAAAGTAGCTTCAGGAACCGGTGGAGCAATAGGTGTGCTCATGAAATCATTGTTGTTGGTGCTAGTGAAGTCACACAACTTAGTGTTTTCAAGAGTAGTCATTTTTTTGTGTTTTTAATAAAGAAAGCAAACTAGAACGACTATTTTTTTATGTTTTTGAATAAGAAACAAGCAAACAAAGCAGAAATAAACCAAGCAAAACAAAAACAACAAAGTAAAGAGATTGGTTATGAGAGACTCCCCTTGTGAAGATGTCCTTGACTCCCCGGCAACGGTGCCAGAAAAAGTCCTTGATGGCCCAAAATATATCAAGCTTGTTGGGGAACCCCAAGAGGGAGGTATGATGAGCACAGCAGCAAGTTTTCCCTCAGTTATGAAACCAAGGTTTATCGAACCAGTAGGAGCAAGGAAACACCTCCAAGGTGCTGCTAGCTGGACTTTGGCAGGGCGCACTACCGGCGCCAGCAGCAACATGGAGACATGCACAACATAACCATAGAACTTTGCCCCCAACTTACAGTGAGGTTGTCAATCTCACCGGTTTTGCTGAAAACAAAGGATTAAACGTATTGTGTGGAAGAAAGTAATAGCTTGCAGAAAGTAAACATAAAGCAGTAAACATTTGTAGATTGATGGTAAAAGAAAGGACCAAGGGTCCATAGTTCACTAGTGGTGGCTCTCCTTAAGATATATGACATGTTGGGTGAACAAATTACAACGGGGCAATTGACAAACATCGAGAAAGCAATATGCATATGACTCCTTTGAGATTTGATTGGGCATTACAACATTATACATATACCGTAATCCAACTGCATCTATGACTAATAATCCACCTTTAGGTTATCATCCGAACCCTCTCCAGTATTAAGTTGCAAGCAACAGATAATTGTATTATGCATTGCGTGTAAAGTAAACAATACGATTGTTCTATGAACAAAGGGTTGCTGTTTTCTCCCTAGTAGCAACAGCATATCTAGTACCTTAGAGATTTCTGTCACTTCCCCAGATTACTAGAGGCATGAACCCACTATCGAGCATAAATACTAACTCTTGGAGTTGCTAGCATCTACTTGGCCAAGATAGCTACTAACAACGGAAAGCATGCAAGATCACAAATAATAAAGACATGATAGAATCAATAATCAATCTGAAATAGCATCTCAATATCCATCGGATCCCCGCAAACAACATGTAGAATTACAAATAGATGACCTTGATCATGAACGGAGCTCACAAGATCTAAACATGGTAGCACAAAGGAGAAGAACCAACCATCTAGCTACTACATGGACCCGTAGTCCAAGGATGAACAACTCACGCATCACACTGGAGGCTTGCATGGTGATGAAGAAGGCCTCCAGGGTGAATTCTCCCCTCTGGTAGGGTGCCGGGAAGAGCTTCAGATCCCTCCCGATCTAGGGATGGAGATGACGGCGGCTACAAACTCTTTCGTGGATTTTTGATCGGGTACTTAGGGTTTCTGTATCAGAGGCATCTTATAGGTGAAAGGGGAGGCCGAGGGGGTGCCCTAGGCGGCTAGACCACCCCCCTGGCGCGGGCCAGGCTTGCTCGCGTGGCCAGGTGGTGTGGCGGAGCCCTGGCCCCTCTCCGTCTTGTATTCTGGCTCCGTGTCCCCCTCGGTGAAAAACTGACTTTGGCTTTTGTCCCGTCCAATTCCGAGACTATTCATTTTCTGACTTTCCTGGAACCAAAAACATCAGAAAATAGGCAGCTGGCACTATGGCATCTTGTTAATAGGTTAGTCCAAGAAAGTGTATAAAAAGTACTCGAAAGTGTGGAATAAACATAAGAAAGTAGATAAACCAAGCATGGAACATCAAAAATTATGGATACGTTTGCAACGTATCAATTACCTTTACTGACGACTTAAGAAGATATGGATATATCTACTTAATGAAGCACAAGTCTGAAACCTTTGAAAAGTTCAAGGAATTTCAGAAAGAAGTAGAGAATCAACTTAATAAGAGAATCCAGCATCTTCGATCAGATCGGGGAGGCGAGTATTTGAGTTATGAGTTTAACATGCATTTGAAGGACTGTGGGATTATCCCACAGCTTATGCCAGCCAGAACACCACAGCGTAATGGTGTGTCTGAATGACGTAACCGAACCCTATTAGATAGTGTGTGGTCCATGACGTCTTTAACTGATTTGTCTGTGTCTTTTTGGGGATACGTGTTGGAAACCGCTGCTTTTATTTTAAACCGAGCACCATCCAAATCCATGGAGACAACTCCATATGATATATGGTATGGACAGAAGCCAAAGTTGTCGTTTCTAAAAGTTTGGGGTTATGAGGCTTACGTCAAGAAACTGCAGCCTGACAAACTCGAACCCAAATTCTGAGTAGCACAACAGAAGAAGTTCCGAAACCGCTCTCCAAGATGGAGGAAGATCCCAATGATGATGATCAAAGCAACAACATCAAAACTCCTGAGGTTCGCAGGTCTACAAGAATTCGTGCCACTCCAGATTGGTACAGTAGCCTTGTGATGTCTGTCATCCTAGATGAACAGGAGGAACCTGCAAACTACAAAGAAGTTATGGATAGTGCTGACTCCGAGAAATGGCTAGAAGCCATGAAATCCGAAATAGGATCCATGTATGAGAACCAAGTTTGGACCTTGGTAGATCTTCCAGAAGGCCGCAAGGCCGTGGAAAATAAATGGATTTTTAAGAAAAAGACAGATGCGAATGGTAATGTGACCATTCACAAAGCTCGACTTGTCGCAAAGGGGTTTCAACAAATTTAAGGAGTTGATTACGATGAGACTTATTCTGCCATAGTGATGCTTAAGGTTGTCCGGATTTTGATAGCAATTGCTGCACATTTCGACTATGAAATTTGGTAGATGGATGTCAAGACCGCATTCCTCAATGGTCACATTGATGAAGAGTTGTATATGATGCAACCGGAAGGTTTTGTTGATCCTAAGGATGCTGGAAAGGTATGCAAGCTTCAGCGGTCCATTTATGGATTGAAGCAGGCATCTCGGAGCTGGAACCTTTGATCAAGTGATCAAGAGTTTTGGATTTGTCCAAAATCAACAAGAGTTTTGTGTTTACAAGAAAGCGAGTGGGAGCTCAGTTGTTTTCTTAGTAGTATATGTGGATGACATATTACTCATGGGAAACGATGTGGATCTTATGAGAAGCGTGAAAGCATATTTGAGTAGTCAATTTTCTATGAAGGATCTAGGTGAAGCTACATACATATTAGGCATCAAGATCTATAGAGATAGATCAAGACGCTTAGTTGCATTAAGTCAGAGTACTTACATCGAAAAGATTTTGAAAAGGTTCAAACTAGGCAATGCCAAAAAGGGATCTGTGCCAATGATGAAGAATTGCAAGATGAGTGTGACTCAATGTCCGGTAACCGATAATGATAGAGAAAAGATGTCATACATCCCCTATGCCTCAGCCATAGGATCTATCATGTATGCAATGTTAAGTACGCGACCTGATGTGTCATTGGCTCTTAGTTTGATGAGCTGATACTAAAGAAATCCAGGACTGGATCACTGGACAGCTGGATATGTTCCTAATCTATGGAGGAAGTGATGAAGCTCTAAACATAACAGGTTACGTGGATGCGAGCTGGAACTCAGATCATGATGACTCGAAGTCTCAAACAGTATTTGTGTTCCTAGTAAATGGTGGGGCGGTAAGCTGGAAGAGTAAGAAGCAACCGGTGGTGGCGCAATCTTCAATGGAGTCTGAATACATTGATGCGGCTGATGCAGCGAATGAAGCTGTTTGGCTAAGGAATTTCGTCATTGAACTAGGAGTTTTTCCAAATGCGCATGACCCCATGACGATCTATTGTGATAACACGAGAGCTATTGCAAACGCAAAGGAACCAAGGACTCATTCCGCAGCCAAACACATCAAGCTTAGATTTCACATCATCTGGCAGAATGTTATCGAAGGTGAAGCCAAGATTTGCAAAATAGATACGGAATTGAATGTGGCAGATCCATTGACTAAAGCTCTCCTACAAGACAAGCACGAACAATACCGAGATTCCATTGGTGTTAGGTTCCTGCCTATTGTAAACTAGTTTTATTTGTACTCTAGTGCAAGTGGGAGACTGAAGGAGTTATGCCCTGGAGGCAAATAATAAAGTGTATTATTTGATATATCTCCTATATGTTCATAATACATTTCATACTATGCTATAAGCGTATTGTCTGAAACATTAATACACGTGTGGTATGTAAACAAACTGTGTCTCTAGTTACCTCTAGCGAACTAGTTCATTGGTCATGAGGATGGTCTGGGTTTCAACATCATGGGCATTTATGCAATTGACAATGGGGTCATGTTATTAGTTGAATAACATGATAGACAAGCATCTGACCGTTATATCTTGAATGAGATCTAGTTACAAACTTCACCATTGATGATAAAACAAAGAGAACCTCGCGACCTATTCCTTTGACTGTGAGGTAATGCAAATCACCATTCTGGAGGAAGCTTAGATGGTTATCAAGAATCATCTCGTAAAAGGGTGATCAAAAAGGTGCCACTCAGGTTTTCCAAAGGGTTGCGTAGAGGAGTACATATCAAGACCAGGATTTGTCTAATCCATGTAACAGCTAGATACATGTGGCCATCTCGGTGATGTTGCATTAATGAAGCTTGCAAGCATGTGACTTGGTCACGGAATGCAATGACATGAGAACGAGTAAACAAGTTCATCGGTAATGATCCTGAACTATGGTATGGAGATACCGAAGATCAAGTCTTGGATGAATTAGGTATCAAATGACAAAGGGAATGGGAAACGACTATCTCACGGTTCGAGCGATTATATTCATGAAACGTACGGGGGTCACATGGCCATCCAGGTCCCTCTATTGATCATTGATGTGAGAATGGTCTCGATCATGTCCGGAGTGTTTCCAAACCGAAGGATGTCACGCTTAAGGGTGGGGACGCTTAGGGTAGATGAGGTATCATAGGAGAAATAGAAAGAGAGAAATCGGAATAGTTCCGAGTAACATCCGATGGAGATCGGAAGGGGTCCAGAAGATGTTCTAGAGAAAAAGGAATATGATAATATATGTATTTGAATGTTAATTAGAGAACTAATATTAAATATATATTTTATTTTATTATTAAAGGCTTCCTAATGCTAATGGGACTCACCCGAAGGGAGGCCCAATAGGGCATGGCGCCTAGGGAGAGGGGGCCTGCCGACCTAGGCTTGGTGGGCTACCCTAGTGGGGCCCACCTTGGGCCGGCGGCTGCCCCTAGGTGGCCAGGGTGTGGGGATTAGTCCCACAACGCCCTGACCCCTGGGTAGTGCGCCCCCCTCCCACTATATATAGGGGTCCCCCTCCCCCTTTGGAAACACGTCATTCCCTCTCATTCTCTCTCTCATCCATTGAGGATTTCTCCATAATATTGGGGAGGACCTCGTGGGTGAGTTCTCCACCTTCACACCACCATCATGTGATCAGCGATCCGACATCTACTTCATCCGCTGATCGCCTGGATCGGAGTCCGGTTGACATCACCCACACCGAACATGTGACGAACTTTGGAGGCACCACACTTGAGGTGCTGCTCGTCTTCATCAATATACGCCTTCCTGCGTAAGGCACGCCTCGGTCTTCAAAATGTATGAACACCGTCTTTCTCTTCCGTTGCTTGTTTCTACATTGTATAGATCCTGGTATTAGTGTTCGTGTAGATAGAATTTTTTTGTTTTCTACTACGGAACCCCTTCAAAGCTATGGTCGACGGCGAGCAGAACAAGGGACGGGAAGCACTGTTTTGGCATCAGAGTTCTCCTGTCCGATCGTGCCCGCGTCTAAGGTTGCTGCTGCTCATCGGAGAGATTGCTCGGGGCGTCCCTAGGCAAAAAGGTAGGACAGGTCAGAGAGATATAGTCGTGTCTTGATTTTCGACACCGGGGGTATGAGTCCCCTTTGTTGTTCGGCCAGGGGCACAACATTCGGCGAGCTCAATCGGCGAGCTAGACAAACACAATCATAGAGAGAGACACAATGTTTTTACCCAAGTTCAGATCCGCAGTGAGCGGAGGCCTACATCCTGCAACTAGCTACTATTTGCTTATTACAAGGTTACAATGGGTTCCTTCTCCCGGGAAGGTCCTCTCATCTCCTATCTCCTCTCCAACCGTCCCTCTCTTTCTAGCTCGACCTGGGCCTCCTTTTATACATAAAGGGGACACCACAGGGGTCAAGATACAGGCGGCGAAGGGCCTAGTGCCACATGGCGGGCCAAGCTGCGAATGGTCTCAACGTGGTGAGCCTGTACTGTCATCTATGAGTATCATCTTGAACCCTATTGAGGTAGCTTGAGGTATAGGTAAGAGGTAGCTCTGCTTACCCTGACGAAGGTTATGCTTCCCCGGTGGCTCTGCTCCCGGCATACTAGCGGGGTATCATGCACTAGGGCCGGCTAGGAGGCGGGGCAGGGATGCGAGTTGCTTCCGAGGTGAGCCCCCTAGACGGGTTTCTCTGTGGAACCGATAGTAGCCCCCTTGCATGGGTTCAGTTCCTGAGGAACCGATCGTACATTCTGTAATCAAGAGTGGTCCCGCCCCTACCACGGCTCAGGATCGCGTCACATCAAACATCGTGGTAAACAAATTGCCACCTCTTCCTTGATTGGCCGCGTCAGTTTGCCACGAGAACCGAGGCGACGGTGGTCGTGGGCGTATCGAGGGGGAGATGATGGTTAATATGAAAGCGACGCACTCTACCGCACCTCCGTTATATAATAGGGCGAAGCTACGCTGGTTCTTCACTTCATCCTCTCGCCTCATTCAAATGGCTATATCCTCCACCCCTCGTAGATATTCTCTTTCTTCGGGGCGGCGGGCCTCACGGCCGCAAGATCGTCATGTGAAATTTAGTAACGACTTGATTAGTAGCCAGGATGTGGGCATCATCCGATGGATGGTTTATAGTGAGGCCCATGACGGTGGATCCATCATCGTGAAGTCCGACAATGCCTCAGACTAGGATGCCCTTGATATCCCGATATTTGTTCAGTTCCTCGCAGCAGGGGTAGTTCCTCCACTATCATTGTTCTTCCATGACATACTGGCGATGTACGAGGTGTTCTTAGATCAGCTCTACCCAAGGTCCGTCACCATCCTAGCTTCATTCCAGCATGTGTGCGAGAGATTCGTCAGAGTGCTACCATCCTTGGCGTTGTTCTGACATTTCTTTGCGCCACGCGTGGTGGATGCGACGGTGCTATCCAGAAGAGTGGACTTTTTCCTCCGAGAGGGGCTTGCCGAGGAGTACATCATCGATGACCTCTCAGGAGACTGGCCCGAATGGCGCCATGGCTGGTGCCTTGTCCGATTTCCCGAGATATTGGATCACCTCGAGGATCGACCGCCCCAGCGGCAGGCGATTTCACCTAGGATTCGATAGATCCCTATGACGACGAGTTAGTTCCAATCCTTTGCCGGATAGAGCTCCTTCATGGCTGGGGGTTGTTACAATAGATCACCATTGGGTCCAATGCACTAGGAACCACACCTAGTTCCATTATGAACTCCATCCAAACCGCTTCCTGCGCCGCTCTTGAAGCAGTAACATATTCCGCCTCTATTGTTGATCCCACCACCATGGGTTGTTTGGAGCTCCTCCAATGAACTGCTGCTCCATTCATGAGAAACACATACCCGGATTAAGACTTAGAGTTATATGGTTCGGTGTCAAAGCTAGTGTTGACATAACACTTACTGATGATCTCTTCTTCACCTCTATACACGAGAAACATGTTCCTAGTACTTCTTTAGTACTTAAGGATATTCTTGACTGCTATCCAGTGTTCCAAACTAGATTAGTTTGGTACCTTCTAGTCAAACTAATAGCATGTGCCACATCCGGTCTTGTACATAAAATGGCATACATAATAGAACCTAGGACTGAGGCATAGGGGATCTTATCCATTATCTCTCTTTCTTCTTCTGTAGCCAGACTTTGAGTCTTACTCAATGTCTTGCTTTGCAACATACGTAATAACCCTTTCTTACTTCCATCCATTTTAAACTTCTTTAAAATCTTATCAAGGTATGTACTTTGTGATAACCCAATTAGACGTTTTGATCTATCTCTATAGATCTTGATAGCTAGTATGTATGATGCTTCCCCAAGGTCCTTCATCGAAAATTTGTTGTTTAGATAACTTTTAACTTTATTTAAAAGATCTATATCATTTCCAATCAATAATATGTCATCCACATATAATAGAAATGCCACAAACCTCCCACTCACTTTCTTGTAAATACAACCTTCTCCGTAAGTTTGGACAAATCCAAACCCTTTGATCACCTGATCAAAGCGGAGATTCCAACTCCGGGATGCTTGCTCCAGTCCATAGATGGATCGCTGAAGCTTGCACACCTTGCTAGCATCCTTAGGATTGACAAAACCCTTTGATTGTACCATATACAACCCTTGTTCAATATTACCATTGAGGAACGCGGTTTTGACATCCATCTACCAAATTTCATAATTAAAAAATGCAATAATTGCTAACATAATCCTAACCGACTTTAGCATCACTACGGGAGAGAAAGTATCATCGTAGTCAACTCCTTGAATTTTTCGAAACCCCTTTGCGACAAGTCGAGCTTTATAGATGGTCACATTACCATCAACGTCAATTTTCTTCTTGAAAATCCATTTATTCTCTATGACCTTTTGGTCGTGAGGTAAGTCCACCAAGGTCCAAACCTGGTTTTCATACATGGATTCCATCTCGGATTGCATGGATTCTAGCCATTTGTTGGAATCTGGGCTCATCATCGCTTCTTCATACATCGCAGGGTCATCATTTCCATCAACCATGAAATTCATGACATGGTTTCCATACAGTTCAGGAACTGCACGTGTCCCACTTGATAGGTTTAGCAGTGTCCTCATTTGGAGTTTCATGATCTTTATCATTAGTTCCCTCTTCATTTGGTGAAGTCAACTCCAGAACAATTTCCGATGTTGTGCCACTCGCCATTTCATGAAGAGAAGGTTAAATAACCTATTCGAGTTCTACCTTCTGACTACTCACACCTTTCGCGAGAAACTCCTTCTCTAGAAAGGATCCATTCTTGGCAATGAAAACCTTGCCCTCAGATCTATGATAGAAGGAATACACAATTGTTTCTTTAGGGTATCCTATGAAAACACATTTTTCCGCTTTGGGTTAGAGTTTATCAGGTTGAAGTTTCTTAACATAAACATCACATCCCCAAACTTTTAGAAATGACAACTTTGGTTTTTTTCTAAACCATAATTCATACGGTGTTGTTTCAATGGATTTAGATGGTGCCCTATTTAAAGTGAATGCAACTGTTTCTAGTGCATAACCCAAAAACAAAAGTGGCAAGTCAGTCGAAGACATCATAGATCGAACCATATCCAATAAGGTACGATTAAGATGCTTCGATACACCATTATGCTGTGGTGTTCCAGCAGGTGTGAGTTGTGAAACTATTCCACACTCTCCCATGTGTGTGCCAAACTTGTAACTTAGATACTCACCTCCACGATCAGATCATAGAAATTTAATCTTTCTATTATGATGAAGTTCCACTTCACTCTAAAATTTCTTGAACTTTCCAAAGGTTTTAGACTTGTGTTTTATCAAATAGATATACCCATATCTACTCAAATCATCCGTGAAAGTAACAAAATAGCAATATCCACCTCGCACCGACACACTCATTGGACCACATACATCAGTATGTATGATTTCCAATAAATCTGTCGCCCGTTCCATTGTACCGGAAAACAGGGTTCTAGTCATCTTGCCCATAAGACATGGCTCACATGTATCAAATGATTCAAAATTAAGTGATTCTAAAAGTTCATCAGAATGGAGCTTCTTCATGCATTTTACGCTAATATGACCTAGACGACAACGCCACATATATTCAGATATATCATCATTAAGTTTAATCCTTTTGGCATCCACATTATGAATATATGTATTACTACTATCAAGATTTAAAATAAATAAACCATTCATCACAGGTGCATGACCATAAAAGATATTATTCATATAAATCGAACAACCATTATTTTTCGACTTAAAGGAATAACCGTCTTGTAATAAAAATGATTCAGATACAATGTTCATGCTCAACGCATACACCAAATAACAATTATTAAGGTTTAAAACTAATCCAAACGGTAAATGGAGAGGCAGCATTCCGATGGAAATCACATCAACTCTTGATCCATTGCCGAGTGACCTCATCCCTTACTAGTGATTGCTTGTTTTGCAACCCCTGATTCGAGTTACATATATTAGCAACCGATCTAGTATCAAATACCTAGGTTCTACTGCGAGTACTAGTCAAGTACACATCAATAACATGTATATCAAATATACCTTTTTTCATCTTGCCGGCATTCTTCTCTGCCAGATATTTGGGGCAGTTGCACTTCCAGTGGACAGTCCCCTTACAATAGTAGCACTCGATATCAGGCTTAGGGCTAGCCCAGTTCTTCTTCTCAGGCATAGCAACATCTTTGTGCCCTTCTTGAAGTTACCCTTCTGTTTAACCTTCTTGTCCTTCTTGAAACCGGTGGCCTTATTGATCATCAACACTTGATGTTATTTCCTAATCTCCACTTCAACAGTCTTAAGCATTGATAAAAGCTCAGGGAGAGACTTCTTCATGCCCAACATGTTATAGTTCATCACAAAGCTTTTATAGCTTGGTGGCAGAGATTGGAGAACATGATGTATGCCTAAGTCAATGTGAATCGTTATTCTGAAAGCTACAAGCTTATTGGCGTACCAAGACATTTTGAGTAAATGCTCACTAATGAAGTTGTTCTCCTTCATCATGCAGCTAAAGACCTTTTCTGAAGCATCATAACTCTAAACAGCAGCATGGGTATCGAAAATCATTTTCAATTCACCATGGTATCAAAGGCATTGCCATTCTCGAAACGCTTTCGGAGTTCTGGCTCTAGCCCATACAATATGTCACAATGAACCTTGTTGTGGTCCTCCTGACGACTTAAGTAAAAATTCTTTACATCGTCAAAAGCATCATCAGGTGGTAGGGGGCCTAGCCATTCTTATAGCACATATTTCTTTTGTGCAGCAGTGAGGAGAATCCCCAAGTTCATGGCCTAGTTGGTAAAGTTTCTACCATTCGTTGCAAGTTTCTCTTTCTCCATGAACACATTGAAATTAAAAGCAGGTGGTGCCATCTACAACATAATTTGCAAAGTTTATTAAGACTAAATTTATGATAGATTAGGTTCGGCTAATCCACAATTAAAAATGAACTCCCACTCAAAAACAACATACCTCGTGTCTTTTTGGTGATTACATGAACTAGATCCACTACACCAAGATCGATCATCACGTGAATTGGTGTATCTTCAAAGGCGAGAATCTAGATGGTCATCATATCAACCATATGACTCATGCTTTACCTTTCGGTTCATGTTTCGAGGCCATGTATGTACATGCTAGGCTCGCCAAGTAAGAACCTTAGTACCCACATGTGTAAAACTGTCTTACACCCGTTGTATGCGAACACAGTGTCTATCACACCCGATCATCATGTGGTGTCTCGAAACGACGAACTTTCTTAACGGTGCATACTAAAGGAAGACCACATTTTATCTTGATATTTAAATGAGTGACATCTTATAATGCTACTAAAGCACCATACAAGCAATATAAGATGCAAACAAACATCATATGCAAATAGTGATATGATATGGTCCTTGCACTTGATCACTATCTTGTGCATCATGGTATGATCTTCATCATTCCTATATGTGTAAGGACAAGGTCTATGGAACTTACACTTTGGTATGTTATAATTTCCACAAGTATCAAACCATACACAAATTATAACATTACCATATCATGACACTTGCCCAGCAACAACTAAACTAGATGCTTCTAATTTATCCTTTGCATGTTTTTACGTGGCTTAGGGCTTTCAAAGATTGAACCGTTCTTACCTATGAACATGGAACCACAACAATAATAATCAAATTATTCGCAACTCATTGTAAATCATATATTGACTATAGTAGGAGAGATAGACACCCGCTAGCCACTTATGCAAAACTAGTTGCATGTCAAGAGTGGAATAGGTCTCATGTGCGAGGACATGTAAAGTTAGACCGGGCCGCTTCATCCCACTATGCCACCAACATCCAAAATACATAGAAGATGCAATAACATGATCATCAGCGCCCACATAATTATACGTGTTCTACCCGTGCAAAGCATCTATGCATAGATCAAGCTCTGATACCACTATTGGGTTTGCAGCATAGAAAACAAAAAATTCGTACAATATGAACAACTAAGCACCAAGATCTATCTACCTAGATATAATCAACGAGTGACAAAGCGTTACGAGATTTAATCTCATGGATGATGTAGTCGTTCACTTGCCGATCTCAAGATCGTGATGAAGTCTAGCATCACAAAGCAGCAGTGCATCCTTGATCGCACACACGTCTGGTACCCGAACACCTCCAAGTCCTCGCTCTAGCGAAGCAGTGGAAGCAGCAAATCCTTCTAGAAAAAGCCACCGTGAACATGTACTTTGTTAATCCGAAGTCATGGGGAATATTAGGGGGAGAGAGATCCTTCACGAGTAGGTGTAAAGTGAGAGGAGGAGGAGGTCTTTTATAGGGGAGGGGCAGCCCCTCCCATGGTCATGTGGGAGGATGCTCCACTCACATAAAAACCCTCCACTCAAATTTCTACTCACATGCATTAAATTTCCACCAAATTTAATGCAACTCTCATTTAATAAAACTCTTTTATTTATTTTATTTAGAATTTTTTTAATTACTTTAATTGACAAAAAAATCATAAACCCCCTTGCAATACTTTGATATTACATTTGAAACCCTTTTTAGCAATTTGACCTGAAACAATTCATGCGTCCATCGAAATAATTCCAGTGCTTTCATTTTCTTTCTCTGGTATCTTATTTGCTCCAAATGGTGTCGGTATCCCTAAAGTGTGTCACCCTACAGTTCATGAATAATGCAGACATGATCGAGACCCTCTCCGATCAATAATCATCAGCGGAACCTAGAGATCTATACTGACTCCCATATATTCAACGATGACTCTAGTGATCGTGTGAACCTTTAAAGTCATAACTAAATTCCTTTGTCTCACTATATATTACATGTCCGAGATTCGATCATCGGTATCCCCATACCTAGTTTGATCTCGTTACCGACAAGTACTCTTTTCTCGTTCCCATGATATAACATTCTTGTGATCTTATCACTTGCTTGCAAGCTATGTCAATGTGATATCACCAAGAGGGCCTAGAGAACATCTCTTCGTCATCAGGATGGACAAATTCCACTCTTGATCCTTGAGCCTCTACATAAAACTTTCGGAGTATCTGAACCCATCTTTATTGTCACGCTACTATGGCGTGACATTTGATGTTATCAAGTTATTCTTTTGGAATTAGTGATTGACATGATCTCATGGTCTAAGGACTAAAGTTACTTTGCATGATGTTATCGTAATTTAAACATAATAACTTTGATCATATTACTATACTTCGGATGAATGTTCATCACATCATTCCACCAATGTTGTGACCTCGTTATTAAGAACATCCAATGTCCATGATCATGAAACCTTGAACATATTGTTAATCAACGAGCTAGTTTATATGAGAGGCATAACTAGGAACTCTATATTTGTTTATTAAACACACATATATTAAGTTTCCAATTAACACAATTATAGCATGCAAAATAAACATCTATCATAACTTGGAGTAAGATAATAACAACTTTATTATTCCCTCTCGGGCATATTCCCTTTAGATAATCATTCATTTGATTTTTAAGAGGGAGAGGTTTAAGTATGCATGCATGCTTAGGGATGTGCAATTTGGATTTTTGGGTCTAATCCTCGAGGTGACCTTGGGTTGATGTGTGCTAGAGATGAGGGTGTTATAGAGATTAGGACAAGATTCGTGGAGATTGGTGGGGGTTAGGAAGTATCATTAGGATAGAACTTAGTGTTTTACTTTAGTTACCCCCCCCCCAATTTCACACGTTTCAAGGGATGAGGGGTTGTTGATAGGGTAGAGCATGATAGAGGGTGAGTGGGGAGTGAGTGGAGAGCACTATTTGAATTGGGAGAGAATACAAATTAAGAAATAGTGGGTTTGAGTGAGATTTGGGATCTAAGGTTTTAATATTTCCATACTTACTTTAGCATGTTGTAGAAGATGATTCAAGGATCCATTTGGCTCAAGGGGAACATGGGTAGATAGACCAAGTGATGTATATCATCATGGTACATAAAGTTGGTCTTGATTATCATTGGGTGATTCTACAAGTGATGCCAAACTTTGTTGAAAATAAGGGGGTCAAAACAGATTATCATTTGGCCTAAAAAACCATGATGGTTTAAGAGATTCAAGGCTCCAATTGAAAGAAGGGGAGTTTGGGTTGATAGAGAGGGTTGAGTAGATCACAACCATGTGAAGATTTGGTCAAGAAAGGTTGAGGTAGAGTTGTGAGCTTCTGCCAAAGTAGGCATATTGATATGATTGGCAGAAATTGATTATTTTCTTGACTACAAAACCACCAAGGGAAAGTGGGTCCAAGAATGATCTAGTCAAGGGAAAGAGTGCGATTTGGAAGTACCCATGATTGTTTACAAGATGTTTCAAGTACATTTCCAAAAATACACAAGGGTTGATATGTATAGAGACTCAAAGATGTGATGTTGATAATAGTTTCAAACTTGGTCAAATGTTGTCTGGTTTAGGGTTTTAGACTAGGGTACAAAATCAAGATGGAGAGATGAGTTCTAGGCTTTCCAACACACCACAAGTAATGAGGTTGAAGTGTAGATTGAGTAGGAGGGATTCATGCCTATAATTAGTCTTCATTGATTTGGAAACTACTAAGAAGAATTAACTCAAAACTGATCTTGTTAAGGAATAAGATGGTCAATTTAGTGACAATATATCAAGACAAGCTTAGTAATCTTGGTGGAAGGGTTCCTTGATCAAAAGAAACTATGGGTGAGGGTAGAGTACCAGACAAGGATGAGTATAGAATAGACGCATTACCTTAGATCTAGAGATAAGGGTCTTGATTAAGGTTCCAATAGGTGATCTTGATGATAAGGAGGAAGATAGTATTTCAACTAGGGTTTAGATGTTCTGGTCTTGCAGGATGTTTGGGTTGTAGTGCTGGTTTGGTTTAGTTACTAAGGGTTGAGATCCTAGAGTAGCTCAGGCAACTCCTAGCAAATAAGTCTAGAAAGATCCTTCTTATGACAGAAGATCAATGTAATTCATACAATCATCTCAAGAAGCACTATCGACACACACAAACACAAACAATCAAGAAACTACTTCACCCTTAAATAAGAAAAAGTTTGTGTTCCCGCTAATTTTTGCATTCAGGACAACTAATCAAGGTTACTAAAAGTGGGGTCTTACACATTCTTTGACATGTTCATCAGATATGGTCATCGAACACTCTGTGATGTGTTCAGCAAACATTATGCCTAACTATAGCCCGACTATGTCATTAAATGGATTGCCTGTCGTCTCGGATGATGTCTTCATCAAACATTTGATCTAACTATGGCCCCCGACTATGTCATCATTGCCTGGCCACCGCGTCATTCATGTTCTCAATCTTTTGTATTTAATCATCAAGCATTTTGTCTATTAGTCACGCCCTGGGGGCGCAAAAGAGAAGTTTACTTAATATAATGAATAAAATATAAGCCTACCCCTAATGGGCCACCATGTGGAAACCCATTAGGGGGATCCCTCCTCCCCAAGTGGCTGCAAGCCCAAGAGAAGGGGAGGGGGCGCACAACATGGGAGGGGAGGCGACAGTGGATGCCCTAGGGCGGTTGCCCTAGGTGCCCTCCTCTCCCCCTTGGCCTATATGGAGGAGGGGGTCTCCTCTGCTCATTCACTCCACTAGCATTTGCCTCTCTCCTCTCTCTCCCTCACATGTGATTCCGCAATTGGAACGTTCTTACGGGGATAGAGTTCTCCACCATACGCATGCTATCGTGCTGCTGGAATATTGGTCCGCATCAATCTTATTCCGCAGCTTCACTAGACCAGAGCCTGGGGGAAATCATCTAAATTAGTCACGTGTAGAACTGGGGATATGCTTCAAGTTGTGGCACTCGTTGCTTGTACGCATGCACGGCCTTGAGGTCAGTGTCACCGTATGACTACATCATCAACATTTGTGAGAACATCGATGCTTTTTAGTCTTCAAGGGTATGAACACTGAATCCCTCCTTTATCTTACATCTGCATAGAATAGATCTTGGTTATATCGTTCTCGTTGTTAGGAAAAAGAATTCTTCTACAGAACCCTACAGATCAAGCCATGGCCTGCTAGTTCCCTAGGGCACTTTGACTAGAGGCGAGAAGATGGTTCCGGGTGCTCCCGGAGGAGTCGATACGATCCTGGTGGGTTTTGTGCAGCCTATTCCCGAAAGCTTTCTGAGGCGTCAAGAAGCATCCTAGTTTTGCTCTAGGACATTGGATTGTCCACCAAAGGAGAGGTGAAAGCTTGCGCAAGTAAACAAAATGATTCAACAAAGCCTTGCATGCTGCCCCCGCTGCACCATCAGTTGAGGTGGTCGTAGCCTACCGAGATGGGATGCAGAGCGCAAAGACAAGGAGGAAGATGAACGCATGCTATATCACCACTGTGGAGGATCTATTCTAGCAGTCATATAGGTGTGCCCTAGCGGAAGAAGAGAGTTAGCGTGCTAGGATCCACCCTGGAAAGGTGGTGGCACCTGGTAAGGAGCGTAGCTCACCCACACAGATGACTAGCCATGCCAACCATAGGAATCAAGATCGACGTGCGGAGGACACATGATCGACGTTGTGGCCATCACAAGGATCAGGAGCAACATGTGGAGGACACAAGATCTACATCGCGCCCATCATAGGGATCAGGAGTGGCGTGCAGGGAATGCAAGATTTGCACTGCACCCATCACAGGGATCTGGGAGGTGTGTAGGGATCTAGCGACCCACAACATGTGATATGGGGTGGCCCGATCTTCTCGGTAAGCGGATGGCGGTGATGATGGTGGATGATAGATAACTAGCCTGTAGCTATGAACTCTCCCGCTCGATCCCTGATATCAATGCAACAGCTCTCAAACCTTGGTAGGATATTCACAACACCACGCTCTTGCGCACGCAGCCGTGACCATGAACGGTAGGATGCAATGTACTAATTCCCAATGGAACAACAGATCACACTCAATTATAGTTGGTAGATTCGAACACAGGGTAATTCCAGAGGTTCTATGAAAGAAACAACTCCAAAATAGTTTTAACGTGGTCTAACCTAAACTAGAGGGCGTTCCCAGGCTTATATGGCCGCCAGAACGTCCGAAAAACGTGAAACAAAAACGTGTCTGATACAGTCAGATCCGTCCGGATCTGATGGGAACTTTTTGGGCCGGATTATCCGGTCTAATAGGGCCAGATTATCCGGTGGCCGGATTTTCCGGGGGAAAAGTCCGGTCAAATATCCGCCCCGACACAGAACATCGTGCCGACGTCCTTAGCAGGATCTCCAAAGCAGGGCCGGATTATCCGGGGTGTGGGGGCCGAATTATCCGGGGTCTTTTTAGACGTGGAAGTACTCATTGGAAAGATCTTGGAATTATCTATCCAACAAGTGCTTATTTGCTTGATTTGGAGTTCGTATGAGGAATCCACGTTCGTTTCAATTTTAGGACTTCTGTCTGTCCGAATTGAACGTTTCTTCTCTTTGATGATCTCCCTTGCTTGTATTGCGCCTTCCTCCCGCTCCTCCCTCGCGCATCCTTGGGCGATCATCATGTTGGGATTCTCTTGTAGCCCTTCTCCTCCTCGCGCCATGCTTGTTTCTCCAACGAACCTGATCATACATAAATGCATAGACTTAGGCAGTATAAAGTTCTCATCAATCAAAGTACCAGATTCGTTTAGGAGTAAATTCACCTATTGTTCAAGTAGCTTAGCACGAGATCTTGTAATAGGTCCAATTCTAATCTCATTGGACTGATCCTTTCTTGCAATAGTTGTAGCATCTTCAGTAGTCATTGGGGTAGGTGTAATTGTAGGGATGTCCTCATCATCTTCCCCCCTTCAAAAGGCGTCGACCTCGACGCTCCAAGGTCTTCTCCAGCATATGGTGACAAATCAGCAACGTTGAAGCTGTTGCTAACTCCACCAAACTCCTCAATAGGTATATCAACCGAGTAGGCGTTATCATTAATCTTGGCTAACACCTTGTAAGGACCAGCACCACGTGGCTTCAATTTTGACTTTCGAAGTAGTGGGAACCTATCCTTGCGTAGATGCACCCAAACCATATCTCTGGGCTCGAACAACACTTCTTTCCTTGCTTGATTCCTTGTAGCAGCAATGTTCTTGCCTTTCTTCTCAATAACCTCTCGAGTCTTCTCATGTATTTTCTTCACATAATCAGCACGTTTTGATGCCTCCATATCAACTCTCTCATGTAATGGCAGAGGCAACATATCAACATGGCTTGAAACCATACACCACCTCAAAAGGACAAAGCTGAGTAGTTGAATGCACCGTCCTGTTGTAAGCAAACTCAACATGTGGAAACCACTCTTCCCACTCCCGCAGATTCTTTTTAATCATGGTCCTTAGCAGCTGTGACAATGTTCGATTCACCACCTCCGTTTGACCATCTGTTTGGGGGTGACATGTAATCTTGAGCAGCTTCGTTCCTAGCTTCCCCCATAAGGTCTTCCAAAAGTAGCTCATGAACTTCACATCACGGTCAGAAACAATCGTTTTTGGTACTCCATGTAATCTCACGATGTCCCTGAAAAACAGGTTAGCAACATGCGCGCATATCGTCGCTTTGTGTGCAATAAAATGAGCCATCTTAGAGAACCTATCCACTACCACAAATATAGAATCATGACCTCTCTGAGTTTTAGGTAGACCTAGCACAAAATCCATACTAATGTCTTCCCATGGAGTAGTAGGTGCAGAGAGAGGTGTATACAAACCGTGAGGCTTTAGCTTAGATTTCGACTTGTGGCATGTAATACATCGGCTCACAAATCTGTACACATCACGCCTCATCTTGGGCCAATAAAAGTGATCAGCAAGCATGAGCAACGTCTTCTCACGCCCAAAGTGACCCATCAAACCACCAAAGCATGTGATTCTGCACTAAGAACAAAGCATAGCAGCGATTCTGGAATACATAGTTTGTTAGCTCGAAACAAATATCCATCATGTATATGATACTTATCCCATGCGTTTCTAAGAGCACACAAACGATATGGTTCAGCAAAATCATGGTCAGTTGCATAAAGTGCACAAATAGCTTCTAATCCAGGAATTTTAACATCAAGATTGGTTAATAGCATGTTCTTCCTAGACAAAGCATCAACAACAACATTCTCTTTTCCCTTCTTATAATTAATGATGTAAGGAAAAGACTCAATGAACTCAACCCATTTAGCTAATCTTCTATGCAAGTTTGATTGAGCTTTCAAGTATTTCAAAGCTTCATGATCAGAATGTATGATGAATTCCTTTGGCCACAATTAATGTTGCCAAACCTCAAGTACTCTAACAAGTGCATACAATTCTTTATCATAGATAGAATAATTCAAACGAGCACCAGTCAATTTCTCAGAAAAATAAGCTATAGGCCGACCCTCTTGCATCAAAATGCCACCTATGCCTATACCACTAGCATCACATTCAACTTCAAATTGCTTCGAAAAATCAGGTAATGCAAGTAATGGTGCAGAAGTAAGCAAACGTTTTAATGTATCAAATGCAATGTCTTGGGCCGCGCCCCATACAAAAGGAACACCTTTCTTTATCAAATCATTCAAAGGTGCAGCAATGGTGCTAAAATCTTTCACAAAGCGCCTATAGAAACCAGCGAGACCGTGGAAACTACACACTTGACTAACATTCATTGGAGTAGGCCAATTCTGAATTGATTCAATTTTAGATTGATCTACCTCTACTCCATGCTTAGAAACAACAAATTCTAGGAATATGACCTTATCTTTTGCAAATGTACACTTCTCAAGATTAGCATACAATTTATTATCACGTAACACTTGCAAAACTTGTCGAATATGAGTGCAATGTTCAGTTTCGTTGTGGCTATATATAAGTACATCATCAAAGTAAACAACCACGAAACGACCAATAAACTCTCTCAAAACATGATTCATCAAACGCATGAAAGTACTAGGTGCATTAGTAAGACCAAACGACATAACTAACCACTCATACAAACCGAATTTAGTTTTGAAAGCAGTTTTCCATTCATCCCCTTCTTTCATCCTAATTTGATGATAACCACTACGCAAGTCAATTTTAGAGAAAACAGCAGCACCACTCAATTCATCTAGCATATCCTCTAAGCGTGGAATAAGATGACGATATCGAATAGTGATGTTATTAATCGCTCTACAATCAACACACATGCGCCATGTACCATCTTTCTTAGGAACTAAAATAACAGGAACAACACAAGGGATAAGAGAGACACGAATGTACCCTTTATCCAGCAACGCTTGTACTTGCTTCTGAATTTCCTTAGTTTCTTCGGGATTAGTCCTGTAAGGTGCACGGTTGGGAAGTGTGGCACCAGGAATCAGGTCCACTTGATGTTCTATACCACGCAATGGAGGCAAACCTGCGGGTACGTCTTCTGGAAACAGATCCCCAAAGTCCTGAAAAATAGAAGAGACACCAAGAGAAATAGGGGTCATGTCGTTAGAAACCAATACCTCACCCTTATACATGAGCACAAGTGGCATGGCTGTAGGATCCTCACGAAACTCTCTCATATCCTCCTTGGTGGCTAGTATCAATAACCCAGGCACTCTCTCACTTTTTGTTATATCACTCAATTTAGGCTCAATTACATCAGGAACAGCTGTTACACAGTCTTGCCGAGTGGTAGTATCTTCCTTCACGTTCACCTCTATTTTCTGGCGAGAATCATTCACAATTTCTTGTGGTGTCATTGGCTGCATAGTAATCTTCTTCCCTTTGAATTCCAAGTGATATGTATTGGCTCGGCCAACTTTTGCACTTGGCGATCATAGAGCCAAGGCCAACCCAATAGTAGGTGACAAACAGTCATAGGAACCACATCAAAATCAATAGAATCTTTGTATGGCCCTATTTGAAAATTCACACGTACCATATGATTTACCTTCATCTCACCATTGTTGCTCAACCATTGTATGTAGTATGGCTTGGGATGAGGTAAGTATGTCAAATTCAGTTTGGCACATAGTTCCTTACTTGCAAGATTTCTGCAGCTACCTCCATCAATAATTACCTTGCAAGCTTTGTTTGGTCCAACTAGAGCTTTTGTTTGGAACAAGTTGCAGTGCTGGGATTCCTCAACCGGTTGCACACTCAGCATATGCATCAGCACCATCCTCACCGTCAGCAATATCATCATCAGAAGCTTCATCTCCACTTTCTACTTCACCTTCTTCATTAACAAACATAACCTTGCTGTTTGGATAATCTTTCTTGTAGTGACCTCTACCTCCACAAGTATGGCACACCACATCACGAGTACGTGTCATAGACATGTTGGAACCCGATCTAGCAGCAGGAGCAGTGGGTTTCCGAGCATTAGAACCAAAGGAAGGTGTACTTGCTGGCTTGGCCGATGGTGTAAAAGGAGCAGCAGCTGGTGGCGTGACTGTAGGAGGTGTAGACCTGGCCGAAAATCTGCTGGAGGACGGAAAGCGAGCATGTGACTCGCCTCTTACATGCCAATCGATTCAGCCTCTCTAGCATGATGCAACAACTCATTCATGGTCTCATACTTGTGATGACGAACAATGCTCTTGATCGGTAACTTCAAATTGTTTAGGAATCGCTGCATGGTCATCTCAATGGACTCACGGATTCTAGCACGCTGCATAAGCATCTCCATCTCCATGTAGTACTCATCAACTATCATGGTGCCTTGCTTCAGTTGCGTCAATTTATCAAAAACTGATCGCAAGTAGTTAGTTGGTACGAAACGAGCCTTCATGATTTGCTTCATCTCGCGCCAATCCATCATAGGAAGTTCATTGTCCTCCCTTCTATGTTGCACAAGAGCATCCCACCAACGCAAAGCATAACCATCAAATTCAGATGTTGCAAGCTTGACCTTCTTATCTTCTGGATAGTCAAATAAGCGCCAGAGTTTCTCAATCTTCAACTCCCATGTGAGGTAGTCTTTAGGATCAATGGAACCATCAAACTTAGGAATTGAGAATTTTGGCTTACCCAAACCATCATCAGCAGCTTGGTTGGGCACACGGTGAGCACGCCCAAGAGGGGCAAACCCACTGCCATGAGCAGGTGCATGGACAGGGGGAATAGCACGTCCCCTGCCAACATGTGGAGCAGCATCCACGGCGCTACCCTCATCGAAATCATCAAAGGCATCATCATGTTGAGGATCTTCCCTTCTATGTAAGGCGGCTGTCAAACCCTCAATGGAACGTTGCAAAGTGGTGACATTGACATTGAGCGTAGCCACTTGCGTCTGGATAGTATCAACCGTTCCAACATGCTGATCCAATCTCATATTCATATCCTGGAGATTCTTGTCAATGGCATCTGTCGTGTTAGTAAACACACGTGTCAAGTGGGACTTTAAAGCCTCATATTCACGCCAATTAACAAGCTCCTCATCCTTCTTTTTCGTTCCAAAGTGAATAGAGATGCTCTACCAAACAAAATCAAAGACTGATGCACTTGATGTGATGAAGTGAATATCAAAGGTATAGAGAACGATCACAGGGCACACAGGTTATTTAAGGTGGAGCTATAGGTATGGTACCCTATCTACACCGCAAACAAGTCCTAGTGCTGATCGTACAAAAACCCAAGAAACACACACGATGGAGATAAACGTGGCAAAGAAATTTATGAACAGGAATATTGCAATGCACAAGAGAGACGCTAGTAATAGCTCAAATAGAACAGACACACGATTGCTCAATCTACTAGTGCTATAATGAAACTAGGCTTCCAACAATGCACACTTTGATATCTCTTTTTGTAACGCTTGTAGATCTTTTCTTTTCTCTTTTTTTAACAACTTTTTTTCCTTTTTTTTTGATTTTTCAACTATCTGACACAATGCAATACGTGATGCAACAAATCTGAGCAATTAGTGGCTGGATATTCCGGTTCGTCGGGGGCCGGATAATCCGGTCGACCTGGACAAAAAATTTGCACTTCAAACCCTAATGAGCGGCCTGTCGGAGCAAAGCAACTAGTCTCGTGGGTACTGTAACTACCTCGGTGAATTACGCTCCTAGTTACAAGCCTGGACGAACGGAAATGGTTAAAATAGTACGGTGGGGCCCAAATGCCACTCACAGGTAGACCTTTCGGCCGTCCTAACCATTTCCAAACATCGGGACAAGAACGGGCGGCGTAATCGGCAGGCGAAGGGATCAACTACATACACAAATGAGTATGTATGCAAGCCACCATACAACAGTCCTCAGAGCCATTCCATCTAAAAGAAATAGAAATATTGCAACGCCATACGGCAAGATCCAAATTTCCTAGATAGATATAATAGTTTAGGATATCTCCTCATACATCAAACATCAGAGTATCGGTGAGCGAAAACAAGATCCGAGTACGGATAAGAAGCAAATCGGCATAAGATGCCCCATAAATAAACATCCATCACAGATCTCGCGGATCCCGTTCCGGAATCTCTACACGAATGATCATTGCCCACATCGTCTCCTCCAACCAAAGATCCATCTTGCGAGTTTACATTCATCCTAATCAAACAATTTATCGTGTGAGACCCTAGGGTACGGCAAGTCTTTATGCCTCTAAAGGGGACACAACCAGGGTGACGAATTGCAGCAAAAGATAATACCTAACAATTCTATAGATACTGCTATCCATCCGCCTAACCAAAGATGAGCGGATGTCCGTGAATTAATAACAACAGTTATAACGGTAATATTAACAGATCCATCCTCCTCCTCGCTTACCAACGAGAAAGCGGACGAACAACCCCCATCCGTTGGCAGTTTTATTATCCATTCCATGAGAATTGCACTATTTACTAGTCAGGTACTTAGTCAGGTTAAAAGCGGTACTTTAGTTATACTTGTCTATGATCAAGAAACTGTGCTCCAAGTCATCCATAACTGCGGACACGAATTTCAAAAAGTTTTACCCTGCAGGGGTGCACAAATAGCAACACACACTCGATCAACCTCGGAAAAACCAAATCAAAACCCAACGAGGCAGTCACGACAAAGCGATCACAGGATTCAGAAATATTTCAGGGGGCCACCCCATTAAGCTACCAGCGACGAAGTTGGCCGACTCGAGACGGACTCAAGGTTGGTGTGGATGGTATGTAATCGGGAACCCGAAAATGTGGTGGGCTTGTCGATCTGGTAACGTGTCATGGACCTAAACAGTACAGGTGCATCCTCGCACAATCTTAAATTAAGCAGTAAAACATGGCATAAGTACAGGATAGTAATAAAGCCCCAAACTAATTATGGCCCCAAGAAATAAGAATGAATCAAGCTCTGGCTCAGGGGGGTTCATAAGCCTCCCGGATGTGGATAGCGCGAATATTCAAGGAACAGGAATCAAGTACTCGGGGTCCTACGGGACACAAGTGAGCATGAAAAACCAAATAGCAGATATGGCTCACCGATGTCGCTTTCATTAGTTATCCCATTACTACTCAGGTTAAGTTGTTTAGGTACCTCGTTATCCAGCAGACACTCACATACCCTACACATGCTGTTCTACGACTCGCATGGCTCAAACAACTCCTATAGTAATGGCTCATGGGATGGAGGAACAAGCTTCGGTGGAGTTTAAAATTAAAGGCTATGCAGTACTTGGGATTCAATTTAATGCAATCGCGACTCGATGATGCAAGAATAAGATAGAGGCAATAGGTACTGTATGTATGCAAGCATGTGGTAGTGCTTGCCTGGCAGTTCAGTTGAAGCGAGAGAAGGATCTGGGTAGTGCTCCTGGTTCTCTTGATATATCCCCCTCATTCTATTGAAGAAGAACCAAACAAACAAGGGCCAACATAAATAAAGTGCACAAGCATATGAATAAAATGCACCAAGCAAACAATCATGCCATGATGAATGATGCACAATTTGCATGGCAATAATGTAGCATGGCATGGGTGAGGTGTGGGATACAAGAATAAACCTTTTATTGAGTTTTGGTCACATTTTAACCTCATATAAGTTGCTGTATGCTTTATATTTATATGATGCATGCTGCAAAACAGAACATGGAATGCATAAACAGAAAGGTCTCGTCGAGCTGATCATTTTAGACATATTATTTATTAAATTTGGAGTTATAAAACAAAAGTTATTAGTTAATTAAGGAAAAAGGGCATTTTATTGTAATTTTAATCAACTCGAAATTTAAAGTGTTCAAATAATATTTTGAAGGGCATATTTGAAAACCTCACATTTTTCTGATTTCAAAACATATATTATTTGTATTATTTGGGTTTATAATTTAAAAGTTATTTAAAACAGAAATTAAATCATTTATAAAAAACATTTTCTGAATTTGTTTTATTTAAAACAGAAATCATACAGACTTTTTGTACACAGAAGCAGCTAGCCCGATTCGCTGACTGGTGGGCCAACCGCTGACTTAGCAGTGGTGGCGGGATTGGCGCGGGACTTTCCTACAGATTCGGCTAGCCATGAGACCAGATGGGGCGGGCGTGAGGGCCTGTGCGTCACCAATGGGATGCGACGTGGCGATCCGGGGACTTGCGGTTTGGGACGCCTAAAGTTGAGGTGCCTTTTCGCAAAACTTCCGGGAGCGGCAGTGGGCGGAAGAGTGCGGGTTTAAGCGGAAAAAAAGGGAGGTCAGCGCCAAAACGACCACGGTATTCTTGCGCTCGACGACGCTGACTCGGCGGCGGACCTGGCCGTCTTCCGACGACGATGGCGACGCCTACGCTGGATGATTCGCGTCGCCCCAAAAACGAAAAACGACGAGGGGTCATCGGGCTACAACTTTCGTTCAGAGATCTAGCACGGAGGTGGTCTACGGTAGCAGGCGTGGTGAGGAAAGGGGCAGTCTTGCGGTTCTTCTGCCGTCTGCCCGAGCAGCAAGGCAAGCGCAACGGGAGGCCGCCTCTGAACGTCCGACGAGGCTAAGCGCTAGGAGGAGGATGGGCTTGTCTAGGGATTGAGAGGCTCACCAGAGCTCGTCGGTGTGGTCACTGGAGCTTGAGGTGGA
Organism: Avena insularis; assembly: GCA_023614405.1. Classification (NCBI taxonomy): domain Eukaryota; kingdom Viridiplantae; phylum Streptophyta; class Magnoliopsida; order Poales; family Poaceae; genus Avena; species Avena insularis. The sequence continues at coordinate 281,631,757 of CM042688.1, read as the reverse complement.
TCGGATCGAGGCAGGCTGGGGTTCTGCGAGCTTCGGATCCCGTGGCTGCGGCGTGTCCGGGGAGCTTCCGAGGACTCCGGCGAGGCGTGGCCGGTGCAGGGTGAGGTAGAGGCGATAGAGGGAGGTCCTGGTATGCCCGGGCGTGCTGCAACTCACCGGGTCGACGAAGGAGATGGTAGACCGAGCTAGGTCTAGGGTTTTGGGGGGTGGTCTTGCCTTGGTTGGTTGGCCGAAAGAGGAGGGAGAGGGAGCCTGGGCGAGGGATCTCGATCTGGGGTCGGTGGAAGGATAAGGAGGGTAGGGGAGAGCACGTGGGAGGGTGGTAGCTTTTGGCAAGGTAGAGAGAAGGTCTCGGTGATCTCTCCTCCTCTCTCTTATTGTTTTGCTAAGAGAGAAAAAGGGGACCAGGGTAGGCACATGGGGTTGGTGGTTCATGCTCCTAAGGGAGAGGGGTAGCTCGGGTTAGCTGGTTGGGCTCGGGTTAGCTAGGTGGGGCTCGGGTTAGGGTTTGGTTTAGGGTTGGGGTAGATCATGGTGGTGGTAGGGTTAGCTAGAGAGGGGGCTTGGTTTAGGGTTTAGATTAGGTGTAAGATTTGGAGAAAGGATTAGAGAGAGAGGGTGATGGCCTAGGGTTTTAGATGCTTGCATGCACCAAGCTAGATCAAACAAGAATAGGTGGAATTGGTGTAGGGTTTGTGTTTTAGTCATGATCCACTTGATCATGCATGGATGGAGGTGAAAAGGAGAGGAAGGTGAGGAATAGAGAGAGAGAGATATGGTGGTGGCTTTTTAGCAAGACCAAACTAGATCAAGCCCAAGGAGTGGTAGAGAGGGAGATGGATGATTCACTAGAAAGATCAATTAAAAACAAAGGAGGACAAAAATAGAGATGGTTGCATGGCCCATGCATAAATGTTAATGCTAGGTTTCATCTTGTGAAAACAAAATAAATAGCCATGGCATTTATACATATGCATTCCATAAATATGGAATAAGCCAAGCTAAAAGAATTGAAAGGATGCCCCATGTGGAGTAGATGGAGATGACCATATTTGAATAAAAATGGGACATGCTAGTGTGTATGTGCCACTATGTATTTAGTAAGCCCAAAAATATCCAAACATGAAAATATCCCCAAAACAACACATATGGAAGCTAGAAAAGGGTTCCACTCACAAGGCATGCAAAGGTGGCCATGTAGCTCTTATAAACCAATAATGTGAAAACAATATTGTGCATATATGAGAGCATGTGGAGATAGAGTTGGATCCATCCCAACCCACATGAGCTAGAGGTAAAACCAAATAAAGTGCAAAGCTCATATTTAGTTGGATGGTGGAATTATAAGGTGGTGACAAGGAAAGGTGGTGGAGTTAATAAAAGATATGCCCCCAACTCAACTTGGGCATTAAACAATATATCAATAACCAAATACAATATCAAGAGGCAAATACAATTTACAATGCATATGAGAGAAGAACCAAATCAAAAAGGGTTTTATATGATGCTCAAATGCAAGGTGGCATGATGACATGAGCATGATATAATTAGGATGCAACAATTATATGTAGGAAGTAGCATATATATAGACTAGGCTAGTAGCATTGCAATTGTTAGACAATTGGGATGCTACAACTCTCCCCCACTAAACAAGAATCTCGCCCCGAGATTCCTAGGAAAAAGAAAACAACACAAGGAGAGTCGGGTGTTCGGAACGAAGGCGATCCTTGCGTTCCCAAGATGATGAACAATGGAGTGGTGCGACCACTACACCTTGCAAACTTGCTAGACTTGTTGCGAGTCTTGCGTTTTGCTTCAAGAACAACGAATTAGAAGAATTGTAGGATTGTCGTGAGACAAGAAGGATAGGATGGACATAGCTTCGGTTTTCTCAAGAAACATGATAAAAGACTAGAACCACTTGTGAAAGAAAAAGAAAAGATGATGTATCATGAATAAAGAAAGACACACCGTTAAGATTAAAGATTTACTGATATGAGAGAGGATGAATCTTTATCTCGTCGGAAGAAAAAGAGCTAGATTGGAGAGGTTTGAACCACTATGACAATAGCATCGTATCTTCTCTGGGAGTTGAGAAATGAAGTTCGGAAACAATATTGCCTTCAAACAATAGAGTCCCTTGATATCAACAGAAAGATTTAGTTAGACATCGTTGGATTAGATTCTTCTTGCGCTGGTAAGAACCAAGGATCACGCAATTGAGGTGCGCGGATATAACTTCCAGAGACGGATGTGAAGCCAGATCATGGTGGAATCCCGAGAAGCAAAGAATATGAAGGATCTGGAGTTTATTGTAGATATACTTATTGCTTTCTTTAGCCTTGAGGCTAACGCAATAGATTTGCGGCTGATGGCCTCAACCATATTTGGCTTTACCACAGAAAAGAATTGATGAAACAAAGAGAGAGATAGTTTCCTTTCATCTTGTTTCGGGATGTCGAGCATCGGTAGAATGTCGAGGACAGAAAAGAGTTTGCGTTTGTTTCCACCAGATAATTGAGGTTTTGCTCCATCTAGAATAGACTGGCCACCAACGAGTGATTATTGATTACTTTCTTCGAGAGAGCACTCCGGAAAAACAAGGACGGAAGTAAAAGTATCGAGGGATAAAGGCCACTTCTAACTTCCGTGGAATGAGTGAAATCACATTAATTCACCAATTCAATGTACAAGAGCGAATGATAGGAGTAGTGGTATGGTAGCTACTCCATCCCGCACTCAAAGCATTACTCCGCACATGAATAAGAAAACCATGCAACCCAACTACCGAAACAGACTGAAGGTATTGATAATAACTCATGGGACTCCGTTAGAAAACAAGGATAGATGCAAACGATTCGCCGGATTCATAGATAGATAAAGATGATGATGTTGTCGTCATGTCTGAAGTACCAAGCCACCAGAAAGATATAAAGGAAGATTACGGATAAGAACTGCAAGATTCATGACTCTGAAAAGATAGCACCAACTTGAACAGAAGGAATACCAGATCTGGAAGGTCTTCATGGCCTCCGGTGGATTGAGCATAGACGATAGAGCGAGAGGGTTTCAAGAGGTTACTTGACGAGACTGAGGTGAAAGAACTCCATGTTCTTCTTGAAATGATTGAGAAAGATTTAGCGGTCTCGAGGAAAATCTTTAGCGGAACGACGATGATAACTTGCCAACAAGGAACAACTCCGGATTGGTTGAAGATGGAGGATGGAATTAACAATGGACTTGCTGATTCCAGAGTTGAAGCGATCTATTTAGCAGAAGGACGTGGCCGAGATAGGTGACTTCAAAAAGTCAGAATTCTCACTTTGAGACTTTGCACACAGGCAGTGCTCACGGAGCTTGAGAGAAAGAGACACAGATGATCTTCCATGTCCTTCCATTGATATCGAATAGGCAAGCATATTAACAACATATACCACCATGGATTAACAAGATATTCCCAGAATATCAAGTTCAAGAGGCGGGAGAAACGAACCAATGCTCGAAACACTTTCTGAGCTCAACGCTCTTAGAAAGATCAATATTAAGAGCACGGGTTCGTGTTGAAGCAGATGCACTGGAAGAATAGATTATCTGGTCCTTCGGAAGAAAAAGAGAGGTCACCTGGTTCACATTGTCGATTGGAGCACCGGTTACAAAGATAAAGAGATCTTGGATAAAGAAAAGATGATAGATCATACCTCAAGCAAAGCCACCAGAGACGAAAAATGCAATTCCCTCGTCTCAAAGAGAATTTTGCAGATATGGAGTTCAAAAAGATGTGCAGCATGATGGACAGATGATAGACCGCCGTAGTGCCTTGAGAAACTCCGGATTGCCAAAGATGCTTGACTATGCATAGATATGATCACGGTGTACTCAAAATCACAGGAGATAACCGTCACCATTTGGAGGATAGTGTTGATAGCATTTTCCATATTCCACTCATGATAAGTGTCATATAGCTATGCCGAGAACCAAATTACACTCACCAGCATCGGATCGACACATGTTATGTAATTAGCCCAAGAGAATTGGAGATGAAATAAAACTCCAGGATTAAGCGCCGGTGACAAAAGAATGAATTAGCATGGACATGCTGATAAAAGGGAGATAGATAATGTTTCACACACGACTAGAAAGGAGTGTGGAAACACAGATGTATCAAAGAAAAATTTTCCGCATTTTTGGCATTAAAATACCAAGAGATGCGCAAAATCACTTATCAGGTAAAGATTAGCAACTGATGATTTCACAGAATGTGGAGTTGCTAGAAGGAAAGACACCCTTAAAAAGATGGCATCGGTTGACAAGGAGTCAGATAGATCGCGCCGGTTTTCAAAAGCCTGTCAGTATGGAATGTACCAACAGTTGATAACCAAAGGCAGATTGTGATAACAAAATGGATGCAACAGATAGACAAGGAATTACACACACACACACACACTTTCTATGGTACTACGGAAACCCAGAACACGTGAATCCTAGTTTGAATTTTAAAAAGAGGATTGAAAACGTTACACTTCCTTACTAGAAAAGGGTGGTGGGTGGGTAAGAAGAAAAGTGGAAGCAGTCCTACTCTCACGTTTTGTTTTTCCCTAGTATACATAGCTACCAAAAATATTTGCTAGACTGACAACGACCATTTGGCTGAGACCCTGAAGGGCGGGATGGCTCTGATACCAATTGTAACTACCTCGGTGAATTACGCTCCTAGTTACAAGCCTGGACGAACGGAAATGGTTAAAATAGTACGGTGGGGCCCAAATGCCACTCACAGGTAGACCTTTCGGCCGTCCTAACCATTTCCAAACATCGGGACAAGAACGGGCGGCGTAATCGGCAGGCGAAGGGATCAACTACATACACAAATGAGTATGTATGCAAGCCACCATACAACAGTCCTCAGAGCCATTCCATCTAAAAGAAATAGAAATATTACAGCATACGGCAAGATCCAAATTTCCTAGATAGATATAATAGTTTAGGATATCTCCTCATACATCAAACATCGAGTATCGGTGAGCGGAAAACAAGATCCGTACGGATAAGAAGCAAATCGGCATAAGATGCCCCATAAATAAACACATCCATACAGATCTCGCGGATTCCCGTTCCCGGAATCTCTACACGAATGATCGTTGCCACATCGTCTCTCCTCCAAGTATCCATCTTGCGAGTTTACTGCTCATCTGAATCAAACAATTTATCGTGTGAGACCCTAGAATACTCAGCAAGTCTTTATGCCTCTAAAGGGACACAACAGGGTGGCGAATTGCAGCAAAAGATAATACCTAACAATTCTATAGATACTGCTATCCATCCGCCTAACCAAAGATGAGCGGATGTCCGTGAATTAATAACAAGCAGTTATAACGGTAATATTAACAGATCCATCCTCCTCCTCGCTTACAACGAGAAAGCGGACGAACAACCCCATCCGTTGGCGGTTTATTATCCATTCCATGAGAATTGCACTATTTACTAGTCGGTACTTAGTCGGGGTTAAAAGCGGTACTTTAGTTATACTTGTCTATGATCGAAACGTGCTCCAAGTCGTCCATAACGCGGACACGGCTTTGAAAGTTTTACCCTAGGGTGCACAAATAACACACACACTCGATCAACCTCGGAAAAACCAAATCAAAACCCAACGAGGCGATCACGACAAAGCGATCACAGGATTCAGAAATATTTCAGAGGCCACCCCATTAAGCTACCATGACGAAATTGGCCGACTCAGAGGCGGACTCAAGGTTTGTGTGGGCGGTACAGCATTGGGAACCCGAAAATGTGACTGGGCTTGTCGACATAAAAACGTGTCACGGACCTAAACAGTACAGGTGCATCCTCGCACAATCTTAAATTAAGCAGTAAAACATGGCATAAGTACAGGATAGTAATAAAGCCCCAAACTAATTGTGGCCCCAAGAAATAAGAATGAATCAAGCTCTGGCTCAGGGGGGTTCATAAGCCTCCCGGATGTGGATAGCACGAATATTCAAGGAACAGGAATCAAGTACTCGGGGACCTACGGGACACAAGTGAGCATGAAAAACCAAATAGCAGATATGGCTCACCGATGCCGCTTTCATTAGTTATCCCATTACTACTCAGGTTAAGTTGTTTAGGTACCTCGTTATCCAGCAGACACTCACATACCCTACACATGCTGTTCTACGACTCGCATGGCTCAAACAACTCCTGTAGTAATGGCTCATGGGATGGAGGAACAAGCTTCGGTGGAGTTTAAAAGTAAAGGCTATGCAATGCCAGGATTCAATTTAATGCAATCGCGACTCGATGATGCAAGAATAAGATAGAGGCAATAGGTACTGTATGTATGCAAGCATGTGGTAGTGCTTGCCGGGCAGTTCAGTTGAAGCGAGAGAATGATCTGGGTAGTGCTCCTGGTTCTCTTGATATATCCCCTGCTCAGCGTCTATTTGAAGAAGAACCAAACAAACAAGGGCCAACATAAATAAAGTGCACAAGCATATGAATAAAATGCACCAAGCAAACAATCATGCCATGATGAATGATGCACAATTTGCATGGCAATAATGTAGCATGGCATGGGTGAGGTGTGGGATACAAGAATAAACCTTTTATTGAGTTTTGGTCACATTTTAACCTCATATAAGTTGCTGTATGCTTTATATTTATATGATGCATGCTGCAAAACAGAACATGGAATGCATAAACAGAAAGGTCTCGTCGAGCTGATCATTTTAGACATATTATTTGTTAAATTTGGAGTTATAAAACAAAAGTTATTAGTTAATTAAGGAAAAAGGGCATTTTATTGTAATTTTAATCAACTCGAAATTTAAAGTGTTCAAATAATATTTTGAAGGGCATATTTGAAAACCTCACATTTTTCTGATTTCAAAACATATATTATTTGTATTATTTGGGTTTATAATTTAAAAGTTATTTAAAACAGAAAATAAATCATTTATAAAAACATTTTCTGAATTTGTTTTATTTAAAACAGAAATCATACAGACTTTTTGTACACAGAAGCAGCTAGCCCGATTCGCTGACTGGTGGGCCAACCGCTGACTTAGCACGGTGACGCGGCGGGATTGGCGCGAGGACTTTTCCTACCGCAGATTCGGCTAGCCCGCGAGACCGACAGATGGGGCAGGCGTGAGGGGCTGCGTCACCCAGCGGGGATGCGACACGTGGGCGGTCCGGGGACTGCGCGGTTTGGGACGCCTAAAGTTGAGGTGCCTTTTCGCAAAACTTCCGAGGAGCGGCAGTGGGCGGAAGAATGCGGGTTTAGGCGGAAAAAAAAGGGAGGGGGTCAGGCGCAAAACGACCACGGCTGCTGCTGCGCTCTGACAGACGCGGCTCTGACGGCGGCGGACCTGGCCGTCTTCCGACGACGATGGCGACGCCTACGCTGGACAATTCGCGTCGCCCCAAAAACAAAAAACGACGAGGGGTCATCGGGCTACAACTTTCGTTCAGAGATCTAGCACGGAGGTGGTCTACGCTGCGCAGGCGAGGGTGAGAACGAGACGGTGTTCTGCCGCTGCCGTCTGCCAGAGCCTTGTGTGGCAGCACGGAGGCCGCTTCGGAACGTCCGACGAGGCTAGGGCGCTAGGAGGAGGCAGGCTTGTCTAGGGATTGAGAGGCTCACCAGAGCTCATCGGTGTGGTCTGGAGCTTGAGGTGGATCGGATCGGGAGGCTGGGGTTCTGCGAGCCGGATCCGTGGCTGGCGTGTCCGGGAGCTTCCAGGACTCTGGCGGCGTGGCTGCAGGTGAGGTAGAGGCGACAGAGGAGGTCTGGTATGCCGAGGCGTCTTGCAACTCACCGGTCGACGAAGGAGATGGTGTAATCGAGCTAGGTCTAGGGTTTTGGGGGGTGGTCTTGCCTTGGTTGGTTGGCCGAAAGAGGAGGAGGGAGAGGGAGCCTGGGCGAGGGATCTCGATCTGGGGTCGGTGGAAGGATAAGGAGGGGAGGGGAGAGCACGTGGGAGGGTGGTAGCTTTTGGCAAGGTAGAGAGAAGGTCTCGGTGATCTCTCCTCCTCTCTCTTGTTGTTTTGCTAAGAGAGAAAAATGGGACCAGGGTAGGCACATGGGGTTGGTGGTTCATGCTCCTAAGGGAGAGGGGTAGCTCGGGTTAGCTGGTTGGGCTCGGGTTAGCTAGGTGGGGCTCGGGTTAGGGTTTGGTTTAGGGTTGGGGTAGATCATGGTGGTGGTAGGGTTAGCTAGAGAGGGGGCTTGGTTTAGGGTTTAGATTAGGTGTAAGATTTGGAGAAAGGATTAGAGAGAGAGGGTGATGGCCTAGGGTTTTAGATGCTTGCATGCACCAAGCTAGATCAAACAAGAATAGGTGGAATTGGTGTAGGGTTTGGGTTTTAGTCATGATCCACTTGATCATGCATGGATGGAGGTGAAAAGGAGAGGAAGGTGAGGAATAGAGAGAGAGATATGGTGGTGGCTTTTTAGCAAGACCAAACTAGATCAAGCCCAAGGAGTGGTAGAGAGGGAGATGGATGATTCACTAGAAAGATCAATTAAAAACAAAGGAGGACAAAAATAGAGATGGTTGCATGGCCCATGCATAAATGTTAATGCTAGGTTTCATCTTGTGAAAACAAAATAAATAGCCATGGCATTTATACATATGCATTCCATAAATATGGAATAAGCCAAGCTAAAAGAATTGAAAGGATGCCCCATGTGGAGTAGATGGAGATGACCATATTTGAATAAAAATGGGACATGCTAGTGTGTATGTGCCACTAGGTATTTAGTAAGCCCAAAAATATCTAAACATGAAAATATCCCCAAAACAACACATATGGAAGCTAGAAAAGGGTTCCACTCACAAGGCATGCAAAGGTGGCCATGTGGCTCTTATAAACCAATAATGTGAAAACAATATTGTGCATATATGAGAGCATGTGGAGATAGAGTTGGATCCATCCCAACCCACATGAGCTAGAGGTAAAACCAAATAAAGTGCAAAGCTCATATTTAGTTGGATGGTGGAATTATAAGGTGGTGACAAGGAAAGGTGGTGGAGTTAATAAAAGATATGCCCCCAACTCAACTTGGGCATTAAACAATATATCAATAACCAAATACAATATCAAGAGGCAAATACAATTTACAATGCATATGAGAGAAGAACCAAATCAAAAAGGGTTTTATATGATGCTCAAATGCAAGGTGGCATGATGACATGAGCATGATATAATTAGGATGCAACAATTATATGTAGGAAGTAGCATATATATAGACTAGGCTAGTAGCATTGCAATTGTTAGACAATTGGGATGCTACAGGTACGTTCCTAGGCACGGATGCTGTAGATAGGCTGTGTCTATGGTATGCAAACAAAGGTACGCTATGTGGACTCAGACAAACGAGGAAAAACTTGCGGAACACGGTGATGGTTGACACGGCGGAAAACAAGATCAAACCCTAAACCTAGACACAAACGAAAAAACTAGACTCCTACGAGGAAAAACCTGCAGATCGGATCTACGAGAAGATACAATCAGCAACTAAAACTCGAAAACGATGCAATCTAGTCTATGGCAAATCTTTTTGTAAGACTTTTTCTGTATAGGACGAAAACACTCTCTAATCTATGGATGGATTTGTGGATGCTTACCAAGGCAACACTGGAAATCTGATACCAAGGTGATATGGGGTGGCCCGATCTTCTCAGTAAGCGGATGGCGGTGATGATGGTGGATGATAGATAACTAGCCTGTAGCTATGAACTCTCCCGCTCGATCCCTGATGCCAATGCAACAGCTCTCGAACCTTGTAGGATATTCACAACACCACGCTCTTGCGCCTTGACTGACCCTGAGCGGTAGTATGCAATCTACTAATTACCAATGGAACAACAGATCACACTCAATTATAGTTGGTAGATTCGAACACAGGGTAATTCCAGAGGTTCTATGAAAGAAACAACTCTAAAATAGTTTTAACGTGGTCTAACCTAAACTAGAGGGTGTTCCCAGGCTTATATGGCCGCCAGAACGTCCGAAAAACGCGAAACAAAAACGTGTCTGATACAGTCAGATCTGTCCAGATCTGATGGGAACTTTTTGGGCCGGATTATCCGGTCTAAGAGGGCCAGATTATCCGATGGCCGGATTTTCCGGGGGAAAAGTCCGGTCAAATATCCGCCCGACACAGAACGTCGCGCCGACGTCCTTAGTAGGATCTCCAAAGCAGGGCCGGATTATCCGGGGTGTGGGGGCTGGATTATCCGGGGTCTTTTTAGATGTGGAAGTACTCATTGGAAAGATCTTGGAATTATCTATCCAACAAGTGCTTATTTGCTTGATTTGGAGTTTGTATGAGGAATCCACATCCGTTTCAATTTCAGGACTTCTGTCTGTCCGAATTGAACGTTTCTTCTCTTTGATGATCTCCCTTGCTTGTATTGCGCCTTCCTCCCGCTCCTCCCTCGTGCATCCTTGGGCGATCATCATGTTGGGCTTCTCTTGTAGCCCTTCTCCTCCTCGCGTCATTCTTGTTTCTCCAACGAACCTGATCATACATAAACGCATAGACTTAGGCAGTATAAAGTTCTCATCAATCAAAGTACCAGATTCGTTTAGGAGTAAATTCACCTGTTGTTCAAGTAGCTTAGCACGAGCTCTTGTAATAGGTCCAATTCTAATCTCATTGGACTGATCCTTTCTTGCAATAGTTGTAGCATCTTCAGTAGTCATTGGGGTAGGTGTAATTGTAGGGATGTCCTCATCAACATGGCCGTCGCGGGAGCCAGGGAGCGTGCCTGCAAGGCCCGGAGTCGGCTGCCTGATCGCTGGGCCCTGCACCGGAAGGGCATCGGTTGCATTGCAGGAAGCCGACACGAAGGCCTTCTTGCCGAGGCACCAGTCCCCATCCAGACTTAAGGCCCACCAGACCGCTCCTAGGATTTGGGGACTAATCCCCTTGTCGTCAGGCAACCTCGATCTCGTAGAGAAAAGCCCGCGATGCGAGTCGATATCGCACGTGGCATGGGTCGTATCTCCGAGGGCCCACCGGAGTGCGACTGATACAAGCCTGTGAGAACAGTAAAATCCCTGTCATGGTAGCCCACATGCAGACTGATATAGGGTGGCCCGATCTTCTCAGCAAGCTCTTGTCGATGATATGGTGGATGATAGATAACTAGTGCGTAGCTATGATCTCTCCGCCGATCCACGATGCAGTCTGTGATCTCGAACCTTGTAGGATATTCACAACACCACACTCTTGCGCCGCAATGACCCTGACGGTAGTATGCAATCTATTAATTCCCAATGGAACAACAGATCACACTCAATTATAGTTGGTAGATTCGAACACAGGGTAATTCCAGAGGTTCTATGAAAGAAACAACTCCAAAATATTTTAACGTGGTCTAAACCCTAACTTGTGACGGCTACGGAGGTTTATATGAGGGCTGGGGCGTCCTCCCCTCAAAACGGGCCTAAAAACAGCCATATCTTGGCCCAAACTGACTCGGTTCGACTCAAACTGATACATACCGACCCATATATGGGTTCGGCCTTATTGGCACACAGTCCAAACGTCGTGGAACACCTCAAATATGTAATTCTTGGTGCGCCATCTCTCTCTCTTGCTCATACGTGATTTCCTCATTGCCTCCTAGTGCGCATGCCTCCCGCTCCTCCCTCGCGCACTTTTTGATATTGGAAATCAGCGCTTGTCCTTCTTGCTGCAACTCTCCTCCTCCTCGCGCAACGCTTGTGTTATCAATAAACCTGATCATACAAAGATGCATAGACTTAGGTAGTATGAAGTTCTCATTAAGTAAAACATCAGGTTCAATTAGGAATGAATTCACCTGACAGTTATTATTGATTTGACTCAATATTTCCTTCTAGTTCAGGCAGTCAGAATCATCATAATCCCAGTATATATCCTCATCACAGACGATTACCCCATTCATCATGGCCGCGTGCTAGGAGGATGGGTTCGGTCCATCTACGGTTCCACCCAGGAGAGGCCATGGTAAAGCCTACAGCCGGACACAGACCCAGTGCAACACAAGTAGAATGGCCGGTTTTAACCTGCGAAAAGCCTGTGAGAACAGTACAACCACCGGTCCCCATCGGACATGCATCAGGGGGTAGGAGCCCGGTGAAGCCTTCAGATCCGGTCGAGGGAAGCTTTGATGTAATATGCAGGACTAGCCAGGGTGCCTTGGCTGAGCCCAAGTGTAAATCACCGAGACCGAGGCTTTCTCCTGACGGCCCTTTGTAGTAAAATATAAGTGTTTCCATATTCTTGTCGAATGTATCCCCCTCTATGAGAAGTGTCAGATACCATGCCCGATATCATGGGAGATGACCCGCATCTCCCGGCACAATGGTTGGCTTGAGCATCGCTCACACCAAACGTGGGAGACTAGGCCAGCATTCGCCCATCGAATCAATGCCACTCTCTTATGCTCCCCTAAACTTTGTGTTTGCCTCCCTCTCCCTAGGGAATGACATTCTGCCCCAAGTGCACTTCAAGATGGGTGCCTAGAGAAGGAAACCCATTGTGGGTGGTGGAGCGGCAATCCTCCGGGTCCTGACAGCCCTAGGCGCATGCCTTCCTGGGCAAGCGGACCCAACAATCATGACGCTATTCGGTTGCTCCCTTCCTTGTACACGTTGGGTGGGCTATCTGCATCCTAAAGGGTCCCTCCTCGAAACGTACCCTGGTTATCGTAGAAATGAGACATGGGTTCGGCAAAAAGGGGAGCGATTGCTTAATAATATCATACGATGAAATGAACTAACAAAGTAGCCATCTGGTGGTGCCTGACAATAAACCAAACAACTCATGTGTGCAGGTCGAATTACAAGAATGCCAAGGGCACGCAAACCTAGGTACAAAGGGGCTAAGCATCCAGAGGGATGGGCAATCAACAACATAATCAGGCCACCTACCCACCAGCCGTGGCTCCCACTTGGATGTTGGGGGGATGAACTCATTCACCATGGCCTCCATGTAGGGCGCCACAACTCTGGCGGTCTCCTGGATGTGCTGCGGGAATCCACCGCGACCAAGACAGCTTGGATCAGGAATAAGGCATCATGATGGTACATGTAGGACAAGACCAGGTGGGCGGAAGCGACAGCATCCCGCTGGCCCTCTGGCCGAACAAGGCCCTCCACGCATGCCTCCAGGCCATCAAGCTGTGTTGCGGAATCGTCAAAGAAGCGGAAATTGTCGTCTGGACCATCAAGAACCCAATCCGGGGCTATAGCCATGGGACCCATGCCAAGACCCCGCATGGATGTTAATATGTGCTCCACGGCTGTGCGGATCCATGCTCAGTTTTTACGTGATCTCGGATGTTGGAATACAGGCACCACTCCATGTTAGCACGGCCTTGCCTCACTGCTTTTAGGAGCTCTTGTAGGGAAGCCTTGTCCTTTGCTTGGGTCGCAAGGGACATCTGCAGGATGCTGCCTTGGTACAAGAAGCATCGGCTTGGCCCCGCACATCCACCTCGTGCTGGGTGGCGGCCAGGGCTTCCTCCGACCTCAAACGCGCCTCCTCGTTGCGCTCTACCAACTCTTGCCGCACCTTGGAAACCTCCTAGCGTAGGGAGGTCATCTCCGTGAAAGAATCCTGCACTGAGCGAGGTGCAACAACCGACGAAAGTGAACAACTGTTACATCCCGTGAACCTCCTGTTACGCTGAAGAAGCCGTCCATAGGAAGTCGCGCGCCTACTACAGAGAGCTGGGCGGCCAAGGGCTCGGGCGGTTCTTGCATCACCGGACTGCCTCATAGGGTAGGACCCAACAATGTGCTCACCAGATCCCAGCAGCCGCACCTAGGAGCGCTGGCAAGCACGCCATGGGCAAAGCGAACCTAGACAGGGATGTTGGGGGACTGACAACGACTGATAGTGAGGAAATAACTCCAGAGGAGGTTCCTAAAATCTAGTAAGATAGGGTGCCTCAGCCAAGAAGATAGAAAAACCAATGGGAAGAAGCGGACTGAGAGCCTCATACCTGTGGGGCCCTAGGTCGCCAATTGCATCTGGCCATTCGCCAGCAAGGGGATGGCTCGCTATTGTAATGAGAAGATGCAAAAGTATGGAGCTTCTTCCAGGCGACCTCCTTCCTGGAGGACCTGAAAGAGGAAGAGGCAGAAGGCATTAGGAAGCCATATTTGACCATGGAAGAAGCTCAAGCATGAAGAACCATTGACATACCTTGGTGTGTCATTGTCTATGCCCCAAGACCATTTGCGTGTGAATATGGGCAAAAGCAGGGTAAGGGTCATCATCCCACCTTCCCGGGAAGAGCCAAGAAGACAAGAAGTAGATGGTGCCAGGGGCTCCTGGCAAGGTTTTGTGGCCTCCTCCGGCCCGACACCCTTAACCCAATCATCGGGGCCTATGGAGCCGTTGCCTTCCTCACCGCTTCTAGAAGGAAGCTCATCGCTGAGGGGGTGCAGGCATCACAGACAGCCACATTATCAACCTTCGACTGAAGGTCAGGAGCGTCACATAGTGAGTGTATGCCACACGGAAAGGGAAGACGGTAGCCCAAGACACAAAGGATAATCTCATCGTGTTTCTCCTCTAGAAGGTGAGATAAGGGGCCGACAGAGAGGCACATCTAGTCCTCCAGGCCTGAATATTCCTAGGCATGGTGGGGTAGTCTTGAAGAGGAGCCAAGAAGCAGACGGTGTAATCCGCAACCACCCGTCGTAGAATCTGGCCATCCTGCACCACGGAGCTGATGCGGCGGATCACCAGGAGCAGTTCGTAATCACGAGGGTCGAGGTCCTCCCAATTCCCTTGTGCGGTGGTGGCGACCGTCGGCTCTTCTAGGCAGTCGAGGAAGGATGGGAAGAGCATGTAGCACCATATGTGGTGCCATTCCTTCTCCTCTGGGTGGATATCAGTATCGACATCGAAGAAATCATCATCATAGTCTGCCTGAAGCCGGTAGTTGATGCCGCTTGAGACCACACCTTCCATGTTGAGGGCAAACCTCGTGGGTGGCCCGATCTTTCACGATTCCCATTCAAATCGAGGGTGGAGTGCGGGGTAAGGAGAGGCGGATGAACACGACAAACGCACGTACGAAGAACACGATGAGCACACACACGCAAAACCATGATACACACTAATAGCTCACGCCGACGGTGACCGGTCCGGCATCGGGCGGAGGACTCTCTCTCGAACCGGCACGGTGAGTAGGGAGACTCGGTGAGATCTTGACATCTTGGCAAAGGGACTCTGATGCCTAGGCCTTGTACAACACGGAGGCACGATGCAAACTCCTACGAGGTTTGGGATATTTGTGAAGGGAATATGCCCGAGAGGCAATAATAAAGTGGTTATTATCTTATTCCTTGTTTATGATAAATGTTTATTTTGCATGCTATAATTGTATTAATTTGGAAACGTTAATACATGTGTGTTTAATAAACAAAAGGAAAGTTCCTAGTTATGCCTCTCTTATAAACTAGCCCGTTGATTAACAACATGATCAAGGTTTCCTGATCATGGACATTGGATGTTGTTAATAACGAGATCACAACATTAGTGGAATGATGTGATGAACATTCATCCGAAGTATAGCATTACGATCAAATTCATTGTGTTTATATTGCTATAACATCATACGAAGTAATCCTAGTCCTTAGACCATGAGATCATGTCAATCACTAACACTGGAAGAGTATCTTGATAACATCAAACGTCACACTGTGAAAGGGTGATTATAAAGGTGGGTTCAGTACTACGAAAGTGTTGTGTAGAGGCTCATGGATCAAGAGTGGGATTTGTCCATCCCGATGATGGATAGATATACTCTAGGCCCTCTCGGTGATATCACATTGAGAATAGCTTGCAAGCAAGTGATGTGATCACTAGAATGTTATATCACGGGAACGAGAAAAGAGTACATGTCGGTAACGAGATCAAACTATGTATGGAGATACCAATGATCGAATCTCACACATGTAATATATCGCGAGACAAAGGGATTTAGTTATGATGTTAAAGGTTCACATGATCACAAGAGTCATCGTTGAATATGTGGGAGTCAGTATGGATCTCCAGGTCCCGCTGCTGATTATTGATCGGAGAGGGGTGTCGATCATGTCTGCATTATTCGTGAACCGTAGGGTGACACACTTAAGGGATACTGACACCATTTGGAGCAAATATGTTTAAGATAAAGATTTACGAAAGCGCTGGAATTATTTCAATAGACACAAAAACTGTTTCGGGTGAAATTGCTGAAATTGGTTCTGCATGTAATATTGAAATATTGCAGGGGGTTTTATATGAATGTTTGTTAATTAAAGTAATTAACAAAATTCTGAATAAAATTAATAAAAGAGTTTTATTAAATGAGAGAGCATTAAATTTGGAGAAATTTAATGCATTTAAAGTGGAGACTTTAAAAGAGAATGTGAAGGGGCAAATTTATGTGGAGGGAGTTACCACCACATGAATGGGGGAGGTGAAGGGACACCCTCCATGGGCGTCGGCCATGGGAGGGGTACCCTCCCCTCCTCCTATAAAAGGCCCCCCTCTCACACCTTCGCACTCACACCTCCTCGTGAAGGATCTCTCTCCCCCTAGTATTTTCCCCCATTGTCTCAGATTAGCGAGATACATGTTCCCGGTGGCTTTATCTGGAAAGGAGTTGCTTCTTCCGCTGCTTTGCTGGAGCAAGGGACGGAGGTTGTCGGGGTGCCAGACGTGTGTGCGATCACGGATGCACCGCTGCTTTGCGGTGCTGGAGTTGGTGGTGCTGGACTTGCTGGAGCTGGATCTGATGGACGTGCTAGAGCTGGACCTGTTGGACCTGCTAGACTTCATCACGATCTTGAGATCAGCAAGTGTACGACTACATCATCCACGAGTTCCATCTTGTTAACAAAGCTTTGTTGTCTTCGAGGGTATGTTCTCTATGGATGTATATCCACCTGTTGCTTGTATCTAATAGATAGATCTTGGCGTATAATAGTTCCCATCATAAGATTTTTTTTGTTTTCTATGTTGCGAACCCAACAATTTGGTGCTCCTTTGTCAAGGAGCATGAGGCAAGAACTAGATAGATCCACAAGGGGTGTCCAATAATTCCAAATATCATGCCTAAGGTTTACAATTGAGGTGGGGGACTATATATAGGCCAGCCACAAAGTCAGGGGGTACTTTAGGCAACTAAAATATCAAAAGGGGTGCATTACAAGGCCAAAGGGCCGAGATGGGATGCGCAGGCTCTGGACCGACCGGTATTACCCTATCTGATGACCGGTAGTACCGGTCAGTCGCGGTAGTACCGCCTGCCAATACCAGTGCGGGCAGATGCTTTGGCGGGGTCTTCAGGCGCAGGCGGTAGTATCGTTCAATGAATGCGGAAGTACCGGTTGAAGGCGGTGGTACCGCTCGCAGGTACCGGGTAGGTCTAGGGCTACTAGCGGAAGCACTCTGTCTGGGGCGGTAGTACCAGGTGCTCTAGGCAGTAGTACCGCTACTTGGGGCCGGTAGTACTGCTACTTGGGGGCGGTAGTACCGCTTGCTCGTGGCAGCTGCTGCCTATTGTCTCGCTCCGCTGACTCGTGTCTTCATACCTGATGATGCATAGTGTCGGGGCATGAAGTAGAAGCCATCCAGGGGTGTATCGAAGTCACATGAGTATAGGAGCGAATTCACCTTAGCTTGGAGGAACTTGGCTCAAGAGCGAGTCATCGGTCCACTTGGGGGACTTGGTGGTGTAGATGTAGAGGTGTCCGTAGGATGGGCTGCATCAGCTCCCCCCTTAGGAAAGAGTCGTCCTCGACTCTTCATGGTTATCATCTTGAACATCTCCATGGTAGGGTGAATGGTCCTTGACATTGAATGTGTTGCTTGCAAGGTACTTGGAGGTTGGGATGTCGATGACGTAGGTGTTGTTGTTGATTCTCTTGAGGACCTTGAAGGGGCCATCTCCTCTTGGATTGAGCTTGGAATCTCGTTCCTTGGGAAAGCGGTCCTTGCTCAAGTGTATCCACACAAGGTCACCTTCTTCAAAGATCATCTCCTTCTTGTACTTGTTTAACCTTGAAGCTTGGCGAAGTACTTGTTGTTCTATAGTAGCTCTAGTTTCTTCATGGAGCTTCTTCATAGCTTGTGCACGCTTGTCGACATCCATGTTGGTGCGCTCATGAAGTGGTAGCGGTAGGATGTCGAGCGTGGTGAGGGGCTCGAAACCATAGACGATCATGAAGGGACCCATCTTGGTTGTTGAGTGTTTGGCACTGTTAGGTGAACTCGGCGTATGGAATACATTCCTCCCAATTCTTGAGGGTTTTCTTGATCAACGCACGAAGGAGAGTCCCGAGGCTTCGGTTGACGTCTTCTGTTTGGCCATCGGTTTGGGGATGCGATGCAGATGAAAAGAGTAGCTTGACGCCGAGCTTGGCCATGAGGGTCTTCCATAAGTAGCTCATGAATTTGACGTCACGATCGGAGACGATTGTTCTTGGCACAACATGAAGACGGACGATTTCCCTAAAAAACAGATTTGCAACATGTGAAGCATCGTTGGTCTTATGGCACGGTATGAAGTGTGCCATTTTGGAAAAGCGATCCACGACAAAAAAATAGAATCATGACCATGCTTAGACCTAGGTAATCCTAACACAAATTCCATGCTAATGTCGGACCAAGGTGTATGAGGAATATGCAATGGCATATAAAGACCATAAGGGTTAGCTTGCGACTTAGCTTGAACACATGCCGTGCATCGTTGAATGTAGCGTTCCATGTCGCACTTCATCTTGGGCCAAAAGTAGTGAGTGGAGAGCATGTCCAATGTCTTGTCACGGCCAAAGTGACCCATGAGGCCTCCACCATGAGATTCTTGGAGAAGCAATAGTTGAAGAGACGACTTCGGAATGCAAGGCTTGTTTTGTTTAAAAAGGAAGCCTTTATGCAAATAGAAATCATCAACTCCTTTATGAATGGAGCACTTTGCGAAAATTGGTTCAAAGAATGGGTTAGAAGAATACAAAGTTTTTATTTCCTCAAGACCCAACACGTTGACTTCAAGTCGAGTAAGAAGGTTTGTGTGCTTGCAAGACAAAGCGTCCGCAACTACATTATCTTTGCCCTTCTTAAACTTGACAATGTACGGGAAAGACTCCATAAATTCAACCCACTTAGCGTGTCTCTTGCTCATGTTAGATTGGCCTTTGAGATATTTCAATGACTCTTGGTCGGAATGTATGATAAATTCTTTGGGCCATAGGTAGTGTTGCCAAACTTGAAGAACACGAACTAAGGAAAAAACCTCTTTATCATAAATCGGATAATTAAGGCGAGCACCATCAAGTTTCTCGCTATGGTAGGCTATAGGATGTCCCTTTTGCATAAGGACTCCTCCAATTCCAATACCACTAGCATCACACTCTATCTCAAAAGTTTTAGTGAAATGCGGTAACGCAAGAAGAGGTGCTTCGGTGAGCCTCTTTTTAAGTTCATCAAAAGCTTTTTGTTGAGCTTTGCCCCAAACGAAGGTGACATTCTTTTTCATCAACTCGTTGAGAGGACAAGCAATGGTTGAAAAGTCTTTCACAAAGCAATGGTAGAAACTGGCCAACCCATGAAAACTTCGGAGTTCACTCACATTTGTTGGGATGGGCCAATCTTGTATGTCCTTTACTTTGGACACATCAACTTCAATGCCCTTCGAAGAAATGACTAACCCAAGAAAAATCAACTTGTCTTTAGCAAAAGCGCACTTTGGAAGATTAGCATATAACTTTTCATGTCGAAGGATTTGCAAGACTTCCTTGACATGTTTAATATGGTCCTCAAGTGACTTCCTATAAACAAGTATATTATCGAAATAGACAACAACACTTTTTCCAATGAGAGAACGCAAGATATGATTCATAAGGCGCATGAAGGTGGATGGGGCATTAGGTAAACCAAAGGGCATAACCAACCATTCATAGAGACCAAGTTTGGTCTTGAAGGGGGTTTTCCACTCATCACCTTCAGCCATGCATATTTGATGGTAACCACTACGAAGATCAATTTTTGAAAAAATAGTGGCTCCACACAACTCAATAAGCATGTGATAGATGTGGTATGGGATGTCGATAATGCACGGTGATAGCATTGATTGGACGGCAGTCCATGCATAACCGTAACGTATCATCCATGTTTGGAACAAGAATCATGGGTACGACACTTGGACTAGTGCTAACTTGGATCAAACCTTTGGAGACGAGTTGATTGATTTTATGTTCGATCTCCTTTGTCTCCTCCGGGTTCGTGCGGTAAGTGGCGTGGTTTGGAAGGGGTGCACCAGGGATGAGGTCAATGCAATGCTCAATTCCACGAAGAGGAGGTAGTCCATGTGGTAGTGCTTCGGGGAACACATCCTTGAATTCCTGTAGAACAATCATCAAAAATGGAGGAACATTGGTTAACTCATTAGTTTCTTGCGCTAGTCCCTTGCAAATGAGGACATAGTGCAAGATGGATGGGTTGTTCCGCACATCTCTCATCTCACGTTTGGTGGCAAGGAGAACACTCTTAGTTTTTCCACTCGAGTTTGGCTTGTGGCACTCACTCTCTATGAGGTGGTTCTCTCGCTCACCGCTCTTCTCACAAGTAGGTGTCGTGCTTTGCGCCCTCACTAAAGCCTTTACGTTGTCCGCAATTATTTGGCTAGGGGTCATTGGTTGCAAAACACATGTTTTGTTGAGCCATTTGAAGGTGTACACATTGGTGCGACCATCATGTAGGGCAGCCTTGTCGAATTGCCATGGTCGACCAAGTAGCATGTGACAAACTGTCATAGGAACCACATCGCAGTCGACCATATCTTTGTAAGGACCAATGGCGAAGGTGACCGATACGGTATGCTTGATCTTTACGGACCCTTGGTCACTTAGCCATTGCATGTGGTAGGGGTGCTTGTGCGGATGGAGGGTGAGGTTGAGCTTCTCACACAACTTGGTGCTAGCAAGATTGTGGCAACTCCCTCCGTCGATGATCACTTTGATAGATTTGCCATTGGTGTCGGCTCGTGTTTGGAAGATATTTGAGCGTTGGTCTTCATGCTCTTGTGCTTGAGTGGTCAAGATCCTTGTGATGACAAGCGATGGACTTGCGTCATGTTCACACATGAGGAGTTCTTGGTCATCTTCCACTCGTTGCCTTGTCATTGCTTCCTTGACTCGGGCATCAAATTCATCTTCACTCAAGTACTCTTCGTCACCATTGTCATGGATGAACAAGACTTTCTTGTTTCCACACTCGTCCGACTTGTGTCCTTTGCCTCCACACTTGTAGCATTCACCATTGAAAGGTGTATCACTCTTTCCTTGTTTGCCACTTGGGGAAGTTTTCCTTGAGGAAGTGTGGGCTTGAAGGAAGGCTTAGAGGTATTTGAGGAGCTTCCATTGAAGGTTGTTGGCATAGTGGTTGAAGCTTGCTTGTAGGTGAAATATGTATTGGGCTTGTTGTACTTGATGTCCTCTTGCACTTGACGTTTGGCCTTTGTTGCGATGTGCACAAGCTCAACCATGTTGTTGTATGTTTGGAACTCGACGATGCGCTTGATTGGGTGATTCAAGCCAATAAGGAAACGTGCCATAGTTTGCTCTGTGCGCTCTTCAATGTTGGTGTGGATCAAGTTAAGCTCCATTTCCTTGAAGTACTCTTCCACAGTCTTTGTCCCTTGACGAAGCGATTGAAGGTTGTTGAAGAGGTCACGCGTGTAGTGCGCGGGGACAAAACAAGATTTCATGTGAGCCTTCATGTCATGCCAAGTTGTAATTGGCGGCTCTTGTCTTGCGTCACGAGCAACTTGAACTTGTTCCTACCAAAGGTTGGCGTAATCATCAAACTGAAGCGAAGCCATGGCGACCATCTTCTCGTTGCTATAATTGTGCATGCGGAAGATCTTGTCGACTTTGAATGCCCATGAGAGATATTCTTCGGGGTCATTGGATCTGGTAAACTTGGGCATTGTGAACTTTAGCTTGCCAAAAGTTTCTTCATTATTGCGGTCATTGCGATGAACTTGGTGACCTTGTTGATGATCTTGTGGTTGGGGAGGTGGAACTTGATTATCGCGACCTTGTTGAGGTGCTTTCTCTTGCTCTTGGCATGGTTGGTGACGAATAGGAGGCTCGTTCCTCTATTGGTGATGTGGATTAGGCGCACGAGCCTCACGGTGAAGATCATGGTCTTGAGCGTCTTGACGTGGTGGCCGTCGCTCAACTTGTACCACTTGGTGCTCCATGTTTTGCTATGGTGGAGGAGGCGCCTCGTGACGACCATGGTGTAGGTGCGGACGTTCATGACAGTGATGACGAGGAGGAGGATCTTGGAGATCTTCACGTCGCTGACGAGCTTGATTCTCCAAATTGGAGGCATCACTTGTTGTGTCAAGTATGTGTCGCGGGCGATGGTGGTGGACTTGCGGTTGCACTCGCGGTTCTTCTTGTGGTTGTGCTTGTTGGATCACTAGTGCCCTTGCGTGATGATGGTGTGCTTCACGTCGTGCTTGAGGCCTTGAAGAGAAATCACCATCATAACTTGACGTTGCGGCATGTCGTGGGGAAGGTACATAGTTCGAAAAACTTCCATCTTCAACCACGGGGGCGTCATTGCATCTTGGAGCACTTGGATGGAGATCTTGTTGAAGAGGTGCATGATGACGCGAAGAACTTGAAGAGCTTGATGCGCGTGAAAGTGGTCTTGCCATTCCGTCGATGAGGACACGGAGCTTGTCATTTGTTTTAGCGACGGAACGTTGGAGCTCTTCATTTTGATGGCCAAAGTTGTGATGCATTACGTGCATTTGTTGTTCAAGGCCATTGAAGCGGTTGTCGATGTTCTTGAACTCGTCTTGCGTCTCGCCAAATTGTTCATCTTGACGTGTCTCAAGGGCTTGGCAACATTCATGGAACTCTTGTCGGACGATGAAGTGACTTGCGCGTGTCATGTACGGTCCATGTTCTTCTTCTTGTGAAGGTGGTTGGCTCAACTCACCGTGCCTATCCATCATGCAAAGCACACAAGGATTGTATATGGAATTGGAATATGGTGGTGTTAGCCTTTTACCTCACCTTGGGGATTGCACCGAACTAGAAACCACAAACGAGAGCTATAAGCATGCAAAGTGAAAACGCAAAGAAACCTCACACTAAAGAAAGAACTAACTCTCAAAAGCTTTTGGTGGAAGGTTAGGGTTGTGGAAAACCAAACGAAATGATCCACATAAAAGGTTATTGTCAAAAGTGGTAGAGAAACAAAGATCAAAAGCAAAAAGGAAATGACCCACAAAACACAAGGATACACACACGTGGAGACGGATGTGGTTAACACGACTATAAAATGAGCACAAAAGGTCCTAACGAGGACTTCGCTCGGTGTCGTGCCAACTCAAGGAGAGACGACAACTCGTTTGCCAAAAGAGAAATAAGCAACGGATTTGTGCACTTTCCTTGGTCGCGCTCTACCTCTCTCTTTGCTTGCAAGTTTTGAGACTCTCTTTGTATTGGGAGACTATGTCTTTCTATTTTCTTTTTCTTTTTCTCTCTCTCTCTTTTTGATTCTTTTTCTCCCTTCCTATACGACTATGTCACTTTTGTATTTGCTTCAACACTCTCACTTCTCCAAGGGCAAGTGCATAATGCTTAGGCAAACACAAAATGAGTTGCTCTCATAGGATAGATACACACTAAGGAAGAAGGGTTAACAAGGTGGAGCAAGTTATACCTTTGGTATTTGTTAACGACTTGCTACCGGTGTTGGGGATGGTGTTCGGGTGTCGCGGTGTCGAGGAGTGCGGAGAGTATAGCAGATGCGGAAGCTTGTTGTTAGGAAGGCGACATGCACGTGAAACACAAACAAACCAATAATAAAAGTTAGCGAACCAAAATGGGGGTGAAAATTTCTTGTCTGACAGGGGCGGTAGTATCGCCCAAATCGGCCGGTAGTACCGGTGACTGGTAGTACCGCTGGGATCAGCCGGTAGTACCGCTCGCCAGTAGTACCGCTCGTTCGGCGGTAGTACCGCTTCACGGATTCCTGGGCGCGTGGATCTCAAACTTGACCGCATAATCGGCCCAAAAATCCTCAAAACTGTGGAAATCTGACCAAAATTGGGGTTAGGAATACACCAAGAAGGTAGATCGATACACCAAGCCACAAATCTATGGAACAAAACCACAAAAAACTCACCAAATCAAGAGATCGATCCGAAGGCAATATTGGGGCTCTTCTTTTTGGGGAATTTTCTAAATTAGGGTGGATAGAAGAAAAAATTGTGGGGGAATTCGTGAGAAACGAAGCTCTTGATACCAATATGTTGAGGGCAAACCTCGTGGGTGGCCCGATCTTTCATGATTCCCTTTCAAATCGAGGGTGGAGTGCGGGGGGAGGAGAGGCGGATGAACTCAACGAACGCACGCACAAAGAACACGATGAACACACACACACAAAACCATGATACACACCAATAGCTCACACTGGCGGTGACCGGTCCGGCGCAATCCCTAGGATCGGCGTCGGGCGGAGGACTCTCTCTCGAACCAGCACGGTGAGTAGGGAGACTCGGTGAGATCTTGACGTCTAGGAAAAGGGACTCCGATGCCTAGGCCTTGTACAACGCAGAGGCACGATGCAAACTCCTACGAGGTTTGGGATATTTGGTGCTCCTTTGTCAAGGAGGATGAGGCAAGAACTAGATAGATCCACAAGGGGTTTCCACTAATTCCAAATATCATGCCTAAGGTTTACAATAGAGGTGGGGGATTATATATAGGCTAGCCACAAAGTCAGGGGTACTTTAGGCAAATAAAATATCAAAAGGGGTGCATTACAAGGCCAAAGGGCCGAGCTGGGACGCGTAGGCCCTGGGCCGACCGGTAGTACCGTGTCTGATTACCGGTAGTACCGGTCAGTCGTGGTAGAACTGCCTGCAGATACCGGTGCGGGCAGATGCTTTGGCAGGGTCTTCAGGAGCAGGCGGTAGTACCGTTTGATGAATGCGGCAATACCGGTTGAAGGCAGTGGTATCGCTCACAGGTACCGGGTAGGTCTGGGGCTACTGGCGGAAGCTCTCTATCCGAGGCGGTAGTACCGGGTGCTCTAGGCGGTAGTACCACAACTTGGGGCCGGTAGTACCGCTTGGGCGGTAGTACCGCTACTTGGGGCCGGTAGTACCGCTTGCTCCTGGTAGCTGCTGGCTACTGTCTCGCTCCGCTGGCTCGTGTCTTCATACCTGATGATGCATAGTGTCGGGGAATGAAGTAGCAAGCCATCCAGGGGTGTATCAAAGTCACATGAGTATAGGAGCAAATTCACCTTAGGTTGGAGGAACTTGGCTCGAGCGCAAGTCCTCGGTCCACTTGGGGGACTTGGTGGTGTAGATGTAGAGGCGTCCATACGACGGGCTGCATCATTCCGTCTCCAAGAAGGGGCAGAAGTAGTGGTGGAAGAGGGCGACTGAAGGAATGACGCCCACGAAGGCCTCACATAGGCGCTGGAACACCGCTAGCAGCACCACATCTCGAGGTTGAAGATGAAGGAGATGGTGGCGTACGTGCTGGCAGAACTCCGACATGGGCGGCACCAAGCCCACTATCAGAAAGAAACCAAAGGTGGGGATGAAGCTCTAGTATACCAAAGAGATGGGAGGCATGGAAGCTCTCTTGATCATGGTTGCACCCTGAACATTGCCCTCCTACGCAACATCTTCAGCTTGGCCATAGCCTCCTTGGAGTCCAGGCCCGGAGGAAGGCGAGCCTTCGAGCTGCATAAAGCAATGCTCTCATCCTCCTACGCTCCCTTGTGCGGGTTTGTCCGACCCGCGGTGGCACGGGTCATGGCAATCTTCTTCTTGGGTGCCATGGAGAATCCGAGGCACTTGCAGCTCTACGAAGAACTTTTTGAAGGAAGCAGGCAAGCGGGAAAATGGAGCAGATAAGGAAGAAAGAAATGGGAAACATCAAGGGTGGGGAGTTTAATAGGAGCTTGGCCAGTGCCTCACCCACTTCCCCATGTCCCCACGATGTGAAAGTGTCACAGTAACCGAGGCGTTGCCTCACACGCGTGTGACACGAACAGGCGTAAAGAACTGGAGGATCTGAGTGGACACGATATAACCCTCCAAATTATAATAGTCACAACCCATAGTCCTTCAGTCCGTGTTGTTTCTGTTGGGCGTAGCCACCGCGTTAGCTTATTTGCAGCGACCATCCTTGGGGGCTTCTGTCGGTACCGGGAGAACCGGGGTGCTCCCGATCGAACATGATGTGGACCAACGAACACGCAAGACGACTAAGTGGGCCTGGAGTTAAGCAATACATATGTATCAGGGAGCCCGGTAAGAACTCCAGGTCATCCAGGACCCAGTGCCTGCTCGCCCAAGTGGGTACGATAATGGCTAGCCTCGGGATGGACACGCTAGGCTTGGCCTCGTACCCTAGAAGCACGCCATGATAAAGTGGTGCTCGGTCAAAGATGGGGCAATGGCCTAGTCCACCGTGGAGCAAAAGGGGAGCCTACCATCTAGGCCACCAAGGGGATACTGGTCATGCCAGTACTACTATGGGTCTCCTTGTGGATTAACCCTTGGGGTGGCCCGATCTTCACATATTTTAGGCGGGAAGAGAGGGGTAACCTGATGAATGCAACTCTAATGCTAGGTAAAGATACAAAAACACACAAAACACACACTATTCGATTTCCTCCCGTTGGTTTGAACAATCAATCCAATATAATATTAGGCTAGAGACATTGTGGTAGAATCACCTGAGGAGAGGTCAGCAAGAAAATGGTAGAATCCAAAATCAAGGAGAGAGTAGCAGCCAAGTAGAATCCTAAATGGGAGAGACCAAGCACTACTAGAATCCTTAAAATAGTTGAGACCAAGTGTAGCATCCCAGGAAAATCCCTAACTAGAGAATTTCTTGTTATTTTATTTCTCTGCATCATCATGCATCCTCATGTTCATCATGCCACCTTGCATGGAGCATATAATTAAATTATCATTAATATTTTCTCACTTGTATTTGGTTCTTGATATTTGAATTTGAGCTTTGGTTTGTCTCTCTCCATATTTTGCCCTCTCACTATTCTATCCCTAGTTGGTGCCAATTGTGTTGGAACCATAATGTCCAATTATATTAACTGAGTCTTGCTATTTATAACTTGTCTAATGCCCAAATTGAGTTGGGGGTATCATCTCTTCAATTCTCTCTATGTCTAACTTGCCAATCTATCTAGTCCTCATGATCATGTCCAATTATACCACATATATGATACATGGTGACGAGGGTTTAACTCATCAATGCCCATTGTTATGGACTTGGGTTTTGGAGAAGGAGGGAGCGCTGGAAGCATCAATCGGCTAGCAAACAAGCACACAGGGGACTCAAAGATTTACCCAGGTTCAGGCCTCGTAGAGGTCCCTACTCCTGCTTGTCTGCTCGTGGAATTAATAGAGGAATCGAAGATTACAATGGTGCGCATATGCAATCTGGCAAGGGTTGTGGAAACTAGGGTTGCATGTGTCCTCCTCGCCGCCCCCTCCTAGCCTTTATATAGATAGGCTAGGTCTCAGGTAGTAGGTCGAGTCGGTTATAAGTTAGGGTTTTCCCTTTGAACTTTCTATCTTTAGCTTTTTCTTGCTCTGCAAGCACTCGAGCGTCCGTAGGTTACTCGAGTTCTTCATTTGGGCCTTGGTGACACCATGGGCTTCTACTGTATCAAGGCCGTATATACCAAGCTCGAGTACCTGTAGGGTATACCCATGTCAGTAGCCCCCGAGTGTCCAGTGGAATCGTAGATTCGACTGGGGACTTTATGAAGCCTTTCGAGTGCATGAATGAGTATATTTTCGACTACTCTATTTGTGTCATAGGGATTGTCAATGTGCGTGCCTGATTTAACCGATGTATCGATATCAGTTAACTACCTTAGGGTAAAACAACGCAATCTACTCGAACTCGAGTCCCCGGACTCGAATTCGAAAAAGTGCTGGTGTAATTCGACTCAAGCCACGGAGGTCTTACAGGAGTCGAATTCTAGTATATGGGTGTGAGCACTCGACGCGTCCGTCAAGGCATGTTCATCGTACTCAAGCACGGATATATTTACGGTAGTCTTGCAGTAATGCCGTTACGAGCCTTATTCAGGTCTTACCTTCACGCTGCAAGCGCGGCATCCGAATTTTGTCATCGTGGAGATGATTCGGGTGACCCAGGAGACACAGTCTCTTTGTAGGGAAAAATCATGAGGCGGTGTCACCATAAACTTCGAGTGTGGATGTTATCGACACACAGTATGATGTACAAATAATCATAGGGTCCGCGACCAGCGCTCCCTATGGGAGTAGCCTCCGAGTGCCTGGTTGAGTCGAAGACTCAGGCAGGGACTAAAGAACTTTTGCGACTGTTGTTGTCTTTTATTTGCTTGTTTCAGTCAAATATATTTCCGGCACTCCCTATGGGAGTAACCCACGTCCATAGTCGAATCGTGAATTCGAGTGGTTGGGTATGCTTTGAATGTCCATATTCCTGCAGAAGAGAAAAAGAAAAAAAATTGTAGGGTGCGCGACCAGCGCTCCCTATGGGAGTAGCCCCCGAGTGCTTGGTGGAGTCGAAGACTCGAGCGAGGACTAAAGTACTCGAAATCTTCTGCTGCTCAATTTTGGATGACATCAGTGCTGACGATGTGATGATCTCAGTTGCCCGCATGAGCGGGTTTGATGGGACGTGACGAGCGGTGGGTCCCATTTTCTGACTCTGACTTGACCGGGCATGCGTAATCTTTGTTTTAACTGCGCCTCCTCGATTTCCGCGCGTCATGGGGGTAGTGGGGGACGGTTCGTGCTTCGGGACCTCCACGTGTCAATCACGATGAATGCCACGCGTCTGATACGGTTTTTCCTGGCCGTTGGATTACATCTTCCAGGGGGTTCAGTAGCAGTGGTGCGACGGTAATTTTTCCCATCTGCTCTTTTCTCTACCTTTGCCTCCGTCGCCATTGCTGCTTCTCCTCTCCTTCCTAGAGTTCATCTTTCTCGCGGCACTAGACCAGCTCCGCGTATTCCCTAGTTACTTCCTTCGGTCGCATCGCCACCGCAGGATGGGGAAGAAGAAGGGAGGTGCTGTGGCTGAATCCGCCGCCGCTAGTGTTGCTACCAAGAAGAAAGGCAGCTCCACCGCTGCGGGCACCAGCGCCGCTGTTGCCGGGAAGAAGAAGGGCGCGGGCACTCGCGTCACCAATGGCGCGTGGCGCGCGTCCATTGTCAAGTCTTCTGAGCTTCGTCTCCTGCGCCAAGACGGAGTTCTATCTTCCGCGGTCGCTGACTCGCGTGTCCCCGGTGGTGAGGTAACCCCTTGTCCTCCTGCCGGTTTTCGGGTGATGTTCCTAGCGTTCATCATCTGTGGTCTCTCGCTGCCCCTGCATCCTTTCTTTAGGGCCTTCTTTTCTTCTATGGGCTCCAGCTGCACCAGCTGTCCCCCAACTCCATCATCCATGTAGCTTGCTACATTACTCTTTGCGAGTGCTGGCTCGAAATCGAGCCACACTTTGGTCTCTTCAAACGTCTCTTCAAGCTGAAGCGCCAGTCGGCGTCTGGTTCCATAGTCTACGATGTAGGCGGCTGTGGTATCCATGTCGACTCCTCCATCACGTACTTCGACATCAAACTCATGGAGTCCGTCCAAGGGTGGAGGGACAAGTGGTTCTACATCCACGACCAGAAGGCCGACGGAGACCACTTCGAACTCGCGCCCTTCGATCCCGCGACGTCGTGCAAGAGGAGGCGCTCCTAGAAGAACGTAGTGATGCCCAGCAAGTCCATGAGCGGATGTGCTATCTGCTCAGCGCGACCTCGAGAGTCGCATGGGTAAAGAAGAGGGAGGTTGCGCCCTCATTCGCACGTGGTTGCGCCGCCGCGTCCAGCC
The DNA here is from genome assembly GCA_023614405.1 of Avena insularis. NCBI lineage: Eukaryota > Viridiplantae > Streptophyta > Magnoliopsida > Poales > Poaceae > Avena > Avena insularis. The sequence continues at coordinate 281,601,811 of CM042688.1, read as the reverse complement.
CCTGCAGGCCAGAGTCCACCCTATGTTCTAGTGGGTTGGTGCGGACGATGTCACTCGCGTATCTGCCGATGGCATTTCCGCGAGTGAAGTAGATAAGAGGGTGTGACTGCTCACCAAGTACACCACCACGGATGTGCTTCCCAGTGAACTAGTCATACCTCCATTCATGCTACTAATCCTCCTCCAGAGGTACGGTTGTGCTACGAAGTAGCTTTCTTTGTCGAATGCCTGTTTTTTCTTGATTTATGCTGACTTGTTTCCCGTATGCAGGATTGGAGGGTGTCACCCTGTGTGCCCCCTCTTCCTGAGGGGGTTATTCCTCGTGAAGCTTTGGAAGAGGACGAGTCAGAGTCGACCATCCCATCCGATGTGGAGGAGGAAGCCCCCGAGTCGAGTAGCCCGGACACTCGCAAGCGTTCGCGCAGCGAGGATTCGGATGCGTCATCTCCTTCGACTCCGGAAGGTGCAGCTATTGGTGCAGAGTCGCCGATACCTTTTGACAAGTTTGATTGGTAAGTATACGAGTCTTCCTTTTGGTTCTTTTTTGGAGTTGCATTCTCTTGATGTTGGTTTTGTTCTGCAGTCATCCGGCATCGGCATCTTCTGGCGACGTCCAATTTTTGAAGGAATCAGGAGTCGCGACCTCCAAGGCCAAGAAAGTGGCTGATCGCACTCCTTCGCCTCCATTGGTGGCCCACTCTAGGCATAATTCATCAAGTTCTCCACACGATGTGGAGCACCAGATGGTTATCCGGAGGACTGCACACCAATCGACTTTGGAGTCATTGGAGGATCATGTATGTGTAGTGTTGCTTCTTCCGATTTTGCAGTCGAATTTTCTATCCCTACCATCTACTGATCCTTTACTGTTTCTTTTGTCGCAGCTTATTGTGAAGGAAGCCGCTTGCCTGGCAGAGTAGGTGCTTGTGATGGGTCACCAGCATGCAATGCTGGATAATCGCCATCGCGCGGTTAAGAGTGAGTGTTGTTTTTTCTTCTTCTTCATCCTTGTGATATGTTTGACTGACGGTCAATCTTTGTTTGTTTCGCAGCTGAGCATAATGCACTCCTTCTCGACGCCGCTTCCCTCGAAAAGGCATTCGTCGTGGCGGTGAAGAGTCGCGATGAGGCAATCACAGCACATGACGAATCGCGGAAACGCGAAGAGGATCTGTGCGCCTCCATCGTATCTAGGGAGAAGTTGTTCGAAGAACAACTTTTCTCGATTGCCAAGGCTCTCTCAGGTATTCCCTTGTCTGTATTTTCGACGCGTCCCTTCTTTCGAATTTGTTGTTGTGCTGACTTTTGTGCCAATGCTTAATTCTTGTGCAGATGTCAGCGGTCTGAGCTTTGACCCCCAGGCACTCCATCGTGATGATGCCCTGGCAGGTGCCATCTCGGCAGTCGAAGATCGTAGTGCTGCCGTTCAAGGGATGCTCACCAAGGCCAAGGGTGTGCTAAGTCGCCTCCGTGAGGAGCTGGTGCCCAAGGCTGAGTTAATCGAGAATATGGATGATCTGGTGGAGTCCCTTGCTGGAGGCATTCCTGCAGGCTTCAAGAACTCACTCCGTGCGGCTGGTGCTTCGATGTGACTCGCGATGGTTCAAGCCCATGGAGTCGAGGTTGATCCTGCGGCAGTCTCCAAGGCAATGCCTGTCAGCACGGATGGCCAACAGGTAGTCTTTTCTCCTTTCGCAGCTGCCTATGGTAAGTACGGGCCATAGCTGATCAATACTGTTGCGAAGTATTCTGAGGAACTGCAACGAGCCAAGAAGGCGGTGAAGGCTGCGGCGTCAGGGGCCGGCGGAAAGTCTGTGGCGTCTGATACCGCCACAGACTCGATGAGACCCCCAAAACCGAAGTCCAAGTCGAAGAAGCCGGTTGCTCCTCAGTAGTCGTGTCTATAATAGTTAAATAGCATGTCTCTTCTGTCTGGAACATGCCTTTGGTGAGTGTATCTGCTGATACTTTATTATGCTTGAATGCACTCGAGTCTTTTGTCTATGCATCACCTTAGTCTTCTTATTGTCTCTTGCTTGACTTGTGATAGGGCACATCGAGTGGTCCTTCGAGTGAACCTCGGAATATGCCATCTGCTAATGATACTTTGGCGCAGTCGCGCTCAAGGGTAGATGAACTGTCTCTGCTCTCGCGACTCCGTGACCGCGTGAAGCAGTTGGAGCGCGAACTGCCTGTGCTCCACGGTAACGCAGATGTATGGAAGTCGAGGGCAGAGAAAGCCATCGCCGGAGAGCAATATTTGCTAGGGGAGGTGACGCGGCTGGGCGACCAATTCAAGTGTTAGCTTTCTTCTTCCTTATCTTTTTCTTATAGTCACCCACAATAGTTCGTTGTCTTCATACTTTTGCCTTTGCTTGGTATAGTTGTTAGTGCACGCAATCCGTGGGATGAGAAGGACAGGATTTCCATTTGCATGAATGATCTGACCCAAGAGCAGCTTCAGGCGAGTGGATACTTCTGGGTGGAGCTTGTATAGTTTGCGAGTGTGTTGCACTATGTGATTCCTTTTTGTTAGCCTGACTTGTGTTCATCTCGGCATCTTGTCAACTTGTCAGGTGCGTTGCAACTAGGTTGGTGTTTGTCAAGGGTTTTGATTGGTACGTCAGCTACTCAAGATATCGCGTTAGTTTGTAGAACAGATGCGTATAGGGTGGCGTAGCCCCCGAGTGGATAATTTGCAAAAATAAAAGGAACACAAAGTTTTGGGGCACTTAGCTTTATTTATTTGTAGGATAGTACGAGGTACAATGTGTGGCTATGTAGCCTTGGCTGAGTAGCCTGATTTGCAATGTAAAAAATAAAAGACGACTTGGGGTAGAAGCGCCGCAGCTGCGTGATGTTCCAAGGGTTGGAGTACGCGACTCCTGTCTCGAAATCTTTAAGACGATAGGCACCACCTGGGATTACTTCTGTAATCACGTATGGTCCCTCCCAGGGGGACACGATCTTGAGATGCCCTTGTTGTTTCTGGTCGCAGGTCTTGATTCCAGAGTTGATTCGCTTATGGCGACCAGTTGGTGCTTTGTATCGTGCGCAGTAACACCGCTTGCCCGTGCACCATGAAGAAGCAGGGTGTACCCGTGTAGCTTGTTGGAGTTGTCTGTAGGCTCAGTCTGGATTACAGCTCGTCGGCCAGCCTACTGGCTTGTTAGCCCGTTGGCTCGACCAGTCGCTTCTTGATACCATCGCGCAGACAGCTGTTGGCTTTTTCCCGACTGTGGTTGATGCCGGATGTGCTACGGAGGCGTAGCTTATGTTGATTCCCAAATTCTCACAGAATTCTTGGAACTCCTTGGATGTGAAGTTCGTCCCATTGTCCATGATGATGCTGTGTGGCACTCCGAAGCGATAGACGATGGACTCGAAGAACTTGACTGTGTTGTATCCTAACTGGTTAGTCACTGGCATGGCCTCTATCCACTTGGTGAATTTGTCATTGCGACCGGGGAGGTGAGCGTAGCCTCCTCGTGATGACTTTGGGAGCTTGTCGACCATGTCGAGTCCCCATTGCGCGAAGGGCCAGGCCAACGGGATTGGCCGGAGCTCCGCGCCAGGTGCGTGTGGCTTATCCGCGAATCGCTGGCAAGCGTTGCATTTTTGGACGATGTCCTTGGCGTCACGCATGGCCGTAGGCCAGTAGAATCCAGCTCGTAGAGCTTTGGCGACGAGGGCTCGACTACCAGCGTGGTGCCCGCAAGTCCCTTCATGGATGTCGAGGAGGATAGCCCTTCCATCGGCATTGGAGATGCATCGTTGGAGTACTCCTGTGATGCTGCGCTTGTACAGTTCGTCGTTGATAACAGCGAATGCCTTGGATTGCCGCGCAATGTATCGCGCCAGTCGGGTTGTCTAGTAGCCTTTTGTTGAGAAGGTATGTGATGTACGGTTGAGTCCAAGATGGCTCGATCATCATGACACTCATTGGTCCTTCGAGTCCTGTGTCAATCTCTAGGTCGTCGAGTGCCATTAGCTCATTGGGCGGCGCAGCCCCCAAGTCCGTTGTTTTGCTTGTTTTCTTCTCTGCGGCCTTTGGCTTGATGGAGCGTTCGCAAATGCGCTCGAGAAATACCCCAGGTGGTATGGGGGCGCAAGTAGAGCCGATGTTGGCGAGTGTGTCCGCCTCTTCATTGCTTTCGCGGCCTATGTGCCACAACTCGCAACCGTCGAAGTTCCCTTTGAGTGTGTCATAGAGGTCACGGTAGGAGATCATGTTGTCGTTCAGTGCATCACACTCGTGCATTGTCTAGTTGATGACCAGCTTGGAGTCGCCATATATTATGAGCCTCTTGGCGTCGCTGGCTTTTGCCATCCTCATCCCGTGCAGTAGGGCCTCGTATTCAGCTTCATTGTTGGAGGCGGTGAACTGCATTCGCAGAATATATTTCAGCTTGTCTCCCTGGGGCGATGTCAGTATGACACCTGCTCCGACCCCATCCTTTCGCTTGGATCCGTCGAACTGCATTGTCCAGAGGTAGGACATATCTGGTTTTTCAGGGAGCTAGTTCTCCATCCAGTGCACGAGGAAGTCAGGGAGTACTTGCGACTTGATTGCGTCGCGTTTTTCATAAGTAATGTCTTGTGGAGACAGTTCGATCCCCCAAAGCGCGACTCGTCCGGTGGCATCGGGATTGTTGAGGATATGCCCGAGCAGGGCGTCGTTGACTACCACGATTGGGTGTTCCTGGAAGTAGTGGCGCAGTCGCCGGGCTGTCATGAAGACGCCGTATGCCAAGTTCTGGTAGTGCGGGTACCACTGCTTTGTTGGCGTGAGTACCTCGCTGAGGTAGTAGACTGGGCGCTGTACCCCGTGGACTTTGTTTTCCTTGGCCCGTTCTACCACGAGCACTGTGCTGACCACCTGGTTGGTGGCAGAGATGTATAGCCGCAGTGGTTCCCTTTCACGTGGGGTCACCGATCTTGGCGAGGTGGGATGAGGCGCAGAGGTCTTGAATGCTTCACTGCCTCGTTGGTCCACTCGAACTTGTCGGCTTTGCGGAGAAGTTGGTAGAAGGGCAGTGCCTTTTCGCCCATTTGATTGATGAATCGACTGAGCACAGCGATTTGTCTGGCCAGCTGCTGGACACCTCTTATGTTCTTTGGCTTCTCCATGGCCAGTATGGCTTTTATTTTCTCCGGGTTCGCCTCGATCCCTCTCGCGGAGATAAGATACCCGAGTAGTTGCCCAAATGGTACGCTGAAGGCGCACTTGTCCGGATTGAGCTTGATCTGGTAGCGGTCGAGGTTGGCGAAGGTTTCCCGCAAATCGTCGATTAGTGAAGCTTCCTCTTTGGTCTTGATTACTATGTCGTCAACATAGACTTGTATGTTGCGACCAAGTTGGTTCTTGAGGCAAGCCTGCATGCACCACTGGTAGGTGGCTCCTGCGTTTTTTAGCCCGAAGGGCATTGTGTTGTAGCAGAACACACCAAAAGGCGTTGTAAACGCCGTTTTGTCTTGATCCTCCTCCTTCATTCGAATCTGATTGTAGCCTGAGTAGGCGTCGAGGAAGTAGAGGCGCTCACATCCCGCGGTGGAGTCGATGATCTGGTCAATTTGTGGCAGCGGAAAGTGGTCCTTTGGGCAGTGCTTATTCAGAGAGGTGAAGTCCACGCACATCCATAGGATATCTGTGTCCTTTTTTGGTACTAGCACCGTGTTGGCGACCCAAGTGCTTTCCTTGATCTCGCGTATGAATTTGGCGTCGAGGAGTCTGTTGATCTCCATTCCGACTGCTTTTGCTCTTGGTTCCGACAGTCGCCGAAATGTTTGTTTGACTGGCCTTGCGTCTGGGTTGACATTGAGTGCGTGCTCGGCGAATTCCTTAGGAACTCCTGGCATGTCTGCTGGACACCAGGCGAAGATTTCCCAGTGCTCACGGAGGAATTCGACGAGCGTGAGTTCCTATGCGGGACTCAAGTTATTAGTGATGAGGGCCGTCTTGGTAGGATCCGATGGGTGGACCTGAACTTTCTTCGTGTGCACCGATGAGTCGAAGGATAGGTCGAATGAACTTGGCCGGCTCAGGGGAGGCAGACTGTAGTCTGTCGGCTCCTTCAGTCTCGCGAGTTCTTCCTGCATGCCGAAGGACTAGGAAATTCTGTTGAACTCCCTATCGCAATTGTCGGAGCTCTCAAAGCTCCCGTTGATTGTGATGACGCCATTAGGGCCTGGCATTTTCATCTGCAGATAGGCGTAGTGTGGCACTGCCATGAACCTAGCGAACGCGACACGTCCGAGGATGCAGTGATACTGTGAGGGCCAGTCGACGACTTCAAAGTCGATGCGCTCACGTCGAAAGTTTTTCGGCGTGCCAAAGATGACGTCGAGGTTGATTTTGCCAAGGGGGTATATGCCCTTGCCTGGGACGATGCCATGGAATGTTGTGTCTGAGGCCTCTAGGGAGGTCAGAGGGATCCTCATTGCTCACAAGGTACTCGTGAACATAAGGTTGATGCTGCTTCCGCCGTCCATGAAGACGCGGCTCATGTGGAAACCTCCAATTTGTGCCTCGAGTACGAGGGGACAATGGCATGGGTGAGGTACCTAGCGCGGAAGGTCGCGATTGTCGAAGGTGATGCAGGAGTCACTTCGATGAGGTACTCAGTGGTGGAAAGTGGTGAGTTTGTCGCCAGATTCACTTGGCGAGTGATGGCCTTTTGCACCCGGTTGGAGGGCGACCCTTTTGGATCATCATGGTGCCCATGGCCCGTGGGTACGGTTCGCCTCCGTGATGCTGGTCGGGTGCATCCGCGTTTGGCGGTGGTCCGGGTGGTGGTGGAGGATCTCCATGTGCCACAGCGCCTGGGGCGGCTCCGTAGCCCCTATTGACCGCGTCGCGATTCATCCGAGCCAGACCCTCATGGAGTTTGAGGAACTCGCGGCAGTCTTTGAGAAGGTGGCTGGATTTCTTTTTGCCTTCATGCTTGTCGATGTAGAAGTGCACGGTGCACGGCCCGGACAGCTTATCCTCAATGGATGTTGCTGGTGTTTCGTCACGAGTGCGACGCTGCCATACTTGCGTGGTTTTCCTGGAGTCGCGATGTCCACCGCTGCAGTAGCCGTTGTTGCGGTTGTTATCGCATCTGTCGGTGTAGCCGGCTGCGACCATGTTGACGTCGTCACGGTCATCATAGATGCGCATTCGACGTTTGCTTCGGCGGTCGCGTCTGCGTTCGAGTTCTACTTCATCGTCGGAGTGAACGCGATTCTTCACCGAATCTTCTCCATCTTCCCACCGATTCGCAATTTCCATCAGGTGGTCAATGGTTTTGGGCTTCGAGCGGCCCAGCTCCTCCCTGAGCTCTATGCGGCAAACACCGCAGTTTAATGTGTCAATTGCGCGATCTTCCGAGATATTTTCTGCGGAGTTCTTGATGATGGACCACCTCTGGATGTACGAGCGTAATGATTTGCCGACCTTTGTTGGCAGCATCTCAGCTCTTCGATTGACGCGGGCCTTTTGTAGGTGCCCTTGAAGTTGCGTACAAAGCTGTAGACCAGCTCTTCGCAACTGCGAATGGATCCGCGTGGGAGGTTGTTGAGCCATGCCCGGGCGGCGCCCTGTAGCTGTAGCTGCAGGCATTGCATAGCCGTGCTTCGACTCCCGTTGTGGAGCCTGACGGAGGAGATATGGTCCTCTAACAAGATTTTCGGGTCCTACAGACTGTCAAATTTTGGGTTCTCTGATGGGAGCTTAAATCCCTTGGGCATTCGCTTTTGCCTGATGGCCCTGCTGAAGCATCTGGCACCACATAGCTCCACATCTTCGTCTTCTGAGTCAGTCGATCGGGCGCGTCGCGCCCTTGACTTGTCGATCTTGCGCTGCGTGATGTCATCACGCGCGTCGTAGTTGTGGTCGTGTCGCCGGGAGCGGTGGCGTCGAGACAAATCGTGATTGTCATCGTTGGATGAGGGCGAGGAATAGCGTTTTCCAGAGCTTTGCTTTCTTCGGCTCTGGTGTCGGCTCTTTGTCGAGAGCGGCCTTGATTAACCCCGAGCCTGCGATCGTAGATCGGTGCGTGGCAGCTCGAGGATCTCCAGCTGGCGGCTGGTTGTTGAGGAGGTACATTGTGGCTGCCGTTACCGCAGCTTGCGGTGTTTTTGGAAGCACGTTTCCACGCGTATCCACCATCATGGAGCCGAAGTCGAGGACTGATACATTGCAAATGAATCTATAATTTTTGATGTTCCATGCTTGGTTTTATCCACTTTCTTGTGTTTTGTTCCAACTTTGGAGTACTTTTCATATGATTTCTTGGACTAACCTATTAACAAAAGCCATAGTGCCAGCTGCCTGTTTTCTACTGTTTTTGGTTCCAGGAAAGTCAGAAAATGAATATTCTCGGAATTGGACGGGACAAAAGCCAAAGTGCCTATTTTTCCGGAAGGGATCAAGTGCCAGAATCTGAGAGGGGGCGGGGCCACACCACCTGGCGGCAGTGCTTGGCCAGCGCCGAGGTGGTCTAGCCGACCCACCCCCTCGGCCTCTCCTTCCGCCTATAAGTTGTCCTCGGACGAAAATCCTAAGCACCCGATCAAAAATCCACGAAGAGTCTCAGAGCCGTCATCTCCATCCCTAGATCGGGAGGGATCTGAAACTCTTCCCGGCACCCTGCCGAAGAGGGGAATTCACCCTGGAGGCCTTCTTCATTACCATGCAAGCCTCCGGTGTGATGCGTGAGTAGTTCATCCTTGGACTACGGATCCATGTAGTAGCTAGATGGCTGGTTTCTCCTCCTTTGTGCTTTCATGTTTAGATCTTGTGAGCTCCGTTCATGATCAAGATCATCTATTTGTAATTCATACATGTGTTTGCGGGGATCCGATGGATATTGAGATGCTATTTCAGATATATTATTGATTCTATCATGTCTTTGTTATTTGAGATCTTGCATGCTTTCTGTTGTTAGTAGCTATCTTGGCCAAGTAGATGCTAGCAACTCCAAGAGTTAGTATTTATGCTCGATAGTGGGTTCATGCCTCTGGTAATCTAGGGAAGTGATAGAAATCTCTAAGGTACTAGATGTGCTGTTGCTACTAGGGAGAAAACAACAATCCTTTGTTCATAGAACAATCGTATTGTTTACTTTACATGTAGTTCGTAAAGCAATAATCTGTTGCTTGCAACATAATACTGGAGGGGGTTCGGATGATAACCTGAAGGTGGATTATTAGTCATAGATGCAGTTGGATGGCGGTCTATGTATTATGTTGTAATGCCCAATCAAGTCTCAAAGGAGTCAAGATGATTAGTATATGCATGTATTGCTTTCTCGGTGTTTGTCAATTGCCCCGCTATAATTTGTTCACCCAGCATGTTATCTATCTAAGGAGAGCCAACTCTAGTGAACTATGGATCCCGGTCCTTTGTCTTTACATACAATCTATAAACTGTTTCTGCTTTGTGTTTACTTTCTGCAAACTTTTACTTCTTTCCATTCGATACGTTTAATCCTTTGTTTTTCGCAAAACACAGTGAGATTGACAACCTCATCGCAAGTTGGAGACAAAGTTCTGTGGTTGTGTTGTGCAGGTCTCCACGTTGCTACTAGCACCGGTAGTGCGCCCTGCCAAAGCTCAGCCAGTAACACCTTTGGGGTGTTCCCTTGCTCCTACTGGTTCGATTAAACCTTGGTTTCATAACTGAGGGAAACTTGCTGCTGTGCTCTTCATACCTTCCTCTTGGGGTTCCCCAACGAGCTCTACGTCGATCGTCGAGTGCATCAAGCTATTTTTTGGCGCCGTTGCTGGGGAGTCAAGGACATCTTCACAAGGGGAGTCCCTCATAACCAATCTCTTTACTTTGTTGTTTTTGTTTTGCTTAGCTTCTTTTTGCTTTGTTTGCTTGTTTTGTTCTTCAAAAAACACAAAAAAATTAGTTTACTTGTTTTGCTTTCTTTATTTGAAAACACACAAAAAATTAGTTCCTATCTTGAGTTGCCACTATGTCTAGCCTTGCTCCAATCACTATGTCACCCGGGGAAATGATTCTCACTTTTAAACAAGGAATTGAGGAAAGTTTTAAGGAAGCTTGGTCTAGAATCTCTGATCTACATGAAAAGACTGAGCCTAAAATGATTCAAGGCTTGTTCCTTAGCAGTTTTTACCTTGGGATTGCTCTTTGCTATAGATATGCTTTAGATGCTATTGTGGGAGGAGATTTCCTCCAATGTAATGAGGATGATGCTATTATTGCTATAAAGAAATTGATCCTCACTTACAACATGCCTAGCCAAACTGATACTTCTTTCATGAAAATATTTGCTAGGTTGGATACTCTTGAGGCTAGCACTACTAGATTAGAAGGGTGCTATAATACGCTTCGGGAGCAGCATGATTATGTTCCAATAATCTCTGAACCATCAAGGTGGTTCCCTACAGTAAAGACTGAGATAAACGCTGAAACTTTTCAAGCTCGCTGTGATATAATGTCTGAATCTTGCCTTATGCCCAAAGATATTTATAAATCTCTGAATACTTGGGGGCTCATTGAGGGAGGAAAGAAATATCTCTTACTAATAATACTACCATTTTACCTCTTGGAATAGCTGAAGGAGTGTTTACAAAGATCCTTGGGAAAATGATCTCTATTGATTATCTTGTTATTGAATGTGCAGGAAAAGGACAAATTACACTTGGAAGGTCCCTATTGGAACTTCTTGGAGCAATAATAGATGTGGGAAAGGGGACCATGCACCTTTCTTCTCCACCAAACAATCATATTTTCCCCAAGGTTAAGAATAAAAGTAAGAGAGGTAAGAGCAAGAAAGTTGGTCTTAATGCTTCTTCATTTGAGAACACTTGATTCTTTCTTTGCTTCTTATGCCTAACTTAAAGGCGTTAAAGAAAAGTACTTATTGGGAGATAACCCAAAAGTTTTAGTTGAGTCTTGGAAGTTATTACCTCTGTAATAACCGCTCCTTATCCTTTTTATTTGCTTTTTGTGCCAAGAGTAACCTCTAAAGAGAGTGAAGTAATGATTGGGAAAGTTGCTGTCCCGAAACAGATTTCTGTGCTTCACCATAAACATTCCTGAGAGAGTTCTGTATGTCGGATTGAGCTGTAATTTTTTTTGCTTCTGCCCCAGGTTGTTATCTAACTTACATTAGTTCAACACTTTTTGATTTGAGCAACAGAAGGTCTTCGAAAAAATTCGTCTTCACCTGCTGGTCTGTTTTGACAGATTTCTGCCATTTTCTGCATTTGCTTCTTGTTAGTTTCTTCTTGAGTTCCTTTGGGGAATTGAGCTTTTTGAGGGAAGTGCTACAGTAGCTAGTGTTCTAATGGAAGTTTATTTGGTGTTAGAACTGAACCTTGAGACTTATTTATCTTAAGTGCACTAATGTTGCTAATGAGATTGTGTGAAGTTTTGTATGAAGGAAAATTTTCAGGTGTATGGAAGGAATGAGTAATGAGATGAAGGATGGACTAAAGCTCAAGCTTGGGGATGCCACGCGTGTCACCCCAAGAAATATCCAAGAAGTACAAGCATTAAAGCTTGGGGATGCCCAAGGCATCCCCTTCTTCATCAATAAAAATCCCAGGTTTCTTCCAAACGCTTCATTTTTATTGTTTCATGCACAGTTGTGTTTTTCTTGGAGCGTCTTCTTTTTCGTTTTCGTTTTGGTTTTCGTTTGCTTTGGTTTGCTTAGTTTTCTGAATAAATTGGTTGGACCCCCTCTTTCATACTTTGGTTTGCAAATAGTTTGGTTTGGTTTGGAAAAGAGTAGGAAAGTTCATACTTTTGTTGTAAAAAGAGCTCGTTTTTGACTGTGGCCTGTGCTTTGTCATGCCATGCTTGATATTGTTTTAGCTTTATGCTTAGTATTCTTTACTGTAGCATGACTTGTTATAAACAATTGAGATTGCTTAATGTGCCTTGGATGAATCATGCGTTGTTTTAGCATATTAAAGCATAGTATAGTGGTATTCTCCTTTGATGCTTTATTTGGGTTGACTTGGCACATGCTTACACCATGTTATGACTGTCACAAGTCACCATAGCCTTTATGATCCTTTAGTTTTCAACTTGTAGTATCACTTTATGCTTTGATCAATGATGTTTTGTCGCTCTACATGATTATGGCCATTATTGCTCTCTTAGTTTGTCGCTCCCAGTCTTTTGCTAGCCTCCACAACAAAGTATGAGTTCCACTCATGCATCCAACTCCCTAAACCAAGTTTTTTCCAAAGAGTCCACCATACCTACCTACTAGCTTATGTTATTCCAAGTATATTCATGCTTTTGTTTACCTTCCACTTGTTATGAGAAAACTAGTGATTAAAGCTCTCACGAACTTGATGGCACACTTTACTTTATTGCCTCTAATAAACTTGAACCATTGGGTCCTTCTTTGTTGCGTATATGCTTGCGCTTTATAAGTTGAAATTAGCAGAACCATGTTTCATGGGGAACGCTTTCAACATTGCACTTGTACTTTGTACCCCGTTGATATTATGTTCTTTTGCTTACGGATCCCGGCGGTGTGAAATAAATGTGGAACTTGTAAGATCATGGAGTTTGTATGTGTGTTAGAGAAACGCCTGGGCCGCTAGCCTAAGCCATGCCTAATCATGGTGGAAACTTGCAGCATCACCATAATGAGCACTCTATGAAGCATCCTCAATAAAAACCTATGCAAATAGCAAATAAAAAGATCACTGAGATGCTCATTGTCTACTTGCCTTGTCATTTTGATTATGGGAAAGCTCCAGTATCATGTGCAAGGGGTACCCCGTTGGCGGTTCTTAATAATACACATATACTTACAATGACAAGAGCTTACTCGTGACTGAAGTTGAGTAGCATGAGGATCGGTCTTCGTAAGTAAGGGGCATGAGATTTCGGTTTATAACTTGTCAAGCATATCCTCTTAGTTGTGTCACTTTAACCTTAATCACCTTCAAGATGCTTATGATAGGGGCAATGAGAGCTAAAAGCTACAAGTACCATAATTTTTGGAAGCTCTTTATGAGACTTGAATCCCTACTTCCTTTTACAAAAGGCCTTTCTTCCACCATTATATTGAGTCTCCACCTTCTATCTTTATGCACTACTTTGAGAGCATAGTGGCCATTCTTAGTTCTATGTGCATTGTCCCAAGACTAGTTGATTGATGCATAACTTGTTATTGCTTGTTTGAAACTATTGTATCTAGTCACTCTTATGAACTTTGAAGGTGTCCTATGCATTTATATTTGCTACTCTATTGAAGGACAAGCTGAATACTTTTATGCTATGTTTTCTTTATGTGAAACAAACAAACGTCTTGCAAAGCATGTTATGCATGAATCTTTTGTTTGTGCCTTTTCATGTTACATCATACTCTCTTTGCCTATTGCTAGAACTTTGTCTTTCATGTTATGATTGAAGTACTTTGATCCCAGCTTTGAATGTTTTGCAAATACTTTGATCAAGTCTTTGATGGTGCATGTCACCTCAAAAATTATTCTTTTTATCACTTACCTACTCGAGGACGAGCAGAAGTTAAGCTTGGGGATGTTGATACATTGCAAATGTATCTATAATTTTTGATGTTCCATGCTTGGTTTTATCCACTTTCTTGTGTTTTGTTCCAACTTTGGAGTACTTTTCATATGATTTCTTGGACTAACCTATTAACAAGAGACACACGATTGCCTGCTTTTCTGCTGTTTTGGTTCCGGAAAGTCGAAAATGAATATTCTCGAATTGGACGGGACAAAAGCCAAAGTGCCTATTTTTCGGAAGGGATCAAGTGCCAGAATACGAGACGGAGAGGGGCCAGGGGCCGGCCACACCACCTGGCCGCGCGGCCAGGCTTGGCCCGCGCCAGGGGGTGGTCTAGCCGACCCCAGCATCCCCTCGGCCTCTCCTTCCTCCTATAAGTTGTCCTCGGGACGAAAATCCTAAGTACCCGATCAAAAATCCACGAAAGAGTCTGTAGCCGCCGTCATCTCCATCCCTAGATCGGGAGGGATCTGAAACTCTTCCCGGCACCCTGCCGAAGAGGGGAATTCACCCTGGAGGCCTTCTTCATCACCATGCAAGCCTCCGGTGTGATGCGTGAGTAGTTCATCCTTGGACTACGGATCCATGTAGTAGCTAGATGGCTGGTTTCTCCTCCTTTGTGCTTTCATGTTTAGATCTTGTGAGCTCCGTTCATGATCAAGATCATCTATTTGTAATTCATACATGGTGTGTTTGCGGGGATTCGATGGATATTGAGATGCTATTTCAGATATATTATTGATTCTATCATGTCTTTGTTATTTGAGATCTTGCATGCTTTCCGTTGTTAGTAGCTATCTTGGCCAAGTAGATGCTAGCAACTCCAAGAGTTAGTATTTATGCTCGATAGTGGGTTCATGCCTCTGGTAATCTAGGGAAGTGATAGAAATCTCTAAGGTACTAGATGTGCTGTTGCTACTAGGGAGAAAACAACAATCCTTTGTTCATAGAACAATCGTATTGTTTACTTTACACGTAGTTCGTAAAGCAATAATCTGTTGCTTGCAACATAATACTAGAGGGGGTTCGGATGATAACCTGAAGGTGGATTATTAGTCATAGATGCAGTTGGATGGCGGTCTATGTATTATGTTGTAATGCCCAATCAAGTCTCAAAGGAGTCAAGATGATTAGTATATGCATGTATTGCTTTCTCGGTGTTTGTCAATTGCCTCGCTGTAATTTGTTCACCCAGCATGTTATCTATCTAAGGAGAGCCACCTCTAGTGAACTATGGATCCCGGTCCTTTGTCTTTACATACAATCTATAGACTATTTCTGCTTTGTGTTTACTTTCTGCAAACTTTTACTTCTTTCCATTCGATACATTTAATCCTTTGTTTTCCGCAAAACACGGTGAGATTGACAACCTCATCGCAAGTTGGGGACAAAGTTCTGTGGTTGTGTTGTGCAGGTCTCCACGTTGCTACTAGCACGGTGGTGCATACCTAAAGCTCAGCTAGTAACACCTTTGGGGTGTTTCCTTGCTCCTACTGGTTCGATTAAACCTTGGTTTCATAACTGAGGGAAACTTGCTGCTGTGCTCTTCATACCTTCCTCTTAGGGTTCCCCAACGAGCTCTACGTCGATCGTCGAGTGCATCAAGGACTTTTGCGGCTTCTACACGTTCTTGTTCAGTGAGGTGGGCCAGTCGAGATCGCCTCTTGTTAGCGATATACTCGTTGCACTTGGAGGAGGATCCTCCGTGGGAGGAGAGCCCATCTCGTCGGAGGCTCGACTCGTCTGCCGCCTTTTTACGCACCTCGAGTTGCGTGATTGTTTGCAGTTGGCGTTTGTATTCCTCTTTCCGGAGCCAGTGGTAGCCCATCAATAGTTCTTGCGGGGAGCCGAACGTTAGAGGGTGGCCTCGTAGAGCTTCCGGGCAGCGGGCCCACTCGAGATCGTTGAGCCTGATCACGGCGCGTTCGCCAGTTTGCTTGTTCACCATGGTGGGGAGTTTGGCTGCCCCTCCGTTGTTGACGGGGGCGCCATTAGTGGGACCGCCATTGGGTGGTCCACCATTAGGTGGTCCAACGTTAGCCATTGCCCGTATTGTCGCGATTGGCGGAGGAGTCGCCTGTGTTGATGACGGTGCACATGAAGTGGTTGGGGAAGCTGTTGCTCCCGCAACTTTCAGATCCGGAGCCGTAGACTCCATCTTTAGTTGCTAGATCGCCCAGATCGGACTCGCGACTACTGTTGCTGTCCGTATTCTCGACTGTTGTTGAGGCATTGAGCTCGCTGAGGGTGCCGATCGGCGGAGGGAACCACGATGCTGGAGCAATCGATGGTGTTGTCGGCTGGTCAGGCATGCGAAGCGTGCCCATCTAACCAACTTGGAAGCGGAAGCTCCCGATCGCCAGGCTAATTCTGTCGCCTACGGACTCGAAAGCTGGGCGAGTGGCCGGCGTATGGACGGTGAAGTCGAACGCGCCGAAGAGCTGGCGAATCTCCGTTGTTGCGGAGTTGTAGATCATGGTTGATGGGGCCAAAGAAACCGCAACATCAGCACTCCCAATTCCCACAGACGGCACCAATTGACGAGGGTTTAACTCATCAATGCCCATTGTTATGGACTTGGGTTTTGGAGAAGGAGGGAGCGCTGGAAGCGTCAATCGGCTAGAAAACAAGCACATAGGGGACTCGAAGATTTACCCAGGTTTAGGCCTCGTAGAGGTCCCTACTCCTGCTTGTCTGCTCGTGGAATTAACAGAGGAATCGAAGATTACAATGGTGCGCAGATGCAATCTAACGAGGGTTGTGGAAACTAGGGTTGCGTGTGTCCTCCTCGCCGCCCCTCCTAGCCTTTATATAGATAGGCTAGGTCTCAGGTAGCAGGTCGAGTCGGTTACAAGTTAGGGTTTTCCCTTTGCACTTTCTATCTTTAGCTTCTTCTTGCTCCGCAAGCACTCGAGAGTCCGTAGGTTACTCGAGTTCTTCATTTGGACCTTGGTGACACCGTGGGCTTCTGCTGTATCAAGGCCATATATACCAAGCTCGAGTACCTGTAGGGTATACCCATGTCACATGGGTTTTTTTATTTTGAATTATGATTTAATCCATTCCCATGTGTATTTGTGTGGATCCATACCATATACTCTTACCACATGATCTTGTTAAATCCAACCCCACCTATGCCATATGGACTCTATTTATTTGGCCTATTTTAAATCAATCTATATGTGATCTTTTCTTTGCTTTAAATTTCTTTTTGGATTTGTGTTTTATTTGGTTTATTTGGATTATGTTCAAACATGATCAAATAAACCTTTCTAAACAAACATACCCTCTTATGACTAAACCCTAATATCCCTATAATTTCTACCATATATATTAAAATCACACATACACACTCTTGCCTAAAACACCACACTATGTGTGTGACCATGTGCACATCAGCCAACCTGAACCTGGTCCAACGCTAATTCCTGGCCAAGTGGACACATACCCGACCCTGTTTTTCTTCCCTACCTGTTCACATGATCGAGCTTCTCAGCCCAATGATATTAAATGGCCTTTTCTTAATAAATTCATATATTTAAATCTGTAAATCCATATTTGACAAATAATATGTCTAAATCGATCAATGCAACCAGACCCTTCTAACTATGCTATCTAGACATTCATTTTCATCTTGTTTCATGCATTTATAATACGTTACTCCCAGGAAATTCAATAATAAAATGGACAAATAAAATTGAAATTAATTCCTTATTATTACTAATGCCTCACTAATGTTGTATCATCATGGTACTATTCTAATGACATATTTTCAACATGTTTTGCATCATTAACTTTCCATGTCATGCATCATATCATGATCATGTCGGTTCTTCTGCATTAGTTGTAATTATTGGATCATTTGTTCATTTTATTTCATTGCTTCTTCTCGGATAGGATGATGAGATGTTGTGACATTCGACAAGTTCTTTGGATATATATCTTTTTCTATGGTTCCCAGGCCAGCGTTCTTCCCCTTCTACCTATTTTCGCTTTATGAATTTACTTCTCTCTATTGCTATCCGTGATGCGGTGCTTTAGTTTCCGTACCATTTATATTCCCTACATCCTATATTGCCTTGGTCACTTCGTATTGCATGTTGTTTGATAGATGGTTGGCCTTGCGAGTCATAGTTGCTTGCTCAGGTGTTGGTTCGAGTCGTCTAGATCCACCATGGTTGGGAGATTGGCACATGCTTAATGGTGGAGATAATCATTGTTCTACTTACAACTTGATAATAAAATGTTGGGAGTAGATATAATTTATAACAAGGCACTGATGGGCAATAGTAGAGATCTGGTTTTATCTCGCCCACTTGTGTCCACCTAAGACCTCGAGGACTTGAAACGTGTTCCTTGACTATCGCACTATCCACATGTGGGACCCTTTCTGGGATCCCTTGGGCTTGAACTTGATTCTGAAGAATGTTTTAGGTCCACAACCTAGTTTAGGCTTTATACGTTACCTAATGTTCATATGCCATGTTTATTATCTATTGCTTGATGAGCGTTTATTACTGTTACATAGGAGCAACACTCTGTCACTGGAATATATTGTCTATGACCTCTACTTGTGTGACAAGTCCATGCAACCCTATGGGTCTGTACGAGGATTAGATATACCTCGTATGGGTAGCCCTTTTGGGTGGCCCCTAAAATATTCTTTAGTTTCTTGGAATGGTTCTGTCGTGATGCCTTGTTGCTTTTTATTCGTTTGCTTCTTCCAAAGTTGACTGTGCATGTGTTGTTATTTGTCCACCCCCTGCAGGGTTAAATCTTTTCGAAAAGCTATGTCCACGGTTATGGACGACTTGGAGAACAATTTCTCAATCATAGATAACTTATACTAAAGTAGTATGATGAATTTGACTTGGATCTGGTATGACTAGTAAGTATGACAACTACAATGAAATGATTAATAAACTACCAACTGTGTGAGTTTTCCTCGGAATGACTTCCTCGTTTGGTCTCGTGGGGGAAATCCAGGATGGGTTATGTTTGGTGTTAGTATCAAGCTGATTCCAAATAGGTCTCTCTTATCCCTATGTAATAACTGACAATTGTATTGAGTCTCTATAGGTTGTTTAGTGCATGCTTTGCTGCCACTTTAGCCCACCATACCCATGTAGGCGAGAGCCGCCGAGTTCTAAGACTCGCTATGTACGGGCCTCAGTACTGATATACGGGCCACTTTAGCCCACCATACCTATGTACGGGCCTCCCTCTTTCATTTTCCCTTTGTCAGCACCACTTTGCTTTGACAGGTATGATATCAAAGATGTTAGGAGGGTTACCATTCCGGCTTGGCCTAGGAAGGGTTATGGATGCCATTGGTTATTCTTCAGGACTCTTAGTACAATTTGGATCTTATCCATACTTGGATGTTATATCGTTTTCAATATGGTTTGGATCTTTGTAATATATACTTGTATTCTTGACTCGCTGAGTCGTTGTTGTATATATATGTTCTTGTGGGTTCCATCGTGGACTATTGCGTAATGGTATTACTTCATTTTCCACCCACAACGAAGTGCTTGGGCACCATTGAATTGTTTCTATGCGGGTTTGGCGGGAATCTCTAAAATCTGCATAGTGCCCATTCGAGGATCTTACAAGTGGTATCAGAGCCTTGGTTTTCAATACCCCACAAGTCCAACCTATAGGATAACCTACCCAACGTACGATGTAAAGTGTCAAAACTATTTTTGCAAGATCGGTTGGATAGATCTGATTAGGTCCGCTTTTACTCCTTACCTTTATGCTATTCACTTCTTACCTTTGCATGTTTTGAATCTGCTCTCTTACCTTTCTTCAAGTCCAAGTTCTCGTGGTTGGGTCTCCATCGTACCTTTAGGATTTCGATTCCTTCCTCTTGCAACGGTGTTTCTACATCCGGTCTTCATGCGGTCCGAGGAATCTTTCATCTGTTGTAACTTTATTTTGTGCCAAAAGTCACTAAAATAATTCTTTACATCTCCTGGTGGTTTCCAACATGAAGACATCACCATCAACGTCATATCCAATGAAGAGCCCGCATCACTTCCTTGTTTTCTGAAGTTTTCTAAACATCGCTTGTCGAGATCTTTAGTCTAAATTTCAAGAGTTTAGTTGCACGATTCTTATATTCATGTACGGAGTAATGCTTTGAGTGCGAGATGGAGTCATGACCATATCACTACTCTTATCATTCTCTCTTGTACATTGAATTAGAGGATTAATGAAATTTTCACTCCTTTCACGAAAGTTAGAGGTGGCCTTATCTGTCGATACCCCTACCTTCACTTCTTATTTCTCTGGAGTGTTCTCTCGATGAACGTGAGTAACAACCTCTTGTTGGTGGTGTCGATGATTTCAAGATAGAGCAAGAAGCATTGTTAGTGGTGCCGCGATGACCAATACGAAGCAACAAAGAACCCGATCATCACCCTTCTTCGACGTACCATGGAGCGGATCTCGGGACGAGATCCATTGTTAGTGGTGTCAAACTGTAGCATCCCGGGAAAATCCCTAACTAGAAAATTGCTTGTTATTTTATTTTTCTGCATTATCATGACATCATCATGCATCCTCATGTTCATCATGCTATCTTGCATGGAGCATATAATTAAATTTTTGCATTAATATTTTCTCACTTGTATTTGGTTCTTGATATTTAAATTTGAGCTTTGGTTTGTCTCTCTCCATATTTTGCCCTCTCACTATTCTATCCCTAGTTGTTGTCAGTTGTGTTGGAACAATAATGTAGTACCTCGGACCCTACGCTCTAAGCAACAAGCTAGGATGAACCCAAAGTGCATAAGGTGTCCTACCGTGGAGGCCCAAGGGCCACCCACGTGTAGGCCCCATCTAAGTGGAGCAGGGCACGGTACCGGCCAACCACCCTATCCACTTTGCGGGAACATCGTATCAAGTGCGAGCGACATAGTCGACAGGTATGCGAACAAAACATACACAAGTGTGTATGTTAGCGACATACAATAGTACATCAGAGATAGACCATCTGAAAGAAATAGAATATTCAATGCCATACGACAAGATCCAAATATCCTATATAGAGATAATAGTTTAGGATACATCCTCATACATCACACATCAGAGTATCAAGCGAAAGCGAAAAACAAGATCCGAGTACATACAAGAAGCAAATTGGCATAAGATTCCCCTAAAATAAGCACATCCCGCTCATAGATCTCACGGATCTCCATCCTGGAATCTCTACACCTGATGATCGTTGCCACCATCATCGGTCTCCTCGACCTAGTAACCTTCCTGTGAGTAAACATGTCCATCTGAACCAAAATATTTATCGTGTGAGACCCTAGGGGTACTCAGCAAGTCTTAATGCATCTAAAAGGAACAACCTAGGGGTGACGCAATTGCATCGAAAGAGAATCTCTACACAGTTCTATAGAGACACGCTACAACATCGGCCCAACTAGAGATGGATGGACGCTCGTTAATTAGATACAACAGTTATATGAGTAACATAAACAAACATCGCTTGCCCTCCTTCTCGCTTACGGACAAGAAGGCGGAAGAACATCATATCCATTGGCAATTTTATTAACCATTCCATGAGTGTTGCACTAATTACTACTCATGCTTTAGTCAAATTAAACACGGTACTTTAGTTATAGTTATCTATGATCAAGAAACTATGCTCTAAGTCGTCCATAACCGCGGACATGGTTTTCAAAAATATTTACCCTGCAGGGTGCACAAATAGCAACACACGCACGATCGACCTAGGGAAGAACCAAATAAAAAGCAACGAGGTCTCATGACAATGCATTCATAGGATTCAAATATTATTTCAGGGGGCCACCCCACTAAGCTACCCGTAATGAAGTTGGCCAGCTCCGCGACAGACCCAGGGTGCGTGTCAATGGCTGTAAACGACTAGAAACCCGAAAGTGTGACTGAGCTTGTCGATACCGTGAAAACATTCCATGTTCCAAAATAGTACATGGGCTTCACACAATCGTAAATAAAGGAGTAAAACATGGCATAAGTACATGATAATAATAACACCCCAAACTAATTTGTGGCCCCAAGAAATAAGATGTGAATCAAGCTCAGGCGAAGGGGGATCCATAGTCTCCCACATGTGGATAGTGCGGTAGTCAAGGAATAGGTATCAACTTCTCGGGGTCTTACGGGACACAAGTGAGCATGAAAGAACCAAATGGCAGCTATGGCCCACCGGTGCCTCTTTCTTTAGTTATACCATTACTACACAGTTTAAATTATTTAGGTACCTCGTTATCCAAAGACTCACACAAATCCTACACATGCAATTCTACGACTCGCATGGCTCACACAACTCATGTAGTAATGGCTCATAGGATTGAGGATACAAGCTTCAGTGGGGTTTAAAAGTAAAGACTATACAGAACTTGGGGTTCCAATTAATGCAATCGTGACTCAATGATGCAAGAATAAGATAGAAGCACAAGTGTTATATGTATGCAAGCATGGGGAATTGCTTACATGTCGTATCAGCAGTAGGGTAATCGGGATCCAGTTAGTACTCTTGGTTCTCTTGGTAGTTCCCTTACTCAGCGTATGTCCGGAATAAAAGCCAAACACACAAAGGACCATAATAAATAAAGTGCGCAATCACATGAATATATGCGACAAGCAAACAAGGTATCGCGTGATAGAATGATGCACAATTTCATGGTATAACATAGCACGACATGGGTGAGATGTGGAAACATTAATAAAGCACTTTAATTAATTATTTAGGCATGTTTTACTCCCATAAACCTTGTTGTTTTCTTAATATTTATATGATGCATGCTTCAAATTAAATCATGGAATACATAAACAAAACGGTCTCGTCGTGCTGATCGATTTGGACATATTATTTGTCGAATTCGGA
This sequence comes from Avena insularis, assembly GCA_023614405.1. Taxonomy (NCBI): domain Eukaryota; kingdom Viridiplantae; phylum Streptophyta; class Magnoliopsida; order Poales; family Poaceae; genus Avena; species Avena insularis. The sequence continues at coordinate 281,579,417 of CM042688.1, read as the reverse complement.
GATACGGAATTAAAGTTATGAATTAATTAAGAAATAGGCATTTAATAGTATTTACATTATTTCGAAATTTCAAATTGCTCAAATAATATTTTAAATAGCAGATTCATAATCCTCATGTTTTTCTTATTCAAAAACATATATTATTTGTATTCTTTGAAAATGTCAATTTAAAACAATATTAAATCAATTTAATCCAAATTAGGGTCAAAGTCAAAGGTTAGACTAGCTGCAGTAAACTCTGGTCAAATTTGAAATTAGATTTGAAAATCATTCACATTTCATTTATAAATTTTGTTCAAATTCCAAACATTTCAAAACATCTGAATTTATTTATTTTTAAACAATTTCTGGAATTTTATTTGAATTAGAAAGACACTTCAGACTTTTTCTACGCGGGTCGAAGCTAGCCACTGCCGCTGACCCGTGGGGCCCTATCTTGGATTAGCTATAGATGCTGATAGGTGGGGACGATGGTGTGTCGTGACCTCAAGGTTGTGGGCCGAAAACCACGCGGGACATAACCATTGGGTCGGGCTTCGGTTGCTGATAAGATACGGGTTGCTAAGGCTGCTGCGGCTGCTGTTAGCCTCACGAAACTGCACTCATCGGACTGGAACTCCACAGCAGATCTACGCCACAGAGCTAGCTTACAGGGATGATTCCGGGCAGCATAGAGCACCAAAAAGGGCGTTCAACCACTCGAATTGAAGATGCATACCAGGGCTACACATTTCTGGTCTTGGTTCTGAAAACAGCAGACTGAGGTGACGACACGGTTGACCGGAACAGACGCCAACATCTGGGTTGCAGACTAATGTTTTGACAGGAAAACTGCTGTGTGATTCGCCTAGCATTCAAGGTCGATCGCGATTGCTATAGGCTATCATTTTGAGTGATTTTTGTTTTTCTCTGAAGCTGGTAGGTCCAAGAAGAATATCATACAAAAGAGAGCGCAAGCCTGTATCGGTGACGATGGGAAAATACCCGGGAACAGAGGCGTTGTGAGTGTGCTGAAACTGTCAACAGAAGCTCAGTTTCACTGCGAGATTGGGCTAGTTTTTGCGGATGATTATGGGCGGTAGGATGGATCATGTCGAATACGGTTTGTCTTGCTAGAAAGGTGGGGAAACGGTTTACATATGGGTGCAGAGAGCCCCGACGGAGACACGCTACAGCGGCGCCTAGGTTAGGAAGAACACGGGCGGCAAGAACATCAACTACGCGCATCCGCTGCGTCAAGCACACACGGCGTTGCTCTCGACAGCGAGGTATGGTGACTCAGACCATGAGACCCTAGCAGGTAGTGCGGGGGACTCACCAGCACCTTGCAGATGCAAGGGGATGGCTTGGGGTGACTTGGACCAAGAAGGAGGGAGAGGCCTTGGATGTTCATGTGGTTGTGGTTCACGGCGGCGCTGACATTAACTCCAGCAACCTCCGGCGGTGGCTGCAGGTACTGGCCGACATAGGGGAGGTAGAGGAACGTCCTCGAGCTCCTGGACTTGCTTGCTGTGCACCAGATCGACGGGCGCAACGACTGGCCAAGCTAGCATAGCTAGGGTTTTGGGAAAAAGCCATGACTAGAATCGGGAGGTGGAAGGAGGAGAGGACGAACTAGGGTGTTTAGGGCGTCTAGATCTCAATCCAGTTCCAGTGGTGGTTGAGGAGATAAGGAAGAGAGGGAGAGAGCACATGGGGATGGTTTGCTTTTTGGGAAAGTGGAGGAAGGAGGGTCTCGGTTAGGGCTAGGTCTTCTCTTCTCTCCCTTTGTTTCTTTGCTTAAAGAGGAAGGAGAGAGGACCAGGAGGGGAGGGGTGGTGCTACGGGGGGTGCTGGGGCTCTTCTTGAGCGCCAAGACAAGGAAAATGGGGTGGGCAGATGGTTAGATGGCGTGTGTGACATGGGTGGGTTCTTGGCATAACTAGCTTAGCTAGAAATTTAGCTAAGTAGATCAAAGAGGGGTATGGGAGATTAGATAGATAGGTTTCCTCTTTTCCTTCAATCTTAGTTTTTTTTATTGTTTGAAAACAACATCTTGAACGAAAAACAAAAGAACCACAAGATCCAAGAAGACCATCTAGAGGATAGGAGGAATTAGATGAACATTTAAGTTGTTTGGAATTTGTCCACTTGTTTGAATTCAAATAAAGCTAGCTCCACCCCAAAACAAAAGCAAAATCATAAAGGAAGGAGAAGGCAAGCTTGCATGGGACATGCATGAGTCCTAAATACTCCACTAATAATTGTGAAAACAACTATAATGTACATGGGCATTTATTCCATACATATACTCAAATATGAATAAAGTCCATGACAAAAGAAAGATGGCTTGCTTTTCATAGGTAATAATGAAGATATGAACATACATGTATATAGATGGGCCATACTAGTGTGTGTTCCACTAGTTGATTATTCAGCCTCATATATATTTGAACATACCCACACAAACCATATAGAAACTAGAGAAGACATTCTACTCACATGGCATGCAAAGGTGGCCATGAGGCTCCACATATTAATATTGTGAAAACAACATGGATCATATATGGGAGCATGTAGAAACAGAAGTGGATCCATCCAAGCACATATGATCTAGATTTAAATAGAAAATACAAATGCAATGGCTCATATATAATTAGGATGGTGGAATTTATGGATAGATCCAAGAAAGGTGGTGGAAGAATAAAAGATATGCCTCCAACTCAACTTGGGCACCAAAAAATATATCAAGAAACAACTACAGTATATCAAGAGGCAAATACAATTAATAAGAAAATGCATTATGAAGAGAAGAACCAAATGAAGAGGGTTTTATATGATGCTCAAATGCAATGTGGCATGGTGACATGAGCATGATATAGTGATGATGCAATTAATGATATGTAGAAAGTAGCAATATATAGACTAAACCAAGTAGCATTACAGTTGTTAGAAAATTGGGATGCTATAACTCTCCCCCACTAAACAAGAATCTCGCCCCGAGATTCCTAGGAAAACAAAAAAAACACAAGGAGAGGCGGGTGCTCGGAACGAAGGTGATCCTTACTTTCCCAAAATGCTTCTTCAACGGCACGGTGCGACCATTACACTGTGCAAAACTTGACTAGTTGCGAGTCTATCATTCTGCTTTTCAAAACAAAGGGCTTTAAGAACCTGGAGGATTGTTGTGAGACAAGAAAGATAGGATGAACATAGCTCAGATTCTTTAGAGAAACGTGATAAAGGAATAGAAGCACTTCTTGAAGGAATTTGAAAATATGATGTATCGAGGAGAGAAAACAAAGACACATCGTTAGGATTAAAGATCAATAGATGTACGTGAATATGATTGTTTGTTTCGTCGGAAGAAAAGATAAACTTTGGAGAAGTTATCAACCACTATGAAAGTATCATTGTTTCTTACCTTGGATTTCAGAAATGATGTTTGGAGAAACAAGATTGCCTTCGAATAACAGAGTTCCTTGATATTGATGGAAGCGATTTGAATTGAGGACTTATTGAATTATCTTCTTCTTGTGCCGGTAAAAACCAAAGGATCACGCAATCGAGGTGCGTTGATTTATCTTTAGAAGAAGGAGTGCCACGAGTTTATGGTGGAATCCTGAGGAAGAGGTTGGATGTTGAAGATCTGGAGTTTATTATAGAGATGCTTATTGCTTTCCTTAACCTTACGGTTAATGCAATAGATTTGTGATTGATGGCATTGACTATAATTGGCTTTACCAAGAAAAAGGAATTGACAAATTGAATTCAGAGATATCATTCATCCATGTTGTTTGACGATGTCGAGCACTGGTAGAATGAAGAGCACGGAGAAGATTTTACATTTGCTTCCACCAGATCATTAAAGATTTACCTCCATGTTGAAATAGATCTACCACCAACAAGAGATTATTGCTTACAATCTTGAGCGAACCCTCCGGAAAAACAAGGACGTAAGTAAAAGTATCAAGAGATAAAGGTCACTTCTAACTTCCGTGGAATGAGTAAAAGTCGCATTTATTGACCAATTCAATGTACAAGAGCGAATTATAAGAGTAGTGGTATGGTTGTGACTCCATCCCGCACTCAAAGCATTACTTCGTACGTGAATAGGAAAATCGTGCAACCCAACTCTCAGAAATTTAGACTAAAGATCTTCACAAGTAGAATTCATGAAGCTTCATAAGAAACAAGGATGTGAGGCAAGCACTTCGTCGGATCCAAGCGGATAAAGATAATGATGTTGTCTTCGTGTTGGAAGTCCCAATCCATCAAAAAAGATATGAAGGAAGATCACTGAAATAGATGATAGGTTCAACAGATAGAACGATAAAAGCACCGAGGTCTTGAATATAGGAATTACAAAAGATCTGAAAAGTATTTGTGGTGTCCGGCGGAGAGAGGATAGAAGATAGAGAGAGGGTTTCCAAATTTTCTTGATGTGTGGAAGACCAACAGAATTTATTGTCCTTCTTGAGAATATCCGAGATAGATTTAGTAGTCTTGAGGAAATATTCAAAAAAACAACACCAATTACTTGTCAAACCATAGAAAAACTAAAGAATTGATTGGAATATGTAGGATGGTTAATAATTGACTTGATGATTCTAGAATTGTAGAAATGTCTTTAGCAGAAGGACGTGGCCGAGATAGGCGACTTTGAAAAGTCAGACTTCATACTTTGAGAACTTGCACACAGGAAGTGTTCACGAAGCTTGGGAGAAAAAGAAGAAGGTGTTCTTCTAGTTCTTCCATTGGACGAATAGATTATCTGGCCCTTAAGATGATAGAAGATATGTCGAGTTGTCCACATAGTTGATCGAAGCACCGGTTGCAAAGATAAAGAGATCTTGGAAAAAGAATTGATGATAACTCGTACATTTAAGCAAAACCATCAGAGTTGAAGGATGATATTCTCCTATATCAAAGAGAACCTTTGCGGATATTGAGTTCAAAAGAGGCATAAAGCACAACCATCGGATGAAAATCCATCACAGTATAACTCAAAATCACAAGAGACAACCTTCATCACTTGGAGGGTTAGGTTGATAGCATTGACCATATTCCACTCATGATGGGTGTCATATAGCTATACCGAGAACAAATTACAATCGCAAGCATCATATCGACGCAATTATGCACTTAGCCCAAAAGAATTTGAAGATGAAGTAAAAACTTCATATTTAAGCGCTGGGAGCAAAAGATCGCGTTAGCATGGACATGCCAATAAAAGAAGATACATAGCTTATCCCACACGACTGAAAAGGAGTGTGGAAACACGGATGTATCAAAGAAATTGTTTCCACATTTTTCGGCATTAAAATACCAACTAGATGCAAAAAACAACTTATCAGATAGAGATTAGCAACTCCACATTATGTGAAAGCATACTAACGAATGAACACCCTTGACAAGATCGCGCCAGTTAACAAAGAGTCAGATAGATCGCATCGGTTTACACATAAGCCTGTCAGTATGGAATGTGACAACAGTGGATAATCAAAGGAAGATTGCGAAGCAAGGGTGGACGCAACAGATAGATAAAGGATAACACATCCTATGGTACTATAGATAACCCGAACACGTGGATTCTAATTTGAATTTTTTAGATGAGGATACACAATCGTTACACTTCCTTACCTGAAAAGGGTGGGTGGGTGGGTAAGAAGAAAAATGGAAGTAGTCCTACTCTCACGTTTAGTTTTTCCCTAATATAAATAGCTACCAAAATATTTTCTAGACTGACAACGACCATCTTGGCTGAGACCCTAAAGGGCGGATGGCTCTGATAGAAATTGTAATACCTCAGACCCTATGCTCTAAGCAACAAGCCAGGATGAACCCAAAGTGCATAAGGTGTCCTACCGTGGAGGCCCAAGGGCCACTCACATGTAGGCATGGTCTAAGCGGCACGGTACCGACCAACCGCCCTACCCACTTTGCAGGAACATCATATCAAGTGCGAGCGGCATAGTCGATAGGTATGCGAACAAAACATACACAAGTGTGTATGTCAGCGACATACAGCAATACATGAGAGATATACCATCTAAAAGAAATAGAAATATTCAACGCCACACGACAAGATCCAAATATCCTAGATAGAGATGATAGTTTGGGATACATCCTCATATATCACACATCTGAGTATCAAGCGGACACGGAAAACAAGATCCGAGTACGGACAAGAAGAAAATTGGCATAAGATGACCCTAAAATAAGCACATCCCGCCCACAAATCTCACGGATATCCATCCCCGGAATCTCTACACCTGAGGATCGTTGCCACCATCATTGGTCTCCTCTACCTAGTAACCTTCCTGTGAGTAATCCTGTCCATATTAACCAAAATATTTATCATGTGAGACCCTAGGGGTACTCATCAAGTCTTAATGCATCTAAAGGGAACAACCTTCGGGTGACGCAATTGCAACGAAAGATAATATCTACAAAGTTCTATAGAGACACACTACAACATCCGCCCAACCAGAGATGGACGAACGCTCATTAATTAGATACAACAGTTATATGAGTAACATAAACAAACATCGCTCGCCCTCCTCGCTTATCGATGAGAAGGCGGAAGAACATCCCATCCATTGGCAAATTTGTTAACCATTCCATGAGTGTTGCACTAATTACTACTATGCTTTAGTAAAATTAAACACGGTACTTTAGTTATAGTTATCTATGATCGAGAAACTATGCTCCAAGTCATCCATAACTGCGGACACGGCTTTCAGAAAGATTTACCCTATAGGGGTGCACAAATAGCAACACACACACGATCGACCTAGGGAAGAAACAAATAAAAAGCAACGAGGTCTCATGACAATGAATTCACTGGATTTAAAAATTATTTCAGGGGGCCACCCCACTAAGCTACCCGTAGTGAAGTTGGTCGGCTCCGCGATGGACCCAAGGTTTGTGTCAACGGCTATAAATGACTGGGAACCCAAAAGTGTGACTGGGTTTGTCGATACCGCGAAAATATTCCATGTTCCAAAATAGTACAAGCGCTCCACGCGCAATCGTAATTAAAGGAGTAAAACATGTCATAAGTACATGATAGTAATAACACCCCAAACTAATTTGTGGCCCCAAGAAATAAGATGTGAATCAAGCATAGGAGAAGGAGGATCCATAGAGTCTCCCACATGTGGATAGTGCGATAGTCAAGGAACATGTATCAAGTACTCGGGGTCCTAAGGGACACAAGTGAGCATGGAAGAAGCAAATGATAGCTATGGCCCACCGGTTCCTCTTTCTTTAGTTATCCCATTACTATACAGTTTAAATTGTTTAGGTACCTCATTATCCAAAGACTCGCACAAACCCTACACATGCAATTCTATGACTCGCATGGCTCAAACAACTTCTGTAGTAATGTCCCATAGGATTGAGGATACAAGCTTTAGTGGGGTTTAAAAGTAAAGGCTATGCAGTACATGGGATTCCAATTAATGCAATCGTGACTCAATGATGCAAGAATAAGATAGAAGCATAGGTGTTATATGTACGCAAGTATGGGAAATTGCTTGCCTGTCGGATAAGCAGTAGGGTAACCAGGATCCGGGTAGTACTCTTGGTTCTCTTGGTAGTTCCCTTGCTCGGCGTCTATCTGGAATAAAAGCCAAACACACAAAGGGCCATAATAAATAAAGTTCACAATCATATGAATATACGCGACATGCAAAAAAGGTATACCATGATGGAATGATGCACAAATGCATGGTATAACATAGCATGGCATGGGTGAGGTGTGGGAACATTAATAAATAACTTTAATTATTTATTTATGTTGGAAATATGCCCTAGAGACAAATAGTAGTAAGGACTATTATCATATTTCATATAGTTTATGATTAAGTTTTATATCATGCTATAACTGTATTGAGTGGAAACATCAATACACGTGTGATATACAAACAACCAAGGGTTCCCAGTGAAACTCTAGTCACTGGTTCATTGGTCAACAAATGATCAAGTTTCCTGATCATGTGGCATATATGTCAGTTGGAAATAAGGTCATCTCATTCTGAGAATGAGATGATGAACCAATACCCAACTTAAACATCGTGACCCGATCATGTCACGAAGTTCAAGTTATGATGATTAGAAATGGATCCTTGTGGACTATTCCTTAGACCGTGAGGCTATATCAATCACTGTCTCCCGAGAGTGCTTAGATAACATCAAACGCCATCTGGTAATACGGTGGTTATAAAGGTGTGTTCAGGTATTCGGAGGAAACCGTAGAGGCAATATATGTCAAGAGCGGGATTTGTCCGTCCATGTGACGGGAAGATACTCAAGGGCCCACTCGGAGAAGTTATATCCAATAGCTGCGCAGCGTGTGATTCGATCACGGGGATATCACTTGTCGGAATGAGTCAAGTAGCATTGTTCAGTAACGAGATTGAACACAACATGGTGATGTCATTGATCATATCTCGGGCAATGCAAGTATCGAGTGACAAAGGGAATAAGACACGACTGTCCCGGTTCAAACGACGAAAGATCTTTCGTGGAACGCACAGGGGTCACATGGCCATCCAGGTCCCTCTGTCGATCATTGGTGCGGGAGTGTCCCGACCATGTATGGAGTGTTCCCAAACCGTGGGGTATCATGCTTAAGGGCTTGATGATTCTTAGAGAGTGTTTATAGGATCGGTGGAATCACCGAAGAAGAGTAGGGAGAAAACCGGAAGGGTTTCGGTAAGTCCGGAGGATGTCCGGAGTGGAGGTGGAAGGTGTTCCATAGCCACGGAGATTGAATAATGTGTGAATGAATGTTAAATGTTGATTTAATCATTTATTCATAATTATTTAAATAAAGAGAAAATCAATTTTAATGGTCAAAGGCTTAATGGACCAATTTCCGGAGGGAGAGGGCCCATTAGGGAAAGGAGAGAGGGAGAAGGGGCAAGGGGCTGGCCGGCTGGGCCTAGCCCCCCGCAAAGGGACCACTAGGGTCTAGCGGGCGGCCTCCCCATCCCCTCCTCTCCTTTAGTCCCACCCCGGGACTTTGAGGGAGGGTGTACCCCCTCCTCCCCCTATATATAGTGGGGTATTTGGCCAAGATAAATACACCAATAATCAATAAAGGTCTCCCCACTTTTGGGAGGACCTCTAATTGATATTTTCTCTCTGCCCCTCTTTCTCTCGTGACCGTGGTCCCAAGTCTGGACTGTGTGAGCGAGAGACATCTTCACCGCAGAGCGCCGTCGCGCTGCGGGATTAGGATCCGGGAGCTCTACTTCCGCAACTGCTGCTGGATCGGGGAAGCGGGAGTCATGTCAGGCACCGGACGTGTGTAACTCCCGCGAGGTGTCGCACTTGAGGCACTCAAGTCGTTGGAGCCAAGTAGCGCAAGGACTTCATCACGACCTTGAGGTCGGCTTCGGCTCGTCTACATCAACCACGCTCTCCTGAGCGTTGACAACGCTTTTCGGTCTTTGAGGGTAAGTTTGCGAAAAGCTCCTCCCGTTACTGTATTACTAATAGATAGGTCCTGGCAGCTTCAAGGGTTCAGGGACATAGAGTAAAATTTATTGTTTTCATACGCAGAACCCCTACAGTGGTATCAGAGCTAGATCTATGCGTAGTAATGCTAGTACGGGTAGAACACACGAGATGTAGCGTGTGGGCATTGATCTTTTAGTTGTTACCCTCCCACGTGTACTTGTGTATACCGCAGTAATGCTTGATGAAGCAGCCCCCAACCGACTTTACGCGTTCATTCACGAGACTGGTCCATGCTTGACATACGGCTTGTACCGTATAAAGTGGCTTAGGGGGGTGTCTGTCTCTCTCGCATTAGTTGGTATACCATTTGCAACAGAGGGCCCTGAAAGGGGTGTAGTAGAGACAACTACTTGATCAGCGTTGTGCTGAAAGTTCGTAGGTAAGAACGGTTCTTGTACGAAAGCCCATTCAGCCACGTAAAACATGCAAAGATAAAGTAGAGGCGTCTAACTTTGTTTTGCAGGGGGGCGTTGCTTTGTGATATGGTTATGGCAAAGGTAAAGTGATTACCTTTTGTTACATAGTAGTAGATAGTCACGGAGGTGACGAACTACCACGCTAGGAAGACACCGGTACCCTGGTGTCTACGACGCCGGAACCCTGGCGCCGGAACCCGGTGACGGCGGATGGAGATCACGACGTGAAGGACCATATCACATAGCATTTACATTCAATGTTATTGTTTGTATATCTTATTGTGTGCTAGTATTAGATACTCGACGGTAGCCTAATATGATGATCCCTGTTAAAATTACCAACGATTGTGTTCCCCCTTAGTGTGCACCACCAAGAAAGTTCTTCGGTGATATGGGGTGGCCCGATCTTCTCAGTAAGCGGATGGCGGTGATGATGGTGGATGATAGATAACTAGCCTGTAGCTATGAACTCTTCCGCTCGATCCCTGATGCCAATGCAACAGCTCTCGAACCTTGTAGGATATTCACAACGGTAGTATGCAATCTACTAATTCCCAACGGAACAACAGATCACACTCAATTATAGTTGGTAGATTCGATCACAGGGTAATTCCAGAGGTTCTATGAAAGAAACAACTCCAAAATAGTTTTAACATGGTCTAACCTAAACTAGAGGGCGTTCCCAGGCTTATATGGCCGCCAGAACGTCCGAAAAACGCATAAACGCAACGTTCGATATACGATCCGTCCGGATCTGATGGGAACTTTTTGGGCCGGATTATCCGGTCTAAGAGGGCCAGATTATCCGATGGCCGGATTTTCCGAGGGAAAAGTCCGGTCAAATATCCGCCCCGGTACTGAACGTCGCGCACGAAGTCCTTTGCAGAATCTCCAAAGCAGGGCCGGATTATCCGGGGTGTGGGGGCCGGATTATCCGGGGTCTTTTAGGCGTGGAAGTACTCATTGGAAAGATCTTGGAATTATCTATCCAACAAGTGCCTATTTGCTTGATTTGGAGATCGTATGAAGAATCCACGTTCGTTTGAATTTCATGACTTCTTTCTGTCCGAATTGAACGTTCCTTCTCTTCCATGATCTCCCTTGCTTGTATTGCACCTTCCCCCTGCTCCTCCCTCGCGCATTGGTCGATCATCATGTTGGGCTTCTCTTTTTGCCCTTCTCCTCCTCGCGCCATGCTTGTTTCTCCAACGAACCTGATCATACATAAATGCATAGACTTAGGCAGTATAAAGTTCTCATCAATCAAAGTACCAGATTTGTTTAGGAGTAAATTCACCTGTTGTTCAAGTAGCTTAGCACGAGCTCTTGTAATAGGTCTAAATCTAATCTCATTGGACTGATCCTTTCTTGCAACAGTTGTAGCATCTTCGGTAGTCATTGGGGTAGGTG